>CP139509.1:201723202-202423823 GCA_021014915.2 Artemisia tridentata subsp. tridentata | reverse complement strand
AAGAACACAAGGAAATCAACTAAAATTTGTTTTGTAATTTTCCTTGCATGTTAAGTTAGAAAACAAGGGATTTTGTATTTTGCAAAACATTTTGTTGGAAAACGCTGATTTGAACGCGATATTTGTTTTCCTTATTTTTCACAAAACATTTTATGGAAAATAAAGGTGTTTTCACCCAACTAAACGCACCCTAATGAACTCGAACGGCTTCAGCACACCATGCAAAAGCTCATCCTACTTTGACTCATCCGCACACAGCACACTGTACGAAAAGAGTCTAGGGAGCAAATAAAACAATCTTATATCAAATCGAGCTTGAGCACAATACTTAATCTATCGGGTCTCATAAATCGCCAAATCTTAAGCTTGATAACGGCATTTTCTGATTTTCATACGGTGTATTCACATGCGAGTGCATGCATTCACATGTATGTGAACAAACTGAGTATATATATGTGACAAAAAAGTATTGTACTAGTAACAATATACGGGTATAAAATTGAGGAAAAAGTGCTTGTTTTTCTACAGCTTGTAGCATAAGTTTGGTTATCAAATTCCAAACTAAGATGGCAATGTTGGTTCAATCTTTCTATGCTCCATTTTAGAAGCTCAATATGTTTGTATAGTTTTAGGCGCCTAATTAGTAGGTAAGAAAGACTTGACAACTAAAAGATTCAAACTTTAGATTATTCCATTGATGATTTAATGGTTTTCCACCGACCAATTAAACCATTGGATGAATTTTAAGCACTTAAAGATTCCCAACCCACCATGGATGACCTCCTTTCCTTGTTTGTCATGTTAACTCTTACCTTATCTTTCATACAACAAATTCCATGTGGATATTATTACAAAAACTTTTATCTAAATTGGGTATCAATTATAATCTGTCAAGATCAAGTATATCAAAAGTAAAGGTATTATCTTTATTATCCAACTTTTTGATCATTTTTGCCTTTTTCTTGTTGCATTTTGATATTTATAGTATGAGTCATGAACATTTGGAGTAAGTTTCTAATATGTTTTGTGTCAGTTTTGAAAATTCAGAAGTACCGAGTTTGACTTTATAAGGTCATTGATGGAGGGTTTTGATGTTTTGATGTTCTTATGTGTGTAGCTGGAGTGGACAAAAGAGAACCCATTAGTAAAGAGAATAAGATTGTGGAGGTGGTTTGATAGTTTAAATAAAATGCCAAGGAATGATTATGTGTTTAATGATTACAAGAGTTTGCCACGGGTTTTGCTTTTTGAGCCTGGTGGTTCTTCTGCTGAGGTATAACCATTTATTGTCTCTATACTTATGACACTAAAGTTTTCTATATGGTTTTGTTTCACTATAAGGGTGTTCAGCTTTGCGTCTAGAAGGTAATTATGTTATTGGAATAATCTGATAAGTTAATATGTGATAGTGTTTGCATCTGTTGGTTAGAAGTTAAGATAATTCTGCTTAAAGCATTATTATTTCCTAGTTAAGATAATTACTTGAAAAACGTTACAGTATAAAGTTAAACCGGATGAATTATGGGCTCTTGTGGTTGGGTGGAGGCATATGCTTTATCGATAACTTTGGTGTTGGTCGCAAGCTTGTAACTCCACTCAGATAAAAGCATTATATTTGCTTAAAATAGACTTGCATGCTACTTTTTTACACGTGATAACTACCTCCGATCCTTGTCTATCTTGTGGAAGCTTATTTTCAGGTGCTTCTCTATGGTGGGAAAGTTGTGTCATGGAAGGACAGTCATGGCGAAGAATTGCTTTTTATGAGCAGAAAGGTAAGCCCTTTGACCCGCTTACAGACTCCTACACACACAAAGAGCAAGATCAGTACACGAGCATACGGGTTTTAATCTGTATCATAATAAACTTATTTTTAAGATCGAAAACCTTAAAAATGAAATTTTATCATTCTTCATAGGCTGGTGGAAGATCACCTAAAGGAGGGATATTTCTTTGCTTTCCACAGGTAAGCCATATTCAGCATAGTCAGCATACTCACATATCGGGTAGAGGTAGCAGTTTCATCTCATTCACGTATCTAATGGGTCAAATACAATAAATTAGCTTTAAAAGAAACGTGTTATGCTTTATCTATAACGGGTCACGTAGGTAAGATTTTATCAAATTGCCACCTCTAGTAATTATCATAAATAAGATTTGAACAAAAAAGTGTTTTTGGTCAACACAACCCGGCGCAATTCATACTTGATATTTACCTGTTTTTACACTTTACTTTTGCGCCTCTAGACTTGAGGTGGCAATCAAAAAGGGATCAGTTTGGTTTTTTTTTTCTATCTCCGACGACCCAAATTGGTAGAATATAAAGCTAGGTAAGACTGAAATGGGTCAAATTGCTTGAAAGTCGCCCACAGTGTATACAAATACGTGCAGTGTACACAACCCGATCCATTTTCAACTATGATCATATATAATACGCAGCTTATTTCCTAATAAAATATGGACAAAAGGCGTTGACAGTTCTACCCAATCCGGCCCATTTTGACCTGTATTTATCTAAACTAGTTTTGACAATACTGCCCCCAATTTGCTACCTCTAGTTTTCTTTCTTTGTTTATTGGTTTTCCAGGGTATCATGTTTTTTTTTTTCTTCCTTTCAGTTAGGTAATATGGGGATAATGAAGGAGATTTGTTCATCAAAGAACTACGTAAAGTCATTAGATAACATCCCCTTGCGTCTCATTCCTACCGGGAATCCATCATCCGTAGACCTAACCTTAAAAGCAACAGCAAACGACTCTAATATGTGGCCACGTAGGTAATAATATGTCTCTTAAAACATGGGTTCCATCCATTTCTGTCATTTAACATTTCTGTTTTCTATTCTATTCAGCTTCGAATTGCGCCTTCGTGTTTCTTTGGGTCCAGACAGGATGACAATCATTTCTCATATCAAGAATACAGATAACACGTCATTTTCGTTCACATTGGCTTTTCAAAATTACTTATCAGTATCTGATATAAGGTTTGTTTAGTGAAATTCTACTACAGTATCGAAATTTATATATTTTTATTAGATATATGACAAGGAATTCTGTTTCCAGTGAAGTGAGAGTTGAAGGATTAGAGACACTCGATTTTCTTGATAATTTGCAGCAAGGAAAAAGGTTTACTTATCAACCAGACGCCATCACTTTTGATGGTGAGGTAGTTCTCTCTGTCTCTCTCTCGGGATACACACACATTTTAAATCAGTACATAGATAATTTTAGTGAGCATTTGACCATATGGGATGGATTCTTTGATAGGTTGATCGTGTTTATACCAGAACACCGGGTAACATAGAAATCATAGACCATAAAAAGATGAGAGCGATGGTGATCCGTAATGAAGGTCTCCCGGATGCTGGTACTCTTTGAAAGTTTAAATTTATATACTCGTATTTCCTAATCATGTTCTTGAGCTATTTAACTTCAAAATTTTATTTCAAAAACAGATTTATGGACTCCATGGGACAACGCAGCAAAAGCAAATCGCTACGGTTTTGGAGATAAGGATTACAAAATGATGCTATCGGTGGATTCTGGTGTACTTGAGAAGCCGATCGTCCTAAAGCCATTAGAAGAGTGGAAAGGGTATCAAGAACTTTCGCTTATCTCTTCGAGTTATTCTAGTGGTCAGTTGGATCCTAAGACAGTAGCTTTCTATGCAAAACCTTGAGCAGACATTACGTAAAATTAGATGCTAATCTTGATGCTTAATTTGTCAGATAAACTTTACTATATACACTTGCCCCATGTTTTAAAATAAATTATTCGCTGTTGAAGTTAAATGGCAGATCGAAAAGACTTCACCAACTCGAAAATGTGGCAGATACGAGTTATGTAGACGACATTTAAAAGTGTCAAGATTAAGTAATTTGTTAATTTGTTCCTATTGATCAGTTTAAGAATAATTTGAAGTTGTATCATCACTTTTATATACACTTGTTCTTAATTTTACACACATTATATGTGTATGTGTTTTAAAAAAGAAAGTAAGGTGTTTACTTTTCTCTTAAGAAAAAGGGTAAATTGCAAAAATGTCCTAAAGTAGCTCAAATGCGAAAGGATCACACCGAGAGAAAATTTGTTACAAAAACGAAATTAATTTTTTCTTTTTTTGTAAAACAGCCACCGAGAGCTACTGTTCACTAACTTTTGTTATTTATCTCATTAAGTGGCACATGAAATGACTAATATACCCTCGTCTTCTTCCAAAGGCATAATTTGCAATTTACCCTATTCCTGTTTTTTTTTTTTTTTTTTTTAAATCAAAAGCCACCACATCACAAACACAACCACCAGTCACCACCCTCTACAAACACATGTGAAATATCTATCAGATGCTCTGTTTTTGCTTTTCTTTCTTATTTCTTTCTTTTTTCTTGAAAATGGTTTCTAAGGGTGGTTGCCCTCCTCTGTTCCAAATCAAAGTTTGTCTTTTGACTTTATTATTTAGTCAAACTTCATTCTTTGTGGCCAATGATTTTTATCAATAATCAACAACCCTTATAATCACTGCTGCTACTCTTCTTGTTACTCCATATTTATTATTGGGTTAATTCCATATATACCCAATCTAAAACCTAAAATGTCATATTTACCCAACCAAAAATCATAATGTCATATATATACCCAATTTAAATACTAAATTTATCATATTTACCCGTTTCAATTAAACACATTAAACTTATATCATGAAATTCCCATAACACCCCTTAAACAATATCCAGTAAAGATGTTGTGATTGTGATACGACCCGGTTAGGGTTGTATCGGGATAAGGCACCACTTTTAGCGTGTGCGAGCTCCTTAAGAATTAGAAGAGAAGAACTAGAGATTTGTTTATCTTAAACTTTGATTGAATTTATAATGAATGATTACAAGAATATTTATAAGACAAAGTAGGGTAAAACCCTAAAACCTAAATAGGCCATGGGCTCGGGCCCAGGCGTATCATTCTCCACTCCTTCAAAACCACCTTGCCCTCAAGGTGTTGTCTTAAAACATTCTTAATTGACTTTCCTAAATAAACATGAAAACAGTACTAAACAAAGACACGCAAATAAAGATAGATTATATGACATAATCTTTATGCCATACGTTTGGACTTCTTGAGTCGTTTGGGCAGTCCGTCCTCCTGCAACATTGGCGTAATCCGGGATCCCATAATCTTCTTTGAATTGCAGCCTTCACCTTTTTCTTCTTTCGTATTCCTTTGCCTTGGACATAACACAACACCATTCTTCCGTCTTCCGCTACCCATGCCATAACACTCCCCACTCCTTCAAAAATCACCTTGCCCGCAAGGTGATACGAAGAATATGCAGATTGAGAGTCCGCTAATTCCTCGCTTAAATTCAAATTTATTTCATCCAAACGACTATCAAATTCACCACCTCCATCCTTAAATAGCGATATCACTATATTCGACTCATCTTCGTCAACCCTACACGCTTCACCACCACCCACAACAACATCTTCCACACTTTCTTTATTTTCTGAAAATTCGCTAAACTCACTAAGAACTTCCATGCTTTCCACATTACTCTCACCAATATCAAAAACACCATCTATTGCGTTATTAACCACATCAACACCAATATTTTCATCAGCATCTAACGACCTTTTAATCTCAGGTGAAGCGAATTCACTTTGTAATGATGGAATGGTATCTAATTTCTTTTCAATTATATGCTCTTTTTCCTTCTCTTCAATTGCCTCAAAACGAGCCTCGACTATATGGGCTAAGGCAAAGGCTTCTCCTAAAGTTGTAGGCCTTGCCCTCAACAGTTCTATTTGTAACGTCAATTTAAGTCCGGAGATATAAAACGATGTAAGTAAAGATTCAGAGATCCCCGTTACTCGATTTGCAAGCACCACAAACTCACTCTCATATTCGGCCACCGTACCCATTTGCAAGAGCTTAGAGAGTGCGTATTCCGCGTCCTGATCGCTGCCACCTGATGCCATGAATAATACTCAAGCGATTAATAACTCAAAAAAAAAATTTTTTTTTTGATGAATAGTACCCGCGATGAACAGTACCACGATGAACAGTACTTTTTTTTTTTTTTTTTTTTTTTTTTTTTTTTTTTTAATTGGAACCCTAATAAAAAACCCTCTCAACGAGAGCTCTCAATGAAAGCACCAATTGATACAACCCGGTTAGGGGTTGTATCGGGATAAGGCACCACTTTTAGCGTGTGCGAGCTCCTTAAGAATTAGAAGAGAAGAACTAGAGATTGTTTTATCTTAAACTTTGATTGAATTTATAATAAATGATTACAAGAATATTTATAAGACAAAGTAGGGTAAAACCCTAAAACCTAAATAGGCCATGGGCTCGGGCCCAAGCGTATCAGATTGGTTGTGTAGGAGATCTAGTAAAGGTGTTGTGATGTGGGATCAGTGGATGTCTAATCCGGATAAACGTAAAATAGTTATTCATGAAAAATTAGGGACGCTTTGTTTGGCTGCTGCACAACTCATTTGGGGGCCAAAATGTGACTGAGACATAGTCAGGTCAAGTTAAATTATACTCCCTCATCTCTTAAAATTATTGTCCATATTTAATTATTGTCCATATTTCTTTTTTGAGATGTCTCAAAATAATTGTTTACTTTCTTTTTTAAGTAAAAACTTTCTTTTTTAGGTAAAAACTAAAGAATATAATACGAGAATATTCTCTTTGAGTGGTTAAAAACGTAGTCACACTTTTATTAAACTTTGCAATTTCTCTCTCATGACAATAATTTTGAAACGGATGGAGTAAATAAGATAATATAGTACTAGTACAATTTTAGGGGTTTATTCTATATTTGCATGATCAATTTAAATGGGGTTGTGCGACACACACACACACACACACACACACACACACACACACACACACAATAATATATTATAATATATATATATATATATATATATATATATATATATATATATATTATATATATATATATATATATATATATAATTAATAAAGAAGTTTTTTTTGAAAATTGACACGTCATTAAAGCCACCTTGGCAAATAAAGCCAGCTTAGTAATGCCAGCTCATTTATTCCACGTCAGTTGAGGACAACCCGTTTTATCACATTGTTTCTCTGTCATCATTAAACGGCACCTATGGATCAAAAATACCTATTCCATCTAATTTTTAATCTTTAAATTTTAAGGTTTTTTCATCTCAAAAGTGTATAAGGTATGTAATGCTTTTATAATTCGTGTTTGATTGTTTCTGTTAACCGTATTCTTCAACAGCTCATAACCTTGGATCGGATTCATGCTATTGATAGATTTAGGGTTCTAATTTAGGGTTTTATTTGATGAATTGTAATTTCGAAATCTAATATTAGGGTGTTAATTGATATGTCGTTCATTCGATTTCTAATATCAAAATTGTTAATTAAATGAATTGTTGCTTTTTTGAGTTTTTTCATTCAATTTCTAATATCAAAATCGTTCATTCGATTTAGGGTTTTATTTGAGTTTTTTTCGAAATCCAATATTAGTGGACAACAAAGCTTATATTGTGGTATTCACTGTTGATAGCCTTGATGATGGATCAGATTCAATTAGTTTTGGATTGCCAGAGCTTTAATTGAAGGTACGATTCAATTCATCCTTTTATTTCTTCATGATGATCTAATGTTTGTCTCAAATGTTTGCGTACTTATGGCAGCCTATACACACATGCATGTCCACTGAGAAGTTTGCTAAGGAACGAGGATTCTCAATTAACATCGATCATCCTTTTGTTTGTGTTGTGCGTGATTTTGCTACTGATGCTTTCAATGTGGTCGTCCATATGGTATTCCCACTTGCTTCATAAACATTTAATTAGAAATTTGTATCATTTATTGTTTTACTCATAAAATACTTATTGTACGTTTGTCACGGCTGCACGTGTGGATGCTTGCGAGGTGGTTAGCCTGATACAATTTACATCAATTGTTCGACAATCGTGTTGCAACTTAATTGTCTTAATTGCAAGGCTTCCAATCAAGCACATTGAGAAGAAAAAAATAGACTACGGAGAAGCTTTATAAGCACTGAACCTGATATGTAAAGAATTGAACAAGAATGTTGGAATTTTTAATTACAACGAGTTTTATGGCAGACCAATTCTAGAGGCTGCACGTGTGGATGCTTGCAAGGTGGTTATTCAGATTTTGCGTGGTTCCGAATACGCCCACATTTGTACGAATGAAAGAGGGCATGATGTTTTCCACTTAGCAATATTAAACCATTCAGAAAAAATATACAACCGTTTTTCTTCCTGGATTAAGCGTAGTGATTCTCTTAGACTTATCTCGGATGGTTCAACGAATCAGCTTATGCACTTGGCTGCAAAATTGGCATCTTTAATTGTACTCAGTCGTACTATAGCTGCAGCACTGCAATTACAATGAGAGCTCCAATGGCATGAGGTACATCCCTATTAAGTTATTAGTTCCATTCTTGAATGACTGCACAAGTTATCAGTTCCATTCAAAACATAGCCTACTACAAAAAAGGTGAGTGCAAGTTGTACTATGAGCAGCATGTTGCTTGGGTAATGTCGTTGATCATTGCATTTTATAATAATTTGATCTCTTTATAATATGTTCAGGCGTCTCCAGATGCTCTATTTCACCGCTTGCTTTTAACAATGTCACGCCCAGATAATGAAACACGAATTATTGCACAAAGTGTGTTCTTCACCGTGATTATGCCATCTGGAAATCTCCCATGGGTTTCGTGGAAGGTAACAAAGGAAAGTTTCTCCATAGATGACGGCACTTAACAGGTATATCAGGCTGTTGTAGAATTGAGATATGTTAGAATCAGCCTACTATAGAGTTAAAAATAGGGTGTGCTTGGATCAGACTACTATAGTAAAGAATAAGATGTGTTTGTATCAGGTAATTACATTAGTGAGGAGTGTGATTGGATCAGCCAACTGCAGAAATTAAGTGTGTTCAAATTAGGCTATTGTGGCAATAAGGTGTGTCAGGTTTAGGCTGCCGTAGAAAGAGCATGAGTTTGGATGAGGTTATAATGTGAACGAGGATTGTTTGGTTCAGGTTATAATAGCAACAAGAAGTGTTTAAAGTGGACATAAAATGTCTTTTTCAGGTGTAAGTATTGTACATCAGGTGGCTATAGAAAACAATTTTTTTTTGTTAGACTAGAATGTATTATAACAGGTAGATTGGTATAGGAATGAGGAGTGTTTGGAACAGAAACTTAAAAATGAAAATAATAATTTATCATGTCACTGCACAATGAAGAGTTATTTCAGGTACTAATGTGAAAGATATAACTTTAAAAAAGACAAAAAAAAAAAAAAAAAAAAAAAAAAAAAAAAAAAAAAAAAAAAGAACCCCCGCAAAGTTAAACAATTTTTTGTGACAAAGATTTTCCTATTCAGTCAACTGTGAACCCACTGTGATCTTGATATATTATTACTTTTTATAAGATAACCCATGTGAATAAGTTGTGAGTTTGATTTGTTAGTTCGGCTCTATTTTTAGTGCATGTTTTATAAAAATTGGGGCTTTTTAGTGGGTATGAATTAGATTATTGTTTGAAGTTTGGAGAAGGTTATGGTGGTCATCGTTTTATGTCTGCACAAACAAAGCAACTTGGCCTTATTATAAGTTCATGATATAAGTTTCCATCCAATAATGTAAAGGATGTTTCAAGAATTGACTGTGAAGAGGTGAAATTGAGCTGATTGTGAATTATGAAGCAAGGCTTTGTTGCACTTTGGCGAACTTAAGTGTAAATTTGAAGAATTGATGCTAAAGGTATAAACATTTTGAATACTTTCGTGCTTAGGTTTTGCTGTTTCATGTATCATGAAAAAACAATGATTTTGTTAATATTAACTTTTGTTTGATTTGTTGGTTGTTCTATCAGGAAACATATGAGCCAGAGAATTGCAAGAGCTACAAAGGACTACAAGATATGCGGGCATTCTGAAGTTCTTTATATGCTAGAATCCTATGATTGGTTATATGTTGTTTGTACATTGATATTTCTTTCACATGATTTATACTTCAATTCATTCACTAATTTTCCAATTCAAACTTTGTATACCATAACATGTTAGTCTTAATTTTCTTATATGTAATAAAATCATGAAGCTTTGCCCGCCCATCGGGCGGGTCATGAAGTGGGTACTAGAACTGTCAAAATTTTCACATGGACAACTACATGTAGGATGTAGTTTTTCATGGGTATAAAGCTAGAAGGGTCTAAAAGGGATATGATGTGACAAAGATGGCATCTACAACAACTCCACAACCAACATTGTTTATAAAGAAGTCCTTGATAGATTATAAGTGTGTTTTTTTTTTTTTTTTTGTTATTCTCTTCTCCGCAATCAAGTAGTTTTCTTGCGGTTTTTCAAAAAACATCAGTTGGTTGTATCAAGCCATATTTATGGTGTGTTTGGCATTGTGTTTAGAGGGTGCTGCGGTTAGGGTTCCGTGACCATTCGACATTCCACCGGGACAACTTTGTCACTGTGCAAGGTTACTACTCCACCCTTGGTGGGGAATTTCAGCATGCCATGGGCCGTGGAAGGGATGATTTTGAGCAATCGTATCCCCGGCCTGCTAATTACCCCGTTGTATTGGGATAGCGACCTGACAACCATGAAATTCATCCACGCACTAGCTGAATTCTCTTCATCCCCCAATGTTACCTCCAAAGAATTTGCCCTAATAGCCATGATATCTCGTCGCTGAAACCGAGGAGTGGTGCTGTGGCGGGAATCATCTTCTTTCTGATTTCTGGGCAAAGACGGTTAAAGCAGTACTCATAGAGTACCTTTGAGGCACTTCCATTGTCCACATATAGAGGTGGCAATTTGTACCCAAAATAAAAAAAATGGGCTAATTTTGGCTACTTTGTAAAATATTTGGGCACATTTAGCCCCCTCCTTTTTTTGAAATGGGCACATTTAGCCCATTGAAAAGTTAAATGGGTACAACGGGCACATATTTTCTCTCAATTAGAGAACATTTTAATCGTTTTTGAAGAAAAACTTATATATATAATATATTTAATTTTTTAAATATAAATGGGGTATTACGTTTAAGGAATTTATTTCGTCATTTTCGGTCTTCTATAAAGCGATTTGTATAAGATGTGCCCGTTTAGCCCGTGCCCGTTTAAGCCCGTGCCCATTCTAGCCCGTGCCCGTTCTAGCCCGTGCCCGTGCCCGCCCGGCCCGCCCGTTTTGCCACCTCTATCCACATACATCCGGTGCACGTGGTGTCCGCCTACTTCAGCCTTTATCATCAATGGATGGTCATCCCAGTCATCCCCTACTCTTTGTTTCACACTCCGCTGCCAAGTCTACACCATGAATATGGCCAGAGCCTTATCCTTGGGCGCTACTTCCTTCTTGCCACCCTTGGCGGCTCCGCCCTTTTGGCTGCCATTCTTGATCTCCTTCACCAGGTGTGCTAACTAGCCGGATCTGACTACTTCCTCAATTTTCTTCTTCAGCTGGAAACACTCATATGTGTGGTGTCCTCTTTCTCTGTGGAAGTCGCAATATTTGTCTTTGTTTCTTGATTCTACCGGGCTTGCCATGGGGGGTGGAGCTGTGAACTTGACGGAGTTCATTGTCAGGATTTTTTTTGGTGTTTTTGTGAGGGGCGTGAATCGGTCACTCCGCCCCGGTCGGACCTAGAACGTCCTTTGAACTCCGTCTTTCGTTCAAATATCTGGCTGTTGGCTACCCTGGATCCGCCTTCATGAGATTTCCAGGAGGAGCGATCTTGTTTCTTCCTTGACAGGTTTGCTGCAGCTGTTTCACCACGGAGAAAAGCTGCGGTTACCTTCCACATTTCATCGACAGTTTTTGGAATATTGTCGTTGAGTCTTCTGATCAGCTTCGGATTATTGATTCCGTGCATGAAGCCCGAGATTCTCATACACTCTGGAGCGCCCTTCACATGCATGCTTTCAGCCTTAAAGCAGTCAGCAAATGCTCTTGTTGGCTCCCCTTCTCTTTGCTTGATGTGGTGGAGTTCCATCGGATCCTTAGTGTACTTCTTTTGCTGGAGGAAGTAGGATAGTAAGCTCTTTCGGAGGTCCTCAAAGTTGTCAATGCTTTCTGACGGCAGCTCATAAAACCACATGCGTGCATGACCCATGAGAGTGGAGTTGAACATGTGACACCAGGTAGGTATGGCCCACCACTCTACTTTAGCTGCGATACAAAAAAATTTTAGGTGGTCCTCTGGGTCCCTGGTCCCGTCATAGGTTTTGACATTTGATGGCATCCGGGTCCTCTTTCGGAATTCAAAGTTCCTGATCCATTGTGTGAAAGGGTCTGTATCCTCAATATCGTATGGACGATAGAGGTCATCCGCATCACCTTCGTTTTTTCTGGATCTGGACTTCCAATGCCCCCCAGCACTGTCCTCGCTTTCCATTGGTGTCAGTTCCCTTCGCCGGCTGGGGTCAGAGTATGCAGCTCTGTCTCCGGCGCCTCTCTCCCTGGAGTGGGGGGCGTGGCTATGGGTTGGGCTAGGGGTTCTCCTTCCCCGCCTTTTCGGACTCCTTTCAGCTAAGTACAGCCTGTCCAGCCTGTTGCGTCTGGCTTCAGCTCTTCGCTCTCACCGAGCGCGGCTTTTGGACTTGAGTAGGGAAAACACCTCCGGTTTTTTCTCCCCCAGGCGTGACCTGATGTCTTCTCGTATTTCCCCTAGGCGGGTAAAGACAGCTGACTGGGGGTATTTGGTTCTCTCACAGTCTTCTTGGGAGGGTCCCGTCTCTCCGCTGCTAAGTCTGGAAAAGGCACTTTGCGAGTAGGAATACTCGGAAGGTCCGGACCTAACACTAGGGCTGGTCTTTCGCTTCTTTTTAGCTTTTCTTTATCCCAAGGATCTTGACTCAGAGTTTCGAGACTGTTCTCGAGACCGCGAACTTTTCGGTTCTTCATTATCGAAATCAAGGCGAGTTTGCACCTGCCTTAATTTCTCCTAATGAACCTTTTCGGACATCAAGGGCAACAATTGGTCGTAATGCTTATCGCAAAACTCCCTTATTGCCTCATGTGACAGCGGGCCAGAACGGTGCTCCCCCATTCCTTGGCTCTTTTCCTTCTCCAAGGTGTTTCACACCATGGAGTGTTCTTGGGTGGGAGAAGAGCCATTCGCCGGATTACTCATTTTGGTAAGAGTATCTTTGGAAACGCAGTTATGTTAGGGTCCCACAGATAGCGCCACTTGTTAGTACAAAACTTGGGCTCAATGCAAGACCTAGTTTAGGCTAGCTCTTGATGGGGCGAATTTCGGACTAAGTATCTGTGTAAAAAGCTGCTAAGAAAGAAAGCACCGTTAGTCTCACCGCGGAAGGGGAGTTCCACGGTCAACCTCCGGTGTGAGAGTAAGTGTATTGTTTTAGAGAGATAAAATATGTGATAAGATGGAATGTGAGAGTCGTGTTACCGTTTGAGAGTGGCGAATGCCCTCTATTTATACCATGGTCTTTCTTGTCGGTTTTCTGGGATCCCGTACCATGATGGCGACATTTCTGGGCGGCAAACCCCCAGGTCCACTCTTGTTCTTGTCTTCTTGCCGTGAGTAGCGGTTCCTTCGGAAGGGGACTCATGTCTTTCCTGTTTGGGGTCCGCCTAGGTCAGCTATATGGTAGCTGATAATATTCCTTACTCTTTTTGGGTTGATTCGTGGTCCCGACCTTTGGATTGTCCCCGGACACAAAGTTCTTCAGCGGCCAAGGTGCTGGGTTGCGGCCTCATATGATGAGGTGTTCTTGTCCGGCCCGTTTTGGAGGGACCGAAGTCTAACATGGTCCGGGTTATCCTAGGGTCGAGGTTATTATGAGCGTGTCCGACCCAGTATGTTAGGTCCGGAGGTGCTATACGCGATCAAACATGTACCGTGATTTTTCAAACTCCCCAAAATAGTCGGTCAAAAGTTCTGAAAAATGGTTAAAAAAGTATCCAAAGTCGAAATAAAGAGAAGAAAAAGTCGCGTGATTGACCATGTCCAAACCACCAATAGTCAAACTGTTTGACTAATTCTATTGATCTCACAAGTACAAAACTGTCTCTCAACTGAACTATGTTTTTAACAAAAACGATGGATGTTACTAAAGTCAATGATGAAGTCAACGAAGAAGTTATACAGATACTTGAGAAATCATCGGTAGAAATCATAGATAAAGTTGATCTTTCTTGTCATCAGTTAAAGTTTCTTCCTGAAGCATTTGGAAAGCTTGCTGGTTTAACTCATCTTGATCTTTCCAATAATCATTTACAGGTTTTGATCTTAGTCTTTTCATGGGCTGTTTATGTTTGAATATGTTTTATGTGTATGATTGTTTTGATTATGATCTTGTTATGATTGTTGGTTTTATGGGTTTAAGGTTTGTTATATTGTTCAAGAGGGTTTTTTTTGGATTCTGCTTATAAATAAGCACTTATAAGTTTTGCTTAAGCACTTTAAGAAATAGTTTTTTTTTTTTATTGGGTTACCATGGTTTCACCTTTTGGCCGACTAATCCACGTCGTTTTGACCGCAACATAGATTAAAACTAGGTAAAGTCCTTCCCTTTTCGGGAAGGTTGGTGTGACCACGTTGTTTGCAACTAGCAGGAATCGAACTTTAAGACCTCTCACATTTTTGTGATGATTGTGACAAGCTATTTACCACTAAAAATGCAATAATACTTGAAAAAATTAGTTTGTTAGACATTTTCAACCAAATTCATTTGTAAAAGGTTTTGGGTTAAAAATAATAATTTCATGTCTGATAAGCACTTTAAAATAAGTAGAACCTGCTTATCAGAATATGCTTACCAGATAAGCACCGGCAGTTTGGATGTATAACACAAATGAAAGACTGTTTATCGCATATGAACATATGAGCAGAAAAAAATAAGCAATCCCAAACACCCCCAATGTCTAAGCTAATACAAAGTTTGAGTGTTTTCGGGAAAAAAGTGAAATTATATTGAATGAAAACCAACTGCAACAAAGTTGAAGAAAGTCACTGATACAGAGTTTATATTTTTTATGGGTGATGATTCTTGCATTTTTAAGTACTATGATGCAATATCAACATGGTTTTTGTTTTTGTTGCCAAACAGGTACTTCCTGATGCAATTGCAGGACTCGTGAAACTCGAAGAACTTGATGTCTCATCCAATCTTTTAGAAACGTTGCCTGATTCCATCGGCTTGTTGACCACTCTTAAAATCCTGAATGTGTCTAGCAACAAGCTTAACAGCCTTCCTGAAAGCATCGCCTTTTGCAAGTACGTAATACTTTCTCATCTTCCATTATGTGATAGTTATGTATCTCAAGTTCTCAACATTGAATTTTCATCTACAGAGCATTGGTAGAATTGCATGCAAGCTTCAATAACCTAACATTCTTGCCAACAAACTTCGGTTATGGACTAGTAAACCTGAAGATACTCACAATCAGCCTTAACGAAATCCGTTTCTTACCAACCACCATCAGTGAACTCGAATCTTTGAGGTACTTAGATGTTCATTTCAATAAGCTTCATGGCCTTCCATCTTCGATTGGAAAGTTGGCGAATCTTGAAGTTTTGAACCTGAGTAGTAACTTCAGCAATTTGACTGAATTACCCGACGCGATTACTGATCTTGCAAACTTAAAGGAGCTTGATCTTAGTAACAACCAAATCCAGGCTCTTCCTGAATCGTTTGGTCAGCTTCAAAATCTTAAGAAACTAAATTTGGATCAGAACCCACTTGTGGTTCCTCCTACTGAGATTGTAATGGAAGGAACCGAAGCTATAAAGGGTTTCATGATCAAGTGGCGACTTGCGAGTATAGCTGCTGAGGAACAGAAGCGTATCGTAGAAGCGAATGATCAAAATCAACATGGATGGCTCGCTTGGGGGACAACTATGCTTAATTCATATCTTGGCGAAGGTAAAACTTCTAGTTCTAAAGATTCATATCTGGATCAATTATTGTAAAATATTAAAGTAAAAAGTTCGAGTTACCTTATAACATGTGAAAATGTGTGTATGATGTTAAATAATGATGGAACATGACACTTGCTGTAATGAATTTTGTTAGCAATGATATGAAAACATTAGTTTTGTTATCTTGCGATATAAAAAGCCACACTCAAGAAGTGAAACTGTTATCATCCGTCTACTCGTTGCCCCATTCTTAGTTTCTCACTTCATTCTTTCCATATCCCTCTCCTTTGTTCTCAGTTACTCATCAAATGGCACTCAGTTCATATCTTTAATTTCAGTTCGATCAGACTTAGTTTCTCACTGAAACATTATTAGATAAGAGTGTGGAAACTCAGTTCAAAACTTTAAGACTGACAAATGGAGACCCGTTATATATAACCGGCTACTATAACCATGATATGTAAATATATTGTTCTCGGCCCGAGCTGTTAGTTATTTGTCTGATTCGGTCCATATCTGGTCTGTTTTAAGATTCAATACTATTATCTGTTGTATACAGTACAACCAACTGTGACATCTTAGCGGACATGTAAATGAACTTAATTTGGGTCATTCTCTTGACCTGGCCGTATCTTCAGGTAGTGTAATGTCATCATTTTTGGCGAGTTGGATGATTTTATTTTATTTTATTTTATTATTTTAATTTATTTTTATTTTTACAAAAAAAGTGTTTCTTTTTAGCTGTGGGGGTGTGCACAAAAGTTTACTGTCTAGAAATGATTTTTTGCGACTATAGAAGAGGAAGATAATTTGGTTGGACTACTTAAGAGTATAATACTAATTTCTTGATCAAGTCGTGCTGTCTTGGACTACAATAGCTCTTCTAGTAACAGTGTTACTAATATGACTAATAAGCTATAATATGACATGTGATGAACAAACTTACTGACCATACTTTGTTTATTAGGCTATATAAGAAATAAGGTAAACAATTTAGAATCAAATGACAATCAGGATCATATCGCATAAGTCATAGTTTTAAGTAGATTCCATAAGTATACATAGCAATAGAAAGCTGGATAGTAGTAACAGGAAAATTCAAATGTCTTAAAATAAGCGATAACCAGAATTCTAAACATACTCATTAAGCATTTACGATAACCCTGCCACATAGATCCATTTAGAAACTACTATGATAAAAACATAAGTTGGAATTAAAATATGAAACTCTGGAACGTCATCTTGACTGCTTCAATATATAGCATCAAACTCTAGCACTCGAAGGATCTTCCTTGATTAACTGAATAATTAAAAGGGGAAGCTAAGTCAGTTAAATAGTTACAATTAAAGCACTAATCGACAACTAATGGGCATCAGAACAAAATACTAATGTTCACTAGATCGCAATCTTGATAACTGTAAATAGAAAGAAACATAACAGTGTATAGACTGAATTGACACATACCATGCCATCTGAAGAACCAACAATAGTGTATCGAGAACCATCTTTAACAACCTCACCACGGATCCTTTTATGTCCATTAGCATTACTTTGGTAATTATGGTTCAAATGAGCTTTAATGAAACGAGGGTGGGATATCAAAGATCTCCATGACTTACACACGCTCTTGCATCTAATGAGATCCTTCACACCCACTCTTAAGAGTATTCTCACGAGTGTATTCTCGTGGATGTCATCAGGTATTACTTCTGCCATTCCAACCAGTAAAGGTTTTGTAGGACCCATAATTATTGCACTTGACTAACTATGAACACTAAAATAATCTTATGAAGGTTTCTAATGTTCCTGCCTTTCATTCCATCCGAATAATACAATATATAGACACATACAGGCCTTAACCCTAACAAGACACATACGGGCCTTAGCCCAAATAAACTATAACTGGACTTATACAATAATACGACTAACACTCCCCCGCAGTTTGAGCGGGAGGACAACGGACACTCAAACTGGTTCTAAACTCCTCAAACAATGCTGAAGGTAAGCCTTTGGTAAATATATCTGCATACTGATAGCGCGAGGGAACATGAAGAACTCGAACTTGACCAGCAGCAACCAAGTCCCGAACAAAATGAATATCAATCTCTATATGCTTCGTACGTTGATGCTGAACTGGATTAGAAGATAAATACACAGCACTGACATTGTCACAATAAACAAGTGTAGCAGAAGACAAAGGAGTATGCAGCTCACGTAGTAAATTCCTTAACCAACATGTCTCAGCAACCGCATTAGCAACTCCCCGGCAACGGCGCCAAAAACTTGATGCGTGGTTTTGCAACCTTACAACAGGTTTTACCTCTCGAGGGATCTCAAGAGGCTTACAACCCCACCAGGCAGTGTACCTGACCGATGTAGTATAGTGTAGTGGTAAGTACGGGGGATTGATCGTTCTCCACAGGGAATAGTGTTCGTTAGGTATGAAAAATTACTCTAATAGGTCTAAGGGTGAGAGAAGATTCTTTTTATGTTTTTATATTTTTTTATGAAAGCAGGTAAAATCTCGGGTTTGAAAGAGTGGGCGGAATTAGTTGCTAGTCAACTAACCCAAGTAACTACGAATGCAAATAAAATAAAATAACTGAAAATGAAAAGGTGGTAAAACTTATATAGAGAGAAATGTGTTTACTTAGATTTCCTTACTCCCTAACTATCTTTTACCGGTTGATTAGTGTGTATTAGTTGCGTGGATGACGGGTGTATTCCTTAATACCATTTGTGGGGTGGCGTACGTACTTCCCCAACTCTACAAGCTCCTACTTCACTCCTATGTCGAGCCGGCTAGGAAGCTCCTAACATGGGATCACTAGAATTCGCTTGTGCATTAAATACAACCATAAAAACCTTTAGTACGCATTAGTTCATGTTTCTTAAGACGTTCAAGCAAGTTACCGAATAGGAAGTTAGCCAGTTTTCTTAAGCCTAACATAGATGAACAATCATCCAATACAACTAACAACACACTAATAACCAATAATTAATAGCTAGGTTTCATTAGATCTAAGCAAACACAAGATAAATCTAGCCTAGCATGTTAAACAAAAGACAAGAACAAGATAGAATCAAACAACACATAGACATATTGAATGATTAATTGATAACTTATCTTCAATGTAACATGGAAGACCTCAAGGCAAAAAGCCTTGAAAAAGCTGCCAAATTCGTCCTAGGGTTTTCACACACAAAGTTCCCCAATAAGTTCCACACTAATGACAAAAAATTGCAAAACTATATATAGACTTTCAGATCTGACGGCGTCACGTTATGGAGTGTGACGCTGTGACCTCGCCGCTTTTAGGGTTCCCGGATGACCTTCTTGACGCCGTCCCTCTTTAGCTCTCCAAAATCCGTTCTGGCTTATCAGGGGTTGACGCCGTTAGAATTAGGGGTGACGCCGTCCCTCTTTAAATTAAGCCGTGACGACCTTGATCAGATTAAAGCGTGACGCCGTCAGAATTCCCATGCAAATTTCTCTGGCTTATCATGAGTAAATTTCACATCCACCTTTTCTTGCCAAGTCATGACGCCGTCCAGGGATAATCCTGACGCCGTCAAAGGTAACTTTTAGCATGATTTTGAGACTTTGTCGTTTTCTTCACTTTTATGCTCCAAAAACGTCCAAAATGCCTCCTTTTCCAGATTTCTTCTCAAAAGTACCTAAAATGACAAAAGGAACGATTTAGGACAATATTTGATCAAATAAATACGATTTAGGGCTTAAATGACCCCTTAAAAGCGGTACACTTTTCGCTTCATCAAATACCCTTACACTTGAGATTTGCTTGTCCTCAAGCAAATGCGCTTTTATTCTAATCAAAATACAAGTTAGGGGTCATTTAATGCTAACATAAAAGTAATTACAACAAATATTCGTTCCACTTTAATCATAATAAGCACGGAGATTACAAACTAGCACCTCACAAGTAGTGTTTAGATACTCACATCTCTCAAGTGTCATCAAAATAAATCTCATAAATGAAAACGGATAATATCTCTCACTACCTGTCATAGCAAATAGATTACCATAGGCTTGGGAAAGGATCGAAAACCTCCTCCACTAGGCGTAAGCACCTAAGATAAACTATCAAAGAGGGCTTTTACATGGGTTATAACGTTAGGTGTAGGGAAAAGGAAAACACGGTTTTGTTGGATAAAGGATATTTTACTGGTGGCGAGTTAAAGATCTTGATTAATTACATGTACTATACAATGTTGCATAAGCCAAGACTCGACTCGATTTAAGCTAATGAAAGAAAATAACAAAAACATAAAACAAACATAAAATGAAACGGGATGGTAGTCCGTATGTTTTTTCTACTTTTCTTTTTCTCATTTTTTTTTATTTTTCTTTATTTTTTCGATTTTTTTTTTTTTTTTTTTTTTTTTTTTTTGCATACACTTTTGCCCTACCATCCAAAATAATACATCATAGGGGCGTTGCATTCCCCTTACACTTGAACTTTTACATAACTTTACAAATAACTATTCTAATAACTCGAATTAAGATAATTGAAAAACTTGGAGTACTTTTAAAATATTTAGCACAAATGGGGGTAATAAATGATGTTCTTCCCCATTACTCCATTACACTAGTACTTTACCCATGAGTCCCAATCGTCCCAAAATAATATGTACAAGGATATGACTCGACTTAGCAACCATGTAATCAATTAGATAATTAACTTGGGTTTAAACAAATGTTGACACAATAATGCACTAAAAATGAGTGCATACAAGGTAGGCTAAGGCGATTTGGGTGTACATTTTAGTGGGGTGTAAACAAATTCTTCCTTCAAGTAAAATGCTTAAAGGTTGAAACGAAAAGATAGGCTCTGAGGGGTGTACTAGGGGTATCGTGTACTAAAAATGAGTACAACGCAAAGGGTGTGGGAGAATTACTTGACCAATGTAGTCAATGTAATTATAGCAAAAACACGGGTGTAAAACAATGGGTTAATCCTAATGCCTCTTATCATGTAGTAAATCTAACTACACGAATGTAGTCTCACTTGTGGCCTCGGAATGGTCCTAACGCAAGTTTTAGAATCTAAGTGCTACCGGTACACACATCATAGCATAAATGCTTTTCCTACCAATTCTAGGGGCGAACCTCACATATTTGGGAGTGGAAAATTTTTTTAGTGGTACGGTTTCGTGCTAGTCATATAACTCCTATCCGTGAGACGCTCATTAAGATCAAAGTTTCACTCCTATATGTTGTAAAAAAATTTAAATTTGAGCAAAAAGTTCCTTCAAAATCCTTGTCGAGTTCTTGATCAGTTTTAGGGTTATGGTGTCGAGACAAAGAACTTACCTATAGCAGTGTATAGCTTATATACTTGCTTATAGTTTTTTAATATATTTATTAAAAATTATTTTGTTTGTAGAGATAAAGATACCATAGTGAAAATTACATTCCAAAAATATCGAATATTACATATTGAGTTACCCTATTTGGATTTAGCATGTTTTGATTTCCTCCTTATATTAAGCTTTTCCAGAATTAAATTTAAGAAAAATGGTTAAATGATGTTCAACTTTAAAGCTAAGACACCATGACTCCACGAGTATGTATAAAGCTAATCCATATATGGTATTTGACAATTCCATCATGCAAAAGTATTTGAGCAAATGGTTGTTTTTACGAACATTAAGGGTGCGTTTAGTTGGAGAAAAAATTCACATGTTTTCTATCTCTAGTGTTGTAAAAATTTGAAAGGGAAATTTATCTATACAAAACATTTGAAATATAGAAAACGCATTTAGTTGATGATTTTGTTTTCTATTTTTGTTGTGGGTTACAAAAGAACACAAGAAAATCAACTAAAATTTGTTTTGTAATTTTCATTGCATGTTAAGTTAGAAAACAAGGGATTTTGTGTTTTGCAAAATATTTTATGGAAAATAAAGGTGTTTTCACCCAACTAAACGCACCCTAATGAACTCGAACGGCTTCAGCACACCATGCAAAAGCTCATCCTACTTTGACTCATCCGCACACAGCACACTGTACGAAAAGAGTCTAGGGAGCAAAAAAAACAATATTATATCAAATCGAGCTTGAGCACAATACTTAATCTATCGGGTCTCATAAATCGCCAAATCTTAAGCTTGATAACGGCATTTTCTGATTTTCATACGGTGTATTCACATGCGAGTGCATGCATTCACATGTATGTGAACAAACTGAGTATATATATGTGACAAAAAAGTATTGTACTAGTAACAATATACGGGTATAAAATTGAGGAAAAAGTGCTTGTTTTCTACAGCTTGTAGCATAAGTTTGGTTATCAAATTCCAAACTAAGATGGCAATGTTGGTTCAATCTTTCTATGCTCATTTTAAAAGCTCAATATGTTTGTATAGTTTTTAGGCACCTAATTAGAAGGTAAGAAAAGAAATGACTTGACAACTAAAAGATTCAAACTTCAGATTATTCCATTGATGATTTAATGGTTTTCCACCGACCAATTAAACCATTGGATGAATTTTAAGCACTTAAAGATTCCCAACCCACCATGGATGACCTCCTTTCCTTGTTTGTCATGTTAACTCTTACCTTATCTTTCATACAACAAATTCCATGTGGGTATTATTACAAAAACTTTTATCTAAATTGGGTATCAATTATAATCTGTCAAGATCAAGTATATCAAAAGTAAAGGTATTATCTTTATTATCCAACTTTTTGATCATTTTTGCCTTTTTCTTGTTGCATTTTGATATTTATAGTATGAGTCATGAACATTTGGAGTAAGTTTCTAATATGTTTTGTGTCAGTTTTGAAAATTCAGAAGTACCGAGTTTGACTTTATAAGGTCATTGATGGAGGGTTTTGATGTTTTGATGTTCTTATGTGTGTAGCTGGAGTGGACAAAAGAGAACCCATTAGTAAAGAGAATAAGATTGTGGAGGTGGTTTGATAGTTTAAATAAAATGCCAAGGAATGATTATGTGTTTAATGATTACAAGAGTTTGCCACGGGTTTTGCTTTTTGAGCCTGGTGGTTCTTCTGCTGAGGTATAACCATTTATTGTCTCTATACTTATGACACTAAAGTTTTCTATATGGTTTTGTTTCACTATAAGGGTGTTCAGCTTTGCGTCTAGAAGGTAATTATGTTATTGGAATAATCTGATAAGTTAATATGTGATAGTGTTTGCATCTGTTGGTTAGAAGTTAAGATAATTCTGCTTAAAGCATTATTATTTCCTAGTTAAGATAATTACTTGAAAAACGTTACAGTATAAAGTTAAACCGGATGAATTATGGGCTCTTGTGGTTGGGTGGAGGCATATGCTTTATCGATAACTTTGGTGTTGGTCGCAAGCTTGTAACTCCACTCAGATAAAAGCATTATATTTGCTTAAAATAGACTTGCATGCTACTTTTTTACACGTGATAACTACCTCCGATCCTTGTCTATCTTGTGGAAGCTTATTTTCAGGTGCTTCTCTATGGTGGGAAAGTTGTGTCATGGAAGGACAGTCATGGCGAAGAATTGCTTTTTATGAGCAGAAAGGTAAGCCCTTTGACCCGCTTACAGACTCCTACACACACAAAGAGCAAGATCAGTACACGAGCATACGGGTTTTAATCTGTATCATAATAAACTTATTTTTAAGATCGAAAACCTTAAAAATGAAATTTTATCATTCTTCATAGGCTGGTGGAAGATCACCTAAAGGAGGGATATTTCTTTGCTTTCCACAGGTAAGCCATATTCAGCATAGTCAGCATACTCACATATCGGGTAGAGGTAGCAGTTTCATCTCATTCACGTATCTAATGGGTCAAATACAATAAATTAGCTTTAAAAGAAACGTGTTATGCTTTATCTATAACGGGTCACGTAGGTAAGATTTTATCAAATTGCCACCTCTAGTAATTATCATAAATAAGATTTGAACAAAAAAGTGTTTTTGGTCAACACAACCCGGCGCAATTCATACTTGATATTTACCTGTTTTTACACTTTACTTTTGCGCCTCTAGACTTGAGGTGGCAATCAAAAAGGGATCAGTTTGGTTTTTTTTTTCTATCTCCGACGACCCAAATTGGTAGAATATAAAGCTAGGTAAGACTGAAATGGGTCAAATTGCTTGAAAGTCGCCCACAGTGTATACAAATACGTGCAGTGTACACAACCCGATCCATTTTCAACTATGATCATATATAATACGCAGCTTATTTCCTAATAAAATATGGACAAAAGGCGTTGACAGTTCTACCCAATCCGGCCCATTTTGACCTGTATTTATCTAAACCAGTTTTGACAATACTGCCCCCAATTTGCTACCTCTAGTTTTCTTTCTTTGTTTATTGGTTTTCCAGGGTATCATGTTTTTTTTTTTCTTCCTTTCAGTTAGGTAATATGGGGATAATGAAGGAGATTTGTTCATCAAAGAACTACGTAAAGTCATTAGATAACATCCCCTTGCGTCTCATTCCTACCGGGAATCCATCATCCGTAGACCTAACCTTAAAAGCAACAGCAAACGACTCTAATATGTGGCCACGTAGGTAATAATATGTCTCTTAAAACTTGGGTTCCATCCATTTCTGTCATTTAACATTTCTGTTTTCTATTCTATTCAGCTTCGAATTGCGCCTTCGTGTTTCTTTGGGTCCAGACAGGATGACAATCATTTCTCATATCAAGAATACAGATAACACGTCATTTTCGTTCACACTGGCTTTTCAAAATTACTTATCAGTATCTGATATAAGGTTTGTTTAGTGAAATTCTACTACAGTATCGAACTTTATATGTTTTCATTAGATATATGACAAGGGATTCTGTTTCCAGTGAAGTGAGAGTTGAAGGATTAGAGACACTCGATTTTCTTGATAATTTGCAGCAAGGAAAAAGGTTTACCGAGCAACCAGACGCCATCACTTTTGATGGTGAGGTAGTTCTCTCTCTCTCTCTCTCTCTCTCTCTCTCTCTCTCTCTCTCTCTCTCTCGGGATACACACACATTTTAAATCAGTACATAGATAATTTTAGTGAGCATTTGACCATATGGGATGGATTCTTTGATAGGTTGATCGTGTTTATACCAGAACACCGGGTAACATAGCCATCATAGACCATAAAAAGATGAGAACGATGGTGATCCGTAATGAAGGTCTCCCGGATGCTGGTACTCTTTGAAAGTTTAAATTTATATATTTCCTAATCATGTTCTTGAGCTATTTAACTTCAAAATTTTATGTCAAAAACAGATTTATGGACTCCATGGGACAACGCAGCAAAAGCAAATCGCTACGGTTTTGGAGATAAGGATTACAAAATGATGCTATCGGTGGATTCTGGTGTACTTGAGAAGCCGATCGTCCTAAAGCCATTAGAAGAGTGGAAAGGGTATCAAGAACTTTCGCTTATCTCTTCGAGTTATTCTAGTGGTCAGTTGGATCCTAAGACAGTAGCTTTCTATGCAAAACCTTGAGCAGACATTACGTAAAATTAGATGCTAATCTTGATGCTTAATTTGTCAGATAAACTTTACTAATACACTTGCCCCATGTTTTATAAATAAATTATTCGCTGTTGAAGTTAAATGGCAGATCGAAAAGACTTCACCAACTCGAAAATGTGGCAGATACGAGTTATGTAGACGACATTTAAAAGTGTCAAGATTTAAGTAATTTGTTAATTTGTTCCTATTGATCAGTTTAAGAATAATTTGAATTTGTATCATCACTTTTATATACACTTGTTCTTAATTTTACACACATTATATGTGTGTATGTGTTTTAATTGGGAGAGTCATTAAAGCTTGTCTCTCTCCAATAATTTGAATTTGTATCATCGTTTTTAATTGGGAGAGTCATTAAAGCTTGTCTCTCTCATAAAAGACTAATATAGGGTGGTGGCAACCATACCTCCCAACCCACCAATAATATCATTCCACCTCATTCATACTTTTTTCATACCTCCCAACCATTTTTTAGTGGCAACCATGCCTTTTTCATACCTCCCAACTAATTTTATTTTATTATTTTTTATTTTCATAAATTTTTGCAAGCATGCTTTATTGTAACTTGAGACCCATGCATGTGTCAACCTCTCATTCGACCTACACTCACATGCATGTGAGATTTGTCTAAAACCAGTGACAATACTACTCTAGTACTCACACATTTATCTTACAAAAACTCATACAACAAACATAATACTTCTTCTGTGATTTCTCTCGAGCCAAAGGAAGAAACAAACCAAGTGTTTCTCAAGTTGATTCAACGTCTATTTTTTTGTTCCACAGCTCCAACGTTCCATTTCAAACGGTAACTTTTCTTCCCAAACCGCGGCTGTGAACTTCCCCGCTGGATCAAACCGCCCACCCAAACCGCTGGGGTGGCGGCGGTGTTCCCCGGCGGTTTGGGGCAAACCGATGGCCAAACCGCCATGGCTGCCAGTACCCTAATATAGAACTTCTTTATATATAACAACTTAATTTAGTAAACACCTTTTGAATATGTGGCTATAAATTCATATGCATTATACAAGCTTGAGTATAGAACACCGACTACGCCATTTTGATAAAAGCAAAAAAAAAAACATCAAGTTTGACACTTTGGTTTCCATACTCTAATTGTTCCAAGTTATCAGAACTTATTGTAATCGAAACCCTAAATTGATCTCAATTCCATATTGAGTTATCATTTCAAGTTGTTCAATAAAATTGCACTTCACTCTGTTCCCGAGTATAAAATGGAAAGAAGAGAAATGAAGAGAGGAAAAAAGAAGAGAAAAGAAGAGGAGAGGAAAAAAAATTAATTTTTAATTTTGTGTTCCCGAGTTTGAAAGAAAAGAAGAGAAATGTTAGCAAAAAAGGCTTTAAAATGAACTTCTCTTCAAATCATCCCAATTTGGGAAGAAGATTAGGAGAGAAGTTTTGGCATAATTTTCTCCCCTCTTCTCTTCTCTTCTCTCCAGAAAAAACTCGGGAATGCAATTTTTTTTGAATTTTCTCTCCACTTCTCTTCTTTTCTCTCCAAATAAAAACTCGGGAACAGAGTAGGGATCTAGCAAATAATATGTGAAAAAAGTAATTAACTTGTGAGATGATACGCGTTTATGTTAAGAGAATAACCATAATATGGCCAACTTTTTTAGAAAAAAAGGAAAAGTTTTATCTGATTTGTGTTTATAACTTTATATAGTGGTTGTCTTAAAACTCAGTCGCCCAAAAAAAACATGGTTACCTAAAAAATTCAAATTACTCACTTTCATTATGGCTTAACTAAAATTATCCCAACTCTTTTAAAAAATAAATATTCATATAGCTATTTGAGTTCCTTCAAATAAGTATTCACTTTCAACTACAACCAATCAAATTATATATAAGTGAATAGATATCATACTTTATTGGTGCACGAGTGATCTCACTTATTTTAAGCTTTGTATCTTTTGTAAGTGGACATTTAATTTTGGACAAAAAAATACTAGTAACAACACTAGTTACAAAAAGATGAGACAAATTATTTAAGATGAGAAGAGGATTAGCAATAAAATAAATAGCACTAACATTAGTTACAATGTTGTTCATGGTACTTGAATGTAAGTTAAAATGAGAAGAGGCACATGTATCAATGTTTCATGTCAGATCTTGTAAAGCCATGGTGCTAAATGCATTTGGAAGCATCGTTTTCTTGAGTCGCGAACACGGACGGGGCGGGCCCCAAAATACCAGCCGAAGATGGTTGGGCTATTAATCCAAGTTGTTGGGCCGGCCGAGCCTGTTGGACCTGCAGTGTAGTTTGGGCCGATAACAGTGGATTATTAGGCTGCACAAAGACATAAGGATCAAGTTCTTAACATTTAGTTGGTCTCCTACTCAATAATTACCATCAACAGATTAATTGTGGCATTCACAAAGACGTAAGGATCATTCGAAAAACATATAAATTATCTAAATAAAGAACTAAGTTAAACAAAGCAAATCATGTCATTAGCTTATTAGGGTTCATAACTAGGCAAACACAAAAGTGTTTAGCCTTCAATCATAATCATAAAAATACAATAAATTGAATTCGATTAAGTAAAAGTATTCATAATGATAACAAATAATCAAATCGAATTGATGATTGCAGCTTCAATGGTGGTGGAATAGGAGTGGAAACTCTGAAAGTGTAACCTAAAGTCGAGTTTAGGTCTTGTATTTATAGACTTCTCAGGCCCGTTGGTTCTACAACATAAAGGAAATTTTCTCCACACCGTAGAGGTCTTCAATTATTGTTTCCACGCTTACTATTACTTATGGTGTAGAGGCATTGACCTCTCTACGTCGTAACAACTACGAATAGGACTCTTTTGTTCCGACGGCATAGATGCATTGACCTCTCTACGACGTCACAACTACAAATAGGATTTATGATCTTGGTCTTCAAATGTCTACGGCGTAGAGGTATAAATCCTATAAGCCGTAGATGATTATGATATAAATACTTCTTTTAGCTTGTTTCTTTTCCTTTTTTGTGTCTTCTCGTTCCATTGCTCCAGATTAACACTAAAAATACAAAAGTTAAGCAAATCAGTATCTGTAGCAACCGGCACTTTAGGGCAATACTTGTTTATAAAACTCGAAACCATTTGTGACAGACGATGATTTTCCAACCTTATTTTAATAATAAATTTCATTTATTATTACCTATTATATATTTCTGAGCTTTTTGGACCTCATTTGATTTGAAAACGAGATATTTTCTCGCGAAACGTGAAAACCGACACACAACGCGCACTGGCACAACCGTAACTTAATATATGTTTTAAATTGATTATTTTATTAATTATGTGATACTAGGTGTATGAATGTCGTTTTGATTGGAAAAAATATTTATGAGCGCAATGGCAAAATTCTCGTGTCTTGAATCAACCGTTTATTAATCTAAATGAGTCCCGAACCTCATTTTGTAAAAGATTTCATAAATTACACATATGGCCCATGTGGTTATAATTTCCCCGCCGCCCCCTTTACTTTGTGATTTTTACGCTTTGGTCCCTTGGTTTTCACTATATAAGAAACTTATAACATACACTTATCCATTTTTTTCCTAAAACCCTAGTAGCCTACCTTCTCTCTCGCCTCCGGCCACGTCGCCGCCACCACCAGCCATCAACACCACAGCCATCATCACACCATCACTCTCACTCCTCTCTTCCTCTCTACACCAACAGCCATCACAGCCGCAAGCCGCCACCACAGACACCACGCCACCACCGTCGCGACAGACGCCGCCGTCGCTCTGTTTGGGTCAAGAAACACAAGAAGGTCGAAGTTAGGGTTTCGTTTAGGTTTTGTTCGGTTCGAGTTAACACCGTCACCGTCGCCACCGTCGTCATCTCTTTCCCCCTCCCGTTCTTTTTGGTATGTCGGAAAGCATATATCCATTCCTATTTTCAATTGTTTCAAAACTGAATACTAATTGATTTGTTAAAGTTTTCGTGGATCTAAAACTAGGTTAAAAACGTGTTTGATTTTATTTCGTGTGGTAAACTAGTGTAAGATTTATGTTAATCGTTGGTGGTGAGGTTTTGGTTTCATGTCCGGTCGTGTGAGACCCGGTTCAGGTTTGGATTTTGGAATTTTATGGTTAACGTAAATGTTTGTGTTGTTTGTGTTTACTGGTGTCGTTGTATCCTAGGTTTGAAAAGAGACCCGAGGGTCTGTTTTGGTTTCCGGTTCACGACCAAACCCACGTAGTGTGTTGGTCTTGTGTTTTTGTCGTGATGGTTAACAACCCGTGTAGGGTGTTTGTTTGTTCTATTTCAGCCCATGAAAAGGGTGCGTTGGTTTCAGTTTGATTCACACCCCGAAGGGTGTGCTCGTGTTTGTTGAGTTTATTTGTCCAGCCTATTCCCAGCTTATTTCGTAAAACTTATTTAGGGTGTCGCGTGTTTAAATTGTTTGATCTAAAATGGTTTAACAAGTAGTGTTTGTTTTGTAATAAAAATGAAAGTGTGTTTGTTATCTGCCATACTTAAGGTGCGTTTGTATTTGTGTGTGAGAGTGTTTGTGACTTTCGGTGTAAAATCAATAACCAAAGGGTACGTTTGTTTTGGTTAGCCTGGGCCACAAGCCCATTTGGTTTCGTTTAGTGTGTTGGGCTCAACAGCCCATAAAGGTGCGTTGGTTTATATTTTGGACCACGTGTCTGTTATACATTAAGGGTGTGTTTGGATTTGTTAAGTTTATATAATACTTATGGTAATACTTTTACGAGTATTGAACATCGAACTAACATGTATTATTTGTTTTAACATTTGTGTTCAATGGTACGTTTTGGATATACTTTGGGATTGATACTCGGTATTGGGCTATATTACTACTTAATGGATTGGTTAAAACGGATTGTGACTTGATATATTGGACTTATACCAGATTGATATCATTCGGATTATATTGGACATTTTGGACATGAGACGAGTATAATATATTAATCATGAATTTAATATATTAGATTCGTAACAAACCTAAAATAACCCGACAACCAATAAATAACCTGAAACTCGATTGATTTCCTAAACTCTTATTTGTTTTAAAATTTGTGCAGCGTGCTGGATTAACAAACACGGATAGGTGTTAAATTAAGAATTTGTCGGGAAATATTGTTTTGAAAATTGAGTTTTATTAAAGTCGATTGACTTGTGAAAGTTGTATAAACGGACGCGTCATGCCGAAACTTATAAAACTTTCTAAACTTATATTTTTATTTCAAAACCCTTTATTCTTTTAAAACCCGACAAGAATCTAAATGGATGCTTTGTTAAGTTATATTATTAACTACGGTTTTCTTATAAAACCTAAATGACTTTTCTAAACTATTGGGGATGATTGGGCAAACACCGAAACTTACCATTGACACATTCTTTTCTTATTTTCTTATTTCTTTTCCTTTATTCACTCTCCTTATTTATTATTTCTTTTATTTCACTATAATATATTGGGATATATATATTATACTTTGGCGTGAGTTGTATTTCGAGTCTGTGTTTTATACCACCACACGAATAATCATACAAAGCCTTTTTACAAACAATAGTACGAGTCTTCCACAAAAACTAAGGGGTTGTTTGATAAAAAATATGATTTAGTGCTGAATGAATCAAAGCTGCTGAATGATTCCAAGATGCTGAGTGAACCTGATTCTGAGTGAAAATGATTGTTTGATGTTTGTTCTGAATGAGCAATCTGAGTTGCCTGAAATTACCAATTTAACCTTCATAATCTAACACAATCAATACAATTATTCATTATTCTCTCTCCGGCGAACAGAAGCGACCGACCTGCCTCAGTCGTTGACCGATTTTTTTTTTAATCAAACATTTAAAATAAATTTAAAATTCATTAGTAATAAAAATATTACACACTTCTTTTTTTTCTTTGTTAAAAAAAAAAAAAAAAAAAAAAAAAAAAAAAAAAAAAAAAAAAAAAAAAAAAAAAAAAAAAACCCCCACTGTTTTCATTTCTGTACCAATTTATTTCCAATTTTCTTTCACTTTTAGATACCCAATTGACCATAGGCCATAACCCAGTTCCAAGTTCCAATGTTATTGCTTTTTTCAACATCAACTTATCTATGTATATAAACTGGTTGATAAAATGGTTGATAAAATTTCTTTCACTTTCAGATACCCAATTGACCATAGGCCATAACCCAGTTCCAAGTTCCAATGTTATTGCTTTTTTCACGTGAAAGTAGATCCTACTAATTAATGGAGGAAAGGGAATACAAATTTTAACAAATGAATATGAGCGTTAAAAAAGAGGGCAATTTTGATAACTTTTGATGCTGAGTGGGGAAGCGGGCCTAACCATGAGGAACCACTCAGAAGCATGAAGAACCGCTCAGAGGCTCACCTTTATGTCACCAAACAGCCTAGGCTTTGACCGATTCAGAGATTGGCTCTGGATCATTTCATACAGAAGTTATCAAACACACCCTAAAACACATTACCTTACGAAAACTCATTTACTTTACAAAACATATTCTGAGATAACTATATACTTATTAGGTTGTCCTCGTACCGTTGTGCTTGTACTCTTGATACTGTTGTGCTTTATTACTTGGTGCCAGTTGTGGTATTTTGCGTTGCTGCATACTAAGGTGAGTTCTCGTAGCCCCACTTTTTAATATGTTTTACCTTGGGGTTGGAAATGGTACTCAATGCTTTCCAAATGATTTTATGCTGTGATTTACTGTTTTCATAGTTTTGGACAATTATGTGCGTTTGATTGCGATTATGTGCTATGTGGTATAACTTTATTTTATGTGAGCAAGCATACGCAACTCTTTAACTCCGTTTGGAGCCGAACCATTTGATAGTACTATCCAGGGTAGCTCCCCGCTGTTATTTATTTGTGTGTGACAATCATGGTAGGTTCAGTTGGCGCGAACAAAACTGATTTCTTTGATTACGTGCTATAATTGTGTATCTCACTCACTATTGTCCTACATTATCTAATTCACAGCTTCGTGGTTTAACTTTCAAACCTACGAGCTCACCAACATTATGTTGACGTTTTCTAGTACCATTTTCAGGTGATCATTGTTAAAGTATTTGAGGGCACGTTTATTGGAGTCAGACTATTTGGTACCTTACTACCATGTTTTCAAGACAATAAGATTTCAACATTGAGATACTTTTACTTTCAAGAGTTATACAAGAATTATTTTGTAATAATGTAAACTATTATTGAAGTTAATGTATGGTGTGAACTATAATGTTATGCAATGTGCCTTCTTCGTTACATCTCGTGTTTCCGCCTTTGACGGGGTGTGACAGAATGGTATCAGTGCCTAAGGTTATAGAAAATGCCGGTTTTTCAAAAATAAAAACCTCAACTATAACCGAACTAAAGTTTTTATTAAAACCCCAAACATGGTACGAGTCGATTAGCTCGAGCATTCCATCGTTTTTCTTAAATTACGGATAGCCTGATCAACTATGCTTAATTCAGGAGCGATCATGGGATAATGGGGGTAGTTACATTGGATCGTGCTTGGTTGGAGTCGGAGTCTAGATCACCTGAAAATGCATTGGTCTATGTGTGTGCATTTGCCTTACGTGTTACGTGTATCTGTGATTATGCTGCTTGGCTTTCTGTGTGCTGAAGCTTTTAGCGTCTAGGACAATATGTGAGCTTGCAATTGCGTACCTAAGTGCTTTGATTTGATTTGTTATTGTGTGAATTGATCCGATATGCTATAATGTGTTTTGAGTTGAGTTGATATGATATGGTTTGATTTGGTTTAAGTTAGAGTATTTCATGTACCATTCCTCATACTCGTGCGCTTGATATTAGTTATCCTTAATACGCAAACAAAACTTATACTATATATTTTACTAAATATATATAGCGATACGTTATTTTGGGTAGACTATTTTGGATACACTATACAATTTCTAATACTATTCTGGACGGTTAACATTGGTTTCGCTATTTTGAAAATGTATTATATTGATATGTTATTTTGAGAACTATTTTGGAACATACTATTTTGGAAACACTATTTTGGTATTGTTTGAAAACTATTTTGGATACATGATTACTCTGGTATTGCCCTATGCCATTACGCCACATGCCTTGTCTCCCCTACCCTTCACTTTTGTAAGAAAGCCTGAATGCACCGCATTATAAGCCGATGAGTAAGATGACATCATTAGTTGCCTTAGGAAGCAACCCACCAATCAAAATGGGCACATTAATGGTTTAGTCGTACGATTAGGACCTTGGAGACTGCAAGTGGGATAATAGAACTCATAAGAAAATAGTGACCTTAAGCTTGTTAGTTGAGTTGTTGGTGTTGACCATGGTGGCGATGTTCGCCCTAGTGTTCGTGTTCCAAAGTTGGTACTACTTAGATAATTTGATTACTGTTGGTCAAAATTTTTGTACAAATGAAAGATTTTTTTTTTTGCGAACTTTATAAAGTACGATGAACTGGTAATCCTCATTAATTGGACCGTGTAATAATGTTTCTTTAAAACCAAATTTTGTTAATAGTCAAAATCATTTTAAAATGTTTAAAATAAATTGATGTTGTTTCAAAATACATTTATGGTAAAAAAAAATAATAAATAAATAAAATAAAATAAAATAAAAAATAAAAAATAAAATTAAAAAAAAAATTACAAGTTTCAAAAACCATGCCTCCAAGAGGGAACACGCACCATTCATGGACAAACTGCGAGAACAATCATAATGCCTACATACTATACGACCTTAGAAGTGAATCGAGCACCACTTTCCAAGACTGTCAATAGCAGTGTGCAGTGCCTTGACACTATTCCTTCAAAGTACAACCTTCCTACTTATCACAGAAGTTAAGACTCTCGTAATGATTGAAACGTGTTGGATTAAACAATCAGTGTGCAATTACTTAAGAGCCAACGTGGCCTTACGGAGTCCTAGTCACATTGGGACATGACTTCGCCCTTACCTTGGATACCAAGAAGTTGCACCGGACCATAAGATCTTTGGCTTTCACTTGTAACCAGATCTCTCGACGTAGTATTCACTTGGCAACAATTTTGAGTCATTATATATTTTAGTCCTGCCTAGAGGAATTAAGCACTTAGACGTAAGAGTTTCTCCTAATAATTATCTTCGAGCGTTCCAGATCATTGACACCAGGTTCTGCCCATAGACCTTTTGATTCATAAACCATCGTCTTCAACTGTTCGTGCATATCTGACGACACGTTCTTCCCTGATGTTTTCACACCATGGGCCTTTCCCTTAAAAGCCTTTTATCCGCTGTGAAGCTATTAATGATCTCTATTCTCATTGATCGAACCCTATTGAATTCTAATCTTTCCTTTTGGATAACTACATCAACACTTTTCCTACATGATAAGAACACCAACATCAAAACTCTTTGCTAACACCGTTTACACTTTTTCCTGAGTATTAGAACCTCCTTACGAAACATAGGCTTAAGACTTTTGCGATTTGAGCGGATAGGACACTGCGTACCATACAAACACCGCCTTTTATGATAGTACCTCAAAACTAAGACTGCCAATTATGTGCCACGAGTTGGATATTCCTTCCCATTCCCTCCAATTACCTTGGAACAACTTTCTTCACATTAGGAAGCCTTCATTTTTACTTCTTCAATCTTCGTTGACGGCAATCCTCTTTTCATTCGAAGACGCAGCCTTAATAATTCTTCTGCCGCATATGATTTTTTGTCCCCTCGACTTTTGGTCAACAATTCCCTCCCTATAGCCACAACAAATTCACCTAACTACACTGTAATCTATTCAGCCAGATTCTCTCCCCATCAATGCCCCTAAGAATACCACCAATGATTCCTTCAGCAATAAAATTTTCTCCATCCACAAATTTTTCAGCCAGCGTTCCATTTAAATTCTTCGATCTACGACTCACGCAACGAAATGAAGAAGAAATCGCAAAACATCTTTTTTGCACCAGGCGTCGGACGGAAGCAAGTATGTTATAGACAATGAAGATACCAGACACAACACCCGATGCTACCCTAACTTCCAAATCAATCGCTTTAAAAGCTCACCCTTTTCCTTAGATTCTCCATTTTCTTGTCATGCTGATCTTCCCAGTAGCGACTCATATCATAGTTCACCTCTTTGACAAATACATCGACTCTTGTGAGTCCATGGAGACCACAATCTTCGCAATTCAACTAAATAGGTGCAGCCGCACGTAAAGCGATCCGAATGACTACACTAGTATCAAGTGCTCGTGCCAAATCTACGCCATTATACTCTATTCATACTTCATTTCGCGCCAATAAGTCTAACTTCAAATGTCTTGTTTTATTCTTATGACATTAGCGGTCTCTACTGCTTGTACGAAACCTTGAAAGCTACAAATCCTAGAAACCATTTTGGATCTTGATGAAGACCGGTTAGATAACGACTGATCCTCCCTTTCTCGTGGATACTAGATGTTCTGCAAAGCGTCGTGATTCGACGACAATTCTTCACATATGCCAGGGATACCCCAGCTCGTCTTATCAAGTTTAGGAAACCTCCTTCAAAGCCTACCTACGTAGTCTCATAGACAGAGTTTCATTCCCTGTCGCCCCAACCAAATTTCCCTCTAGGTGGCCTACTTACTTCGATAGTACCCTTGATTTTTTTCGCTAATCTCGCCAATCCTAGCCGTAGGTACCGATTCGTATGTTTTGAGCAATTCCGGAATTGAGCCAAATCATCGAAGACGTTAAATTACTCTTTCTCAACAACTTGATACCCTAGTCTAATCTCGTGACAGTTCTTGTTTGATGAGTTGCAAGATTTAAGCTAAAATCAAGTTGTTACTTAGTTTAAGGTTTCGATGATTTTGCTCGAAGACGGAAAAACTTATTTCATCGAATTTAGCCACCCGATAGTTACCCTAGACTGCCCGTCTCATTTGTAACACCCCCTAAATTTTGAGTTAATAGCGGAAGACTTAATCGGGGTATTACTGGGAGGATCATAGTCATAATCATAGAAAACGACTCAAAAGAGGCGTTTTGAAAGTTATTGTCATTCATTTAATAATTCAGATACAAAAAAAATGGAAATTTCAATGTTTTAATATCTCACAAAAGATATAGTGGTTTGAAATGAATGACAGAATTTATTTAACACCAAAAACCATCAGTTTAATGCCCACTCCGTGCCTTGAATGCTCCGTTAATTACCTGAGATAAACATGCTAAAAATCAACAAAATTGTTGAGTGAAATCATAGTGTTTGTAATTGTAATCAGTTTGAACACAAGTCTATAATTGCATTGAATACACAATCATATTTGAAATAGTAATATTGCAGTTCGATATATTGCCCTAAGTCTCATGACACGCAAACGTTAACAGTGTACCGTGCAACGGTGTGAACACAACAAATTAATGGTGTGAGTTATGACCCTCGTGTAAGAGATTGCCATCTTCCTATTTCCTTCAAATAAAGTGCATTTGACTAATCCGGCTAGCAACTAAGGCTATCCATCCGACACTAGTTCAAATAGGCAGTCAGCCTCAAATAGATCTATTCATTATATTCGTGTTCACTCGCAAGTGATTAATGGTTCATGATGTGAGAGGCTTTTGGAAATAGTGTTAATTTAGGCAATATTAATTAGGTGTAGCATATAAAGAATACTTGTGTTCTATTTTGTAGCATGTATCTCCCCACGTATTTGAAAGTATGTAAGTAAAAGATAAAAATGGGACTATGAGCTCACCTTGAATGTAATTGGCAAAGGTGATATGAAATCAAATGTATTATGGAAACGGCTCCAACACACAACCTGAATAATAGGGAAGTTTGAGATTTTGACAGTTTTGGCTTAATACGAATAATGATTGTGGAAATGTATCGGATAACGAATTGGTTCGTGATGAGAATAGATGATATGCTTAAAATGCTTAAAGTTCAAAAATAATATTATATATAATATTATCTTGTTTTTATGTTATTGAATCCATAAATATCGTTTCCTCGAGAGTTGTTTGAATGACACATTAAGTTATTCGTTAGAATTCGTTATATAAATATATAAACGTGACGTAATTTGAATATATATTACGAAATGTATAAATGCCCGTGTTTGAATGAAAAAGTGTAAAACATGTAATGGAAATATATGTAATAAAGTTACTGCATGGTCCCTGAATTTATACGAAATTTACACTTTCCACCCTAACGGAGTAACTTTTGCACTGTTAGTCCTTAGTTAGTTAATAGTTACATTTTTAGTCCAAAAGATTCCAATATGACATTTTATGACTTATGGTTACTGTTTTATCAATTTCTACCCACAACTTATGAAAATGACAGTTTGACCATAGATTATGTGAAAGTTACAATATTAACCCGATTTGTAATATGTTTTGCAATTTAAGTCCATAATTCACAAAAATTGTATATTAAGTTTTTTGGAAGTTTCTTAGGTCTCTAGTAGCTTATTTAAGTTGTAAAAACTGCTTATTACTTGGTGAGTCCTTATTTTGTGCTTATTGGGCTTTAACGAAATAAAACCAGGCTCAATAACAAATTACGATCCGTTGGTTTTTCGAATATTTGGGCTTGTATTATGGTCTTATTAACATTTCCAAAAGGCTTATTGTACTGCTTATTCGAATAGTGCTTATTTCAAGCTTAATGGGCTTAAAAGCCCACTCGTATAAAATGTGAGTTTCGAAACTATTTTCAAATAGCGATTACTTTGAGGTTTAAAAAGGTCTCTTAAGAGCTTATTACAAGAGCTTATTTGAACAGCTTATTAGGTGAGCTTATAGAGAATCAAGTCGAGTATTTTAATCGATATGTTGTACGTATAAAATGGGTTTTATGGGACAAGATCTAGTCGATAAAAATGAATAGGTCCAAAATGATATATGTGATTTATAAACGTATGATATGCAATACATGATCAAAATAAGTCTCGTTAAGAAGTAAAATGGAGAAATAAATGTCGAATGAGTATAGTACTTGTATTCTTGCCATCCTTTGATATAAGAGGTCATATGCAATACGAAAATTAAATAACAAGAAGTCGAAAAATGAATAGAAACTAAATATGGATCGAATGGAATATAAACTTGTGCATGAATCAAAGAAAATCATAATTAAATATTGGAAAGAGTTTCGATGGACTTACTACACCAAAATGGTGGTGAGATATACGTTTAAACGAACTAGACTTCGAATGGTAATCATGTAACGTGTTAGAATGGCAACAAATGATTCGAGATCAACTTGAATGCTTGGAAAATGATTCAAAATGGCTAGAACTTTGCTCCTTGTTCTTGAATGGTCTCGGCAGGAGGTTAGAAGTCTTAGAAAGTATTTGAGTTATGTGTTTTAAGTGTGAATGAGACTGTATGTGCTCATCCGTATATATGCATGTATATACATGAGTTTAATGTATTTATGTCACAACTTGATTCGATTTGATATGTAGCAGGGGATTAGATAGGATTTTAGAGAGATAAGCCTATGTACTTGAGTATTATGGAAAATAAGAGGGGGCTTGTAAGGTGCTTGTGTGTTCGGATGATTATAAGTCAAGTTGCATGGTTTATGTATTTCATTCGATATACCAAAGGGTCCAACCAACTATTTAACGTGACCAAGTGAGTTAAGAAGGGTGTGAAAATGTTTTTAGAAGTCCTTATGCCAAGTACAATGTAAAACACATAGGTAAAATATAGTTTAGTCGACATTGGTTCAAACTTGAATGAGTTGTACTCGTGTCGACTGGTATTTACTTGAGCCTCGTTTAATGATCAAATATTCGAATTAGGAAGTGGGGCTTGTCAACCCTGATTATTTGAAGTGTGAAGATTCGAATGGTGTAAAATGTAGCATAGGTTGAGTGTTGAAATAACAAAATATAAAGGCCAAGTGTTGGTGTATTAGACCGAGTGAAATAAAAGAATTAATGAAATTTGGATTGGGCTTGAATAGTAACAGGCTCAGAATTGGGCCGAGAATAGTAATATGGATCCGTTTGGTTTATTATTCGTATGTTGGATTTGTCGTGGTCCGTATGTGAGCTCGTTCCAAAGTATTGTGAATCACGTATCAACGTGTTTGAATTATTGTAATGTAATAAACAAAATATTTAAATTTTGCTCATAAAAATGGTTAAATGAACTGTAATGGTAATTTAATACTTGATTAACATTTACAAATCTCTGGGGAATTTTACAGGTTGCTACATCATTACACCCAGAAGCACAAATTTGGATTAAGCCGTCGTAGGTTACAGCTTTTAGTAGTATCTACCCTTGTCACTTAAGTTGCGACCACAACATTGGAACCCTGGTTCGAATTTTTGTTCTCTTGCCATGACTCTGACTTTCGTTAGGTTCTACGTTCACGCGCTAGTCTATTTCAGTAAGAGCAGACAGAACTATTGACCTTAACATAGCGGACTGTGTCGTTTACAGCAGACTGGCAGTTCCACTGGTAAATTTGTCGTCTTGATCTACAACACCGTCTGGAATTTAGTGGCTAACGTGTGAGGAAGCGTAAGTAAAGCCTAGTTGCTAATCAACTAGTTATCACCCCATAAGGTGTCAGCTTGATGATTTATTTCGTGTTGTGGAAGAGCCCACCGAAAACCTCGTTAGGAAAGTAGATCAACTTAGATGAGACAAGATTCTAATTATAAGTTTATTTGAGCTTAGACCGTGGACATGAGTTACCTGGAAACGAAAGGACCAGGCGAGACTTAAGTACCCACACTTTTTGGCAGTGGTACTAGCTAAATTTTGAGGACAAAATTCCTTTAACAGGGATGTACTGTAGCAACCGGCATTTTAGGGCACTACTTGTTTATTAAACTCGAAACCATTTGTGACAGACGATGATTTTCCAACCTTATTTCAATAATAAATTTCATTTATTATGACTTATTATATATTTCCGAGCTTTTTGGACCTCATTTGATTTGAAACGAGAGATTTTCTCTCGAAACGTGAAAACCGTCACACAACGTGCACCGGCACAACCGTAACTTAATATACGTTTTAAATTGATTATTTTATTAATTATGTGATACTAGGTGTATGAATGTCGTTTTGATTGGAAAAATATTTCTGAGCGCAATCACAAAATTCTCGTGTCTTGAATCAACCGTTTACTAATCTAAATGGGTCCCGAACCTCATTTTGTAAAAGATTTCATAAATTACACATATGGCCCATGTGGTTATAATTTCCCCGCCGCCCCCTTTACTTTGTGATTTTTACGCTTTGGTCCCTTGGTTTTCACTATATAAGAAACTTATAACATACACTTATCCATTTTTTTCGTAAAACCCTAGTAGCCTACCTTCTCTCTCGCCTCCGGCCACGTCGCCGCCACCACCAGCCATCAACACCACAGCCATCATCACACCATCACTCTCACTCCTCTCTTCCTCTCTACACCGACAGCCATCACAGCCGCAAGCCGCCACCACAGACACCACGCCACCACCGTCGCGACAGACGCCGCCGTCGCTCCGTTTGGGTCAAGAAACACAAGATGGTCGAAGTTAGGGTTTCGTTTGGGTTTTGTTCAGTTTGAGTTAACACCGTCACCGTCGCCACCGTCGTCATCTCTTCCCCCCCTCCCGTTCTTTTTGGTATGTCGGAAAGCATATATCCATTCCTATTTTCAATTGTTTCAAAACTGAATACTAATTGATTTGTTAAAGTTTTCATGGATCTAAAACTAGATTAAAAACATGTTTGATTTTATTTCGTGTGGTAAACTAGTGTAAGATTTATGTTAATCGTTGGTGGTGAGGTTTTGGTTTCATGTCCGGTCGTGTGAGACCCGGTTCAGGTTTGGATTTTGGAATTTTATGGTTAACGTAAATGTTTGTGTTGTTTGTGTTTATTGGTGTCGTTTTATCCTAGGTTTGAAAAGAGACCCGAGGGTCTGTTTTGGTTTCCGGTTCACGACCAAACCCACGTAGTGTGTTGGTCTTGTGTTTGTGTCGTGATGGTTAACAACCCATGTAGGGTGTTTGTTTGTTCTATTTCAGCCCATGAAAAGGGTGCGTTGGTTTCAGTTTGATTCACACCCCGAAGGGTGTGCTCGTGTTTGTTGAGTTTATTTGTCCAGCCTATTCCCAGCTTATTTCGTGAAACTTATTTGGGTGCCGCGTGTTTAAATTGTTTGATCTAAAATGGTTTAACAAGTAGTGTTTGGTTTGTTATAAAAATGAAACTGTGTTTGTTATCTGCCATAGTTAAGGTGCGTTTGTATTTGTGTGTGAGAGTGTTTGTGACTTTCGGTGTAAAATCAATAACCAAAGGGTAGGGGTGTTCATGGATCGGGTAATATCTGCAGTAACCAAAAACTGAAACCGAACCGAATCGAAAATAACCGAACCGAATTCTTAACCAAACCGAATTGGCAAAAACCAAACCGAACCGAACATTTTAATCGGTTTATGGTTCGGTTATGGGTTTAGCATATTGACAACCGAACCGAACCGAAAACCGAATTATAATTAATATTTAATATTTTTTATATATTAATTAAAAAAATATAACTTGACTAACCCTAGGTCCTATGATGTTAGGGTATTTTGTGTTCAATAGATGTTAAAACTTGTCTAGGTATGTCGTTTTGCATATATTTTGGCATACCGTCATGGGGTCATGTGCTATGATTAGTTATTTCTTAGGAAAGTTTATGTATCTGGATGATGTATGTTCTATTCTCTAGGTTTAATCATTTGACATACATATCAATATGTGTATGCAAAACTATTATGGTTCAATATTAGAGCAAATATAAATGTTGTTCAATATTCAAGTACAAAATTTCGGTTTTCGGTTTTGACCCATAACCGAACCGAATTTTGGTTTGGTTCGGTCAAAAATATTTTCGGTTCGGTTTTCGGTTATGACCCAAATTTTTTTTTTAACCGAACAACCCGAACCGAATAAACCAATTAACCGAGAACCGAACCGATGAACACCCCTACCAAAGGGTACGTTTGTTTTGGTTAGCCTGGGCCACAAGCCCATTTGGTTTCGTTTAGCGTGTTGGGCTCAACAGCCCATAAAGGTGCGTTGGTTTATATTTTGGACCACGGGTCCGTTATACATTAAGGGTGTGTTTGGATTTGTTAAGTTTATATAATACTTGTGTTAATACTTTTACGAGTATTGAACATCGAACTAACATGTATTATTTGTTTTAACATTTGTGTTCAATGGTACGTTTTGGATATACTTTGGGATTGATACTCGGTATTGGGCTATATTACTACTTAATGGATTGGTTAAAACGGATTGTGACTTGATATATTGGACTTATACCAGATTGATATCATTTGGAATATATTGGACATTTTGGACTTGAGACGAGTATAATATATTAATCATAAATTTAATGTATTAGATTCGTAACAAACCTAAAATATTCAATAGACACTTATTAAACTAATAACGGGATATAAAAACCCGACAACCAGTAAATAACCTAAAACTCGATTGATTTCCTAAACTCTTATTTGTTTTAAAATTTGTGCAGCGTGCTGGATTAACAAACACGGATAGGTGTTAAATTAAGAATTTTTCGGGAAATATTGTTTTGAAAATTGAGTTTTATTAAAGTCGATTGACTTGGGAAAGTTGTATAAACGGATGCGTCATGCCGAAACTTATAAAACTTTCTAAACTTATATTTTTATTTCAAAACCCTTTTATTCTTATAAAACCCGACAAGAATCTAAATTGATGTTTTGTTAAGTTATATTATTAACTACGGTTTTTTTATAAAACCTAAATGACTTTTCTAAACTATTGGGGATGATTGGGCAAACACCGAAACTTACCATTGACACATTCTTTTCTTATTTTCTTATTTCTTTTCCTTTATTCACTCTCCTTGTTTATTCTTTCTTTTATTTCACTATAATATATTGGGATATATATATTATACTTTGGCGTGAGTTGTATTTCGAGTCTATGTTTTATACCACCACACGAATAATCATACAAAGCCTTTTTACAAACAATAGTACGAGTCTTCCACGAAAACTAAAACACATTACCTTCCGAAAACTCATTTACTTTACAAAACATATTCTGAGATAACTATATACTTATTAGGCTGTGTCGATCCCGTACCGTTGTGCCTGTACTCTTGATGCTGTTGTGCTTTATTACTTGGTGCCAGTTGTAGTATTTTGCGTTGCTGCATACTAAGGTGAGTTTTCGTAGCCCCACTTTTTAATATGTTTTACCTTGGGGGTGGAAATGGTACTCAATGCTTTCCAAATGATTTTATGCTGTGATTTACTGTTTTCATAGTTTTGGACAATTATGTGCGTTTGATTGCGATTATGTGCTATGTGGTATAACTTTATTTTATGTGAGAAAGCATGCGCAACTGTTTAACTCCGTTTGGAGCCGAAGCATTTGATAGTACTATCCGGGGTAGCTCCCCGCTGTTATTTATTTGTGTGTGACAATCATGGTAGGTTCAGTTGGCGCGTACAAAACTGATTTCTTTGATTATGTGCTATAATTGTGTATCTCACTCACTATTGTCCTACATTATCAAATTCACAACTTCGTGGTTTAACTTTCAAACCTACGAGCTCACCAATATTATGTTGACGTTTTCTAGTACCATTTTCAGTTGATCATTGTTAAAGTATTTGATGGCACGTTTATTGGAGTCAGACTATTTGGTACCTTACTACCATGTTTTTAAGACAATAAGATTTCAACATAAAGATACTTTTACTTTCAAGAGTTATACAAGAATTGTTTTGTAATAATGTAAACTATTATTGAAGTTAATGTATGGTGTAAACTATAATGTTATGCAATGTGTCTTCTTCGTTACATCTCGTGTTTCCGCCTTTGACGGGGTGTGACAGTATCAAATATCATTAAATCATAACAACTATGAGCAATAAACACTGGACATTAATACTCAAAACGAGGCGGTGTCAAGCCCGTGCGTTGCACCAATTGTGTCTAAGTGTTCATAGCTTAATGGTTGGTACTCATTAGGTTTACACTATTTAAAGTAATTACTTTACTTTAAAAGAGTAAATGTGAAGAGGTTTTTTGCAAGATGGTATATTTAAATGAGGCTTTTCACATGTAATCTTTTAATATGACGTAAATTATTTTTTGCCTATTTATTTGGTACTTTTGTCATAGTGAGTTATAAAACGATTTGTACTTTGAGATATTTTGTTTTCAATGGCAGATAGAAAACTAACTTGAATATAAGAACCATTAGTTCATCCCCCTATATATCAAGTTATATTTCCATTCATGTGGTGACTAACACGAAGATTAGTTTTAGCCAGTTGCCACGATTTGCACGGGCCATTGAGTATTCTAAAGTATTTGTAATGTGTGGTATACGGATGAATTGAAATGGAAGTCATGTATATAGTTTGTAAGAGGCTATTTTACATCCTCATCATGGTTACAATTAATGCATATAAGAACATCAAAAGTCAAAAACGTTTGTTACAACTACTTGGTAAGAGCTTCTTCATTACAATGAATGCAAATGAACATGATGAGTCTATAAACAGTTTCACCATCAACTTCTAAACCATAACTATAGTCATTAAGACTCAACATTTAGGTCTTAACGAAGATGTGGCTCATGTATCGACGTATCGTACATACATATCATCGGGATGCCACTACTGCTATCCATGGTTATGTACTGCTCATACCATGTTTGTACTCCTTCTCATCTGTGATTCGTACTGCTATCAAAGTTAGTTCATAATGCTATCAAAGTTAGTTTGTACTATCGAAGACAGTTTGTACTGCCACATCCACAACTTAGTACTGCTCGATGAATATCGATCCTAGCTAAAAGCAATATAGGTGGAATTCTTCATAGTACTGCTCATGAATATCGATCCTAGCTAAAAGGAAAGATGGGTTCTTTAATAAACTTTTGAACTAATAACTCAACAAATACAAATTCTAAAATAAAATTCTAAAAACATATCATGTGATAGTTGGTCGACTTAGCTGTTGTTCTCAACTTATAACCCAATGGTGTACATCTGATGACATTTTCAGACTAAATTAAAACACAATGGAGTAAACATTATAAGAAGAATATAACTCGCCCCTATCACTCACCCATTCCTAAACTTAGCGTGCATTTCCACTTTCTGGACTTTGATTTTCCACCAAGAGAAAAGGTTCAGGTCATGTCGCCTTACTGTAATACATACTCGCTGGGCTCTGGTTGTGCAACTGTTGTGGCGATTTGTCCTTGTCTTCTTTGACACCCTTGTAAATATAATCAGCACAAAAATAATCACTATGACAGGTCAATTGCAACATACAAACTATAGAGATCACTATAACAATTACGGAATTATCTCTGGCGCAATAAAAGAGGTATGAAAAAGAGATGGGTCATTATTAACGTGGTAAAACAGGTGGCTTGTGTGCATATTAGGATACTTTGACCCATTAGTAATCAAACATGACCCATAACTAACCATTTCCATATAAATTGATAAAAATCGTCACTTTTAGTCCCTTTGAAAACACTACATTTGTGGCGAACTTTAACCGCTCAGAAATAAAGTCTTATTGTGGATTACCATAGATGAATCGAAAGTGCGTAACTTAAGCAGGTTCCAATTCAAACAAATAGGACAGGCTAGGTCGTATTGACCCGCAAACACTCCTTGTCCACATTTATAAACAGTTACTTGACGATTTAGGAGGTTTTAAGAACTAAAATATTGACTTAGTGTGACTTTCAACTATTTATTCCGCTCCCTTTCAGCTCTAACAAAAGTTTATTAAGCCCATCTGAGAAGAACCACAATTTAATCAACTCATTCCTAAATAAATAGTCGCCCTACATCCAGAAAAATGAGACATATCTTGTATGATATGTAAACCACAAAGAGTGGGGAAATATATATCAACTTCATCACATATTGAACAAAATTAAACTTGATGGCAATAAAATTTAACGTACCGTGGGTCTTTGAACTGTTAGCCTTCTAGCTGAAGGCGCACGAGCTACAAATGAAGCAGCAGCTGCTGCAGCTACGTGTATTCTGCAACATTTTGTTAACTTATTTCAAGCAAGGTGAGAGAAATGAATATATTGACAGAAAATGTCAAAGCAACGACTGAGATAAGATGCACACACAAAGAATTGCATCTTTTATGTACGTCTATATATACATCAGTTTCATCAACAATTTCCTCCTGCATCAGTTATGAAAATTAATTAGCACTTTGGTATGTAAACATCGATTTTGATAAATTTTGAGCCAAAATAATTATTGCGGTGGCAAGATGGGAAGGTTAAATAAGAGGTCAAAACAGGTGACTCAAGTTTCCACCCGTTTGACCCATTCTTATGTCAAAAGGGTCGAAACCACCTCAGAGAATTAAAAAAAGGACCGTCTAACTTACTTGTAGAAGCTCTTCGAAATCTTATAGTGAACATGTAAACGATTGATTATCAAATACAAGAGTACAGGCAAGCACAATAAGTATATAATCAATATCTCATCAAACAATCGTCAAATTTTATCATGAACATTTACTAAATATCATCAATTATCTCGTCACATCAATTATATCTCAAAAAATTCATCCGCGAGGCATCAAATTGGCAGGAGGCACAGTAGTCGGTCATAGGTTAAGTTTTCGCCAAATGTTATAGTCAGGTTTTGAAATAAACAGTTCTCTATACCTGGCTCTGATCCAATCTGTCACATCCCCGAAAATTGGTTTTAGCGGAAGCATACATTCACAGGGTGCTACTCAATTGGTATCACAACACAAGGAAAAAGAACGTTTACTTTAACCGTTTAGAATAAATTCATTATTAAAACATTGAGTTACATAAATCTGTAAAAATCGGAAGTAAGGCCAAAATAATAAACGGTCCCAAATAAATATATCAGAGTCGTCTATGACCATGCGCCTTGCAAGCGCCTCCAAAAATAAGCTATCACATATAACCTGATATACTTGCAAGGGTCCACTTACCTGGTGAGTCCAGGTTTAGTTTAGTCCTAATCAAAATATCATTATGATGATCATCAAAAAACGGGCAACTTAGCAGAGATATCAAGAACCACGGATATTAAAACAACAAAAACTAAATATGGATCCACTAAAATGCAATAACAAATTTCACATACCCACAAAGATCAAGTTCAAATACCATATATTCAAAAATAGGTATGACAAACATGAGAACATTAACACACACAAACATCAGATCTCAAAACCATCTAAACCAAAACGAATGACCTACACTACGGAAACCATTGAAACCATCTAAGCCACCACGACACCATTTCTTCACCAGCTAGATGATGGTGGTGGGCTGTGATCAAGGTGGTGAGAAGAGGGTGTTTTTGTGTCGCGTCTGTGTGTGTGTGTTTGTGAGGGTGAAATATGGATAAGAAAATGGTGGGGAATACGGAATGGCTTTTCTTTAAATGACTCATAACTGATTCATATTCATCTATACATCTGCAAATAAACGTGACTTCCCAAGAACACTTCATATTCACCTTCATTTCATTACATTCAATTGAGTTATACGTAATAATTCATATACTTTACATGTAGCTTAAACTACCTTGTACCTTATAACCCTTTATGCACAATCACTCTTCCACATTAAATTAAGCCATTGAATCTTTAGGTAGTATAGATATGTAACTATTTGATATTATCAATGTAACAGTTTAATTAAATGGTGCATGTTTAAATGTCGGACTTTATATTCTCAAACTTCAAAATTCATGTCACATTGCAGATTTGTAGACTCCACACGTGGGACAATGCAGCTAAAGCAAATCTGTATGCATGGTTATGGAGTTGACGATTACAATGCTATTTATCGGTAGCTCTTGTCATTCTGATGTTCTTGAGAAGCTGATCGTCCTAAAACCATCAGAAGAATGGAAAGGGTACCAAGAACTAGTTTTCGCTTACCTCTACAAGTTATTCTAGTGGCCAGTTGGATCCTGAAATACTCGTCTTTCTATGCAAAACGTTTAACACCAACATTAGGTTAACGTATACTCTTTTAGAACTTCACTTCTTGATGTTCCCCTCTATTAGATAAGTCAAATGACAGATTGAGAAGACTTCACCAACTCAGATATGGTTTTGCGGTTGGTTACCGAATTCCATCAGCTCTACAAGTAGCTATTTCGACACATTCACTTATACGATTCAAAGCGAGTTACTTCTTATCTCTTATGGGCAAAACGTGGATAGTTAAAGAAGAAGAAAAATGTTTGCAAGTGGTCCAAAGTTGAGGATAATGCACTCAAATTCATTTTATCAATGATTATTATGGTTGAAAAAATATTAGGAGTATTACATTAATTTGTATTCATATTTTTGTTTTTGAACAAATTTGTAAATTATATTATAATTATATTATATATATATATATATATATATATATATATATATATATATATATATATATATATATATATATATATATATATATATATATATATATATATATATATATATACTAAAACCCAAAATGTTGCAACCATCAAAAAAAGTGATTACGGGACACGTGGCTATTTATCAGTGGTTCATTCCTTAATTAAAACCAAGAATCTGCCCTGCTATTGGTCAGTCGGTCGTTGGAAATCAGAATAGAACTGTTCACTGCAATTAAATTCAATTAATCAACTCTTCTATTGGTCCAATTGTTATACCCTGCTATATGTTTCCCCAAATTCTAGACTCTTCCTTTACACGCTACCGCCTCAATCTGATCATCATCCTGCTATATGTTTCCCCCAAATTCTAGGCTCTTCCTTTACACACTACCGCCTCAATCTAATCATCATCACCATCTGTAAATAATATTCCACAGGTAATCAAATCTTTGTAGGATTTCCAATTCATTCTTAAATTTTACATAATTAAATCAAATTAAATTCTTTGTTTGCTTAGTTACTCATATCTTTTGCAGGTTTTAATAGGTTTGTAGTATTATTACGGGTGAGATTAGTTACTATGACACGTATTTCGATACCAAAGCAGATTACCATTACAGAGTCATTTCTCCCTCTTTGTGCTTGATTATGTAGTGGTGCGAATCCGACGATATGGTTTTCTAATTTGGTTAAACTTTGCTTTTTTATGGTAAATCAAAAGTAGGGGTTGATTGTGTGTTTTTTTTTAATGAATCGGGTGTTTTCAAATTTAGTATTTTGTTCATTTGGGTATGGTTCGATTTAGGATTATGGTACTTGAAAAAGGTTTTCAGTTTTTAAGATTTTTTGGAAACCTCATAAGCTTAAATTTTTTGGCTTATAAGGTTGGTTAGTGACCTTTAGCGTCCCGATGCTTACTGGCCGATTAACTTGCGTATCGAGTTGGGTTGAGATTATTTGCAGACAAAAAACACTGACTTCAGTTTTTGGTTTTGCTTTTCAAGAAATGCTTCTGGAAAGTGAAGGGTATATGATCGAACAACAAGGAAAGTGGAGACATTATTGTATATACTAATCACCAAAATCTCCCGGCCATAAAAAAAAAGTCATTAAAAGACGTAGCTTTTAAGCGATATGCCTGTTACTTTGGAAATATTTGACCTTTTTTACCCGATAATGTTTGTGGTTATCATTTACATACATTGGGAGTAACTGTTGAGGTGCTTTGCACCATTGAACTCAACTTCTATCTCATAATGTGATATGCCTGTTACTTTGGAAATATTTGACCTTTTTTACCCGGTTGTATATTCGAAGCATGCTGGGATAGAAGTTGAGTCAACGACAGTTGAATGTTTGTGGTGCAGGTGGTGTTTGGGGATGAACAAGACGTTGACCCAAACGATCAAAATTTAGGTCTTGGACACCTACACAACGTGGTAAGCTATTTTCGCTCATGAAGGTTCTGCATATCTTTGGATGTTATTTTGCTGACAGTAAATGGCTTTAGTTGATGTAAAAAACTGCAATTCTGCTACGAATGCTCTTTTCCAAACAAGTTTCTTTTCTTGCTCCATAGGTTGACTCCCCATTAAATAAAAAGCACTTTTCTCAGCATGTTCACAATCAAAAAAACTTAACTATAATCTGATTATCATTAATTAATGGCGAGATATGACAACTCTATTACTGTTTTTTCACCTGATGGTTGTCTGCTCCAAGTTGATCACGCTTTGGAAACTGTTCGAAAAGGCAGCGCTGCTGTTGGTGTTCGCGATACCGATATTGTTGTCCTCGGTGTCGAGAAGAAGTCCACCGTTAAACTTCAATACTCTAGGTTTACTTTTTAAATTTTACTTTTATTAATTGTGATATTGTGATTTTTTTTGTTATGCATGGCTATGTATAGTAGAAACCAAAATAATACTGAAAAATATATTGATAATGATCTTTCCACTATATTACGGAACATGAATGTTTTATAATATTTATAAAGGTTATGTTATGCATGAATATGAGGTACAAGTTTAGAATTATATACCAGTTGTATTGTATTTATAAAGATAGAGGGAGCGTGGTGATCATTGTGCCTAGATAAAGTCTAAGACCCGTGTGTGGGTCCCTCGGACTCCGGCTATGTGGCAGTGAATAAGTTGTTCATGCAACCATCAATGTCCTTAACTCAACAATATTACTACTATTTTTTATCCGGTACGTGGCCAGATATATAATTATCACCTGTGCCGTTAAGTTTTGAATTGAATTAAATTGAATTCTCACCTGTGCCGTTAAGTTTTGGTTATAAAATGAAGTTTTGGGTATAGAATTATCATCTCATAAACTCAACTTTTTCATCAAGACTTCAAGAATCTGAAATGATGACCAGAAAAGCAATATTTAAATTGCCATTTTTTTTGTTAGAAAATGATTTTATCATTGTAACATGCTTTTTTGTCTTGCTATTTGCTTTATCATGCTCTATTCATATGCCATACTGAACTCAATTCTTAATCTCCGGTATAATAGGCTTTGTCTCGACTTAATCAATGTTTGCCATCGCACAGGTCTGTAAATAAAAGTACAAGGAGGTGGGACTACTTGTTCAAATCTCCTATACAAGTTGTATACAGTTAAATCAAGGTATAGTTATTAACTTTAGAAGTGTACTGACTAAAGTTAAACTACTTTTTATAAGCAGTTTAAAATTTTGAAGTTAGAAAAATTAACTCATGGAGTTCAGATAACACAGTTGACTTCTTCAGAAAGTCAACTGTAAAAAGTGCCTTACTGAATGTTTATGTCTTTAATGTTTGTATTCTCAAGTTCACCAACCTCTTATCTTATTTGCATTGATAACATCTATTCTCATGTTTTTTTTATGTGTTTGGTTTTATGGTTGATGCCTGAAATGTTTTGTTAATTTTGTAGAACCGCCGTCGTCCCGCCGCCACCCCCGCCGCCATGTACATGGGATTTCTGGGACCCATTTATGTCAGAGAGAGTGGATACAGTAAGGGAGGAGAGTGAATGAGAGGAGACAGTAGTCACTACAACGGCCGCTGCAAATGTGGCAGTGCCGCCATCTGTTGTGAGTGGTTTTTCTAAATTGTCATCTGATGAAACTACACAAAGTGATATGCCTGTTGCTGTTGTTTCTGGTAAATGTAAAGATTTGAAGGAAATTATTAAGGAATTAGATGAGTATTTTCTTAGGGCAGCTGATTATGGTGGCATGCTGTCTGCTTTTGTAACACCCCCTAATTTGAGATATAGCAGCGGAAAAGTAATTAGAGTGTTACGGGGAGGATCGAAGTCAAAATCACAGACAACGGCTCGTAAGAGGCGTTTTGAAAGTTATTTGTCATTCAAGTAAATACTTTTGATACAAAGATGAAACATTTGATTTAAAAATCCCATAAATGATATAAAGGCTTGAAAGAATGACATATTTGATTTTTACACCATTTTAATTTATCAGAGTAATAAATGCCCGCTCCGTGTCTTGTCCTGCTCCGTTAATTACCTGAGATACACATGCTTAAAAGTGTCAACACAAAGGTTGGTAAGTTCATAGAGTTTAATGGAAAACCATTTAGTTTATTGAATTCAAAAGTATATAGTAATATTTGAGATAAATTCAGGTATGATTAAACAATCAGTTTTAATAATTTCAGAGATAATATGATTATCCAAAATGAGTTTCAAGTACTGATAAACAGTTCATTTCAATAATTTCAAGAACTAAGTAATAATTGTAATAAATACTAACAGTGATGAAACAAGTAATGAGTGATGTTGTATATAATCATAAATAAATCATATATGTATACAGTCAAGTTCAAGTACTAGATCATAATCCATAACACGAGATGGAATTAATGATGTTATGCCTTAGATCTAAGATTGTGATGAGGTAAAATACCTATACAGCTGTATCTAGAGATATGTAGAAAACATATATTGTCTTATGGATATTGCCCCAAGCCTCATGACACGCAAACGTTAACAGTACCGTAAAACGGCTGATGATCAATATCAAATCAATGACGGAAGATAATTGCCCGTATGTAATAGGTTGATTTGCCAATTCCTATTTGTACTCGAATATAGTGTATCACGACTAATACGACTAGCCACAGAGGCATTCCGTCAAGTACTTAGTGGGATAGGATGTCAAGCCTCAACAAGTTTCGAAGCTGTTCACTATATTCGCGTTCACTCGCAAGTGATTAATGGCTCATGATAAAGGGACTTTCTGGCTGTAAGGGTAACTTAGGCAATATCAAGGTAACGATGAACTTTAAGTACTATTGCTCTTCCTAGCAAATATTTCCGTTGAAACATGGAAATAACATATAAAGATAAGGGGAACATTCAAGAAGTTATAGTGAGACAAGTATCATGTTATATCAATCAATTCCCAAATGTTATCATCTGAGTTCAATAGTTAAGCTAAACAATTAGCAAGTGAGATATATACATCATATCTTAAGAATAAATCATATCAAGTAATTATTAATTAGAAAATTGATTTGAATCATGTAAGTTATTAATATACTTATTCATAAAAGTAGAAAAATATATTTGAGCATGTATCTCCCCCAAAAGTATTTATAAAACAAGTATAAAAATGGGGCCATGACTCACCTTAAGTGATATTGAGAATGATGAAAAGTAGGTTCGGATGAGATTATGGTAACGGCTTTGAAACAAGACCTGATAAATAAATATGTCTGAGAATCTGACCAAATACTATTTGGTGATTGTGAAACGAGTTACGTGTAACGATAAATGGATAACGAATAACGATTAATGAATAATATATTAATCGTTATGAAAAGATGATATGTAAGTGAAGTTATTGAGATTATAATTATTATCACATGATATGATAATTAAATTATTTCCAAAGTTTTTATGATGAAATATTACGTAAAGAAAACTAGTTGAAATATCGTTAAATATATTATTAACGTAACGTTAAATAATATATAAATGAAATAAAATAAATATGCATGTGACGTGAATTGAAATGACAAAAATAGAAAATAAACTAAGAATGTCAAATAGAATATGTTGGTCCTTGTTCTTTTCCAATTTTACACTTTTTACCCTAACGGCGTTAGCGTTGCACCGTTAGTCCTTATTATATATAATTTACAATTATAGTCCACTACTTGTCCAGTATATCAATCTGAGCTTGGGAATTAATAATACGTCTTTTTATACCCTAAAGATACTATTTTTACATTTTCAGTCCATAGTTTTACCATTTGGCAGTTTTGGTCCCTCTAGGTGTTGTCGCGTTACATTTTTAGTCCAATTTTACAAAAATGATGGGAATAATTATGTTAAAATTTTCCGCAGCTTATTGAAGCCATAAAAAGCTTATTTTAACAGCTTATAAAGTCTAAAGCTTATTATTTTATCTAATGGGCTTTAACGATCAATTTAGTGGCTCGTTAACGTTTTAAAATCCGTAAGTCGTGAGACGAGTTGAGCTCATCAAAAATATCATTTTTCATGTTCTAAATTCATATCAAAAAGCTTTAATAAGCCAGCTTATTCGTAGAGCTTAAAATTAGCTTATTGGGCTGTAAAGCCCAACTCGCAAGTTTTATATTGTTTTGATTTTCAGTTTTATGCGATTTGCTTTGGCAAATTTAGAGTGTCGAGACGAGCTTATTTTTACAAGTTATATTAACGAAAGTGTTAGCTAGCTAGGTGGTCTAATAGGTTATGTAAAAATATTACATGGTCGTTAAGTTAGATTTCGATATATAGGGTCGTTTTGTAGGCGACGTGAGACGTTTGTATATAAGTAAAAGAGTTGAAATAATTTCTAAGTGTTGGAACAGATTTTTATATACGATTGAAACATGATTAAAAATAAATCAAACGATGCATGTAACTTGAATATAAAAGTGAAAGGTGTGTGTATGGAGTTGTGTCACGTTTGTGGTTCTATATATTTATGTATGCGTAGAAATAAATAAGAAAAGCATACGTTTGATTATGAATAAAAAACGATGCATGATACGTGAAATAACAACTAGATGAATTGAGACTTAGTTAGAGATGCCTTACAACACTTCAAATGAAGTAGAGGGATCGTAGGAAAGGATGGATCACTAGTAAAAATGACCACGTTCGATAAACATAAACGTATACGATTTTTACTTGTTGCTCTCGTTAGCTTCCAATAACAAGGAACGATATATTCTGACTTTGTAAGGATGATTTTAAGGTTGAATAAGAGTTATGTTGATGGCTTTTGAGGTAGAAAAAAAGGTGATGAGTAAATGATATATATAGAGTTTGTTAAATGAACACGTATAGATATCAATAATTCATATCACTAGTCTCTAGCTCTTGTCAGTTGAGGTAGGACTTATAAATGCATTCTAGGAATAAAATATAAGGTTGTGAGAGCATGAATTAAGGTATATGTTCCTTGTGAGTCAACTAGATGTCGATCACTATTTTTTTTTTGTATATACGATTTGATTAAATCGTGCAACACATAGATTATGATGATAAATCTTGGTTTTAAACATGGAACTATGATAGAATAATTATTAGAATCACGTAGGAACAAACGAGAGTCAAAACGGTTAAGTTTTGAAATAATAGTTTGTGTCGAGTTGAGTTGAATTGGGTCGAATGGATTTGCTTTCAAATATTAAGTAGAACGCGACGTTAGATGATGAAACTTGGTACATTAAGAGTTGGCTAGGTGAGTAATGAGATGATATAAAAATATAGACGTGTCGTGTTTAATATTTGAGAGAACGAAGAGCATTTTGAAGCATGGTTTATAGTCGAATTTGGTACATAAAATCACAAATTGATTTTGGGCTTATATACTTGGGCTTAGGAATTTGTGTGGATCGAAATAGAGATGGGCTGAAAAATAATTAAGGCCCAGTTTGGTGTATTTAAGAGTTAATTAGAATTAGTGAATTATATAAGTTTTGTTAAACGCGTCGAGAACTTGTTCCGTCATTCGATGAATTTTGTGATTTCGTAATCACAACCCAATAAGATAATAATAAAAATTTCATATTTCCCCATAAAAATGGTGATTAAAATATTGATAGAGATTAATATATAATTAACCGTTGTTAATTATAAGGAATTTTTGTGGTTTGTTACAGCTTTCTTGGAAGTTCCTAAATGCATGTTTTCTGACCAACAATCCTCAGGTAATATGATGTTGTTTTGAATATGAAATTGTTAGTCAACTATTTGAGGTCAAAGATTTGATTTTGTATAGTTTAATATTATGCATGATTCTATATGTTTGTGAAATAGTATTAAGTTATTTACATTGATGACTGCTAAGGTTTTGAATTAGAATTAAAAAATTGTTGGTTTGACCAGAAAAGTGAAAGTTGAAGTGGGCAATAGAGCATTGTAGAACTTGATTACAAATTTGTAATTTTAAGTTTTTTCGTTGCCTATATAAGAAATGATTAGATATTAAAGCACTACAACAAAGCACCTCATTTTACACGATTATATTGTTATATGTTCACCTTTAAAAGTGTGTAAAAAATTAAAGTACACGCTAAGTGTTGCGTGTAGTATATGTGCGTCACAAATTAGTTCACATGATTTAGTGTCAACAATCATATAAAAGTAAACACTAGTAAGCGTGTAGAAATTGTTATAAAAGTACACGCTTTTATTTGTGAACAACATACCATCACTCTACACACTAAAAAGCGTGTAGAAATGATAAAATACACACTAAAAAGCGTGTAGAAATGCTAAAAGTACATGCAAAAAAAACCACACATGCCAGGCACAAATACAAATCTGCAATTGAATCTACAATTTTTGCAATTGAATACAAATCTGCAAATTACAAATGTGATTACACAATTTTTTTGCAATTGAATACAAATCTGCAAATACATTCTGATTACACAGTTTATGATGAGAATGATGTAATCCAACTCTTGTCTTCAACAAGCTCCTAAGCAACAAGCTCCAATCTTTTGTCTCTAATCTGCATATAGCAAAAAATGACAAGGCAACTCAGAAAAATCATAGCAAACAGGGGTGCAAAACAATATGAATTGACAGGCCTCTTTTAGCTCAAATCCGCAACTATAAGAGAGTAAACTGTGCTCATTACACTGTTTTAACCATAGCTGTACAAAGGCTAAGAATAATTTGACAGTGATCATAACATTGTAAGTGTAGATTGTCAAAATCTTATTCAGAACAACTATTAGAATTAATTTATACAGATTAGTAAACCGCAAACAATCAATACTAATCCCAAGTATTATAATACATTAGAATTAATTTATATCGGTATGCAGTATACTCTAACTTCATCAGATGCCATTCGAAAATAAAAATAATGAACAAAGGGAAATACTCAACCTTACCTCATAGCAATATGTCTTAATCTTCGTCGAACAAGCCTTGCATTTAAGCTTCAAAAAGAATCAAACACAAGGAGTCAATACTCAGCGATGTCCAAGTGTCCAAACATTATCTAATAAAGTAGTACAGTGAATTATGAGGACATCATTGATTCTCCTAAATGCTAATTTGATCATGCTCTTCACAATTACTGCTTCTATCAAAGAAACTATTAAAGGCTGGAAATACTTGCAAAATAAACGCTTATACTTATAATTTTGTTATATATCGGTCTCTATTTTAAGGCTGATGTTCTTTACATTGGAATTTAAGCAGCTATATAACCATGTGCCAATGACTTGTACTTGAACATGGACGTCTTTCGTTTAAAAATACAGGTACAAATCCTATTATAGAAAGGAACTCACACAGAAAAATCAATAGCAATCTTCAATACATTATTACATACCCGGGTAGTGATCCATGGCGGGTGTGTAATGGTCCATTACGGGTGAATAGTGATCCAAGACGGGCGATACGCTAGAAGAGGGCTGAAAAACATATCATCTTTTAAACAAGGGACTGAATTTTTTTTAACAGCAATAAAAAACAAACTACGCACTCACCTGTTTGTCACATGTACGAGTATCAGCAGCAGTAGAAGCAACAGTATAGAGATCCGGAAACGCAGTTTGAAAAACCTTGAGCATTCCATAAACGTTATTCAAACTTTCCTCCATATTCTTCAATTGCAAACCTTGAGTTTCTACTTGCTTAACGTACGACTCAACTTTTTTATTTTGAATATCTAATTGCTTTTTATAACAGATGTGAAACGACTCAACATCATGCGGTGATCTTTTATTTTCCACTTTCTGGTCATAATATTTCTTTAAGTTGTATCACTGAAGAAGTATATTATCAAAATGATACCATGAGACATGTTTAATTACAAGTATCAAGGAATACCTACAAGGAAAAAAGCAACTTGTTGATGATTCTTATCAGAAGCGAGTTGTGCAGGTGTGAAACCAGTGTTATCAGTTGCCATCAAATCCTCTTTCTTTCCAGCTTGCACAAGTACTGTGCATGCTTCTAAGTTCCCCCTGATAGTTGCCCAATGTAGAGGTGTACAGCCTGGCATAAAAGGACATAAGCAATAACATATCACTTATTTTGCATAAAAAACTGATTAACAGCAAAGATTTGTTTATCATTTAAGAAAATGAGGTAATTGCATACAATATGTAATATGGCCTTACCCTCTTTGTCCTGGCGACCTCTATATGCATCCAAAAATAGAAGAAGCCGTATACAGTCAGCAAAACCTTTGTATGCAGCCCTACAAAACAACACGTGCATAAATTACGATAATATATTGTTGATGCAAAATTGTGATTTTGGATCCCTAGACTAGAGAGAGAAACTTGAACCCAATTTGAATTAAAACTTTGGATGCAAGTACCAATGCAAAGGGCTCCTTCCATCATTATCAGGTGTGTCTGGGTCAGCATTCCATTTTGACACAATGTGATAAAGCAAGGCCGTCTGACCATATTGTGCAGCGACATGAGTTATTTGAAGGAAAACCAAACTTGATAAATGGCCAGGTGCATGACACCTTTTTTTAGTGTGTATAATTATAAAACTTGAGTCTAACTTAACATAATGCAAGCTAGCACATTTATGATAACCAATAAATTAACAAAAGTTTAACCACACTAAAAAAATCTTAGTCAACCATTATTATATTCTCAATTATACCTTTTTGCATTAGGTTTAGCTTACATATTTTCACAGTACGAATGTGACCGTATGTGTGTGCATGTGAGAATATTCAATGTCTTTGATTAAATATAAAGCGAACAATGACAACCAGCTTATGCAACCTCGTTACAACTTTAAGCCTATAGTTTGTGATTCATAGTTTGGATTTAATTGTCTTAAACTAGATAGATTATAATTAATAGTTGAAGGACTTATGATTTAATTGTCTTAACCTTTTCAAAACTTGGCCTTGCACCAGCACTTTTGTGTGTAATAATTTTGCTGCTTATGACCTATATTAATTCAGTCATCTTGGTTCGACAATTAGTATATAACGTAAATTGTACACAACAAACACGTTCAAGCTAGTTTTTATTGACTTACTGCCATTAATACATATAAAGGGTCAATCAGCCATGTCTAACCAATACGACGACCATAGGTAACGCACTAGACCTCCTTACATATTTGAAGGTGGCGTCGAAAATGGTCACGGGGATACCCGCGAGTCAAAGACTTGTCCTCCCATGTATATATCACATTTGAATCAAACAATTTTCATGAAAAGACATTTCATCGAACAGTTGGTGTACGAAATAAAAATGAGCATACAAACAAACAATCAGCTATTAAACCAATAAGCTTCACTTATAACTAATCAGCTATAAAACTCCATAGAAATAGTTTATACCTTAGCTGCTGCAAATGGACCGCGTCAACTACCTACCGAATCGCTCAAACCCTAGCTTCTTCTGCATCTCAAACCCTAGCTTCAGCGTTAACAAGCTCTGCTGCAACTGATTAACTCGATTTGAACGATTTAGGGTTCATATTTGGGGTGATGAATTATACCGAATCGCTGCAACTGATTAACAAGCTCTTCAGCGTTAACAAGCTCTGCTGCAACTGATTAACAAGCTCTGCTGCAACTGATTAAGCTAGGGTTTGAGCGATTCGGTATAAGAGTTAAAAAAGAGTAAAGTGATGAATTTGGGGAATTTTAAAAGAGTTAAAAAAGAGTAAAGTGATGAATTTGGGTATTTTGTAAAGTAAAGTGATATTTTATATAAAAGAGTTAAAAAAACTACACGCTTTTTATAGTGTAATATTTTTTTATATAAAAGAGTTAAAAAAACTACACGCTTTTTATAGTGTAATCTTTTTTTTAAAATTTGTACACGCTTCTAACTGTGTACTAATACACGCTGTTAATAGTAAATTTTTTTTTAAATTTGTACACGCTTCCAAGGGTGTACTAATGTTTTATATTTTATACACTCTTTTTTGGGTGTAAAAAGGACAACTAAAACTACACCATTTCTCAGTCGTGAAGAAATAAACGTGAAAAATCAACTCCTTTTTTGTAGTGAAGCCATGCATTTTAATGCATGTGATATACATATCATTTGAGTCATGCATTCTATTATCAAAACGTTTACTTAATAACCCGTAAACAGTAACTTCGCGACCACATCTCCGCCGATAGAAGAACAAATTAAGTTTAATTACTGTTAACAATTCCAATGTAACCACACATGAACCAATAGGAAATCAGTTTGCCAGTTTTAATTAAGGATAAAGCCAGTGAGAAATAGACACGCCTTCAAAAAAAAAAAATGTTAACATGCCCTCATTGCTTTCCTGTTTGATAGATATATAATTAGTAATCACAAACAATGTGATCGGCAAATAACTGTTCCCCTTAATCTCTTTTTCGATTAGCTCATTAACACTATACGACCTGTTTATAAACACTCCACAATCACCATCGCATAATACAAAAAGTCAAAAAAACAGCCATCACGCAGCATCGTGCGGGCTTACATGCTCGTATATACTAAAACCCAAAATCCACCGGCCTCAAAAAAAGTGATCCAAGTGGCACATGTCATTTTCCTATTTGCCCATTTTGAGGTTAAGGCTGAAATTCGGTTTGCTATTGGCCAAAAAAATGTGTTGGGAAGCTTAATACCATCCTAATATCCATACCAGTTATTCATTCTCCCTTAATCTCTTCTCTTAAAGCTTCTCATATCTCTAATAAATCTCCCCCTCCTCCATTTTCTTCCTGAATGTTCTTCCCACCAACATACTAAAAAAACACACAGACTCATGGGATTCGATCAAACCCGCACAAAATCATATAAAAAATGGAAATAAAGAGATTAGTCTTTTTATATATTCGTAATTGCAGTGACGGGGAAGAACCTCAGCCCCCTGTAAGTTGTTTCTATTATTTTGTTTATTATTAAATTTTATAGATTGAAGATCAGTAAATATTCTTGATTCATTGTAAGGGATGAGTGATTCTCGGAGATCTTGGTCACTGAATGGATTAAGGATATCTTGAACACGGGAATAAATTAAGGTATTAACTAGCCCATTTTCTTTTCCTATTGGCTCATTTTGAGTTTAACCCCGAAATATGCATTCCTATTGGCTCATATGTGGTTGTCAATCCACTGTTCACTGTCATTAGTATAATACTACTCTAATATCAATGTACAGCACCAGTAATGTACGGCACCAGTATAATACTTGCTCTGGAGGACATTTGTCTAAATGAGCATGTTTTTAGCAAGTAAAGTAGTAGTAGAATAGCGATTTAGGTATGTTGCAAAGGGTACACGCTTTATACAATTTTTTGGATTTTAGTTTTTTTGTGTTTTCAGTATGATATTTGTCAATTTTTGTTCCAGTGATAGATGATCCAAAGAAACCAGCAGGAAGTCATGTACTTGCTCTGGAGAGCCAATGTGAGATTCATATTTACGAAGGGCAACAATGAACACCGTGTGTGCAAAGTGCTTGAAGCCACTTGAATTTAATGGACGGAGCCACAATAGGTCAAAACCTTTACCATTAAATTCAAGTGTCTTCAAAAGTTTGTTGACGCTTATTTATACTGATTGGGTGCTCATTTATTTGTCTTCCGTACAGAGAGCAGCCGGCGATTGTCCCGGCTGATCAGATTCGCCCTTCATGCTCCTAAGAATGTAATTATTACTTTATGTAATGTCTTTTTTGCGTATTATGCTTTTTTAGTATTTGTTTAGATGTATTTTTGGTTAGGTTGAGGTAGAATATGTAAATGGAATTCGATTTTTTTTGCCTGCTGAATATTTGAGCGTTCTGAGTCCTGCTGTTGATAGTAAGATCAGATCATTTGCTGGTGAAAAGGTACTTATTTATTTATTTATTTTTTGGAGAATGAATGTGATTATATGATATTAAACCCAAACACTAGAAATGGGACTTGAAAATGACGTTGGTAATTTGTCTCTTTTGAATACAATACCGATTGCCTCTTTAAGTTGTTTGTGACACGCCAACTTAGCATTGTAAGTTCTTTCTTTGCGGTATTGGATTGGCTGCCAGACTTTTGTGGAAATGTTATAATGAAATTGTAACATCCGAGTTAATAACTTATTGGATTATTCTAAGAAAGTATATTCTATAAACCAAGTTCCATTTTCTTAATCCTTACCTAAACCCTTGGAATAGATTGGTAACAACATGTAACAGGTTGAACTTGCTTTTGTTTTGGGCTTTAGAAAACTTAGTAGCCCCATTCATCTAAAATGAGTTATGTAAAATATGATATTTTAGCGGACTCCACATATCATTATATTATGGTTGGAAAAACTATGTGATAATATTTTAAGTACAGAGCATTTTTTCATCTATAGTACTATCTTCATGCTGAAAAATGGACGTTTTTTTCATGATCGTGCGCAAAAGGCAATGATCACATATGAACCTGCATAGTTAATGATCACATTGTTATCAATATCAAAAAGAATGCTTTCTACCCTGTTTTCAGGAAAATGTCAGTTAGTTGCAATAGCACGCATACGTTAAATGATATTATTCATTTTAAACTGTTCCTTATTTTCCTCTTTAAGTTGCTACTATAATCATTATATTAGTGTCGGAAACAAGTAAAGAAGGTTAACCAAACTATGAAACAGTTAGTTTATATATTTATTTTTTTCCGGATTCAGATACCTGTTTGATCATCCTTATAGGATAATAACAGTCCAAATTGTATGTATGCGGGAATGTATGTGCATGGGCTCAGTTTCTGTTGCAAAAGATATAAGCTCACTTTTTTAATGCAAACCCTTTGACTTTAGCTACCGCACATGCTACATCATCTCCCGGATGCACTATGCCAGGATAATGTGTGGTAAATTGTCAGCATCATCTGTTCCCGCTGCCAAGGAACTATCTATTGGAACAATCACTCCCCCTCCAGTGACAGCTGATCCCACAGAAAAAAAACCAACCAAATCTGAAGGCACATCTACAGCAAATCGCAATGAATTGTTTGTCCCGAAGACGAAGATAGTGCAGGTCCAGAAACGAAGAAACCAAAACTGGATTACAAAGCTTAGTAAGTCAATACAAACTGTATGAACAATAGTTATGTAGTTTCCAATATTATGTACAGCCACTGTTAGCATAAATATGTAGCATTTGTTGGAGATGGTTACTTATTATTATTTGTTGGAACAATGGGTATGTGATGGTTGCTGACTTGCTGTCACAAAACAATGGGTATGTGGACAATGGGTATGTGGACAATAGTTGTAATAAAATATTTTGCATTACCAGGTTTGGCTATAAATGTGATTGCCCCTTTCTATAATTGTTCCCTAAGATGCTTCGGCACTTTATTCCCCAAGCCTGTTAGTGTCTTGAGCAATTTTATGTATGAAACTCATTACGTTAGACAGAGATATTAAGTCAGAGGCCAAGCAGATTTAAACCTTTAAAAACCTAGAGAAACTTGGCTACAAATCATAGATTCCAAGCTAAAAGTATACAAGCGATATAAACAATCTGCATTATGTGGAGAAATATTTGGTGCATCAGATATTCGGTTTTAACCATATTTGGATAGTAGTTTAAAAATAATCACGGAATCAGGAATGAGAAGACCAAAAACATATGATACTTTACAACTCGGCTTATAAACATGGGATTGACAACATACAAGACGGTGTAAACATGGGATTGACAACATACAAAACCCACCGTATGTGGTTAACAACATAATTGCTTACTCCAAAACGGGCTAACATAATTGTAATAAACAAAAACAAGGCTGCCCAGCAGCAACGTGCGAGCAAACCTGCTCGTTGTAACCATAATTGGTATGTGCTTATACTTCATATAAAGATAAAAGATTCAAGCTCTTTGGACAATGAATGTTTTGATTCGTGGCCCACTCGGCCCAACCCACATATTCCATAGCATGTAGATGTTAGTATGCTACAATAGTACATTAATCTTTCTAATGAGTTGTGTATAGATGTTGACAACCATGGCAAGTATCAAAATCCCACGGATTGAATCGAGGATTCAAGTTTCAAAAGTCGCATCAATTTAAGGAAACAAAAAAATCAAAAAAGGTAAGGCGTTAAAGCGATCTCTTAATGTCAATAAAAACAAACCATGATCGAACAAATGTTTCGGTGTTAGAAAACCACAACTAGAAATACTTGAAAGAAACATGTTTTATATGGTGTTAGGTTTTCTGTAAAAACTTGAAAAGTATACATTGGTTATTTTATAGTTTTAGCAACAAACTCTAAATGTGGCTTTTTAGCTGTTTATAAAAAACTTGAGTAAAACATGTTTTATTTTTTATTTTATTTTACGACAACTATCCACAAAATGTGTGAATTGGCGGAAAGCCCCTGACCCTGGGTGTCTTTTAACACCAGCCATTGTTCACCCCACAAGAAATAACATCAGCAACTCTCCTGCCCCAGTGGGGCAGTAACTGGAGTGAGTAAGAGCCGAAACTCGAACCCTTGACCTTTTATCCACAAAATCTCTTCAATGGGCCCATATGTTTTTCGGAGGTGGGTAACAACTAAGCCAAAGCCCTTTTGGTTTGACGACAACTATCTATCTCATAGTATATATACATCACAAATTTATCTCACATGTCATAAGCAAGACTTGAATTTACAACCATTTGATTAAGGAGCTTCTCACACAACATGAATATCATTTAAACACAAGCACTTTATAATAAAACATGTTTTTTATTATTAAGCTTTTTCAGAAAACTATTTTTAGAGGATAGGGATCCATTAAATTGACAAGTGAAATATCTATAATCTTTAAGGGGTTAAATTCTGAGTTGCTGTTTTGTGAAATAAAAAAATGCCGGTTTGGAAAGTAAATATTATTACAGTGCTATTGCACTTCATTTTAGTTCAAATTGTTTATTGAAAAACATTGCTCGCAAAGCAGTTTATTATCACGAAAAGTGTACGATCGAAAAAAAATTACTTGTCAGAAGAAAAGTTCATTACATGGTTGTTTCACGCTATGTTGCCGAAACATCCGGCAAGTACTTTACGGTTTCTATGTAAATTAGTTAAATACTTCTTTAAGCTTCTCAAACCTTCAGTTTTTGTCATCCGTAACGTTATTGTAACAGTAACTATAATAGCAAAAAACATGTTTACTTTCAAAAACTTATTACAAGGTACCCGATATCGCATCGCACGGTTACCCTGCTGGTAAATCATAAGAAATATATCAATTTTACGTTTCTAGTGAAATCAAGGGTATCACAGCTAAACACATTTTAAACTCACTAGCTTCACAATGTAAAAAAGTGAAGTACTAAGGGGTGTAAGTTAAAAGTTACATAAATCTAAAGGAGAAAAAATGTTAAAAGAACAAAAGTAGAAAGGTCACTGTCAAGAAGATTTTGTGTGGGTTTGTTATCTGCAAGTAAACATTCTAGGTTTAATCATGTGCCACATGTGTCTATATTTTGTTTGTATATGAATCATGACCGTCCAACAAACAAACACACACATGCGTAGATTTTATTAGGGCGTTGTCAATGAGTACGTGAAGGTACGGGAAGTCACCCATCATGCATGGCAACACCGCCGCCGTGCCTGCGTGATGGGGCATGGGGTGAGATTTACGTGATCAGATCACGCATGAGAAGGAGAAAAAATTCAAACGTTGGACAATTAATTTGTGGACCGTATGAGCCAAACGACTCATTTTTAAATTATAAATATCGTACATTTTTTGCAAACAAACATACACAACCAAAAAAAATATATACCAAATTACCAACCTCAAAGATCAACTCACTTTTTTTCAAACACACATACACAAAACCCAACTCAATCATACCCTCACTCTTTTATACGCAACTCAAAAAACAGTTCAATTATATGGAGCATAAAAGAATTGGTTCGACTATATTGTTAGATGAGCCGTTTGAGTGGTCTAACGATAGTAGTCTCGAGGTTTTTATGAACGCGATTGAGGAAGATGAGGAAGATGATACGGCAAGGTCGACACGAAAAGTAGTAAACCGCAATCGGGTCAAAGCTTCAGAAAGAGTGCATCATGATTATTTTTGTGACGATCCGAAATTCGACGAAGCATTTTTTTTCAAGATAGGTTTCGTATGCCAAAACTTTTATTTTTAAAAATCACACATGATGTTGAGTCTAGATACGAGTACTTTAAAGAAAGTTATGATGCTAGATTGAAAAAAAGTTTCACAGCCATACAAAAATATACCTCTGCCATTAAACAACTCACAACCGGTAATCCACCGGATGAGTTTGATGAATATTTAGAAATGTCACAAATAACGTCACGTGAATGCCATCAATATTTTTGTGCCGCTATTGTTGAGTTATACGGTCGAGATTTCCTACGTAGGCCAACAAGCCATGATGTTACACGTTTTTACGAAGCACACGAAGAGAGACATCACATTCCCGGTATGATCGGTAGCCTAGATTGCACACATTTCGTTTGGAGGAATTGTCCAAACGAATTGAGGGGTCAATATAAAAAGGGTGATCATCAATACTCCACGATTATGATGGAGGCAGTGGCGTCCCAAGATTTGTGGATATGGCACTCATTCTTTGGACCGCCGGGTTCAAACAATGATGTTAATGTTGTGATGCAATCTCCGTTATTCCTCACCGAGCGTAATTGTAAGGCACCTAAGTGCCCATTTGTTGTAAACGGCCGTACGTACAAGCGTGGCTACTATCTAAACGATGGCAAATATCTTACATGGTCTACATTTGTTAAAGCGTTCAAATATCCGACTAGGGGTGAGCAAATGACCCGACCGGACCGGACCGACCGACGGACCGACCGAGACCGACGGACCGGACCGGACCGGACCGACACATTCGGTCCGGTCCTCGGTCTAGGCTATTTGGCTAATTCGGTCTTCGTCCGGTCCGGACCGACCAAAAAACCGAAAAAACTTGCCAAATCTTGCCTATTTGGACCGGACCGACCGAAGACCGGACCGGACCGACCGTTATTCGTCTCGGTCTCGGTCCCGGTTTTTTCCTTAATTCGGTCTTCGGTTTTGTCGGTCCGGTCCGGTCCTGGACCGATGCTCACCCTTATATCCGACCGACCCGAAAGAGAAAAATATCAAGAAAGTACAAGAGTCGGCTCGAAAGGATGTTGAACGGGCATTTGGTGTTCTTAAGGGTAAATTGGGTATACTGAATCGACCCTTACGGCCACACACACTAGACAGAATTAGAAACCTAGTGTATGCGTGTGTGATATTGCACAACATGATTATACGTGACGCCGGTAACACAATCTCACCAGTTCATATTCGGGATCCTCCGATCCAACCGGTGTTTGACGAAGCAGCCTTAGACGAGATACGACATGAGGAAACATATTTTCGCCTCCGATTTGATCTTATGGAGCATATTCACGCTCAACACTTACCATACATCGAGGTGGACGATGAAGTCGATGAAATTTAGTTTTTTAGTATTATGAAATTTAGTTTTTTAGTATTGTGTAATGTTAGTTTATATTTTTTAGTAATATTATGTAATATTTTTTAATTTTAATGGAATTTTAGTTTTGTTTAAAAAAAAATAATTAAAAAAAAATTGAAGTGAGTGATGGAATGTTGTGAGTGATGGTGCTGCCAATAAAAATATGGGTGGTGATGAAAAAAGTAAGTGAATGATGTGACATAAGGGAATTGGTTGGGAGTGAGTAATGAAATTTTGGGTGAGAGATTGGTCGACAACCCCCTTAGACTGCTCGGCAAGGGCAAAAATTTTCACCACTATGGCCATTACACGCGCGAGCCATCCTTGCCTTTCACCATATTTCACGCGCATGTCACTTTTTCCAAAAAGTATTATGGTGAACGGTTCACCATTATGAACATAGAATATGCTGCATTTTTTGTAAAATGTATCCATTGGAAGTAAAAAAAATAAAAATAAATAAATCAATAAATAAATCAATACCCCCTATTTTTCTTCTATAAAATACACACAAAACCCATCATATTTATGCATATCTTCGCAATATATCATTCAAACAATATATATCTCATTCCATTCAAACAACATATATCTCATTCCTTTTATTTTTCAAATGAATTCCGATACGATTATGTTCACTGACTCAGAAGAAGAACGAGAAGTTACAAGTCGGAGATTCAAATTTATTGCAAGATCGTTGTCGTTTTTTAAGAATACACGAAAAGCAAATCGCCTGGCGATAAAACGCCTTCAACGAGATCATTATGGTGCTCATGAACGTTTAGTCGACGCCTATTTTTCTGAGAACCCGTTCTACGATGAACGTTGTTTCCGAAAGAGGTTGCGTCACAAGACTTATGGATATGGCATGCTTTCTTTGGTACTTCTGGGGCGAACAACGACATCAAAGTTCTGTATAACTCTCATTTACTTAACGATCTTAAACAAGGAATCGCACCCGAGATTCCATTTGTTGCTAATGGGGTAACTTACCCATTTGGGTACTATCTTGTTGACGGGATATATACGAAATTGGTAACACTCGTTAAGACGATTTCAGAACCAGCAGATGATGACCACAAGAGAATAAGGTATATGCAAAAGCAGGAATCGGCAAGGAAAGATGTAGAACTGGCATTTGGTGTTTTGAAGAAGAAATGGGCGGCACTTGCCAATCCCACAAAAATTTTAAAAAAAGAAAGAATAGTTAATATGATGTATACTTGCATCATATTACATAACATGATTCGAAAAGACAAAAAAAAATGCAATATCTCCCGAATGGTACCAGAGGAAGCACATCAACCGGATGACCCCATACGATCTGATGAAGAAATGCGAAAGGTTATGAGGTACATCAGATCCTCTCAAATGCATCAAAACCTTCCTGCCGATTTGGTTGAGCATTTGTCTCGTAATATTTAATTCCAGATTTTAATTTAGTATTTTTAATTTTTTCTTTATGTAATGTTTTAATTCCAAGAAATTTATGTAATGTTTATTTTCATTTTATGTAACGTTTTCATTTCGTACATTGTGATATTAAATTTTAACGTTTACGTTTTTAAATGTGTAAGTAATAAAAAAAAAAAAAAAAAAAATAAAAATAAAAAAATAATTAAAAATAAATAAAAAAAAGGAGTTATGGTGAAAGATGAGTTTGCCTTGACTAGTAAATTATGAAGTTGGGTGAAGGGGAGTGAGAGGAGAGAGAAAGCTGACGTAACGCTGATATGTATGATAAATTATGGTGAACCTTGCCTACCAGCCATAGGCCTTAACTACTATACTGATCGATCGTAGGTATCTATTATTCTACTGTAGTTATTAGTAAATGTCAACAGTTGTCGGCCACTCGTGCTCTTGCGGCTATATTTTTGTTCTGTACACTCGTTGACTTCCTGACTATTCATTCACACGCTTGTAGTATAAAACAAACAAATTTATAATTCAATGTCTTATAAAGAGAACAAATAGCAAACAAATCAGTTTTGTCTAGTATGTTTTCTGTATAAAGTTTGTGTTTACTGTCAACTTCTGAAAGTGGAAAATTTTGCATGCCCTGGTATGGACTAGTACAAAAAAGAATTGAACTTGAAGACGTGGGTACCGGGATTTTGTACAAACTTAACCTATATATAAATCATCATGGTTGTTCAATAGCTATAAAATATTTAAATAGAGTAGATTGAAATGATCGTTTCTATTATTTGTTTATTTTGTTTTGAAACATGTTTTGAGAAGCTATTGGCATGTATGTCTTCTACATCTTGCGCCACCCCTTGTGACGTGGTGGTAAGGCATTTGTCTTTGGGGGAAAAGATCAGGGTTCAAACTTTGGCAACGAAGATTTAATTGTAACAGGGGTAGTATAGGAGAATTAGCCGTTTAAAAAAAAAAAAGTCATCGTAGCCTTTACGCTGAGAAAAGAATGTACGAATGAGCGAAGTATTGAGTTTTTGCAATTGGGCTTCTTCTTTTTGCTTTTAAGAAATGAACATTGGCATTGAAAAAGAAAATAAATTTTCTCGCCATAGTCTAATGTCCACGTGACAAATGAGCAACTTTCCTAGTTTCTGGTTGGTGTATTTGGACAAAACGTAATAAAGTTCCTCACGAACAACCAAAAAAGAATTGTGAAAGTATCTTGCAACGAGTTACATGTGTGCTCCATATTCGAATTCCTAGTACACGATCATTTAAGTTACGAGTTCTTTTGCGACTTCCATATTCATGATTAGAATTCAATTGTGTGCGGCGTCAATACCTTGCAATGGCATGTGAGGATTGGCCTAGGGCGTAATCATAATGGAGAAGTGATCCCTTCGAGTGCAAAATGTGTAGAAACAAAATATCACGTATTTCAATCCATTACATTAGGAGATGTCTAGTGCGATGAAGATATTTATCGTGTGGCTCATAGGTTGATGCTTCTATGGACTTCAAACAGGGCCTTGAAGAATCGTTTTCGGGTGCCAATTGGATTCTTTGGACTTATGAGTAGGGGTGGAAATGAGCCGAGCCACTCGTGAAAAGCTTAGGATCGGATCGGTGAAATGTTCGAATGAGTCGAGCCTAAACGAGCTCGAGCCCAAGTTCGAGCTTAAGTTTGGGCTCGTTGAATAATCGAGCTCAAGGCCGAGCTTTATATATAAAGCTCGATTAGGCTCGCGAGCCTAAACGAGCCCTAAAAATATATAGGTATATATATTTTCTATACATATAACCATGTATAAACGAACGAGCTCGAGCTTAGTGTAATTAACGAGCCTTCGAGCTTTGTTTCATATCAACACGTTATATAAGTTAGTCGAGCCCGAGCCGAACTCGTGCTTGTGAAATTTTTCACGAGCCGAGCTCGAACTTTGGTAGGCTCGAGCTCGGCTTGGCTCGTTTCCACCCCTATAATCATGTACTAGTTATGAGTACTAATTTTTTACTTTTTGAGATTGACGTTTTCTCCACTTTTATATTGTTGTTTTTCCTCTATTTTGACGTTTTCTCCCCTAGGGGGTTGGCAACTCATACCACACACTATATCCCATAATACACTCCCAACAAATCTCCTAAACAGTCCAACAGCGTGTCCGGTCTTTGGTCGGCGATAGGGAACTTGTGTAGCGTTGGAAATATATTGGTTTTTAGCATCCGAGACGTTTTGGAAGCCCCTTCGAGATCGACTGGCGGAAAATAGGGCAAGAAGATTGTGGGAGGGATCTTTATTGTCGCACTTTGGTGTTTGTGGACCGCTAGAAACGAAAAGATTTTCCGTAACAAAGAGGTGGTAGGGAATTTTATTGTTCTAAATATCAAAAGGTTGTCGTTTTTTTGGCTAGTTCATAGATCTAGATTCAGGGATTTAGACTGGAATTGTTGGCGAGTTTCGCCCGTATATATGTTGTAAGGTTCCCCGTGAGGGCCTCGCCTTGAGGTCCGTCTCGATTTTTTGGTGAATGAAGTTGAATTTTCAAAAAAAAAAAAAAAACAAAACCCTTATGCCACCTCATTCCTTTACTTTCTCATACCACACTCTCAAATTTTGTTGGCATCACATACCACACTACATCTCATACCTCACTATAATTTTTCAATTTTTTTTTAATCTAAAATGCCATTAAAATTAAAAACTTTACATAAAATATTACTAAGAAAACCTTAAAACTAAATTAAAACTAATAAAACTAACGTAAAAACATTAAAACTTAACTTAAAAACATTAAATCCTACAAACTACACGGCCAACCGTATTTAGCGCATATCTCGCGTTTCCTATTGATGATGAATTCCTTAAAAGCCGGGTCTGGGATATTGTCGTGCGGCTCCATAACGAACTTCATGTTACGATTCGTACAATTGCGGGTGGTAAACGGGTTGTGATTGAACTCGAGGACGAGATGCGCCGTGAGCTCCACCCCTCGACACTCGTTTGGTATTTTTAGGCTCCATATATTTTTTTGAAAAGTGATTGAAAAAGTTGGGTATGTGTGTTTGACAAAAACTTAGTTGGAAACATATTAAAAAAAAAAAAAAAAAAAAAAAAAAAAAAAAAAAAAAAAGATAGTCGTTATGCATCCCGACGGTCCATTTTTACTCTCCTTCTCGTGCGGCATCACATCCCGTGTTTCCCATACCGTGTGGACGGCGGCTGTGTTCCCGCACGGTATGGGGTTCATACCGTGTTCATCTCGTGTACGTTACCAACCCCCTAAGGTTCTCTTTTGGAGCCTCTTTAATTGGTTGTGTTCTTTTGTTGCCGTGTGGTTGACATCTTTATATATATATATATATAGGGTTATATATATATATATATATATATATATATATATATTATATATATATATATATATATATATATATATATATATACATATATATATATAGTGTAGGGTTATTTTCATAACCAAAAAAAGGTCGAGAACTGCGAGAACTGATCTGAGCCATCTATTATTTGATCAATGGCTACAAATGTTGGTGGCACAAAGGTAATAAACTTAAACTCTAGGTTACATTATTTAATTGATGGAAGGGCATTTAGGGGATTTCAACACTGATATTTTAAACCCATTTCTCTTAAAAAACGTTACACATTTATCATAAAACAGAAACCATAAACTGCCAACCATTTTTCTCTGCAAACCCTAATTTGTTCTCCAGCCGACAGATCTAGGCCTCAACTCCTTGCCTCTCACTTTCTCAAAATCATATGTTCGTATCCATTCTCATATACGATCCTAGTCTATGTGAAAATTGATGTGCAAGGTTGTTGGTGATGGAGCAGATTCAAAGAAAGAGCTGATCTGGTGATGTTCGATGGTTTTGATGATTTGAGGTAATCGTATTCATTTATTTTTATCGATATGGGCATATCTAATTGGTTGATACCTCGTACTCGAATTAAATGATTCATCAGTAAGTGGCATTATTATTCAATTCATGGATCAGTGAAATCATAATTCAATTGTGCTTTTGATTATTTTAATCGATTGTGGGGCGCATGGTCTGTATTTTGTGTTGAATTAAATTGGTCAATGCAACGTGGTAAATATATGATGAATATCGAATTTTTTGTCATAGTGATTTGATTGATCAAATTAATGATGGGTCAATAAAACATTATTGTCACTTACTATCATAAATTGAGCAATGGAAGATCAGTTGGAAGATCAAATTGTTTGTTAAGTATAGTTCTAAAAATGCATATATGTTTTATGGCTGATACAAAATTAATAAAAGAAGTGTGCATATGTGTTATTGAGAGTGCATATGTATTTTTATAATTTTTTGTGAATTTGATGCTTTCTGTGCATATATGTTTTTACAGTTTCGGAGTTTAAATTTATTGAAAGTGCATATATGTTTTTAGTTATGATATGAGGATGTTTTGTGTTTAGTTCTTATTTAAGGGTGCACTTGTGTTTTGTGGGTTTAATTTGTTAGAACCAAACATTTTTGGTTCTATTTGTCAAAAGTTAACTTTACATTGAAATGTGAACTTATCCTTATAACAAAACGTAGAATATTGATAACATTCAAGTATTAATTAATTTTAAAATTGTGAGCATCACTGTTTGGTGCGTGGGTACTTGAATTAATTTTTTTGTTCATGTTACTTGTTATGATTAAATAATTCGTGTATTATTTGTTTGTGGTTACAGGTGTGAGTATAATGAGCAATATGAAGAGTGCACATGTGTTTTGTACATATTAGTTAGCGAGATACATGTGCAGATTTCATGGGTTCTTTAACTAGGCGAGGAATACATGTGCACACCCAAAAGATGAACCAGCTGTTAAAGACATTGGATTATGCACATGTGCACACATATAGTCTGTAATAAATTGAATACAAGTGTAAATATATTGACGCTTGTGATAATGTTGAATATCATATCACTAGAGTAATACAATTTGTAAATTTTGTAATTGCATAAATTTATTGTTAAAGTTTTGTTTTTTGTATTTATATTTATTTAATATTTTTTAAATACATGTGCATACAAAACATCTATGCATAAACGAAAAATACAATTGTAATAATGTAGTTAGTTATTAACTTTTTTTACAAAACACATATATTTTTAAACATGTATAATTAAAAAATAAAAAATAAATAAATAAAAAAAAAATAAAAATTCCTAAAATTTAGGAACAAAAAAAAACGGTTTTAATTATTAAAAAAAAATCCCTAAAATGTAGGAACTAAAAAAACGCTTTTTATTTACAAAATCAAAAAGAAATTAAAAAAATGTAATTTTACTATTATACCCTTTTGAATTAAATAATAAAAATAAATATCCAAAAAAATCTGATTGGTTGATGCTGGTTCTCGCAATTCTGTACCTTTTTTTGGTTATGAAAATAACCTCAATATATATATTATATATATATATATATATATATATATATATATATATATATATATATATATAATATATATATATATATATATATATATATTTATATATATATATATTAGTTGCAACAATAGAGCTTATTTCTTAAAAAATTTCAGTGAGTAATGACACATAACTAGATATAATATTTGGTTGATGTGTTAGATTCTCTGGTTATTTTTCTTTTACAGTAAGGCTAAATAAATTTCTTGTTACAAGTAATGTTTAAAGTTTAAACACTTCTAGGGTATAAAGATTGTTGGCTAATGATTGGTGTAACGAATTTTGAGTATTCTACAAATCAAAACCTGATAATAAATATTGAAATCATAATTATTTTAAAGTTTTTAAGATCGGGATCATATTTAAGATTGTTTTATTATTGAAAGAACGAAATCGTAAGATCAGATAAGGATCTTAGGATCCTACTATAAAATAATTTCTTAATAATCTTTTCTAATATAGTAATATTATTCAATTTTACAAATCTACAAATTATTATATATTATAAACACAAATTATATCAATGTTTCATGAAATATTATCTTAAATTATGAATATAAAATAAAAATGTTGATTTTTAAATTTTATAAAACTTAATCCATAACATCGTAGTTTTTTATTTTGCAATTCAAGAAACGTAATATCGGAACAGATTGGATCTTAAGATCAAGTGGTTAAGATCGGGATCTTATAAAATTTTAAGTTTGCTAAGATCATACGTAGGATTCGGATCGTTTTTGCTTCGTAGTATCAAAAAATCGTAAAATTTAAAGGTCAAGATCAGAATCTTAAGAACTATGATTATAGCATGTAGGGTATGTTTGGCTTAATGAGTTGGGGTTGGGGCTGAGACTGGAGCTTGAGCTGAGGCTGGGATAGGGCTTATATTATAAGCTGAAAGATGGAGTTTATATTTTTTAAAAGTTGTTTGGCGAATTAGTTGGAGCAGAAGGTCATTAACGTTAATCGAATAAAATACATCGAATTAAGTTCAGATATATTTTCGGCTTATACGTGATAATCCATTATATTTTGAGTAAATAACATGGATGGTCCATGTGGTTTGCCCAAACTTATTCTGTCGTCCCTCAAAATATAAAGTTGCATGACAATCCCTATTTGCATAGAATAACACTCGTGGTCTTTTTTTTAACTGACGTTAAGTGGATTCTGTTGTCATTTACACGTTAGCTCTTTTAACTAACGACTGTTGCATCGCCTATCCTTTATAATAACGGTCGCTTATAATGTAAAGTTTGTACTATAAAAAACATATAAAAACGCATAAAAAATGTACACAAAACATATATAAAAACACAGATTTATAAATACTTGTATAAAACGTATAAAAAAACATATATACAAACATATATTAAAACGTACACAAAAGCATAGATAAAACGTATATAAAGTATATAAAAACGTATATGGAAACGAATATAAAAGGGTATAAAAACGTATATGTTTTTTATACAAACGTATGTAAAATATCGAAATACTTTAAGTAAACCTAAAATTTTAAATTCTAAATGGCCGTTAGTATAAATGATAGACGATGCAATAACGATTAAATGATAACAGAATCCACTTAACACCAGTTAATAATAAGACCACGAGTGTTATTCTTTGCAAAGATAGAGACTATCATTGCAACTTTAAACTTTGAAGGATGACAGATGAAATTTTAGGCAAACTATAGGGACCATCCAAGTAATTTACTCTTATATTTTTAAGAATATTTAAGTAATTTAATACCCCATCCGTCCCAAAATTATTGTCCCCTTTTGACTTTTTCGGTATTTCTTTCTCAACTTTGACTATAAATATTTTTGTTTGTGTTATACAAATTTTGAAAAAAATTATAACAATGAAAATACATTTAAAACTCAATTCGTTCATATATTTTTGTATCAAGTATTATGTAATATAAACAAAAATACTTAAGGTTAAAGTTGAAAAGTAAAGACCGAAAAAGTTAAAAGAGATGAAATAATTTTGGGACGGAGGGAGTAAGATATATGCCCACATAAGCCGCTTTAATGGACTTGAGCTTATGAGGTCTTATGACTTATATAAGCTTTTATAAGACCGCGTAACAAATAAGACTTATTTTTTAAACTTTGTAAAATTGCTGGTGCTGGTGTTGTTGCTGGTGCTGGTGCTGGTGCTGATGATGGTGCTGGTGCTGGTGCTGGTTGTTGGAAAATTTAGTACACTTGAGGGATGAGTTCACACCTAGTAATGGGTTTGGAGGTACGAAGTGTACACCCATTAGGTCCCTGAACACCATGACTCAATAGTGGTTATTCAGTGTTTCTACTGCTAGTAGTAATGATTCTACTGCTAGTGTTAAGACTACCAGTATTCTATTGATAGTGTTAAGATTACCAGTTCCTACTGCTAGTATAAGCTTGTTCCTGCTGGTAAGCTTATTGTTCCTGCTGGTAAGTGATGAAGCGAAAAGTGTACCGCTTTTCGGGGGTCATTTAAGCCATAAATCGTATTTATTTGATCAAATATTGCCCTAAATCGTTCCTTTTGTCATTTTAGGTACTTTGGAGATGAAATTTAGAAAATGAAGCATTTTGGACATTTTTGGAGCATAAAAGTGAAGAAAACGACAAAGTCTCTAAATCTGCTGGAATAGTACCTGTGACGGCGTCAAGCCCCAGTGTGACGCCGTCAATCCTTGATAAGCCAGAGAGGATTTTGGAAGATTAAAGGGGGACGGCGTCAAGAAGGCCATCAAGAAACCCTAACCGCGGCGAGGTGACGGCGTCACGCTCTATAACGTGACGCCGTCAGATCTGTTTTCCTATATATACTTTCATAATTTTTAGTCATTAGTGTGCAACTTTGTGAGGAGAAACCCTAAGACGATTTTTCTGCCATTTTTAAGGGTTTCATACCCTTGGATCTCCCATGTTCAATTGAAGATAAGTAATCAATTAATCATTCAATATGTCTATGTGTTGTGTGATTATATCTTGTTCTTGTCTTTTATTTAACATGCTAGGCTAGATTTATCTTGTGTTTGCTTAGATCTAATGAAACCTAACTGTTGATTATTGGTTGTTGGTGTGTTATTAATTGTATTGGATGATTGTTTATCGATGTTAGGCTTAAGAAAACTGGCTAACCTCCTATACGGTAACTTGCTTGAACGTCTTAAGAAGCATGAACCAATGCGTACTAAGGTTATTATGGTTGTATTTAATGCATGAGCGAATTCTAGTGATCCCATGTTAGGAGCTTCTTAGCCGGCTCGACATAGGAGTGAAGTAGGAGCTTGTAGAGTTGGGGAAGTACGTACGCCACCCCACGATTGGTATTAAGGAATACACCCGTCATCCACGCAATTAATACACACTAATCAACCGGTAAAAATATAGTTAGGGAGTAAGGAAATCTAAGTAAACACATTTCTCTCCATATAAGTTCCACAACCTTTTTATTTTCAGTTATTTTATTTTATTTGTAATTGTAGTTATTTGGGTTAGTTGACTAGCAACTAATTCCGCCCACTCCTTCAAACCCGAGATTTTACTTGCTTTTCATAAAAATATAAAAAATACAAAAAGAATCTTCCCTCACCCTTAGACCTATTAGAGTAGTTTTTCAATCCTAACGACACTATTCCCCTAGAGAACGATCAATCCCCCGGTACTTGCCACTACACTATACTACATCGGTCAGGTACACTGCCTGGTGGGGATTGCAAGCCTCTTGAGATCCCTCGAGAGGTAAAACCTGTTGTAAGGTCGCAAAACCACGCATCAAGTTTTTGGCGCTGCTGCCGGGGAGTAGTTATTGCTTAGGTTGAAATTTTATTTTTATTAGGTCTACTCATTAGATTCCTATCTAGTGAGATTTTTATTTTCTTTTTTTTAGCTTTCTCGTAGTCTATCTTTTCTTTGTGCTTTTGTTCGTAAAGTTTTTCCATTGACTCTTCCGTTCGCCATTATGGAGAACGTGAATCTACCAAATCCGCGACTAGAGTTTTACATGAAGAAATATAATTTTACTAATTTGGATAAATCAAGATGTGGAATGAAGTAATGAGAACAGGATCTTACATAGATTTTAGTGAGTACCTTGAGAAAAGAGACCAAGTGCATAAAACTTTTGAGGAAATCACCTTAGGAGCCCCATCAAACCCTCAAAATACCTCATTAAGTGAAACCTATGCACCATATGAGCCTTCACCTAGGAGAGTTTCTTATGAACCCGACCAAGATTGTGAGATGGTTAATGTTGAACTACCTAGGTGCATGCTTGGATTAGATTTCACCAAGACATATGATGAGTTTGAGGAATCCTTTAGGCAAATGGAACATAGTGATCAAGTTATTGAGAATGATTCTTATGAATCGGACCAAGAATTTGAGATGAATAGAAAAGGATTTGAGATACCTAGGTGCATGTTGGGGATAGACTTCAACAAATCACATAATAAGCACATAGGTAATCAAGATAAGATGGAGGATAAAGTAGAAAAATCCAAGTCCACCAAGTACTCCACAAAACCCACCATCATTCGAGGCACCCACACCGCCCGTGACTTACCCGGAAGAAGTAGAAGAGACTTTAGGAATCCCGATGGAGGTAGAACCTTTGAACCAAACACAACTAGAGGATATAGGTTTGGACACTTGTAATGATAACCTTACTCTTAGTTCTAGGGAATTTCCTAGTGTTGATGAGCCGGAACCTCAACCTTTACACAACTTTTCATCCTTAGATTTACATCTAGGAGACAAAAGAGGAACCGACCCACCCATAAACCAATATTATCCGGGTAGTTTTAGGATGAAGGAAGCCATTCACTCACCCCCTTCACCTCACGTGGCATATTTCCACCCTAAGGGTGTGTATCGCTACTTCCACCCGCACTTAATCCTAAGTGTAGGGAAAACCTCCCCTATTTCCGTTAAATAAGGGTAGAGTCAGGCTCGTGACTCGAACAAAAACAAGCGCTTCTTGGGAGGCAACCCAAGCTTTATTTGTTTGTTTTTTTTGTTTATTTGTTTGTTTGATTTTATTTGCTTCCGTATGTATGTTTAATTTTTATTATTATTGATTCATGTTCGAAACTAAAGTGTGAAAATGCTTTATCTTGTTTTTAACTTCGTCTTAACTACATATAAAGGTATTTTGCAAAAGATAAGTGTAAGGTAAATCAAATCGGTATTATTAAAACAATAGAAATCTACAAATGTATTGAACATACATATCATAATGTTATTAAATTATCAGTATAGATATTTGAGAGAATTCCAGGTAATAAGGTATAGGATTTTTTCCAGAAAATTTCCGGGAAACTTAACATGAGAATTCTGTCAGATTATTTCTGACGGCGTCAGGCCTTACAACCTGACGGAGTCAGGTTTTAATTTTCTGAAATTTTTGAAAGTTTTGTTTTTCTTCCGGAATCATAAAAAGTTTTTATTAAATCTCTAACTTATAAACTCCAGTAATCTGCAAAATAATCATTCCACAAGCATTATATCCTTATACAGATTTATCCCACCGATGTTATGCAGGTTTTCTTGTTTGTTTTCTCAGGATTAACAGGTTATTTTGGACAAGGAGATGTATGTGAAATCAAGCTTTTGGCGATGCTTTAGTCTTGGAGTTTCTACATTCTCTTGAAAGAAGATCTAACCATGTTACCCCTTTATCCACCGAGCGAATCAGGGGAGTATTTGATTTCTTTCTTTTACCTCATTTACTTTTACATCTTGTTATTTGAACATTGGGGACAATGTTCATCTTAAGTGTAAGGGGGGGGGTAAAGTACGATACTTTAGAGAATGCTATTACGCTTGATTTTTGTTTGTTTGATGGTAGATGTGTAATAAAACTAAGAGAAATACCTGTTAAGGCAATTTTAGTGCCAAATTTAAATTTTTTTACAACATATAGGAGTGAAACTTTGGTCTTAATGAGCGTCTCATGGATAGGAGTTATATGACCAGCACAAAACCGTACCACTAAAAAATTTTCCACCCCCAAATATGTGAGGTTCGCCCCTAGAATTGGTAGGAAAAGCATTTATGCTATGATGTGTGTACCGGTAGCACTTAGATTCTAGAACTTGTGTTAGGACCATTCCGAGGCCACAAGTGAGACTACATTCGTGTAGTTAGATTTACTACATGATAAGAGGCATTAGGATTAACCCATTGTTTTACACCTGTGTTTTTGTTATAATTACATTGGCTACATTGGTCAAGTAATTCTCCCACACCCTTTGCGTTGTACTCATTTTTAGTACACGATACCCCTAGTACACCCCTCAGAGCCTATCTTTTCGTTTCTAACTTTAAGCATTTTACTTAAAGTAAGAATTTGTTTACACCCCACTTAAATGTACACCCTATTCGCCTTAGCCTACCTTGTATGCACTCATTTTTAGTGCATTATTGTGACAACATTTGTTTAAACCCCAAGTTAATTATCTAATTGATTACATGGTTGCTAAGTCGAGTCATATCCTTGTACATATTGTTTTGGGACGATTGGGACTCATGGGTAAAGTACTAGTGTAATGGAGTAATGGGGAAGAACAACATTATTACCCCCATATGTGCTAAATATTTTAAAAGTACTTCAAGTGTTTCGATTATCTTAATTCGAGTCGATAGAATAGTAATTGTAAAGTTATGTAAAAGTTCAAGTGTAAGGGGAGAACCGAGGCCCCTATGATATATTATTTTGGATGGTAGGGCAAGAGTGTATGCAAAAAAAAAAAAAAAAAAAAAAAAAAAAAAAAAAAAAAAAAAAAAAAAGTAGAAAAAACATACGGACTACCATCCCGTTTCATTTTATGTTCATTTTATCTTTTTGTTATTTCTTTCATTAGCTTAAGTCGAGTCTAGTCTTGGCTTAGCAACGCCATATTGTACATGTAATTAATCAAGATCTTTAACTCGCCACCAGTAAAATATCCTTTATCCAACAAAACCGTGTTTATCATATCCCTACACCTAACGTTATAACCCGTTTAAAAGCCCTCTTTGATAGTTTATCTTAGGTGCTTACGCCTAGTGGAGGAGGTTTTTTATCCTTTCCCAAGCCTATGGTAATCTATTTGCTATGACAGGTAGTGAGAGATATTATTCATTTTCATTTATGAGATATACTTTTATGACACCTGAGAGATGTGAGTATCTAAACACTACTTGTGAGGTGCTAGTCTGTAATCTCCGTGCTTATTATGATTAAAGTGGAACGACTATTTGTTGTAATTACTTTTTATATTAGCGTTAAATGACCCCTAACTTGTATTTTGATTAGAATAAAAGCGCATTTGCTTGAGGACAAGCAAATCTCAAGTGTAAGGGTATTTGATGAAGCGAAAAGTGTACCGCTTTTCGGGGTCATTTAAGCCCTAAATCGTATTTATTTGATCAAATATTGCCCTAAATCGTTCCTTTTGTCATTTTAGGTACTTTGGAGATGAAATTTGGAAAAGAAAGCATTTTGGACGTTTTTGGAGCATAAAAGTGAAGAAAACGACAAAGTCTCTAAATCTGCTGGAATAGTACCTGTGACGGCGTCAAGCCCCAGTGTGACGCCGTCAATCCTTGATAAGCCAGAGAGGATTTTGGAAGATTAAAGGGGGACGGCGTCAAGAAGGCCATCAAGAAACCCTAACCGCGGCGAGGTGACGGCGTCACGCTCTATAACGTGACGCCGTCAGATCTGTTTTCCTATATATACTTTCATAATTTTTAGTCATTAGTGTGCAACTTTGTGAGGAGAAACCCTAAGACGATTTTTCTGCCATTTTTAAGGGTTTCATACCCTTGGATCTCCCATGTTCAATTGAAGATAAGTAATCAATTAATCATTCAATATGTCTATGTGTTGTGTGATTATATCTTGTTCTTGTCTTTTATTTAACATGCTAGGCTAGATTTATCTTGTGTTTGCTTAGATCTAATGAAACCTAACTATTGATTATTGGTTGTTGGTGTGTTATTAATTGTATTGGATGATTGTTTATCGATGTTAGGCTTAAGAAAACTGGCTAACCTCCTATACAGTAACTTGCTTGAACGTCTTAAGAAACATGAACCAATGCGTACTAAGGTTATTATGGTTGTATTTAATGCATGAGCGAATTCTAGTGATCCCATGTTAGGAGCTTCTTAGCCGGCTCGACATAGGAGTGAAGTAGGAGCTTGTAGAGTTGGGGAAGTACGTACGCCACCCCACGATTGGTATTAAGGAATACACCCGTCATCCACGCAATTAATACACACTAATCAACCGGTAAAAATATAGTTAGGGAGTAAGGAAATCTAAGTAAACACATTTCTCTCCATATAAGTTCCACAACCTTTTTATTTTCAGTTATTTTATTTTATTTGTAATTGTAGTTATTTGGGTTAGTTGACTAGCAACTAATTCCGCCCACTCCTTCAAACCCGAGATTTTACTTGCTTTTCATAAAAATATAAAAAATACAAAAAGAATCTTCCCTCACCCTTAGACCTATTAGAGTAGTTTTTCAATCCTAACGACACTATTCCCCTAGAGAACGATCAATCCCCCGGTACTTGCCACTACACTATACTACATCGGTCAGGTACACTGCCTGGTGGGGATTGCAAGCTTCTTGAGATCCCTCGAGAGGTAAAACCTGTTGTAAGGTCGCAAAACCACGCATCAGTAAGATTATAACCACTGATTCCTACTATTATGGAAACTATTATGTTATAATTAATGGGCCGTTAATTATACATAATTCCAAGGGCTAAGGTTTGAGAAAAACTCTATTATTAATAGAGGTCGTATCATAACTGCATGGATATACATAATAGAACATACAAACCCTAAACACTTGAATACGATTTGGTTCTTGATTTGTGCCTAAAACAAGAACATCACTTGGTCTTATCCCATAGAGATATTCGTGTAACCCAGGAATAGGGTCGAATAGTTTCTATTGGAAAGTGATTACACGATTTCATGTGAATATCCGGTACCTTGATTATTGATTATCTTTACCCTGATCTGGGAACAACACACAAATCAACCAACACTGGTGCTGAAAAAGATTAAAAATGTAGATTTTTTGTAGTAGTAGTAGTGTTTGACAAAATAGCTGTAATTATAGATTAAAAGTGTAAAATGATGTAATTGGACATACAAATAACAAACTCAATATGAATAAGAATAGTAAATAAAATTATTGATATAAATCATAAATATGTAGCATTGCATGAAAATCCATGTAAAAATACAAACAACGTTAAAATGAGGTTAAACTATCATCCACGATGTACATTCCATATTAAAGTAACAATATCTTTACGTATCTGCTTCATCTCGTTAGATGCACCTTCAGAATTGTTTTCATTATTCGTTTCATGACTATGAACATCGTGAAGTTCGTTTCGTGGTATATAATCCGCTCCGTCACCGTATCTTGTCTTGGAATATTGGACAAGATATCCGTTTCTATTAGGATATCCTTTATCTACCAAATAGTATTTATCTTGTAAAATAGTTAAGAAACAAAGTAAGTAATTCTACAAATAATATAGAAATAAACATCAAATGAATATTCTAATCTGCATTGGAATCCTATTGAGTTAGTGATTATTGCAACAATAAATATTAAAAAAATGACAAAGTGATAAAGTGAGCATGAAAAAGGCTTACAACAAATTCTAAAAAAAAAAAAAAAAAAAAAAAAAAAAAAAAAAAAACCTTCAACAAATTCTAACAAGAAATTAATAATCCTGCACCTATATTTGACAAAGTGAGCATGAAACTGTTATAAAACTGCAGTAGGCTTAAAAAAAACTTACTTGAGAAACATTAACATAAGTACTGTACTAGGCTTAAAAAAACTGACTTGAGAAACATTAACATAAGTACTGCAGTAGGCTTAACAAAAACCGGCAATAGGCAAATTGTCAACATGTAAAAAGACTGCAGTAGGCTTAAAAACTCATTAACATAAGGGTGGTGGCAGTGGTCATCGGTATGGCTAGCGGTATCACCATACCGGCGGTGAACACCGTTGCCACCCCACCGGTATGGTCCAACGGTTTGCTTGGGCGGTATCAAATGCTTCAACGGTATGAAAATAAAGGCATAGCATGAACCAATGAAAATAAAGGCATTAGTTTTAATATTCCTATGAACCAATGAAAGAAAGACATGGTATGAAAATAAAAAATATAAAAATAAAATTAGTTGGGAGGTATGAAAAAGGCATGGTTGCCACTAAAAAATGGTTGGGAGGTATGAAAAAAGTATGAATGAGGTGGAATGATATTATTGGTGGGTTGGGAGGTATGGAGTTTTTTCAGTGGCATGACTGCAGTAGGCTTAAAAACTCACCACCCTAAGTACATAACACATTACTTGACTTGGAAAGTTAATAAGGTAATTATATAAAAAATAATCTCCAGTCTTTTCTCAAAAGTTGGTTGGATTAACTTATAATTTTAGAGATTATTTTTTCTATAATCTTTTTTAATTTTGGCAGTTAAACGATACTACTTTTTGGAAAAAAAAAAAAATATATATTTTTGGGAAAAAAAAGATCCATAATCTCCGTGGAGATTTTCTATCAGTAGACTACTGTATTTGATACGGAGATACGCCGGCACAAAGAAAAGATTTAGAAAAAAAATGAAATGATGATGTTTAACAAAACAGCGAAATAGCCGGCGGGTATATGTTATTTAATGTTATTTGTTTTACCAGACATTATCATTAATCTTTTTACATATCCTTCCTTCCAGTTACCTCTCACATCCTTCCAATCAACTCATTCTTTTCTATTCATGCATCATCGATCAAAGCAAATAGTTTTCTGTATAAAATACTACTCGTAAAGTTTAATATGATTTCTTGAGTCACAAGATGCAGAACTTAACATTGGTTTCCAAAGAAATACAATAAAAGTATTTTAGGTGTCTTTTTAAATTTGAACAAAGTATTTTAGATGAAATGCAATGATATTAACATGTATACAATTCGAGACGTAATATTTGAAATCGCTTGGGCTTGGATCGAGTCGAGCTCTATCCACTCTAAGAGTATCAGGTGTAGTAACACAAAGTTAAAGTTTAACACACTATCACGTCAACAAAGTTAAAGTTTAACACACTATCACGTCAGCGTCACATCAACTTTAACAATTTCACCTTTAACTAAAAAAAACCCTCCTCATCATAACTCAACTTTAACTCACCTTTAACTCAAGTTGTAAAATTTTATTTTGAAATCCAAAGGCTATTTATTGTACGATAGGGGTGAAAGTGTTTTTTTTTTTTTTTTTCTTTTTTTTTTCCTTTTTTTAATAAAAAACAACTTTTTTTTTTTTTTTTTCCTTTTTTTAATACAAAACCACCATTAACGCTACGTTAAAGGTTTAACACACTCCCTTAACGCAGCTAGGATGGTATGATTAACGCACCTTAACGCAGGGGTGCGTTAACAATACCCTTTGCTCTAAGAGATTCGAATTGAGATCAAGTATAAAAATATTCGGCTCATAAACTCCCGTGCTTAATCGAGCTTGTACTCTTTTACTTCTACTAGCAGGGTACCCGGGCAATGCGGCGGCGGGTACCCTGACTATATTTTGCGGCGAGCATAGAGACTGAGGCCACGAGCCAATAAAGACGGTTCGAGGAACCTTGTTTTGGAATGTAGGGGTGGAGGAGGATGAGCTTCGTGCCACCGTTGTCCGAAGAACCTGGGATGGATGAATCTATTGTTCGTGAAGTATGATTAGCTTGTATTGTAGCTTTTTTATTCTTTTATAAACCATGAGTTATTTTTATATTAAGATTTGATAACTGACATTTTAATGTACTCACTCCGTCTCAAAATTATTGTCAAGTGACAAGAATCACAAAATTTAATAAAAGTGGGACCATTATAATTCTCAACCACTCAAATAGAATATTCCCTCACTAAATTCTCTTTTTCTTACTAAAAATGGCAAGTGGACAATTAATTTGAGACATCAATAAAAGAAAATATGGACAATAAATATGAGACGGAGGGAGTATATCAATAACTTTTTTTCAGTTTCATATGTTACACATATTGATTTGGTGGTTACATGTGTTTTCCCATTAAATCACTTTATTGATCATTTATATTACAGTTACAAGTTTTGAGGTTACAAGTATTAATCAAGTTTTGAAATTCTTCCATAACAAGTAAGTAGAGAAGTCTGAAATTTAAGATTTTCTAATTATAAAATAGTCATAAATGCAGTAGTTAAGATAAGATAGTTGACCGGATCTACACACACTCCTTGTGTTAGATGTGATACAAAGAATTATACTTAGTCTAGCACGCGGAATTTACTAGCTAGCACTTAGAAGACCTTATGTGTTTTGTATGATTAGAATGAAACAAAGAACACAGAATAATAACTTCCAACGATTCAATATTATTAGAAAATAATACGAGTGATCTTCCTATCACTAGGGTTTACAACCTTGAATCTTAATAATACGTATGAACTCTATCGTATTGTATGTCTATGTGTATATATAAACCTTAACCTAGGCAATCCTTTTATAGACTAAGGATTCCTGTACAAGATAACTATCAATCTATTCTTATACGATATACACAATATATTTTTCATAATTATCTACTTTACATAAATCATGAACCGTCTTAACTTCTTCTTTCAGCAGTCTTAACTGCTCATGTCTTTAACACTCTTCAGCAGTCTTAACTTCAATCTTCAACAGTCCTAACTGTTACCTCCAACAGTCTTAACTGCTTAAGCTTAATTCCTAACAATCCTCCCCTAAACTTATGATTTCTTCCCAATCATTAAGTTTCTTCAAATTAAGCTTCTTCTTCTTAATGTTGAAAATTCTTTCAAATACCCATCAAGCAAATCTCTTAGATCTAGCTTTCACTTCTTTTGCAAGGTTGAATATCTTCGTTACCAGCATATTAGCCATTTCAGACTCTTCATTAGCTTCTAGTTTAGTAAATACCAGCATTGTCAAAACACCTGGTCTGAGTGGATAATTCTTTTCAACCAGCATATATATCTCTACTCCATCCTTTGTAGATACTCTGTGTACTCCACATGTACCAAATAACTTCTAAGAAATATCCTTGACTTGAGCTTGAAATCTCCAAATCGATTCTCCACCATCTGGTTCATATAATCTCTTTAATTGAACCCATAGTTCTTTGTCTTTATCTTCAACTGGATCAATATCTCTGAACTTCTCTTTCACTAAACTCCAAAGTTGATTTAGATCTTCTCTGTCAAAGCCTTTAAGTAAATCTTCAAACAACTTATATCTTTCAGAAATATCTCCACGTCTAATAATTTTCCATCCCTTCATTCTACCATCAGTAAACACTTCCCAGTCAATTATTGGATGTTTGACCTGCAAAGGTTTAATGTAAGAATACTCTGGAATAATCACCATCATGCTTTTGATCTTCTCATCAGTTAATCCTTCTTCATCAGACTTTTGTTTCTTAGCAACTTCTGATTCCATAGATTCTGCTTCCCTCTTCTTACCTGTTTTGAAACTTCTTCTTGGAGAATTCAAAATAGCATAAGTTTCACAGAATTCTTTTTCAATGATAGCATAAGACTTTCCCTTGAAATCTTTCATTGAGTAATTTGCTGAGTTCTTCAAATAATGCTTCATATCCTCAACAAGTTCCCTCTTTGTTGGTAACTTTGTCTTGTACCCTGACTTCTGGCTTTCTCTTATTCTATGAATCAGATCTTCCCACTTTGTAACTCCATTCTTCTTGAGTATAAATTCCTTAAGCTCCTCTGTCTTCTCATCTTCATTTAACTCTTGATCTCTAAGAACCATAGAAGCTTGTGCTCTTACCATCACATCAGAATCCAGAAAATATTGTAACTGTTCATTGAATTCTTCTTGATCTACTTCATTTGATCTTTTTCTTTCAATGAATTCAGCTATATTCCTTATATCATCAGCAGCCAATTTCCTTGCAAATTCTTCATCATGATCCATCTGGGCTTGTTTAGCTTCCTTTTCAGCTTCTTTATCAGCCAAATCTTCTTCTAACATTTGCCTTGCAACCTCTGCATCATGATCTATATGTTCTTTAGTTTTTGGTTTCAACCTTTTAAGCCTTTCAAGTTCTTGAACAGCAGCCACTTCTTCAGATGTCATAGGATTCTTTCCTTTATCTGCTCTTCTCCTTTCATAAACTTGTTCATCAGAAATTTCTTCAGTTGTAACTGCTTGTTGTTCTTTCTCAGCAGTTTGAACTGTTACTTGCTCTGTCTCTTGCTCTGTCTCAGCAGTTTGAACTGCTTCTTCATTTGCAACTGCTTGATGTGTCTCCGCTGTTTCTTCATGAACATTACCAGAACCTGAACCAATATCAAAACCTTGATCTTGTTCAGAACCTTCTTCATACCTCCCCTGAGATGCTGATCTATCCTTATCTTCAAATTTCCTCTCTTTACCAGATTTCCTCCCCTGTTTGGAAAGAATTTTCATCATCCCCTTCAGAGCCATCTGAATCATCATCATCAGAATCTTCATCCAATACCACTCTTGCCCTTTTCTTTTTCAACTGTTCTTCAAGTTTCTTCACCCTTTTTGTTAGCTTTGTATAAACTTTGGCAAAAATCTCCTTGTGAGCTTTGAATTCCTCATTGGGTTGCTTTAGCTCCTTCTCCAAAGTATCAACCTTGTTTACTAACTTGGTACGTAAAGTCGTCAATTCATTTTGTGAAGAACTACCCTCATCACTTCTAGCTGTATTACCTGCTATGAGAGGTGAATCTTTGGGCAAGGATTCAGTCACAACCATAGTTAGACTAGGTTTAGACCTTCTCCTATAAGTGATAGGTGGTTGTTGAGTTGTTTCAAATACTTGAGTGGATGTGTAATGGGGATCAGTTGGAACTGCTGAACCTTCACCCAACTCAGTTGAATCATTTGAGGAAATAATGGAACTGGTTCCCCTTGAAAAAGTTTACTAGCCATAGTCATATTTTGAAAAACATTTGATTGTAGCCATAGTCATATTTCGAAATCCGTAATTCATCCAGTAAAAATCGCAACAAACCGCCAACGGCTAGTTTTTACTCCAAAATTAATTACCGACACGTCAGTCATAACGGCTAGTTGAACCGTACCAATACTTTGTACTAACCGTCTCAACTGTTGAAAATTTTTTATTGAGCCGTCCCAACCTTTTGAAATAAGAATTTTAAAATAACATGGCTCATACATAGTTTTTAGCAAACTATCAGCTATCAACGGATTTGATATGTCTTTACCAATAGCCGTTTGCTTTGGACTAGCCAACTCTTCACATTTAGATATGGTGAGCTGATAACCATATAATTTTTGGTAAATTGTCAACCATAAACGGATTTGATTAGTCTTTACCAGAAACCGTTTGCTCTGGACTAGTTGGTTCTTATGTGGATAAGACATGGTGAACCAATTACCATTTGTTGTATGCAAGAATCACATACTAATCTCCAGAACACCATTTAGTCCAAAACATCAAGCATTCATAATCCCTTGGTGTTTACTCTCCAATCCTGCAATTGTTAGTCCAAAAACAAAGAAACCAAATACAAGCATATGACTAACAATGCATATAATAAGAAAAATTAGTTTTCTTGTCGAACCCAAGCCAAAACAGACTTAGGCTTTCCTCTAGCATCAACATAATTCATTCTTTTCAAAACAGTCTTAGCACCATTAGGTTGAATTGGACTCCATACCCAACATGCTGAAGCATTCACCCCATTACCCATGTTTCCCTTAGCAGTGTTTTTATTCACACCAGTACCAATTACCTTGCTAGCAGTTGGAACTGCTGGCTTGGCAGTTGTTACCTTAGGTTTCCAAACTTGGTTTTTCACCACTGCTTTCTCAGAAAAAAATTCTTTTACCAGTTTTGTATGATGGTTTAAAAACATTTATTGGATTTTGAACTGGTGGCCTTGGGTGAATCTGTCTCATAGGTCTGACAGTTGGAACTGCTGGTCTAGCAGTTGGAACTGCTCTAGGTCCAGACCTCAAAAGAACTGATCTGGGTATCATCTTGTCATTCCTAGGAGGAGTTTTAGGTCTCTCTAGACACATGCTCTTGTTTGAATACCCTCTAACATACTTATCCCAAAAAGCTGCAAGATGATCAAAGCTACCACAAGAGTAACAAGCTTTCCTATAGTAAACAAAATCCTTTCCTAATTGGTGGGATTTGAGGTCATTCCAATTCCCCTGATTACCTCTTGGCTTGATTGTGGTTCTATATATCTCTGCATACCTAACTGTTGATCTAAAAGGTTTGGCATTTGAACTAGGCCTAACAGTCTCAGGTTTAACCATCTTTGGAACTTTTGGTTTCTCCACTTTAGCACTAACAGGATTAACCACAGCTTGATCATCCTCATCATCAAAAGTTCATTCCTCAATTGTTGGAGCATCTGAGTACTTAGGTGAGGACCTATCAGAAGACACCTTGTCCTCAGATAGTGATTTATCACTTGCACTAACAAACACAAGTTTATCAACTACATCCTTCTTAGGTTGAGGACCATAGTTAAGTTCAGGTAATTGAAATTCAGGGAGTCCTGTATGTTCTAAGTCTATACCTTTGGGTGATGGAATTCCTCTATAAGGAGGTGGAACTGACTTATATCCTAGGCCTGGCTTAGCTTTATTCTGAATCTGACTCTCAATTATCTTTTGAACACCTTTTGATGTGTATTCAAGTGTGTCTACACTCATCTGTATGTTCTCCTTAGCTTTCTTAACCTGTTCTAGCTCATGTTTTAAAACAGTGATTTCATTCTCTCTAAACATTAAGTCTCTCTTAACAATAATCATATCATCAGAAAACTTAGACTCATTGTTTTGATAATGAATAATTTTCTCTTCTAACACAGCTAAGGCTCTCTTATGATTTGCTAAGCTAAAAGCAGTTTCTTTTAATTCTTTCCACTGACTCTCATATCTTGTTTTAAGTGTTTCAAGTTCTTTTAAAGCTTCACAAGATTTAGAACATTTTGAAACTTGTACGTCAGAATCAGAAAATGCCATGAGAGCAACCTCTGTAGATGCTTCTGCTTCCTCCTCTGCAATATAGCTCCAGTCAAATCCTAAGCCATCTATAGCAACCATGGCTTTCGAGCTTGAATCAGTAACCTCCACAACTCTTGACTTGTTTCCATATGCTCTACTTTTTCCATCTTGTTGACTTGGCAATCTGCATTCTCTTGAGTAATGACCTTTCTTGTGGCAATTGTAGCACTCAATCTTGGATTTGTCATACCCTGCAACATCATTACTGTTTATGACAATCTTCTTGCCAGTCTTCTTCAAGAATCTTCTAGCTCTCAAACTGAGAAGAGAGAGCTGCCACTTAATATCCATCTCTTCAATATCATCTTCATCAATCTCTTGAAGATCTGAATGAGTCAACATACTTCCATTGTGCTGAGTAGTCAGGAAAGCACAATAAGTATCATCATTCAAAAGTCCACTAGTACTGCTTGAGGTGCTAGCAGTACCAAGATTTGCACTAGCAGTTCCAACTGCTCCAGCAACTTGCACTTCTTCATCTGGACTTGAGGAACTGGGAGTTGATACAAAGGCCAAATTGCCTGAGCTTGAGCTTGAACTTGATCCAGCAGACTTCTTAATCTCATGTTCAACTATCTTGAAGTTGCTATATAGATCCATTGAGCTCATGGAATCTATATCAGGCTTGTTTTTCCATACTACCACATGCATAGCCCATTCAGAAGGTAGACTTCTCAGAAACTTTGAGTTGAGATCTTCCTGAGGCATCTCAATCCCTAAAACAGCCAATTGACTCACCAGTTTTTGAAGCCTATTGAACATATGATCCAACGACTCATTACTTGTTGCAGTAATGTTCTCTAACTGATGCTTGAGAAGGGTCTTCTGAGTTTTCTTGGTTGCTTCATTCCCACCATATCTTGCAACAATAGCTTCGAAAAAAGATTTAGCACACTTGAACTTACTAAAATTCAGCAACTGATCATTGGGAATAGTCATCAGAAGCAAACTTCTAGCCTTAATATCATTCTTGTACCTTAACTTCTCTTCATTAATGGTTGGCTTTGTCTGCAATGTAGTCTCAGATTTACCTTCAACAACAGTTGTTGTTTCAACAGGGGTACAAGAGTTTCTATCTTCAATGATCTCCCATAGTGCATAGTCTTGCACTTGGAAAAACTGCTCAATACGAAGTCTCCACATGTCGAACTCATTAGGTTCAAGCATAGGAAGCTTAGCAGCAATGTTGGTTGTGGATGGTGTTGTTTCCATGTCCATCTTTGTTCTTCTCGGATCTTCTAAATCTATGTATCAGCAACCTGTCTCTGATACCACTTGACCGGATCTACACACACTCCTTGTGTTAGATGTGATACAAAAATTATACTTAGTCTAGCACGCGGAATTTACTAGCTAGCACTTAGAAGACCTTATGTGTTTTGTATGATTAGAATGAAACAAAGAACACAGAATAATAACTTCCAACGATTCAATATTATTAGAAAATAATACGAGTGATCTTCCTATCACTAGGGTTTACAACCTTGAATCTTAATAATACGTATGAACTCTATCGTATTGTATGTCTATGTGTATATATAAACCTTAACCTAGGCAATCCTTTTATAGACTAAGGATTCCTGTACAAGATAACTATCAATCTATTCTTATACGATATACACAATATATTTTCCATAATTATCTACTTTACATAAATCATGAACCGTCTTAACTTCTTCTTTCAGCAGTCTTAACTGCTCATGTCTTCAACACTCTTCAGCAGTCTTAACTTCAATCTTCAACAGTCCTAACTGTTACCTCCAACAGTCTTAACTGCTTAAGCTTAATTCCTAACAATAGCCCTTTAAATATTCAAGTCTACACACTTTTCGTACTATATTTGTAACGAGTTGGGCAGCCCACGCGTTACGCCGGGGTGATTGACATCAGTTTTTTGCAACCATGTTGGCCAAAACAATATAGCAATAAAGATACATTCTTTGTGAGGTATTTTTAGCCAATTTTTTTAGACTTTGTGAAAAAGGACTTGTTTTGCAAAGAGGCCACGACTTCAGGGGTATTTTGTGTCATTTTCCCAAACTTTCGAAATAGACTTTTTGGAAAAGAACTCTTTTTGCAAAGATTCGTCAACTTCAGGGGTACTTTTTGCCAAATTTCCAAACTTTCGAAACACACTTTGTGAAAAAGGACTCTTTTTGCAAAGAGGCCACGACTTTAGGGGTTTTTTGTGTCATTTTCCCAAACTTTCAAAATATACTTTTTGGAAGAGGACTCCTTTTGCAAAGAGCCATCAACTTCAGGGGTACTTTTTGCCAATTTTCCAAAGTTTCGAAACAAACTTTTTGGAAAAGGACTTCTTTTGCAAAGAGTCGTCAACTTCAGGGGTGTTTTCTGCCAATTTTCCAAACTTCAAAACGACGTCGTACGTTTGGTCACTGTAGAAATAGCGTGGGGGCACTGTAGCTATGTGGTACTGTAGCACTGTAGATCATTTTTTTTTTGGGCTTAAAACGGTGTCGTTTGGTACCTCATTTAATAATATTGGTAATATGAGTCAAGTAAGCTAAAAAATATCGAGTCAAGTAATGTTTAACTTTTATTAAGTTTTTTTTATTAATATTTTAATACCAATATTCAAGTCAAATAGAGTTGAGCTGAATTTGAAAGCGTCGATTACTTAAACAAGCTTGAGCTCCATCTTGAAAGTTAATACTTAGGCTATGTGTAATGGTAAATGGTGTATATGGAGGCAAAATTTGACACGTGTCAGCCCAGTCAACAAAGGGCTTGAATTATTTAGGTGTGTAATGGTGGGTGGGGCAAATTTTGACACGTGACACTTTTTTTTTTTTTTTTTTTTTTTTTTTTTTTATTTTTTTTAAATAGCTTTACAAAGTTATCTCTCATTTGTTATCTCTAATCTCACACATCCGCCCCACACCTCTTTCTTCTCTCTCAACTGAAAAACCAGTCAAACATATCCAACACAACTCAACCCATCCACCTCTATCTAATCGAATCAATATCCACCTTTTCTTACTTAATTCGTTTCCTCTATTGGAAACACAAACACAAATCGAAAACACCCTTTATGAATCGAACCAAATAACCTTTGTATCTTCTTTGGTTAACACGAAGCATATAAGGGTCACAAGCTTCAGGATCTTGTTCTTTGTATTTTGTATTTTGAGATCAACTGAAAATAAACATCTCCGGCGACCATTCCGACCAAACCAACCGGAAAATCAAGAAACCCAATTCATAGATCGAAACAAACCAACGGCTAGATTTCTTGGTAAAAGGGAGGGGCACGGCGTGATTTAATTCACGCCTTTCGGATTTTTTGTGGCTTTAGCGCCCCTATGTAATGGTTGAGGGCGTGAAAAGGGCGCGAATGGGGCAAAAGTGGGGTGCTTAGCGCCCCATTACACATAGCCTTAATACTAGTCTATTTTTAAGCTCGAGTTTTTAAATCGAGTTCAAATTTGAGCTTGAAAGTATTTGACTTTGCGTGACTTAATTTTTTTTTTTTTTTTTTGGTATACCTTGGTTTCCGACTCGACATTGCGAGCCGACTAATCCCAGGGCGACTACCTTTTTGGATAGCCCGGAGTTGTGCGTGACTTAATTTTGAATAAACTATAAACTAACATAATATTAGACGAGCAACATACTTGTAATATACTTTAAGAATAGCATGAATCTGATCGGTAACTATCAAGCCATGATCTAAAACTTTAATCTAGTTAAATGCTTATTTAACTTTTTTATAAAAAAAACAGAAACAACATTATTGAAATCAGAACGCAAATGATCTCCTTCTGCTTGCAAATTGTAATGCATACTTAATAACAATCAAATATCAAATATTATGTTTTCATCTAATTGTACGTAAAATTTAATACCCTGTATGAATTTAAAAGCAAAGTTGGAGATTTAATACTGAAATCTAAAAAAGGGATGTGGAAACATTAATAAGGTTCGAGTGAGTGGATATGGAATACAGAAACATGAAATCTAAAAAAGGGAATTGGAAACAGGCTTTTCAGAGGGAACAACGCATGGAAAGTGAGACAGTGAAAGGTGAGGGGACTTCCATAGTTCCATCCATGAACTCCTTTGCCACCTTAATTACCGTTTGCATTTCCGAATACAAAGTTGTACATGATACAATTTGTCATTCATTCGAGTATAACGTTAAAATGACGGGTCTTGGAATAACCTCCTACATTATATTTCTACATATTCTTCTAAACACACAATAATATATTATGTTTTTTCTCCACTCATTATTTTTTTGTATTCAAACTGTCTATTCTGACACATGTTAGGATTCTGTGAATAAGAATATGAGTAAAAACATGGAGTACGAGGATATATCATTTCTCTAAAATAACTATCATTAAATGGTTTGTGGAATAGAAAGTAAGTTGCAAACTCTTTTTGCAATTCATAGTCCGATCGTTTCAATCGTGATAACTACTCGAGCTTCTCTTGTTCGAGGCTATGATCTCAAATAAGAATGCGTGGAGAGATAGGATTAGTATTTGCAGGTAGTTTTGAGTTTGTTCGAAGGTAGTTCCTTTTATGCCTTTGCGCCCGTAGCTTGTTCCCTTTAGGCTATTGGCATTTTTGTGGCTTTTTTTGTTCTTTTTTACTTTGCGTTAGCTATAGACCTTCTACGTTTCCCTGCTTTGTTCTTGTTTACTTTTTGCCCATTTGCTTGCGCCTTTCTTGCTTTTTGCGTTAATGCTTTTGATCTTATTTGCTTTGCTCGTGTCCCCTGCACCTTATGTGCTTTTTTCAATTTTTCCAGTATCTTGTGGCATTCGCTTACTTATGTTTATGTGTTGGTTTTCCGCCTACCTATCTGCTATGTATGCTTGGTTGCTTATTTTTTTCCTTTCTTGTTCTGGGTTTCTTGCAGCGTTTGCTATTTTTTTTTGCTTTTTGGTTGATTTTTCTGCCATTCTGCCTTGCGTGTATGCATGCTTCTAGCTTTTTGTCTTTTGTATGCTTTTGTTATTGCGCTCGTTTACCACTCACTTTCTTACTTTGCCTTTTTCGAGCGCTCTCACCACACACACTTGTTGGAGGTCTCTCTGGAAGCAGTCTCCTTACTCTCTGGTTTATCCGATCTAAGGGTAGGATCTGTCTACATTCTACTTCTCCAATACCCCGCCCCGGCGGGATTGGATATGTTGTTGTATCGTGATAACTACTCCATAATTAACCTTTTCACTGAAGCAATGGTGGAAAAAGGACTAGAGGTAATCAGGTGCATTTCATAAGATTAAAGAAGATTCGTAATACAATTTTTTTGAGACAAGGTTCATTTTCAAAAAATCAAGCTTTTAACAGACTTCTAAACTACGTGAGTTAAATCCATGGGGTTTTCGTGCAACTCCGAAACCCCATCGATCCGCCCCTGCACCGAAATACATTACTTATACATGTACATACTTAAAAAAAAGGGTAAAAATGTAGCGAAACCTTGCATGGGGTTGGAACCACAAACTCCTCCACGACACACGACTACCAACCAACAAGTATTTTTACGATCGATGATAATTGCTAACGGTCGACGACAAATTCAAACATGAGAAATGCACATAGACTAGACGTAATAGAGCAAGAATACGGACATGGTTGGCCTACACGACACAACCTTCACACGTCCATCCTCATTATGGCACACACCCTTTCACGCGCGGTGCTTCAACTTTTGAGATAGTGTGGTCACTTTTTTGACCGAATCAAATTTTGGTTAATTTGTATATATGTGAGTGTGTTGTTGAGTATGTTTATGTTTAAATGAATTATGTTCGCACGGTAAGTTCGGTGTAGAGACGAGAATTTGCTGAATTTCTATTCCTTTTAGTTTCTTATTTTTATAATGTTAAACTCATTTCATTGGCTCCGAGCCTTGTTTTTTCATAGAAATTTGCTGAAATTTACACACCTAGCTAGATGCGTGAATAAGTTTGTGATTTCTCATGTATAATCTTACTACCGTTGCAGTAAAACGCAAATGGTTAATTACTATTACTTCTGTCCTAAAATAATTGTACAATTTGACTTTTCAGAGTCAAACTGATTCAATTTTGGCCTTAACTATTTTTGTGGGTGTTATATAATATTTGATGTAAAATATATGAATGGATTGGGTTTTAAGTGTATTTTTCAATAGCATAATTTTCATCAAGTATTATATAACAAAAAAATATATATATTTAGAGTCAAAGTTGAACCAGTTTGACTCTGAAAAGTCAAACTGCACACATATTTTGGGACGGAAGGAGTAGTATTTTGGGGGTTGGCAACCCATCACTCACCCAAAATCCCATCACTCACTCCCAACCAATCCCCTTATGCCACATCATTCACTTACTTTTTTCATCACTCACTTTAATTTTGTTGGCATCACTATACCACACAACATCCCATCACTCACTTCAATTTTCTTTTTTTTTTTGAATGGGTAACGGTCAAATATCGCTTCCAACGTTCCAAATATTCCCTTTTCCCGTGCGTGAAACGATCACCCAAAAACCATCACTTACTCCATACCGCATGACCGGCGGCGGTGTTACCGTGCAAGATCCCATCACTTACTTGCCATCCCGTGAGTGATGCCAACCCCTTGTAATACAAATTCATGTAAACATACGTACGCAAGAAGCTAGCGATATTGACTCATTAAAGATTATGTATTAAAAATGATATTATTTGTGGGGAAAGTGATAACCAGTGATTTATGGGAAGAATCAAGAATGGAGGAACATGAGAAGAAGACAACACATCTTAGGTTTGGTCTTTTTTGGGTAGTCTTTTATTTATTGCCTTTATTTATTTCGGTTAATATAAATAATTAAATTCCAATATTAAATAAATATTCAAGTCCCTACTCTCTTCATTGCCTAGCTATAGTTGCTCGTAGGAGTAGTACAACATTACTATAAAGCCACAGGGATAATGCCTTTGAAACTCTCGACAACCCCATCACATCTCACAGTCATCCTCCCAGATGAATTTAATTCATGCTTCTCATTTTAGTTACACCATAATCTTATTAGAAAACATAAAAATTATACAAGGTAGATGTTTAACGTCCATTTAATATAGAACAAAATAAAATTTGAAAAGTAATAATCACGGCTGGACAAAACAATAATTCTACGATAGAAAATGACATATTTTTCACATTTTCTTTCAACTTATTCTCTCAATCATATAAATGAAATATGTGTCCGAGTAAACTGCAAAATACATCCCTGTGGTTTACACCTTTTGGCACTTTACATCCCTGTCAGAAACTATTGGCAATATACATCCCCCATTAGAGAAACGTTTGCCACATTACATCCCTGAGTTGGATGGGCGTTATCTTTTTCCGTTAAGTGTTTACATCGTTAGTCCTTCTGTTAAAATGTTTGCACCGTTAGTCCTATGGGTTAAGTCCTATGGGTTAAGTCTATTTGCACGTAAAAAACTAGACGAAAACGTAACGAAGGACTAACGGTGCAAATAGACTTAACCCATAGGACTAACGGTGCAAACATTTTAACAGAAGGACTAACGATGCAAACACTTAACGGAGAAAGATAACGCCCATCCAACTCAGGGATGTAATGTGGCAAACGTTTGCCTAACGGGGGATGTATTTTCTGACAGGGATGTAAAGTGCCAAAAGGTGTAAACCACAGGGATGTATTTTGCAGTATCATAAATCATATAAATGAAATATGTGTCCGAATAAAAGTTTACAACGAGAAAAAAAAAGGCAATGGCAGCAACAATACGCAATCTCGTCAGAGCGTGATATATATAGGGAGATGAAATGTAAAACGATAAGATGAAATGTAAAACGATCATAACTCTACTCCGGGATAAACTTAAGTGTTAAAAGATTTGCTTCTCTAAGTTTGAATATATATATATTTTTTAATTCTAGCGTCTACCATAACCATATTACTTATTCTGTAAACCATATATCCATTAGTAACCGTACTTTCATTCGTTTAGAGCAAAAGGTGTGAAGAGGCGTTATGCCGACGTGGCAGTCGTGTTGTCGGTGCTAGCACACCGGCCACCTTGCGCTACCAACGGTGTTGGTTGGTTTGTTAATCCACCAACGCTCGTTGTTGTGTTCAATATTTTTTTTTCAAAACTTTTTGAATCCACCAACGCGTATCGGCAAGAGGTTAAAGGCGGAAGACCGTTGACGCGTGAGATATTTTGAAAAAACACGCTAAATGGGACACGCCCACTCCCGTTGATTCGGTCGATCTCACCGGACGCGATGAGCTATTCGGAGATGACGTGAGACCTCGTCCCACGGCAAACCACATGCCGGGAAAAAAACCAAATTTGAATCCTCGTCGAGCACCGCGGAAAGTGGGGCGTTCGAATTTGGTGATTTTATGCGAAATGAGTTTCGAATTAAACGGGAAGTACGAGGCAGCGAGGAAGAAAGACGAGGACATACTAAAAATCGAAGAATTGATGTTTCTCAATACTCATGCTGATCCCAATTTGCCACCAGAACGAGCCTTCCTCATCGAAACGCAAAAAGATGGGATAATGAAGAAATATCGACAACAACAATAAATCAACAATATTAGTTTTGTATTGTATTTTTTAGTCTCTTATTTGTTTTAATTTTTTAGTTTTGTATGTTTTAATTTTTTCCGAATGTTTTTTTTTTTTGCGTATGTTTTTTTTTTTTATATAGTTTTGTATTTTTTTTTTTTTTTTAGTATTGTAATTTTATTTGAATTAATGAAAGTTTAGTTTATTTGAAAAATAAAAAATAAAATAAAATTGTGTGTCTAATAAAAAGTGGTGTTATGAATGTTAATAGGATGTGGCTGCTAATGTGACGCAAATATGAAGCTGATATTACTGCACTTTTTGATGTTATAAATTTTATGATACCTGATGCTATCATAACCAAGATTATTTATCCTCATGTAACATCTTTCTTAGTCTCTTTCACGACTATCGTTGCACATTCTAATTTATCGCTAAGTTCATTCTATCTTGATTACACGCTTTTTTCTCGTGACTCATAGACTTAGGTCGTTGTAACATTTTGTATGGTATCAACTTCTAGTACGTTCGACGTGAGTAGCATTCTACATCAATAACTAATTAAGGTGGCAATCGTAATATCTTTTTGACAATATATCCAATCCATGATTTAGCAACTGATCAATACACATAATGCACAACTATATGTCAAAGTGTTTCTTACTTATGACGCTTGATGAAACTAAACAATCCTTTCATATAGGCAAACATTTGTATCAGCACTTTTTGACCGTTTTCTATTTCGGCTTCTTTATTTAGAAATAGCAAAGGATATTATAGGCCACCAAGAGATCAAGAAACAACACCAAATCAAAAGGCTCAAAGAACTAGCCCAATTTTGTTTTTCTAGACACAAGAACAAAGACAACAAAACTAAAATTAAGTCACTGCATCTGGATGCTGAATCCATGAATTCTACGACGACATTCTGCTTTGAGCATGTTTTAACACAAACTCTTGGTTGCTGGAAACAATCAAACAATCACATATTTAAGGTTGTGAGAATCATGGTGTTTTTGGGTGGTACGTCATGGTTTGAAGTAGGGGTGGAAACGAGCCGAGCCGAGCCCGAGCCTGCCAGAGCTCGAGCTCGGCTCGTTTATATTCTAGAAAGCTCGAGCTCGTTTCGAGCTTAATATTTGAGCTCGAGCTCGGCTCGTGAAAATTTTCACAAGCTCGAGCTCGAGCTCGGGCTCGACTAATTTTTATGATTTTTAAAGAAAACAAAGTTAAAATGGAGCTCGGCTCGTTAATTACATAAGGCTCGAGCTCGTTTACTACTTTTAAGCTCGTTTATACGTATATATTTTTAGGGCTCGTTTAGGCTCGCGAGCCTATTCGAGCTTTTTTTATAGAGCTCGTGCTCGAGCTCGATTATTAAATGAGCCCAAACTTAGGCTCGAGCTCGTTTAGGCTCGGCTCGTTCAAGCTTTTTACCGATCCGATCTTGAGCTTTTCACGAGCGGCTCGGCTCGTTTCCACCTCTAGTTTGAAGGGAGATATTCGTCGAAACTTTTAACAAGTGAAATAAGAGGGGTTATATCTGTCGGAAACACTATAGCTAAGGGATTAAAAAAGAAAACTGAAATTTGATACAGTACAAATGAACTGACAAGAGTATCTGAGGGTTGTCGTTAAAATCTAATCTGCTTCATGACTTTTTTGCCGCCACCGCCATTCCCTCGATCTTCTTCTCACTTTATAACTTCTCTTTCAATTGGTTATTGTAAACTTTGAGACAATATAAATAATTCACCAATATTAGATTAAATGCCATACAAGTTATAAACAGTATTCTTTAATTTAATATTTTTACAAATGTTAGTATAATTCTTCCAAGTGTTGATTGTTATTAGCTCTATGTTGTTCTTTTTAGAAGGAAAGCTTTATGTTTATAGATGAGTTTAAGCCCTAAAATAGTACTCGTAATAATATTTTTTTTTTTTAAAAGTTTAGTCTTAATACATAGACTATAAAAATCTCATTAAATGCAACGAATTTTATAAATTATTTCAATATGCACAGTTTGATATGTTATCACATTAAAAATAGTGATGACACGTGTAAATTTTTGGAATAACAACGAATCAAAATGTTATACAGGAACACTTTATAAAACTACGTTGCATTAAATGATACTTTTTTATGGTTCAAGTATCAAGACGGGACTTGAGGAAAAGTTTGTTGCTATTTTGCGACATAATTCCTTTATAGAGTAATGACTACTCTTCCGACAACTGAACCAAATATGGGGAAAGAGTAATGACTCCCGAGGAAGAGGCATGTGTCGAATGGAACATGATTCCGGTGAGTGACGTCCAAGTAATGCGTGACTTTCTAAAGAGATGTTTAGTAGATGATAAAATATGGACCAAAATAAACGAACCTCTTTGCCCAAAGGCTATGATTTCAATGACCCTCACAACACCAAGTTTAAGTGTTGTAGTGTTAGCTTCAAGATAGACTACGAGATCAAAGATCTCCGCACGAAACGCGTGAGATCCACAAATCCCTTAAAACAACTTCAAAGTTCTTAATTCGGTTGTTAAGGACATTGCAAGCGCTACGTCCATATTTAGGGAGAATTGAAGAAATTGGTCGGGACTATTTGCAAGCAATGGCTCTTTGGGAGTATTTTTTATATGATTGTAATAATAAATGATCTCGTCTTGAACCTTTGGGGCTTATCCAAGCACGTTTGAAGAGCTTATAATTGTGAAACAATTTGTTTTTACATTTATGTGATTGTGTCTATTTGCTTATGTGCCTTTTATTGATGCATACTTGGTATAATTGTGGGATTAGTAAATATTATAACATTTGAAATTTAAAATTTGAATTTTTAAATGAGAATCTCCTTTCCATGGCTTTCAGAGGAGAGTATTTCTGTTAGGGTTTTTCAACAAAATTTGATGAGATTGTTCTTGCTTCGACCCTGGGGTCAAGACGACATTCTTCCATGGGGTGACCTCTTACATCTCTTCCCTTCTTGAAGTTTTTCCTACCATGATAAATAGGTTTTGGTTGTCTTCCTTGGTAACCACTGTCCTTGTCTTTGTCAATGCTCCTGGACACATTCTGCCTCCTTTTTTCTTTTGGTGATATCCCCGAGCGATCCAATAGTTCTTGCTATGTTTTTGGTGTTTTGTGGGTTAACTTATCTTAAAAGCGCCCTTTGGTTATGTTTCCAATAAATGCCTAGATTTATTTTGTCATCACTGACTCCTAGGATTTTGCTAGCTTCATAATTGAATCTTTCTCTGAAATCGATCAGGTGTTCATATTGGGTTTTCTTTATGAGGTGTTCATCCTGGGTTTTCTTTTTGTTCGTGTTTGTAACGAAAATAGCTAAAATTTTTATTCTTGTTTGTAACAAAAAGAGTAATGGCTTTGTTTATGTCATGGGCCCACAAATGGGTCCATGTTTACGTGTGATACGTAAAGCAATGATTAAGGTAAGTTAATGGAGTAAGATGAGGTTAATCGTATGTTCGATTTTCCTTGAGTGGTAAAAACCCCGAGATAAGAGTGTTTATCTAAAGCTGGGGTAACACTCATATACAACTAGGGTGTAGTGTGTATTTTTATGGAGAAGATAACTTGATTCATCTCATGAAACGCATGTATATTTATAGGGACACATTTAGGTTGTGTGTGACCTGTGGATATGATCTGAAAGAGCTAGATAATCTACGTGGATGTCTGTGACAACGGACATTTTCAGGTTAATACTTAACCATAAACTTGAACGTTTTATACTAAACACGTGAATAGTTGACTTTACGTATAACCGCTAAGTTATTCTGCGCATAACGAGAAACAACTTTGAACGTATTCCGTCACTAGACTAAGTTTAGTCTACATCAAACAAGCACATTATTACTCTCATGAGCATGGTTTATAAGTCATATGCATTCGATTTTATAAGTTTTACGTAAATTACCCAAGACTTGCATTAAGTCTCATGCATGTATGCAATACCTAACTAACTGACCACCTTTGCATTATACAATAATATACACACTTATATATTTCAAAATTTAAGATTTTCCTCCTGTAACACCCCAACCCGACAAGGGTAGAAGTGTCACAATAATGGTGACATATCAGAATCATACACAAGCATACATCTTCAATAATACAAATGAGTACAAAGGTTACAAAGAAATTACAAGGAAATACAAAATTTCAAAGGAATAAAAACTAAGTCTGAAAATAAAACTTCTTCTAGTCATCTCTACAACAAAATAACTATCACAGAGGAGTCTTCTAAGTCCAATGGTACTCTCCGCTCATACCCAGCTTCCTACTAAAACCTGCCGCAGGAAAAGAAATGCGGCTGAGCTACGAGAGCTCAATGAACAGATATAACGGTAACAAAGCAGTAATAAAGAATAGTACAGAGTGTCAGAAACATAGATCATACAGATATAATCAGAGTTAAAGGATAAATAAAGGAGTAAGGATAAAGGGATAGGGAAATAATAAATAGATAAAGGTAAAGGGAAACAGTGCAAGGTCTAATAAGGGTCAAAGGTAAGTAAATGTATATGGTAAAGGAAAACAGTAATTCACCACGAGCCTAGAAACAGAGATATAATATAACCATGCCATCATCATCAATCAGAGGGGTGTCCTCTCAGTAACCAGATAATATGAGGGGTGTCCTCATGTATCAAATGGAGTAGCTAGCTCCCAGAGGTTGTGAAAGACGTGTATCGCACACACCATCAGTCACCAGAGATATAACAGATAATATAAACAGATAACAGAAACAGAACAAATCTAGGATGCATCCATGCGCCCCAGTAGGCCAGATTCTTCTCCTACATAATAGATAACATCAGGGACGGGACAGGTCATCACTCTCCTGCCCTAGAGTCAAGTCATCGGTGCATCAATGACAAGGACATGAAACCCTCATGCCTAGTGGGTGGCTCGTAGTCTCAAACTGTAGGTCAATGGTCAAGTATCAAAAGTCCAAGTATCCAGTTCAGTTATATCAGAAAGTTCATATCAGAAATTCATATCAGAGGGTTCAATATCAGAAGGTCAATATCAGAAAGGTTCAATATCAGAAGGTTCAATATCAGAAAGGGTCAATATCAGAAGGTTCAATATCAGTAGGTCAATATCAGAAGTTTATAGGTTCATAGAAAAGATTTTAATTCAAAGGTTTCATATTAGCTTGTATTTAAAATAATCTTCAGTGACTTTCATAAAATGATGTTTAGTAAAACCTTTTTATAAAGATAGTCTTTAAAAGAGATTTTCATAAAACCTTTAGTGCAGTTTCAATTCAAAATTGGTATAACATCATATTCAAAAGCTTTTCTCAAAACATTTTCATATCATCAAGGAAAGTTTCCGATTTCAGTTATAATGTCAAAATGAATCTTCAGGGTATTCAGAGGTTTGCATATTCAGGTCACAAGGTGAAGAACGAATCATGTCAAGTATCAAAGGAATAAAACAGGGTTCAGTTTATCAAGGGAACTCAGAATCAGATACCATATCAGAAAGGTTCATAATCAAATTCTTATAACAAGGTTCTAATCAGGGATTTATAAACAAGGGAATCATATGAAAGGTTCAAGTAAAGGGGATCATAGCAATGGCATTAATACAGAAACTGACAGATCAGAAAAATGAAAGAGATCATGAGAAACCTGTGAGAAGGTTCAGAATATCTGTACCTTATGAGCAAAGCAAACAAACAATAAAGCAATTACGGAACAGAGTCAAGATCTCTCCTTCTTCACACCTAAAGGAGTAGAAGACAGAATTACAAACGGTTCTAGGTTCAGATTACTATTTTAGTTTACCTTTCCATTATAAGTAACTTTCCACTTTAAGTAGGTTTACTCATTTTAGATGACTTTCTATTTTTAGTAACCTTCCAGAAGTAGTAATATTCTATTTTTAGAAAGTTTCCTTATTTACCAAGTTTCCATAATTAGCAGGTTTCTATAATTAGCAGGTTTCCATAATTAGCAGATTTCCATAATTAGCAGATTTCCATAATTAGGGTTTTAAATGTAATTATACCAAAGTCAAAGGTTTAAAATGAAAATATCACAAGTTACTCATTTTATATCATAAGTTATCCAGAATTACACTTTTAACCCTTTAGGTTTAACAATTTACAATTTATACCCCTTTAGTTAATTAAATTACAAATTAAACCCTATAATTATATAAATCACAATTTAACCCTTTACCATATTTAATTTACACATCAAGCCCTTCGTTTTACAAAACTACATAATTACCCATGAATTCAAAATATGGTACGAATTACCCTTTCATTTTAAATAATTACAAAACAAGTCCCTTAAGTTATAAAACTTTACAATTCGAATCACATTTATTCATAATTATACATTAAGCCCTTAAATACCTAAAATTATACATTACACCCTTTATATCATCATTTATACGAATCACCTTCAAGTTTCCAGAATTTACACTTTTAGTCCCTCTATTTTAATTAATTACAAACCGAATTTCATAACTTCAAAATTAAACCATTTAAACCTTTTACTTACAAATTTTACACATAGCACCCCCAACTTATATTTTATACGAATTAACCTCAGTCCAAAACACATTACAAAAATAACCCACAAGTTTAATAAATTACAAAACACACCCTTATAGTTTTATAATCCAATCGGTATACATTTTTAATTACAAAATCTTAACCCTAATTTATCCAATCATTAACAAATCATTCTTCAATCATTAAAACACATTTAATAACCAGATTTAATCCAAAAACCTAAACCCTAATCCATTCGATCCAAGTTTTTCTCATTTTAACCTATTTTTTCCTTTTAGCCGATTAGAACCAAAATTCAACAAATGATATTCTAGGCTTTAACATATGAAACAAACATTTTTCCAGAGTCATTTGACATGTATAAGATCAAAATAAAATATGAACAATGCCCAGAAAAATCGCATGAATTATTTTAGGTTTTATACACGTTTTTGTTACTTATAATTCGTACGACTTATTTTCACGTGCATGGATCGTGTTTAGCATTTTATTTAGATCATATGTGATGTAGAGAGTACCATAAAAATACCAAATGATGGTTGGAATGATCGTATTAAGCGTTGGAGTTTTGCACCTCTCGCTAAATTGAGTCGGCCAAGAAAACTCCCCACGATCGAACTAGCTATCCCACAACCTCAAGCCTATTTTTCCTAGCTTCCTTGCACTTAGGAGAACACCAGAAAAATGCTCCACAGCCTCAGAAAAATCGGATGGAGAAGAGAGAGTTTTGTGGTGTTTCGGTTTAGGGTTTAAAATAAATAAAATGGGAATAAGTAATTAGAACCGAGTGGAATGAGGGGGGGGGGGAAGGTAATCACGGTATTTGGTTAGTGATTGAATCAATCATACTAATTTGTGATTTGTTTCCATGTTTAACTTGGTCCTTATCTAATTTATTTGGTTTATTTAAAGTTATATAAACCGAAAAATAATTAAAATGTATACTTTTGGCTTATGTAAATGTAACAAATATTTTTAGTACATTTAGGATGATAAAATGTTCATACAAGAATTATCATATATCATATGTTGCTCATTACCAAAGGTTTGAGATTTATTTGGTATTTTATACAAGCTTAAATTGAAATTTAAAGTTTCAGGGGTATTTTGGTCATTTTGCATGTTCTAAAATTTTGGGTTTTACACCTCCCCCCTTGGACTAAAAAAAATTGGCCCCTAAATATATACGTACCAACATATTCTTTTTTTCACCTAAAAGACTTCAACCTTACCTTAACAATGCTAGTATCAAAAGCCATAAGACTCGGAACTTTTTCCCCCTCCTTGGTCCACTCCCCTACACGGCTCAAAGGAGCCTTGTGACCTCCCATACCTTATTTGATGATACAACATCTTTTGACTCCTAAAACTACATTTGACCATTCCAAAACTACCACTATAAAAGGAGGTCACTAGTTATCATTTCTCATACACATTAAACACTTTCAAACATAACAACTCCTCTCATTTCTCTCTGTATTTCGACAGCCACCATGGGTCCAAGCAAGGGTTTTAATTTAGGTGTTGGGTAAATTTGGTTAAGGGTTTACAAAGAAAGCTAGGGTTTTGAAAGTTGAAAGTTAGGGTTTTCTAGTGTTGTTGGGATGTTCTTGTGCAATTCTTGATCACTTAATCACCACCAATTCTTGTAAGCATCTCATATAACTTATTTTATATTTATTTTATTTATTAAGCATCATTTCATATCACCTTTATAGATTCGTTGTGTTGAAAGTTGTTCTAAACTTATTGTAACAAAACCCTAAATCTGCCCAAAAAATAGGTCTACTTGTGAGCTTGTTTTAACCACTATAAATAACCCTTTTGGAAAATCTATTTTCACTACATTGTAATATAAGGTCTTACGAAGGTTTCTGCGAAAATTTATAATTTTTATAAATTTATTCGTATTTTTAAACATTTTCCTGAGAGCGGTTGTCCAACACCTAGAACTGTTGGAGTCCGCGGCATATTGAACACTTTTTACGCCCTTAAACTCCAAGCCACAAGCTCAAATTGGACTTTTTGGACAGATAATACCTAAACCTAACTCCAGGAGTTGGAATTTTAAAAATTTATTAAGAAACGATTTAGTTATAGCCTCACAAAGTCGGGCAAAATTTTCGAATGAAACTGTTAACTGAGACTAGCAGCTTTTAAGGTCTTTTTTGTCATTTAAAACATGATTTTGACAAAATGAGGCCATATTTTCTTGATAGTAGACACATAAACTTACATTTAGGGCTTTGAATGATAGACACATAAACTTACGTTTAGGGCTTTGAATGAGCAAAATTGGATAAGAAAAGAGTGAGTTACACCTGTTTGAAGTCGAGAAACACTTTCTAACAACCCCTTTATTAATGGTTTTTGGAACTAAACATATGTTTTACTCGTTTTTCCTAAATGACTTGACTTGCGAATCTTTGTAAAACTTCACTACACATTTATATGGGTGATAAAACTTTCTAAAACTCATATGCATACTGAGCATATCGTATCATTCCTAAGGCATCTTATTGAATTAAGTCGCGGTTAGAACATTTTGCTTGCGTACTTATTCTCGTTATCATTACTTTGTTGAGTTGAGTTTCATAGCACCACTTTTACTTATTCAATACTCATTTTGAATTACTTTAGGGTGAGAATACATGCTCGTTTACTTAAATACACTACTCGTTTTACTTATGGGCACAAGTACTTAAACTTTACGGATTGACACCAAGTTACCACATTTGCCAAGAAGTCGCCACTATCATGAACCGTTAATTACGTAGTAATCGCGAATGTTGTGAATCGATCTATTAGGATCAATTCCCCCGTCCTAGTGTTGGTAGGTCTCACTTGACCGAATGTACTGGTCAAACGGACGCATTTCATTTGAGGAACTCTAGGTGTTTGGCAAAGCACCTACCGGGGCAAGAAACAAACAAAACAACGTACACTTAAGGCTTCGGTTTCATGAGCTTAGTGCAATTGCAATTCTTTTTCTAATATTGTGTTCGTTACAATAGTCACCAAATCTTTTTATGATACTGTGAGCGATACAATAGTCACTATAATCTTGTAGTCCACGTAACTGTTTACTTAAACCTATGAACTCACCAACTTTATGTTGATATTTTAGCATGTATTTATCAGGACCTTGATTTTATTAGCTTGGGCTGTATGGAGCATAACATATAGTCACATTTTGGGATTTCATTATGACTAAGATTTGTTGCATTACTTAACGTTCGATTGTGAAACAAAAACTTCTTCGTATTTTGTGAAACTATTGGATTATGTCTTGTAAAACATTATTTCTCTGATCGAACGTGTACGTTTTCAAACGACTCATGTAGAGGTTATTCTTTATATATTGTGTCTTTGTGCTATAAATTCATACCCCGGATACCTTCTACTGCGATATTTTGGGGGTGTGACAATGTCATTCTATAGAGGATACAAGAATGACAGATAGCATGGCATTCGTGGCTCTTGAAGATATGGGAATGTTCGACATGATTTGCACGTACAAACGAAATACCCGCGACTCTACCTCTACACGAATGAGGTAGATGCATATCACAACCCGTTAATTTACAGGTCAATACTACTCAACAAACTCGAATTTATTTTCTTGACATTTATTTGAAAACAATTTACATACAATTTTTACTTGAACCGACGTGAAAACCTAGAATAAATTCCAAGTACAGAAGGACTTAGGCTATATTTAGTCCACAACGCTCCAGTACCTTGCTCCTACTCCGATTCACAATTTTAAACTCTAAAACAATTTCCTTTTCTTAAATTACTTACAATTGTCAATTCAACAAACGCTATTCGTAATTCAAAATTTAACACCCGATATACCCAATTCTCTTAACGATTATTTCTAACGTATTTTTATACTTCCAAAAAGATTACAAAAGTTCCAAAAATATTTCCTTACGACAAAGGTAAATTCTTTATATCTTACGTTTATTTACGTATAACTTTTGTTAATCACCAAACCAACAACCAATACCTATTTTTAACACCCAATACATATAACATATACACTTTTGTATCAAAACTACTCATCTAATCCCATTTTCTACCCATTGCCCCCCTCCTTGTATTATAGATATTGTAAGACAAAAATGTACATGCCAATTAATGAGCCACCATTTACCACAAAACATGGAGCCACATTTCAACCTGGAGGCTTGACCCAAAATTTGTCCCCCCCCCCCTAAGACCCTTAATCGGCCCAACCCTCCCCATGTAGCCAAAATGATAACTTTGACTCACTATTAAACATTTGAAAAGTTCAAGTATAAATAGACCCAAGATATCCTCATTTTGCACTACTAGTTCAAGTGAAAATATAAATATATAAACACTCCCCATATATATATATATACAAGTCGACACACTAAGAGGAGCAAGAAGGGGAAGTCTTGATTTTGGTTAAGATCAAGCATACTTAGGGCACTTTAGTAAGGGTTTGGAGCACTAATCTTGGGATTAATCTAGTATCTTACACTCTCATCTCACTAATCTCTTTTGTAAGTAATACTTACATTTGCTAAACTTCATGTTTTCTTTATGTCATAATGCTAGTCAAGTATATACTTAGTTATCACTTGGTACATGTTGATAAAGTTTTACATTCACAAAGATCCTTTAACAAAAGATTATGTTTTGAACAAGTTCTGATTACAAGTAAATTAGTTAGTGAAAATCTCCACAAGAAAGTGATAATAAACCTTATATAAATCTATGTTAGTAAGCTTGTAGATTTAAACATTCTTGATGATTATTTACATGGACCTTTGAATATTGTTAAGGTTATAGTTAGATCACTATTGTTATGTTGAGAAGTTGATAGATGAACTAGGACTAGATTTGAAGTTGTTGTTAAGTGGATGTAATAGCTAGAAGGTTTGGAAAAATAGTTTGGCACTCTTAAAAATGATTCTGTCCCATTTTGGTTAATACAGAAAAATCAGTAGTGTGGTGACAAGTTTAGGCTAGAAATATAGAAAATAGACTCAATAACGAAAATGTAGCCGCTTGAATGAGTTAAAACGGGCTTGTAACGAAAAAGATACGCTAGTTTCAATTTTCACGACGAAAACTACATTTTCAGAAAATTGTCAAAGCTGTTAGAAAATTTGAGTAATAAAAACTGAGGTTAAATGGTATCTAGACTAGCCGAGACCTTAGAAATCCGATAGTACACTTAAATACCTTCGCGGGGATAGGTAAAACTTAAGAAACGGAGATACGACGCAAAAGTTATGGCCTAAGGAATGTTTACGTCGACATATACGTTGACAGCCTATATTTTTGGCTATTAGAAAGCTCTTAAGATTATTTGGAGTGGATTTTGGACCTTTTAGAGTATATTTTGGCTAAAATGGAAATGGTAGAACCTTATATACACGTATTAGGCGCGTTAGAGATTTTTGAAACACTTATTAACATGACGACTAAAATTTGATCATGAGATAAACAAGTTACGTTTTCCTAAAGTGGTGATTTTCTAAATAAATGATTAAATGGACGCAACTATATTTTGACGATAAATATTACAACAACATGTACAAGTGATAAAGAAAAGTATGAACTTGCGTGCATGGCCTTGTTTTCAAACCTAAGACATATGTAACATTTAGGTCGCGATTAGAGTTATCGGACTTAAATTTCCGTTTACAAATTTACCAATCGGGAATTGCTTTTGCTAAGGTGAATTTCATAGCCCCGATTTTTACGTTGTTTATACATGATTTCTAAACCCTCGGGGTGGGAATACACTGCTTGTTTTTACAAACGGACACAAGTGATAAAACCGTTACTTTTCCTAAGTTACCGCATTGCCATTAAAGTCCCCTACGAATCATGAACCGTTAATTACTTGTAAGTGCGGATGTTATGAATAGATCTATTTGGGTTGACACCCCGTTCGAGTTGGTCGCGCCAACCTGGTAAACGGACGCATATCATTCGGATTATTTCCGAGTGTCTGGCAAACACTTATTTGGGGCATTTATTATTATGCTTGATTGCATACCATTACGTCGAGTTTCGGGGTCATGAGCTTAGGCACTGTATATATTATTTTTGGCTGTGACATTATATTTGTTGTATTGTCTTGCTATTGAAATCTTGGTGTCCGCATTACTGTTTACTTAAACCTATGATTCTCACCAACATTATTGTTGACCCTTTTAGCATGTATTCTCAGGTAATTAGGTGATGATGATACACCTCTTTGTATGGAGCACTTTTGAGTCACATTTTGGAAGCACATCATGATGAAGATTTTCTTGCATTATTTAGCGTTTGGTTATGTATTTAAATCTTACATTTTGATGGTGAACTCTGATAACTATGTTTTGTAAAATGTTAACTTTAAATCAAACGCTTGTTTTAAAACGACTCACGTACTTAGAGGTCGTTCTTTATTCCTTGTACTTTGTTGAACATAAGCATCATGTCCTTGGAATTCCATTCCGCTGCAAACACAGATTTTGGGGGTGTGACAGGTTGGTACCAGAGCCAAGGTTATAGAGAACTAGGATGCATCACTGACCCTAGACTATAACCACTAGGTCACGACACTTCACAACATCATGATGTGCATAAACGTGTATCGTAATCGTAAATCGTACGTTTTTATTTACTTTTTTTTATATGAGTACTTGTACTTATATATATTTGTATTGACCTTGTTTACAGCGACATGACTTCACCCAACCACCCTATTATCATTCCAGCAGACTCGGATATCGAGGATGCTTTTTCATCCAATAATACACCTACATCACTACTCTCACCTTCCTATACCTCGACATTCCCATATCACTCACCATTGTTAGATGATAACTCCCACCCATTTGAGGTATTAGCACCACCTGAGCCAGACTTAGAAGAGACTACCAGATATGACACTGAGACTTTTGAGATTCAGGAGACTACCCCTAACTTCCCACTATCACCATTGTCATTCCTCTTTTCCATTCCCACATATCGGGAATTAGATGACACTTTGTGGATAGTACCAAGATCACCGACTCAACAGGAACATCAACAGATTCTTCAAGAATGGTTTGGGATCTATACTATCTCGGATATGAATGATGCACAACTCCAGGCCCCACATCAGAACTCATCACAACCCTATGACACCACAACCCAGGATCCAATCAGAGGAGCACCAGGAAGCCTCTAGATCAGACTTATATCTTTATTAGCTTTTACTATTATCCTAGCCACGGGATGTGTGGCATAGTTCAAAGAAACTTGTAGTATTTTGGTTGTTGTACAACGAACTTACCAAGTGTTGACTCTACTATATGGATATGGTTGTGCTATGCATGATATCGGTCTATGTAGGCCGAAATTTTCATTTTATATATTCATGTGTGTTATGATTATATTTATGAAATTTTCGTGGTTGCATCTTGTTGTGATTTCACTTCATTTATACATGTCAAGGTTGCGTATGTGTGATGATCCTTACTACTTATAAATTCTCATGGCCTCTTATGATTTTGAAGAAGTTATGTCGAAGCAAGCCGCTCCAGCCATGACACAAGCCACTGTTGAACAAGTCATTGCCAAGAGCATAGCCACAACCCTCGCCAAAAATCTTACTCATGAGGGATTTATGGATTGCAATCCCCACACCTTTAGCGGAACTGAAGGCGCGAGAGGATTTTTCAAATGGGTTGAAGAAGTAGAAACAATATTTCGAAGTGGTAACTGTCACAAGGGAGACAAAGTTAAGTTCGCCACTTGCACTTTTCGGGATCGTGCTCAAGAATGGTGGACTAAACATGTGCAGATAGTAGGGGTCGACGCTGCTTACTCAATCTCTTGGGAGAAACTAAAAAGGATGATGATTTTAGAATATTGTTCAAGGAGCGAATTACAAGCAATGGAGCAGGAAATCTTGGACTTTACCATTGTAGAAGATGATGTTGCCAAATAGACTTGTCGTTTTTACGAATTAGCACGACTATGCCCGGCAATGGATGAACCGGAATGCAAGAAACTTGAGAGGTATATCGAGGGACTCTCCCCTGAAATTCGTTTGTTGGTCACCTCATTAGAACCCGATACCATGCCTAAAGCTATCCGTATGGTGATCGAGGCAAAGGAACACATAGTTCATACCAAGGCCATAGGAAACAATAATGACAACAAACGAAAATGGAACACCAACAACAATCAAGGTGAAAGTGTTGTACAACAACTACCTAAGAGACAAGAAGTGGTGAAAGCCTACGCTGCTGGGCCAAGTGAAAAGAAAGGGTATGCATGGACTTTACCCAAGTGCAATAAGTGTCGGTTTCACCACAATGGACCTTGCCCCGCTCAATGTGGGAACTGCCGAAAGGTCAGACACAAAGCCAGGAATTGCAGGGCTCCCACCCTCGCAATGGATCGGAAAGTCACGGTAACATGCCATAAGTGTGGAGTAATTGGACACTTCAAGGGTGAATGCCTGATGAGTGTCTAAATACTCATCATTTCTGTCACATTTTATCTGCAAAATCATTTAAAAACATGCAGATATGCTTCAAAATACAGAAAATATCATAAAATGTGTTTTTATATGACTCAGGAACAAAAAGATTGAAAACATGTGAAAAACGAACAAAGTTTGCATAATTGTCACTTTCAGTCCCTGAAGTTTCATAAATTGGCAGATTTAGTCCCTGAAGGTTTAAAATGAAAGAAAAGTCAACTTTAGTCCTTGGGATGTCAAACATATTCACTTTTAATCCCTGGATGAAAGTTTTCTAAAAATGACAACTTTTACCCCTCAAGTTTCAAAATTGACAAAACTAGTCCTCGGGTATTTAAAAATTGGAATTTATCAAATATTACCCTTGTGCTATTTATAATTGGCAAAATAAACTCTTTTGATAACTTTGGTAAAATTACAATTTCAATCCTTCAAGAATTCAGTAATTACAATTTTGGTCCTTGTGATTATACTACAAATCCAACCGGACCCTAAACATTAACTAAACCCAACCCTCATTAAATAAAACCCACTACCCTTTTAATATCAACCCAACCCAGTCCACTAAACCCATAGCCCAAGCCCAATCAAATAACCGACCCAACCCATTTTATTTAAACCCAGGGTCAAACTAAAGTTTGACCCGTCTTCTTCCCAACTCACCCGCCAAAACCACCATTGCCCCTAGTTTTATCTGCAATACCACCCCCCATCCTATCCCACTTACCTAACAAAACAAGAAGCATTTAAAGCTTCTTCTCCACCTCCACAAAATGCATTAATTGCAATAACCTGCTCGAATCCACTACTACCACTTTTGGCGCCAAAAATCAGTTTGAGTGGCTCAGATCAATTGAAGATAATTCAAGGGTGCAGATGTGATCAAGGATGTCGGCTAAGGCTATCCCACTTTATCTTTGTATATATAGAACAATGTAATAGGAAATAAAGGAGTAGTTAAATTTTATTTAATCGTTTTTACTTAATTGTCTTTCTTTATTGTAATTTTCATTCCCAGTCATTAATATAAGCAATTTACAGTCATTTGGATCTCATTTTAATACATCTTGCATTAATTTTCAGTCACTTTATAATTTCAAGTTCTATTGTAATTCGTATTAAGTTTAATGTTATTTGGAAAAGCTTAATTGCTGTTCCTATAAGCTTACATAAGCTCTGAATAGCTTTTGATAAGCTTATATTAGTTTAATCCTGATCTAATTCAAGAAAGAAGAAAAAGTCAATGAAAGTCAACTGCTGAGGCAATAAGTCTTATTTGGAGTATAAGCGAATTCAGAAAGCTTTTCTTGGGGTTTTCTAGCTTGTGTGAACAAGCTAGAGTGTTCTTGGTCCTTGTTCTCTGTTCCATTATCCATAGCAGTTGTAAGCATTTTGCTAAGTTTCACAAATTTTGCATTTTACTGTACTAATGCTTTTTAATAGCTTATTGTTGTTGATATGTGCTTATTGCTAGTTTCTTAACATATTTCATCTGTTGTATCAATGGTTTATTAGCTTTTGTTCATTTTCACTAAAAAACAGTCAAAAAGTCCAAAAATAGTCAAACATAGCATAGCTTAACTCACTGCTTAATTTTGCTTTAAAGTTGTTAAATAGTACTTAAATAAGTTAGTGGAACCTTAGAATTCAGTTATTATAAGTTTTATAGGTCTTTGTTAGTCAAAAATCCCAACAGACCCTATAAAGGGCTGTTTGGTTTAAGAAGTCAAAACAGGTCAAACAAGTAGTTACTGTACATTTGCAATTTCTCCAACTTTGATCTAGCTTTTATAAGCCATTATAAGCTGTTTTCAAGTTCTAATAAGTTATTTAAGTATAAAATCAAGTTTTTGGTTCTTTGTGTTGATTTTAGGCTGTGATAAGTCTAAATAAGCCATTTATAGCCATAAGCTCATTTTGTCCTTTTTCATTGCTTGTCTGAGTTCATTTGAGTCCAATTAGAGTAGCCACATAAGTTGGTTTGCAGTCCTTTGGCTTGTGCCTTGCACTAATCTGCACATCAGAACACTCAGTGCATACTGAGTGTTTTTGGCTGCGAACTTTCCCCATTTGTGGCTTATTTAGATAAGCTCTTGCCTAGCTTTTTGGTTTTCTGAATAGCCAGTACTACTAGCTCACTTTTGCCCCCATTAGATTGCATCTCAGAAGCTTATTGGATTGCTTAATCTACCTTGCAATTTGGCCTTATTCCTGAGTTTCTGTCTTAATAGTGCAACTGATTTGGTGCTCAATTGCTTATTTTGTGGGATTATCTGTTTGCTTTAAGTTGTTTTAAGCTTATATAAGTGTATTGAACCTGTCCTGAGTATTTGGTTAAGTTTTGTGCTTATTAGCTTATTTTTAGCTTATTTGCATATTGCTTATCTGCCCAAATCTGCTTATTGGGGTTAGATAACTTCTGCTTTTATTTTTCATAGCTTTTAAATATTAATTTAGACTTATCCTGAATTTTTCAGATTTTTCCTAAGTCATTTAATATTTTTAATCTTTTTAATTAGTTTCTATTAATAATTAAATCATAATAAATAAAATAATAATCAGAAAAATATAAATCTAATTTTCATAATTTTCTTTTGTCATTTTTAATCCAGGAAAAATATAATCTCATTTTTAGACTTTAAGAAAAACCAAAAATAGAAAAATAGTGATAGCTTCTATTTAATAGAATTTATCTTTTTAAATTTTAATTAAGCAAGTTTCATTTTTATAATTTTCTTAGCTTCTTTTTTTCTTTATAATATTTTTAGAAAAAGTTTTAGATTTTTCTTTGTTTATTTAGTATTTATTATAAATTAAATTAGTTTTAAATAATTATTAAATAATAAATAATAATAAAATAAAAAGTGTAAAAAAATATAATTTTAGTTTTAAAATAAGTTTTAAGTAATTTTACATTTTTAGGTTTTTAATTTCAATAATTTCAGTTTTTGTCCCATTTTAGATTCCCCATTACGCATTTTTCTGTTTAGTATAATTCGCGTTTAATTTTCTTGTGCATATTTGTTTTAATTTGTTATTTAGAATTATTAAAAAAGCAAAATCAATATCTAATCATCAGTCACTCTAATCCTAGCTTTTCACAGTTTGCCCATTCACACCTCGTTGGGAAACGATTCGGGTAATTACTTACCTGTCTTCACACTACACACGAACGTGAGTTTTTGCAAGTATCCTTTTTCACAAAGGGGTAATTTGTAATTATTCACGCGTATCCGTCGTTGCATAATATTTATATCTATTTAGCACGGATCAAATTTTGGCGCCGCTGCCGGGGACAGAGTACTATTATTATTATTATCATATAAAAAATAAAAACCCAAAAACATTTTCCGTTTTCTTTAATAATAACAAATAAAATTCACCATCGAGAACCAAGACAGAGTACTACCTAACTGGGGGTACGACCATAATAAGTTCCCAAACCAAAGATTTAAAACTTGCCTTTGTATCACTTGCGAATATCGGCTCACCTTTGATTGATAAACAAACTATAACGGAGGTTTAAGGATAGTTTGACATTAAATTGTCGGACTGAAAGAAGCGGGTTTTTAAGGAGCATTAATTGCCCACCTTTGCTTCTCCGCCACTCTGTGCGTTTATCTTTTAGAGAGCTACCGTACGCTTGTTGATTATTGGTTTAAGTTCACTTGTGTTTTTTCTCGATCTTGATTTTAATTGAAAATTTTGCTGAAAGTGCATGCGCACTCGTTCTTCTAGGTCATCAAGCCCTTTCCGTGAGCTTGGAAACATACCTCGAAGACGTCGTAGACGTTCTGCTCCGTCAGTCGTACCCGAGATACGTACTGATCCCATAACCACTATCATCATGGCAGAAGACCGCCCTATGAATGAGCTTCTCCAGGCTCCCACCAATGGGTACGGAGATGCCATTGTTGTTCCAGCCATTGTGGCTGAGAATTTTGAGCTTAAGACTGGGTTGATAAATCTGGTAACCCAGCGGCAATTCTATGGTTTTGACAGGGACGATCCTCAAGATCACATTAGATGGTTCAATAAAATCACATCCACCATCAAATGCAAAAGTGTCCCTGAGGAATCAATCAAACTTCTTCTTTTCCCGTTTTCCATCGATGGGGCAGCCCGGATTTGGGTTGACAAACAACCCCCTCGATCAATAACAACATGGGAAGATTTGGTTCAGAAATTTGTGAATGAATTCTTTCCTCCTTCTAAAACCACGTATCTCAAAAATGAAATCATGAAATTCTCTCAAAGGTTTGATGAACCATTTGGAGAGGCATGTGATCGTTTCAAAGAATTGCTCCGCAAATGTCCTCATCACGGTTTCACCGATTTAATGCAAATGGACACTTTCTACAATGGGTTAAACCCATCTGACCAAGATTCTCTTAATGCCTCAGCTGGAGGTAATTTTCTGAGCAAATCCACTAAGGAAGCCATTGCACTTATTGAAAATAAGTCAAAGGTCCGCACTGCACGAGCCAGACCATATAATTCTCAGGCTAGTGCTGGTCCTTCTACTTCATCTCCCGTGAGTCAGTCTAGTACTGATACTCAGCTTGTTGAACTCACGAAGGTTATTCAAGCTTTGGTTTTCTCCACACAAAAGAAAGAGTCCGCTCCGCAAACTTCTCACACTACTGAAATCAAAAAGGTAGAAGTTTGTGTTACTTGTGGTGGTCCTCACGCTTACTACAATTGTACTGCCACCGATGGCAATGCATTTGAAGTCAAAGCTTTAGCCGGATCTTCCAATCAAGGAGGTGGTCAATACCATCCTCAAGTGGAAACAAACTACCGTGCTAGCAATCAACATGGACCACCCGGATTTCCACCTCCTAACAATCCAAATAGGATTAATCCTAATTCAACAAAGAGGGCAAAACACGCAGAATCAATATCATGCCCCGAACAATCAATACCCACCCCAAAGGGGTAATCAAGGGTATTCAGCTCCTAATTTCCAAAGACCTCTCTCGAATGAACTTGATAGCTACATCAAGGTTAATGAGACCAATATGAAGGCAATGCAAAATCAAATCTCTAATTTGAAGAATGAATTTCAGTCCTCAATACACAAGCAAGGGACTGAGCTTTCAAACAAAATCGATCATTCTCAAAGCGAAGTTAAGAATATGTTTGCCAGTCTCATGGACCATCTCAATCCACCTTCTACCTCGGGAGGTTTCCCAAGTAACACTGTTGTCAACCCAAGGGGTGAACTCAAAGCTGTCACTACACGTAGTGGTAAAGCTCATGATGGACTCAAGGTGATAAAGGACCCGGTACTTCCCACTAACAATGGAAGTGCTAAATACGTCCAACCCTCAGTCATCCAAAATTCTACACCCACAATTGCTCCTCAACCGTCAAGAATAGATCCTACTTTATCACGATTTACGGTTAAAAGTTTGTCAACCAAACTTAGTGAGCAAAGAACAGCCAGATATTATTCCGAAATGCTCAATGCTGTTCCTGTCAGTGTACTTGATGACAGTGATGATGACGAAGATACCACTTTCGTCAAAGCTATCACCACTCGGAGTGGTGCTGCTTATGAGGGGCCCTCTGGCCCTATTCCTCCTCCGTTATTTGAAATGGAGAAAGAGACGGAGGATACAACGGACAAAGTGCAAATTCCAAACCCACAAAGTACAGCACATGTCCAGCCTCCGATTGTCCAAAAAAAGAAATCCAAACCAGGAGTTGTCTTTGAATCTGTAGAGACGCCTGAAGTCATTGCCCCTAAATCCAAACCTTACATTCCTTACCCATCGCGCTTAAATGAGCATAAGCTCCGTGAAAAAGCTAGTCAACAAATGGACAAGTTCTTTCAAATCATTAAAAAATTACATTTTGACATAAGTTTTGCGGATGCTATCATTCTGATGCCCAAATTTGCATCAACAATCAAACACTTATTAAGCAACAAGGAAAAGCTTATTGAAATGGCTAAAACTCCGTTAAATGAGAACTGCTCAGCGGTTATCTTAAAAAAGCTTTCGGAGAAGCTTGGAGATCCTGGAAAGTTTCTACTACCTTGTGTATTTCCAGGGATGGTTGAATGCTATGCCTTAGCAGATCTAGGTGCAAGCATCAACCTGATGCCTCATTCAGTATGGAAGAAACTTTCTCTTCCGGCTCTTACTCCTACCTGCATGACTCTTGAGCTTGCAGATCGAACCATATCTCATCCATGCGGCATTGCCGAAAATGTGTTTGTGAAAGTAGGAAAGTTCCACTTTCCAGCTGACTTTGTGGTTGTTGAATTCGACGCAGATCAAAAGGTTCCTCTAATTCTTGGAAGAGGATTCCTAAAAACGGGCCATGCTCTTATTGATGTATTTAAGCATGAGATCACCTTGCGTGTGGATAAGGAAGCTGTTACCTTTAACCATGATCAAACTTCGAGGTACTCCTCAAATTATAAATCTGCATCGGTTAACCGAATAGATGTCATTGACATTGCTTCAGAGGAGTACTCTCAAGAAAGTCTTGGTTATTTTCATAATTCTGTGAGTGGTAATCCCACCACATCTTCTCTACCTATCATTTCCGACTCTTCCCCTTCTCTCACTCCGTTCGAGGGAAGTGATTCCAATTTGGAAGAGATCGAGGCTTTTCTCAAGTGTGATTCATTTCTGGAAGGAATTGATAACGCCGAGATTGATCTGGAGGGAGATATTCTTCTTCTTGAGAAATTGTTAAGTCAGGACAATTCTCCTCCTCTCCCTCCCGTTGAACTTCATAATGAGAAAACTGACAAATTTCCTGAGATCAAGTTTAAGGACTTGCCTCCTCCACTTAAATATGCAATTCTTGAGGAGGAAGTTCTTATCTTAATGGCTATTCAGATCTCTCTTCTTCCCTTCACCTACCCGGTGATTTCCCCTATCTTTCACTCATTCGGGAGTGAGGATATTACCTTTGACCCCGACATTGTCCATCTAACATTGGTTTAAATGCCAGATTTATCTCATCGGTGTGGAACTTTCTTATGTTCAATTGGTTATCTAAACATCTTGAATTAAAGTCCGATGGAGATGGTTTCTTCCACTTACTTCCCCATGAACCAATGAATTCGGGGTCGAGTCAAGCTAGCGACTCGGTTAATAAAAACAGTAGTAAAACATGGGTTTTCACCCATGTCTCACCTAAGTGTGGGGGAGATGCCCCACATGTTGTAAATATGTACAGTTAAAAAAAAAAAAAAAAAAAAAAAAAAAAAAAAAAAAAAAAAAAAAAAAAAAAAAAGGTGTGTATATAAAATAATGGCTATAAGTATTTCCATTTCACGTTCTAAGTGTTGGTTTAACAGCCGGTGCTTTGAATATTGAGGGCAATATTCAGTTCTAAGTGTGGGGGGAATTCTAGCGAATTTGATCAAATGTACCATCTAGTACCCCCATTTTAGCCAAAATTTTAAAATTTTTTCTCACTTAGAACGCAATAAATGGTTATCAGTCCGCCATGTCTAACCCACGTAAGGATTGGCTAATCCGAGAGCAAATGGCTCTTGGTAAAGATGTCTCAAATCCGTTGATGGCTTACAATTTGCCGAAAATTGTATGGTTTTCGACTCACCATATCTTTATAAGTGAAGAGTTGGCTAGCCCGCAAAGTTATGGCTTGTGGTAAAGGCAGTGGAAAACCATATTGGTAATCAGCTCACCAAAGATAATAACTGAATTTTATCTAAGAGTTGGCTAGTCCAGAAGCAAACGGCTTTTGGTAAAGACAAATCAAAACCGTTGACAGCTGATGGTTTGCTCAAAATCATTTGGTTATCATTGTACCAAAGTATCACATACTAAAACATTGGCTACTCCAGAAGTAATGGCTTTTGGTAAAGAGAAAAATCCATTAAAACTTCATAAAAGATTGCTAGGGACTAGCAATAGTTTAGTGTGGGGGATTGATGAGTGTCTAAATACTCATCATTTCTGTCACATTTTATCTGCAAAATCATTTAAAAACATGCAGATATGCTTCAAAATACAGAAAATATCATAAAATGTGTTTTTATATGACTCAGGAACAAAAAGATTGAAAACAAGTGAAAAACGAACAAAGTTTGCATAATTGTCACTTTCAGTCCCTGAAGTTTCACAAATTGGCAGATTTAGTCCCTGAAGGTTTAAAATGAAAGAAAAGTCAACTTTAGTCCTTGGGATGTCAAACATATTCACTTTTAATCCCTGGATGAAAGTTTTCTAAAAATGACAACTTTTACCCCTCAAGTTTCAAAATTGGCAAAACTAGTCCTCGGGTATTTAAAAATTGGAATTTATCAAATATTACCCTTGTGCTATTTATAATTGGAAAAATAAACTCTTTTGATAACTTTGGTAAAATTACAATTTCAATCCTTCAAGAATTCAGTAATTACAATTTTGGTCCTTGTGATTATACTACAAATCCAACCGGACCCTAAACATTAACTAAACCCAACCCTCATTAAATAAAACCCACTACCCTTTTAATATCAACCCAACCCAGTCCACTAAACCCATAGCCCAAGCCCAATCAAATAACCGACCCAACCCTTTTTATTTAAACCCAGGGTCAAACTAAAGTTTGACCCGTCTTCTTCCCAACTCACCCGCCAAAACCACCATTGCCCCTAGTTTTATCTGCAATACCACCCCCCATCCTATCCCACTTACCTAACAAAACAAGAAGCATTTAAAGCTTCTTCTCCACCTCCACAAAATGCATTAATTGCAATAACCTGCTCGAATCCACTACTACCACTTTTGGCGCCAAAAATCAGTTTGAGTGGCTCAGATCAATTGAAGATAATTCAAGGGTGCAGATGTGATCAAGGATGTCGGCTAAGGCTATCCCACTTTATCTTTGTATATATAGAACAATGTAATAGGAAATAAAGGAGTAGTTAAATTTTATTTAAATCGTTTTTACTTAATTGTCTTTCTTTATTGTAATTTTCATTCCCAGTCATTAATATAAGCAATTTACAGTCATTTGGATCTCATTTTAATACATCTTGCATTAATTTTCAGTCACTTTATAATTTCAAGTTCTATTGTAATTCGTATTAAGTTTAATGTTATTTGGAAAAGCTTAATTGCTGTTCCTATAAGCTTACATAAGCTCTGAATAGCTTTTGATAAGCTTATATTAGTTTAATCCTGATCTAATTCAAGAAAGAAGAAAAAGTCAATGAAAGTCAACTGCTGAGGCAATAAGCTCTTATTTGGAGTATAAGCTAATTCAGAAAGCTTTTCTTGGGGTTTTCTAGCTTGTGTGAACAAGCTAGAGTGTTCTTGGTCCTTGTTCTCTGTTCCATTATCCATAGCAGTTGTAAGCATTTTGCTAAGTTTCACAAATTTTGCATTTTACTGTACTAATGCTTTTTAATAGCTTATTGTTGTTGATATGTGCTTATTGCTAGTTTCTTAACATATTTCATCTGTTGTATCAGTGGTTTATTAGCTTTTGTTCATTTTCACTAAAAAACAGTCAAAAAGTCCAAAAGTAGTCAAACATAGCATAGCTTAACTCACTGCTTAATTTTGCTTTAAAGTTGTTAAATAGTACTTAAATAAGTTAGTGGAACCTTAGAATTCAGTTATTATAAGTTTTATAGGTCTTTGTTAGTCAAAAATCCCAACAGACCCTATAAAGGACTGTTTGGTTTAAGAAGTAAAAACAGGTCAAACAAGTAGTTACTGTACATTTGCAATTTCTCCAACTTTGATCTAGCTTTTATAAGCCATTATAAGCTGTTTTCAAGTTCTAATAAGTTATTTAAGTATAAAATCAAGTTTTTGGTTCTTTGTGTTGATTTTAGGCTGTGATAAGTCTAAATAAGCCATTTATAGCCATAAGCTCATTTTGTCCTTTTTCATTGCTTGTCTGAGTTCATTTGAGTCCAATTAGAGTAGCCACATAAGTTGGTTTGCAGTCCTTTGGCTTGTGCACTTCTGCACAAACTCTGCACATCAGAACACTCAGTGCATACTGAGTGTTTTTGGCTGCTGAACTTTCCCCATTTGTGGCTTATTTAGATAAGCTCTTGCCTAGCTTTTTGGTTTTCTGAATAGCCAGTACTACTAGCTCACTTTTTCCCCCATTAGATTGCATCTCAGAAGCTTATTGGATTGCTTAATCTACCTTGCAATTTGGCCTTATTCCTGAGTTTATGTCTTAATAGTGCAACTGATTTGGTGCTCAATTGCTTATTTTGTGGGATTATCTGTTTGCTTTAAGTTGTTTTAAGCTTATATAAGTGTATTGAACCTGTCCTGAGTATTTGGTTAAGTTTTGTGCTTATTAGCTTATTTTTAGCTTATTTGCATATTGCTTATCTGCCCAAATCTGCTTATTGGGGTTAGATAACTTCTGCTTTTATTTTTCATAGCTTTTAAATATTAATTTAGACTTATCCTGAATTTTTCAGAGTTTTCCTAAGTCATTTAATATTTTTAATCTTTTTAATTAGTTTCTATTAATAATTAAATCATAATAAATAAAATAATAATCAGAAAAATATAAATCTAATTTTCATAATTTTCTTTTGTCATTTTTAATCCAGGAAAAATATAATCTCATTTTTAGACTTTAAGAAAAACCAAAAATAGAAAAATAGTGATAGCTTCTATTTAATAGAATTTATCTTTTTAAATTTTAATTAAGCAAGTTTCATTTTTATAATTTTCTTAGCTTCTTTTTTTCTTTATAATATTTTTAGAAAAAGTTTTAGATTTTTCTTTGTTTATTTAGTATTTATTATAAATTAAATTAGTTTTAAATAATTATTAAATAATAAATAATTAATAATAATTAAATAAAAAGTGTAAAAAAATATAATTTTAGTTTTAAAATAAGTTTTAAGTAATTTTACATTTTTAGGTTTTTAATTTCAATAATTTCAGTTTTTGTCCCATTTTAGATTCCCCGTTACGCATTTTTCTGTTTAGTATAATTCGCGTTTAATTTTCTTGTGCATATTTGTTTTAATTTGTTATTTAGAATTATTAAAAAAGCAAAATCAATATCTAATCATCAATCACTCTAATCCTAGTTTTTCACAGTTTGCCCATTCACACCTCGTTGGGAAACGATTCGGGTAATTACTTACCTGTCTTCACACTACACACGAACGTGAGTTTTTGCAAGTATCCTTTTTCACAAAGGGGTAATTTGTAATTATTCACGCGTATCCGTCGTTGCATAATATTTATATCTATTTAGCACGGATCAATGACCAGAGCTGAGAAGTCAAAATGGAGGAAGAACTAGTGGAGGAGCTTGCCAGGATCCTGCCGTTGTTACAGGCAAGGATAATGTTTAAGAAAAAGTTTCTACTTGTATAATAAGGCTGAAGTCTAAACCCTCTAGGGTTGTATTTTCCTATTGTATTTCACCTTAGGAAGTTAGTGTAACCTAGTTGTAACCAGAACCTTTTTGTCTAATGTAATCTCTATCTTTTATTATATCCATGATACTCACAACATTCGTCTATTACATTTTCTATTCCATTTATCTTATTCCTAACCATTTCACAACAACATACCGCTATCCTATTAGGGGTTAGGAAAATTTCGTCTTTGACTATAGACTATTACCATTCCGTAATATTCTCCCAAACGTCCTATAACCCATTCAACGGATTTTATCCCAAAGCTATTTTACTACCACCTTAGGAAATTATTTCGCAAGATTTTTAAAACACGTCATATTACCACCACCTCACAAATTGATTTACTAGCATTCTACCAACTATTTACTCCCATACAAACCAATTTTTCTTGTTTAAACAAAATTTAAACTACCATTTTACCAAACAACACGTTGAACACCTTCTAAAACTTTTGAAAAACATAATACTATTTTGACTAAACCGAGCATCGCATCATCAGTCCTCAATTATATATAGTCTGATCACCTATGTCTAATTCAGGAAGGATTATGCCTTGAAGGAAACAATTACCCTTTCAAATTTTAATAACAATCTTCATTCAAAGTTTTGTAAACAAATAAATTTTTCATATACATCCCTTTTGACAAACCCTCTCTAGATACCTACACCACTTGTCACTCACTCAGCCGTTAAGTTGGATTTTTACCATTGACCTCTCTAGGAAAGACTTTCCATCTACGAGGAATATTCCATGACATAAGAAAACAATGAAAGGATTGTGAAACCACAAACAAGGACTAGAAACATACAGTAAGCTGATTCATAACGAAACGGAAATCTTAAGACCCCACGAGGCAATCCAAATCACTATCTTTGGCATAGTCACTAAATCCTATCATTTTAGAAGTACTAGTTAGACCAAGTAAGACAACAAACCTAAGTCATGATCCATTTTAGAAATAACCAAGTAAGTTGAATTCTCATACCTGTAAGACTTACCTAATATTAACCAATAGGCATTATCCGACACCGGAAACAAGACGTTAGACTTCTAAGCATTCATGCGGACATACCTACCCGATTATTTCAATTTTTTTATGCTTTCAACTCAAAAGAATTTTCTTTAAAGTGCGTTTATACAAATCATATACCTTATAGGAAAGATATTTTTTTCTAAAAGTACCTATTTTGACGAATAAATCCCTTTTGGTCAGCCTTTAACAAAACTATCGTACGTTAAGAAATGTATAATATCAACCTTTACTAAACGGTTCTATTCACATCATATCGAAAACCCGTCTATAAAACTTTGGTTCACATTAAAAAACAGTCCAATCTTGCATTACCACCGAAATTATTCAAACTTGTAAATTCATTTATTCAGAAAATATTTCGAACAAAACACTCCATGTCGAGAGAGAGAGATTTCATTTATTCCAACTTGAAAATTCATTTATTCAAACTCGTAAATTCATTTATTCAGAAAAAGATTTCAAACAAAACACTCCATATCGAGAGAAAGATTTCATTTATTCAAACTTGTAAATTCATTTGTTCAAACTTGTAAATTCAATTATTCAGAGAAAGATCTCAAATAAAACGCTCCATATCAAGTCAAATTTTGAAAATCAACCACCGTACTAAAACACTTCATACATTTAGGATCTTGAGATTGACAAACAGTAGCATGGAAAAATTTCGATGAAGAAAATCTAAGGAAATACTATTAACCAGTAAGGATCTTAGTAATGAAGACTAAGCACCTTAGGAGAAGGGAGACTCATATCGTGACATCAGTTAGAGCAAAACACGAGGAATCAAAACTGTTACCATAGCTTTACCCTTCCGATAGCGCCTTTTTCGATGAACTTATGATTTTAGAATTAGTCACGAAACATGTTGTACCAATTTCAAATGCTCCCAATAAAAGATAGTCGATACACCTCGAACTTCTGGCAATCCCTTTAAGATACCTTTACCCAATCAGATATAAGCACGATCTACCATCCTCAGACCAACGAACATAGGAGAGAACTATCCAAACACTATAGGACATGCTCAGCGCCGTATGACCAACTTTGAATTGTTTAGAGTAATCTTTTGACATTGACAGATTTCACCTTCAACAATAGTCATCACACGAGTATAAAGACTGCACCCTTTAAGGCACCATATGGTCGAAGTACCGATCACCTATTAACAGGCCGAAGCCGGAAAAGCCCAACTCACTAGTCTAGGACTTATTCGTGAAACAACAAAGGAAAATCGTACAAATCAAGAATCAGTTACAAGCGACAAGAGAACGATAGAAAAGTTATGTCGGTACATGACGTAAATCATTGGAAATTAGGTTTCCCTAAGTCGCAAACCATTGGGATTTTAGAGTTGGAGAATGAATTATGTTGAAAGTCTTGCCTTGGAAAGGCGTGATACAATTTGGGAAACGCGGGAAATTGAGCCCTAGGTATATGGGACCATTTAAGACTCTAACTAGAATCGGTCGAGTAGCCTATAGACTTGAACTTCCACCAGAGCTCAGTAGTGTGCACAATACATTTCATATTCCAACCTTAAGAAGTGTTTATCCGACGAACCCTTCATTATTCCATTAGGAGAAATTCAACGCGATGACAGACTTAACTTTATCAAAGGGCCGGTAGAAATTACGGATCGTAATGTTAAGCAATTGAAACATAGTAGAATTCCTATCGTCAAAGTTCGCTGGAATTCTCAACGAGGTCCCGAGATCACTTGGGAAAGAGAAGACCAGATCCGTCAAAAGTATCCACATCTCTTCACCGATAACACTCCAAGGACCAACACTGACTGAATCTCGAGGACGAGATTCATTTTTTTGCGTGGTAGACTATCACAACCCGCTAATTTATAGGTTAATACTACTCAACAAACTCAAAATTATTTTCTTGACATTTATTTGAAAACAATTTACATACAATTTTTACTTGAACAAACGTGAAAACCTAGAATAAATTCCAAGTGCACTAGGACTTAGGCTATATTTAGTCCACAACGCTCCAGTACCTTGCTCCTACTCCGATTCACAATTTTAAACTCTAAAACAATTTCCCTTTCTTAAATTACTTACGATTATCAATTCAACAAACGCTATTCGTAATTCAAAATTTAACACCCGATATACCCAATTCTCTCAACGATTATCTCTAACGTATTTTTATACTTCCAAAAAGATTACAAAAGTTTCAAAAATATTTCCTTACGCCTATGGTAAATTCTTTATATCTTACGTTTAATTACGTATAACTTTCGTTAATCACCAAACCAACAACCAATACCTATTTTTAACACCCAATACATATAACATATACATTTTTGTATCAAAACTACTCATCTAATCCCATTTTCTACCCATTGCCTCCCCTCCCCCTGCTTGTATTAAAGATATTGTTAGACAAAAATGCACATGCCAATTAATGAGCCACCATTTACCACAAAACATGGAGCCACATTTCAACTTGGAGGCTTGACCCAAAATTTGTCCCCCCTAAGACCCTTAATCGGCCCAACCCTCCCCATGTAGCCAAAATGATAACTTTGACTCACTATTAAACATTTGAAAAGTTCAAGTATAAATAGACCCAAGATATTCTCATTTTGCACTACTAGTTCAAGTGAATAAAAAAATATAAACACTCCCCATATATATATACAAGTCGACACACTAAGAGGAGCAAGAAGGAGAAGTCTTGATTTTGGTTAAGATCAAGCATACATAGGGCACTTTAGTAATGGTTTGGAGCACTAATCTTGGGGTTAATCTAGTATCTTACACTCTCATCTCACTAATCTCTTTTGTAAGTAATACTTACATTTGCTAAACTTCATGTTTTCTTTATGTCATATTGCTAGTCAAGTATATACATAGTTATCACTTGGTACATGTTGATAAAGTTTTACATTCACAAAGATCCTTTAACAAAAGATTATGTTTTGAACAAGTTCTGATTACAAGTAAATTAGTTAGTGAAAATATCCACAAGAAAGTGATAATAAACCTTATATACATGTATGTTAGTAAGCTTGTAGATTTAAACATTATTGATGATTATTTACATGGACCTCTGAATATTGTTAAGGTTATAGTTATATCACTATTGTTATGTTGAGAAGTTGATGGATGAACTAGGACTAGATTTGAAGTTGTTGTTAAGTGGATGTAATAGCTAGAAGGTTTGGAAAAATAGTTTGGCACTCTTAAAAATGATTCTGTCCCGTTTTGATTAATACAGAAAAATCAGTAGTTTGGTGACAAGTTTAGGCTAGAAATATAGAAAATAGACTCAATAACGAAAACGTAGCCGCTTGAATGAGTTAAAACGGGCTTGTAACGAAAAAGATACGCTAGTTTCAATTTTCACGACGAAAACTACATTTTCAGAAAATTGTCAAAGCTGTTAGAAAATTTGAGTAATAAAAACTGAGGTTAAATGGTATCTAGACTAGCCGAGACCTTAGAAATCCGATAGTACACTTAAATACCTTCGCGGGGATAGGTAAAACTTAAGAAACGGAGCTACGACGCAAAAATTATGGCATAACGAATGTTTACGTCGACATATACGTTGACAGCCTATATTTTTTGCTATTAGAAAGCTGTTAAGATTATTTGGAGTGGATTTTGGACCTTTTAGAGTATATTTTGGCTAAAATGGCGTAAACGGAAATGGTAGAACCTTATATACACGTATTAGGCGCGTTAGAGATTTTTGAAACACTTATTAACATGACGACTAAAATTTGAGCATGAGATAAAGTGGTGATTTTCTAAATAAATGATCAAATGGACGCAACTATATTTTGACGATAAATATTACAACAACATGTACAAGTGATAAAGAGAAGTATGAACTTGCGTGCATGGCCTTGTTTTCGAACCTAAGACATATGTAATATTTAGGTCGCGATTAGAGTTATCGGACTTAAATTGCCGTTTGCAAATTTACCAATCGGGAATTGCTTTTGCTAAGGTGAGTTTCATAGCCCTGATTTTTACGTTGTTTATACATGATTTCTAAACCCTCGGGGTGGGAACACACTGCTTGTTTTTACAAACGGATAAAAGTGCTAAAACCGTTACTTTGCCTAAGTTACCGCATTGCCATTAAAGTCTCCTACGAATCATGAACCGTTAATTACTTGTAAGCGTGGATGTTATGAATATATCTATTTGGGTTGACACCCCGCCCGAGTTGGTCGCGCCAACCTGGTAAACGGACGCATATCATTCGGATTATTTCCGAGTATCTGGCAAACACTTATTTGAGGCATTTATTATTATGCTTGATTGCATACCATTACGTCAAGCTTCGGGGTCATGAGCTTAGGCACTGTATATATTATTTTTGGCTGTGACATTATATTTGTTGTATTGTCTTGCTATTGAAATCTTGTGGTCCGCATTACTGTTTAATTAAACCTATGATTCTCACCAAGATTGTTGTTGACCCTTTTAGCATGTATTCTCAGGTAATTAGGTGATTATGATACACCTCTTTGTATGGAGCACTTTTAAGTCACATTTTGGAAGCACATCATGATGAAGATTTTCTTGAATTATTTAGCGTTTGGTTATGTATTTAAATCTTACATTTTGATGGTGAACTCTGATAACTATGTTTTGTAAAACGTTAATTTTAAATCAAACGCTTGTTTTAAAACGACTCACTTAGAGGTCGTTCTTTATTCCTTGTACTTTGTTGACCATGAGCATCACGCCCTCGGAATTTAATTCCGCTGCAAACACGGATTTTGGGGGTGTGACAATGCACGTGGCATTAGTAAAATAACGGTTTGGAGGATAAGTTGTCGGGCCAACTGTTGTCTGGGAGTTGACTCTTTAGGCAAGAGATGCTATGCTTTCTGCTGGTATTTGCTTGAAGAGTTATTTTGCCAAACGAAATGTATTGTGGCTTTAGTTTTGTGGGCTGGATATAATCGTATGCTTAGCCATTTGAGTCAAAACTTTGTTGAAGTAAAATCCTACCCCAGGTTCTGAGGGTTCGAGTCTTGAACTGCCTATAGGCTACTGTGCATGTACTTGGAGCCGGTTTATAGCACCCCAAATACTGTGCTTCCTTGTTTCCCTATGGTGTAAGGTACAGTAGAAGCACAGTGATTGGGGTGATATAAATACCCCAATACATTCAATACGCAGGCATTAACTCTTATCCATCTCATTTATTACTTACATTTATAACTCACATTTATTACTCAACTCATTCATCTATCCGGACGAACACTTATCCTCACACCGAAGCTTGGTCTTGGGATAAAACCCAAGGCGAGACTAACGTGTGTTACCTTTGTTTCAGGTTCACGCAGTCCAAGACTCGAACCCACAGAACCTGGGGTAGGATTTTACTTCAACAAACTGGCGCCATCCGTGGGACCTGGGACGGCGGCGGCTTTTCGGCTTGTGCCACTGTATATGTCTCGGTCTTTCCCGAAGTACTTTATTATTATTATATATATACATAAGGTCCGGACCGGATGGTGTGAATGGGTCCGTCCAGCATGGGTCATCCGGACACATATACACGAACAAACTTCTTTACGCTGTCAATTAGTAAGTCAAAATTGTCTTATTGCAAATATCATCAACAAAGAAAACTGTTATGACAAAATTGTATTAGATCAAACGTATTTGACTATTTCGGGACGATGTGAGCAACTGAGCATATACATTCATGCTACATTGTTTAGAATTATAAACATTTTATTAGCATGACTTTTTATATAACTTTAAGTTGTTTTGATCCTCTAGGTATTATATAGGCATATTTTCAATATAATGAGTTCCGCATTATTCTGTAACTTCGAAATGCAATAATCCAATAATCGATAGTTTAACACAATATAAAATCAATATTCTATGTTTTTTTATCGAGTACTGCGAAATAATACGAGAATTTATAACCAGTCAGAAATAAGTAACATAAATGTATTAAACTAGATAAACACATGGGGAAGTGGGAAGTGGGAAGTGGGAACATGGTGTTAGGGGCAGAAAGACATGTAAACCCTATAAACCATGAGAGATAGGAAGGTTTAGTAGACAAATGTGGCTGCTTTTTCTGGCCTACAAACACATATATACACGTTGTGACTGTGTGAAATATGTGCATGAGACAATGCCATGTGAACAGTGAAATACTGAAATGATACAAAGGTGCCTCTTCAATGCTCTTCATAATCAATACTTCACCGGGGCTAAGAAGTTATTGGTCGTTCTAGCTTTTGAACCCTAAAACAAAGTGTTCTGAGGTGTTTGGGAATGCTTGTTCAAATTGTGCTCTATTCTTTTTTTTGGAAGGCGACTTTTAATTTTTTGGGTCGGAGTCGCACCTGCCACATCGGCAGTATCTCATCCACCATATACTCAGGCTATGTTGTCTGAACCGGGTCCACGCTGGTGTATTGGGGACTATTAACGGCTTCCTCCCAGGAACCGTACCTCCTCCACACGAGTTTTTCTCGCTGGAGTAACGGCCGGATGAAAACCGGGGGCGGCTCGAATTTGAAACCTGCGCAACATTGGCTCACAGGCTCTTCCTCTTCATTGCCTGGTACCAACAGAGCATTGTGGCCTATATGTGAAGACTTCCCGGTACGGTCACCCATACCGGTACTACTTTCACACGGGCTCACTTAACTGAATAAGTGATACCCACCAGGCCACAAGCTTGTTGGTAAACACATAAATTACAATTTGAAGACGTTAAAATTTACTACTACATCTGTTCCAAAATAAATGTCCAATTTGACTTTTCAGAGTCAAACTGGTTCAACTTTGACTTTGTCTATTTTTTCGGGTGTTATATAATATTTGATGCAAAATATATGAATAGATTGGGTTTTAAATGTATTTTTGATTGATATAAATTTTCACAAGTATTATCTAATATCAAAAAAAATATTTAAGGTCAAAGTTGAATCAGTTTAACTCTGAAAAGTCAAACTGGACACTTATTTTGATACGGAGGGAGTATGAATTATCCTTACAAACTTGTAAAGCCCAAGCATTATTATTCGTGAAAGACGACTCTTTAAACCAAAATATATGTAGCTTAAACGAGATATATATCTTCGTAATCTTTTACGAACTATTATTTGGTCACCCTCAAGATGTCTATAGTGAAGTTCGAACACAAGATCTCTTATGAGTAAATCATGATGCCTAACTACTAGACAGCGTGTTGTCACGGACTTGTCTTCAATCCGGAATCCCGGTTAACCTCTTAAACGACCCAATCAAGTTTGTGGGTCGTGACAGTGTGATAATTTAACAATGGATGTAAAGATATAGCAATGGTACACCCACTAACAAAATTTATACAAAAGATTTACTCGCTGCCGTGTCAGCGGGTGATTGATGCATTTTCTGGCAGTTTCTCTCTCCTCTCTCTTATTAAACAATCACCTGCTGACACGTCAGCGAGTAGATTTTTTATGTAGATTTCGTGAGCGGTTATAACATTTCAGGTAAAGATATCACTAAAATTATTTAAAATTTTGTTCACGAAATTATATGTTATCATATACCATGAAACTGGTTCTAAAATTGCTCATATACATTATTGTCTGTTGGTGTGTCACGTGTGGTTTCTTTATGACCCATATCTTAGTTTGATTCTGATTACCAAGTAAAAATGTTTTAGGACATAGGGGGGGAAGGCCTGCTGGTGAAGTTTCAATAGTCGTTCCGGATGATGTGTCGGCGTTTTGTGAACTTCATGGGAGGGCTCTTGTGGGTAAAACGGTTGATATCCAAACTCTTATCAGGCTGGACAAATGCTTCATGGAAGCTGGAACGGGTGACTTGGAGGTTCACTACATCGGTGGTCTTTCGGTCATGCTCAAGTTTAAGTCTCCGGAAGAGGCGTCTTCTTTTGTACTGAAAGTGGAGATGTGGAGATCGTGGTTTTCGGTGTTGGGTGTTTGGGAAGGCCAAGCTTTGCCGTATGAAAGAGTTGCTTGGTTAACCATTCAAGGTGTTCCCATCCACCTAGCTGAAAATAGGATTTTTAATAGTATTGCGGCCAACTTCGGTAAAGTGTTGCACCAAGCCCAGCTGGGACCGGAGGACAGAGATTTATCGGGGACTTGCGTTGGGATCTTGGTAGGGGATGGAGTGAGAATCAGCGGCGTTGTTGCCCTTAAGTGGAAAGACCGTAATTTTAAGGTTTGGGTGTCTGAAGAATCTGGATCTTGGGATCCTGATTGTGTTAGAGTTGTGGTCGCTCCGCCGGTAGTTCCTGCTCAGCCGGTGGATGAAGGTTTGTCAAAAGCGGAGGACTCCTGGAATTTGAACGGACAAAATGATGTGGCAGACGAAGGGTCTCTTGTTAATTTGGAAGAAGAAGGGTCGGCTTTGCATGGGGATTCTGTTGTGCATGGGGAGTTGAATAAGGAGGGTGGGACCACCGAGGTCTGTTGTCAGACTAAGGATAAGGAAAATTCTGTTTATTTTTTTAATTCCAATGGGGAAGCCTCTAAGGCCCGTCATAAGCCCAAGTTGTCTAGGGCCAGGCCCAAAGTCAAAGGTCACAACCCAAATATTAGCCCTAGTGGAAATGATAGACCAAAAAAAAGAAATAGACAAGAGCCTGATGATTCGGAAGACCCTTTTGATTTGAACGAACTCATAGGGATTTTTAAACCAGCTCCTGCTATGTCGAATGGGGTGGTGGCTGAGGGTTCTGTTCAATCTCCAGTGCCGGAAAAGGGGGATAAGGTTATTGATTTAAATCGGAGTGCTCTCTCTTCTCCTAAGGATGTGCATCAGGGTCAATCGACTGGGACTGTTGCTCCAGATCCTGATGTCCGTTCGATTATTGAAGGAAGTTCGTATAACTCGATTGAGAATGAAATTGATGCTACAGTTAAAGTCGGCGCTGTGCTCGGGGCTGATTTAAGCAACTTCGGTAACTTGATCAAGGATACCATTGTGGTGGAAGGTATTAATGTGGTTGAATTATGAATTTCTTGTCTTTAAATGTTAGGGGCATTGGGGGGAGGAGAAAGTGCCTTGGATTAAAGAATTGAGAATGGGGTTGAGGGTCGACTTCCTTGCCATTCAGGAGTCAAAAACCGAGTCGTTATCGTCTTTTGTTGTTGAGAAGATGTGGGGAAACAGACATTGTGGTTCGGATTTTGTCGGTTCTGTGGGTCAGTCTGGGGGTTTGATATGTGTTTGGGACTCGTCTAAGCTGGACTTCCCTGTCATAGTGAAGAACCGGTTTTTCCTGAGACTTTCCGGTTGTATCAAAGGCAGTGGAGATGTTTTGAATGTTATCAACGTGTACGCGCCACAGGGTGTGTCCGTCACACCTCGCCAATGGCGGAAACGCTAGTGCAACATCATGGATATCATCACAACACATGGCGTCTATATAGAGAATTACTATATGCAAACAAACAGAGCAAAGTACAGACACAAAGTGTCGTAACGATACCCCAAAATAAAACAACCAAAACAATCTCCAAGGTATCTTCATTAAAATATAACGTACTAATGAAAGACATTTAAGTATCACAAACAAAATCCAACTTAATCAAATTAAAAACTTAGAGATAAACCATCCTCAAATGCAACCTAGTCACTTCTCGTCGCGTCCTTCTATCTTAGCCTTAGAATGCTCACCTGAAAATGATGCTTAAAAAACGTCAACATAATGTTGGTGAGATTCATAGGTTTAAGACACACAAAATATATCTCCGGTAATAGTCACTGTGATTACAAAACATAGCAGGACAGAAAAAGTAGTTATCACACAAACTAGCATGCAATTGGGACGGAACGTGCCACGATCAAGTTAATTGGACGGAACGTGCCCACCGATCCAAGTATAAATTGGGACGGAACGTGCCCACCGATCCAAACACCGCATCAATTGGGACGGAACGCGCCCACCGATCCAAGATAATAATGGGTAAATCAATACCCTCCGATCGGACCACACAGAATAATAGTGAGTAGAGCTACTAGAACTTACTACTCTCCAAATGGTTAATGGGAGCATAGCTACCCTCCAAATGGACCACACAGAATCACCACAAATATCTCATAACATGCAGTATACGTATAATAACAATTACAAGTCCATGCATTTATTAGACACATAATCACAGTAACTCAAAAATAATTTAACACAAGCATCATTCCCATCCCAAGTTAAAACAAAGTAAAAATGGGACAATGAAACTCACCTCAACCTTGCAGCTTCCAAATAACCAATTCACAAATCTATACAAACAAAACAACACCACATTACACGCGACCAAGCTAAAAGCTATAATCCATGTAACACATATATGATGGATGTCTAAGGTTCATATAACCCACCATGGATTACCTAGACCCCATACCAATCACTACCAAACACCTATACTCACTAAATCCCTTAAATAAAACCTTTCAGAAAACGCAGATTTTTAGGGTACTTTCACCCACATAAAATCAGGACAAAAAACTCTTCACAACCCACACAGAAAATTCAACATGATCCTTAATGAGAATAAAAGCTTCTCCCTGAAGGCCATGCATTAAAAACACACACAAGTACCCAATGAAAAATCAAACATGACAACTATCCAGATTCGGATCTGAACGTACATCAAAAAGTTTTGACCTAGTAGACATACTTGCACAACTTATTATCATCCAATTTTCGCGTGGAAGTCAAAGGGAATATAGAACTCAACTCCCACAGAAGGCCTAACCCTAATAAAACTTTAAAAGACACCTTTGACCTCAATACGTTTACCCTAATTCTGTCCCGGTTTAACAGTTTTGACACCTTAATTTATAAAATTCGTTTGACTGACTTCCCGACCTCGAAAACACTCGTGGCCGGACTTTTTGGAAAGCTCTTTCTCTGAAATACAATTTAGACATAAAATTCGTGATCTAACTCATATCCATCTATTAAATATAACCGAATCTTTACAGCCTTATAATTCTGTCAGAACCTTAACTCATTAATTATCAAGTTTTAAACCTAATCTCTTCACCAATCATCATAATATTACTAATTAATGATCCCAACATGTTTTATAATAATAATTTACAGAATTTAACATAAACCCTAATCCATCATATTATAGTTACATGAATTATAAAAATTAATTAAGCACAAGTATTAAAAATTATACCTTGATTCTTGAAAGATAAAAACCCTAAAAAAAAAAAAAATCTCTCCTTCTTCTCTTGGTCTTGGCCGAAATTCACAAAGTATGAATGAGAGGGTTTTGGTTTTGTATTTCTACTAGCCTATGGATTATTCTAGATATCTTTTAATTAGGTAAGTGTATTTGGTATCAAATTTGGTTTCCTAATTCCCCCTTATCCCTAAATTTCGGCCGCCCCTTTTAATATATATATATATATATAGTGAGACTTTCTTGCGAGAACCATTTTATCTGCGAGAACTGAGAGAACCACCAAAAACATACATGCACGCCTTCAATAATTGTATTTTTGCACATATGTTCTAAAAACAACATATATGTTTTTAAAAAAACATAGTTGTTCTAAAGAATTTGATAAGAAATTGTAAATACAACATTTTTCTTTGAAGGTGTGCATGTATGTTCTTATAAGGCGTGCAACGACAATATTGCGGCCTTGTGTAAGGTTTTTGTGAAAAAAAAGGATGAGTTCATGATGATATTGAAGAACATAGGTGGATACTTACGGTTATTGATGATTTGCATGTATTTTTATTTTATTTTAAAAGGCGTGCATGTATGTTTTTTGTGGTTCTCTCAGTTCTCGCCGATAAAATGGTTCTCGTAAGAAAGTCCCCCTATATATATATATATATATATATATATATATATATATATATATATATATATATATATATATATATATATATATATATATATAATATATATATATATTATTATTATTATTATTATTATTTTATTAAATTTAATTATTACACTTAAAACCTTGTACTCTTGATATTTTATAAAAACTCTATACCGAACTTAACACCTTACGCGATAAACTTTCGTTTTTACGACAACCCGGAAAAATATTATTTTCAAAATAAAGTTTCAAAAATAGATTTTCACACTTATATTTAATATAACCCATAAAAACAACCTCCACGTAACTTACTAACGCTCAAATATTTGAACGGAGACTTGTTACGTAAAATCACAAAACACCAAAACTACACAAGTCATTTCTACACCACCAAGGCGATCAAAATGAACTTGTCCCAAAATTCAATACTACTCAAATCATGATAAAAATCTCACACCAAGGGATTTAGTGCTAACACACGTACTTACCACACATATACCGCACATATACCACATATAACACATAATACGCACCAAACAAAAGTTAGATAGGTTGAGACTATTAGTCAAACTAACCTGCTAAAATCACGGTTGTTACATCATCCCCCACTTAGGGAAATCGCGTCCCGAGATTTAATAGCTCGTCTCATCAACCTCCTCAGCAAACAACTTCGGGTACTTGAACCTCATCTGATCCTCACGTTCCCAAGTAAACTCAGGACCACGCTTGGAATTCCGACGTACCTTCACCAACGCTATCTTACCACGCTTCATACTCTTGACCTCTCGATCCATAATCTCAACAGGTTCCTCAACAAAATGAAGAGTCTTATCAATCTTAATCTCATCTAATAGCACATGCAAACTAGCATCCGCCAAACATTTCTTCAGATTAGATACGTGGAACATTTCATGCACACTACTTAACTCCTCAGGCAATCTCAACCGATATGCCACAAGTCCAATCCTTTCCATAATTTCAAACGGTCCTACATATCTTGGTGCTAACATGCCTTTCTTACTGAAACGCACAACACCTTTCCAAGGAGACACTTTCAGCATCACAAGATCACCAACACTAAACTCCAAGGGCTTATGGCGATTATCCGCATAACTCTTTTGGCGATCTCTTGCAGCCTTTAGTCTTTCCTTAATCTGAAAAACCTTATCCGTAGTTTCCAGTACTATTTTAGGACCAATTAGTTGGCTTGTTCCAACCTCTGCCCATAGAATAGGTGATCTACACTTCCTCCCATATAACATTTCAAATGGTGCACATCTAATACTGGAATGATAGCTGTTGTTATAGGAAAACTCAGCCAAAGGAAAATTAGTATCCCTGCTTCCTCCAAAATCAATAGCACACGCTCTAAGTAAATCTTCCAAAGTCTGAATCGTTTGCTCACTTTGCCCATCCGTCTGTGGATGATAAGCAGTACTCATATCCAAACGTGTATCCAACGCCTTTTGCAACGATTGCCAGAACCGTGAGGTAAACCTACTATCGCGATCAGAGATAATCGACACAGGCATACCATGTCTCGCCACAATCTCATTAATATAAATCCTCGCCAGCTTTTCCATCTTATAATCCTCACGAATGGCCAGAAAATGCCCAGACTTTGTCAGCCTGTCCACTATGACCCATATCGTGTCATGTCCATTACTTGTTCTAGGCAACTTAGTAATAAAATCCATTGTTATTCTCTCCTACTTCCACTCAAGAAACGGCGGCTGTTGTAACAACCCAGAGGGTTTCTGATGTTCAGCCATAACTTTCAAACAAGTCAAAGGGAATATAGAACTCAACTCCCACAGAAGGCCTAACCCTAATAACACTTTAAAAGCCACCTTTGACCTCAATACTTTTACCCTAATTCTGTCCCGGTTTAACAGTTTTGACACCTTAACTTATAAAATTCGTTTGACGGACTTCCCGACCTCGAAAACACTCGTGGCCGGACTTTTTGGAAAGCTATTTCTCTGAACTACAATTTAGACATAAAATTCGTGATCTAACTCATATCCATCTATTAAATATAATCAAATCTTTACAGCCTTATAATTCTGTCAGAACCTTAACTCATTAATTATCAAGTTTTAAACCCTAATCTCTTCACCAATCATCATAATATTACTAATTAATGATCCCAACATGTTTTATAATAATAATTTACAGAATTTAACATAAACCCTAATCCATCATATTATAGTTACATGAATTATAAAAATTAATTAAGCACAAGTATTAAAAATTATACCTTGATTCTTGAAAGATAAAAACCCTAAAAAAAAAATTCTCTCCTTCTTCTCTTGGTCTTGGCCGAAATTCAGAAAGTATGAATGAGAGGGTTTTGGTTTTGTATTTATACTAGCCTATGGATTATTCTAGTTATCTTTTAATTAGGTAAGTGTATTTGGTATCAAATTTGGTTTCCTAATTCCCCCTTATCCCTAAATTTCGGCCTCCCCTTTTAATATTATATATATATATATATATTATATATATATATATATATATATATATATATATATATATATATATATATATATATATATATATTATTTATTATTATTTTTTGTGAAAATGTAGAGGGGGGGGGGGTGAATACGTTTACCATTTTAAAACTTAAAACTTGTTGTATCAAATTTCCAATTTGGCTAGTTCTAATATGAAAACTGTCTGTTGTAGTTTATGTCTACCAAGTTGTCACATAAGTATTATCAACTAATCACAACACAAGCAATCACATAATGCAAACATAAAAGTAATGAGATAAGTAAAAGAAAGCGCAAACCGAACACGATGATTTATAGTGGTTCGGGCTACGGAGCTCCTCTCCGCCCTACTCCACTCCCCGAGTACCCAACTCGAGAGTTACTTCACTAGATCAACAACCTCCCTTTCTTAGGCGGAAGAAAACCTTTACACGTTGCTTACTTCATTTTCTGGTACTAAGCTAAACACCGAGTTCTACTTCAGGGCAGAACCAACCCAACGTCGCCTATACAATTACCGACACTAAGCTAGATGTTGAGTTCTTTACAAGGGTACAACCACTCCCTACATTGCTTAACCTTTTTTCGGTACTAAGCTAGATACCGAGTTCTTTACACGGGTACAACCACTCCCGATACTCTTTGTGTTTTGAGGACTAAAACACTAACCACACTCACTGATACAAATGATGCTTACAATGATCCATGACATAAATGTTCAATGGATATAAATGACTAATCTATATGAACTTCTTGAATAAGAAGTATTCAATCATTGAGGATGTCAAGTACTCTTGAATCTTCATATGTTGGAATGCTATGGATGATGTCCATGATCTTGAGCTTGCTTCACAGGATCATTAACAATGTAAGCTTACAACCCTAATGAAAGTTAGTAACATTAAGATCATTATGTAAAGGGTGATTAATGTATGAATCTACATGTTTTGCTACTGATCTAAGTGTGTGAAATGAGTGAGGGAATGTGTGTTCTAATGTCTATTAAAAGTGTAAAACCATGGACTACTATTTATAGGAAAACATGTGTAAAACCATGTGTGTAAAACCATGTGTGTAAACCATGTGTGTAAAACCATGTGTGTAAAACCATGTGTGTAAACCATGGTAAAACTATTTATAGGAAAACAATTTCTACAAGCCAAGATATGGCGGATCCCATAAATTGGATCCGTCAGTTATACCAATTGGATCCGCGGGTGTCAACAAAAAAAAATTCACAAATCTTTCCATATCTTTCTATATCTACTATATCTTTCCAAATCTTTCCATATCTACCAAATCTTTCCATATCTACAAGATTTGTCAATGATGTATGACATGATGTCATGTATATATATTTCCATTTTAAGATTTAAAATGTAAATAATATAAATGTGTATGTGTTTGTAACATGTGTCCTAGTGATCATGTAAAATGAGGTTCTAAGTAGAATGATTAGCCTTTTCAAAATACTTAATTACCTAACCGTATTTTAAACATTCTAAATGGTTTGTTAAGGGTCTGATCATAATGCTACATAACAAACATTTACGAACCTGTGTTGTATCATACGAGGACTTGAGAGGTGTTGAATGTATGTTGAGACAATATAAGATTACAAGTAACTTGTACATTTTACGTTATGTATCAAGTTACATGTTCGTCATCAATCAAAACAAACGAGATTGCTGCACTAGCAATCTTCCCAACGAGACTGCTTGCACTAACAATCTCCCCTTTTTTGATGATGACAAAATATGTAAACGTGATAGAAAGTAAAATGCAAAAAGTTACTTGTGTCCGTAATTACTTACATTCTCCTTGTGTCCGTTTACACCTTTCTCCCTTTGTGGCCATAATTACTTACTTTCTCCGTTTACACCTTTCTCCCCCTTTTGTCAAAGCAAAAAGGGTGTGTCCTTGGAGTTAACTTCATTTCTCCCCGAAATGGCGAGCTTGCATCATCCCTAGTGAAGTTAAATATACTACTCCAATCTCCTATGGTTGTTGCGTCTCCTAGGTTGTTAGCGAATCCATGGATCAAATTAAGACTCTTAACCTACATCAAGGTTAGTGGTGTGCAATAAAAAGAATATATATGAAAAATGCATGATGAATGAAAAGCAAACACCCAATGATACACGAGGGTAAGCTATGTTGGACTGTGTTGACCTATCTCCTCCTTTTTGTCGAAACAAAAAGAAGATATGCGTAGCGGAATGCGATTTTGAGAACTTTAAAGCTCCCCCTTGATTTATACTCCCCCTAAATGGAGTGACAAGGATATGATGTATGATGATGCATGATCCTACAAAATAAATAGTTAGACTATTATATGCTCCTTCTTGATGTATACTCCTCATTGTTAGAGTACCAACGTATACGGTTCAAGGATGAGAAATGCTAAAAATGATGTGTTAGTATATGATATACTCCCCCTCGATCTATACTCCCCGTTGCTAGGGTACCAACATATATGATCCAATGATGAAGAATCCTACAAAATAAAGATTAGTATAAGACAATATTTGTCCTTGGACAAGTATGTGATATACACCAATGTGTGTATATGATGCATCCTAAAAATGCTTGACGAAAACTCCCCTTTGCTCTAGGGCGTCAAGATGAACCTACAAAACAAAAGATTAGTGTACTAGAAGCTATGTCTTAAGTCGTATACGACCAAAGTGTATAGACGATGCAATATGAGTGTTAGACTGATAATCCTCCTGGTTTGAGAGCGTCAAGAAGCACCTATAAAAGAAGAAAAATAATCGATGCAAACTACATCCTATGATGAGTATGCTATATACGATCGAGCGTATATGATGATGAACCTACAATGAAATGGTTAGTGCAATATATTTTATCTCAAGGAAAAATATATGCAACATATCTAATTACAAACAACTTACCAATTGTGATTGTCTAATAAAAAAATATGATGCAGCATACTAATTATGATATCAATCGTGATTATCTAGTAAACCATGTAATCTTCTAATAAGAATTACATTTGCAAGAATATAATATGATAAAATCCTACAAAGCAGTGCCTATGAGGAGGATATGAGAGATCCTAGTGTTGGTGTTAGTTTACTAGTAATAACTGGATAACTAAAGATAGATGCAAGTAAGTTTTTAGCTAATCCATGTGGATGATGATTAGTGAAAGAGGTGATGGAAGGTTGTGGTTATAGTGAATGGAATAAATTTAGACACTCTAATGTATAGCAAATGCTATAAGAGTATTTGAAGACGGTTACGGTTATGATATTATCATCTACCAAAGATGATGAATCGTGCCATAGTAAATGCTCGAATGAAAATAAGAGGAAGTGAAGACAATGATCACTTAGGAATAGAGATTCCATATGTAACAATTGGAAATACTAGATACCTATATGCGGATGAAAATGACATCATATGATGAGAGTGTTGAGAATGATGGTTCTGTTTGCACTGACAATGACGTGCTTGATATATATCAAGAATGAAAAGGATGAGATCCTATGATGGTATTCTTAGACAATGAGAGTGTTTTAGACAATTAAGATGAAAATCATAGATTCGTTGATTACGTGAAGTTGTTTAGTTTCTGAATGGTTAAAAGCTGACCAGGTACCCGCGGATTAGGCGGAACCAAAATTTTGGTTCCGTCCTTCTTATCGAAGGGTTCCGTGAGACTAAAATCGATTTGGTCATGTTTTGTCATTTTTGATCAATCGAAGGTTCATGCTAAGGTCTATTCACTTATAACTACTAATTTGGTTTCACTAATCCTAGTCAAATTCTAAGGAAACTTAATGTATCTTATTTAAGAGGTTTGTCAAACACATGATGTGTTTTTCATTTAATGAGGTATTGGTGCAGAACAGTGATGTTGAGCTAATAAGGTTTGAAACACTTTGTGATTTTGTGAACTGATTTAACTACCCAAGCATCTGATGTAACCACTAATTCAGCTACTTTTACTTCCACAGGACTAGAAACCACACCTAAGGTCAGCCATTCCAAGACTCACAAGAAACAGAGGAAGAATAGAGTCAAGAAACTTAGGATGAAGTTATCTCAGTCTGCAGAAGTTCCAGTTAGTAGTTTGAATAAGACAAATGTAACATCAGAAATAGAATTGCACTTATCTGAGTCTAGTTCTAAGATTGATGTAACAAATGCTGAATCTTTAAATGTTAATGAAGATGTTTTGGTTGATGCTACTTGTGTTTTTTGTCTTAATAGCATACTATCTGGTGATCATACAAAATGTGTTGCTAAAACTTTGCTGAATAAGAGAAAGAAACGAAATAGTGGCGCTTCCTCTAGGCTTAAAACCAGTGCAAAGTCCATTTTAGGAATGCCCCCACTAGATGTTTCTGAGAAGAATATGGAAAAGCCCAAATCCAAGACTACAAAGTCACCTAGTGCATACATTAGGAAAAAGGCAGAGACTAGTTAGACATGGCAACGTTGGTTACAGAACACTTTTGGTTTTAAATGGTTACCTAAAGTACTAACCTCTTGTGTTACTAACCCAGCGGATCCAACCGTTATCAAATCTCCACCTGTTTCCAATGTTTGTGATGCAGGTGATTCAAATCGTCCTTTGGATTGTTGATAGCGGGTGCTCCCGACACATGACCGGCAATCTCAAACTGCTTCAAAACTTTATTGCTAAGTTTATCGGAACGGTCAGATTCGGGAATGATCACTTCGCTGCAATTATGGGCTATGGGGATTACATTAATGGGAACATCGAAATCAGCCGTGTGTATTATGTTGAAGGCCTGGGTCATAATTTGTTCTCCGTGGGACAATTCTGCGATGGAGATTTGGAAGTAGCATTCAGGGAGAAAACTTGCTTTATTCGTGATCTTCAAGGGAACGATCTCATGAAAGGGAAACGCGGCACCAGTCTGTATACTATCTCACTTGAAGGCATGACAGCATCTACTCCTATTTGTTTACTCTCCAAGGCTCATCCCACAAAGGCTTGGTTATGGCACAAAGGATTGTCTCACCTCAATTTTAAAACAATCACTGACCTTGCCAAGAAGAAATTAGTTGACGGTCTACCTAAATTCAGATATGCCAAGGATCACTTGTGTTCTGCGTGTGAACAAGGGAAAAGTCACCGTGCTCATTTTCCTCCCAAAACAGAACACAGCACAGATCATGTCCTACAACTGCTTCATATGGATTTGTGTGGTCCGATGCGAGTTCAGAGTATTAATGGGAAGAAGTATATTCTGGTAATAGTAGATGATTACTCAAGATGGACTTGGGTCTATTTTCTTCGGACTAAAGATCAAGTTCCTTCTATCCTCATCACATTTCTCACGAAGATTCAAGTTCAAGTCCGTAACACCGTCCGCATCATCAGAACAGACAACGGGACTGAATTTAAGAATCAAATCATTCGGGAATTCACTGAGAAACAGGGTATTGTTCATCAGACTTCAATAGCTCGCACTCCAGAACAAAATGGTGTAGTTGAAAGACGCAACCGTACGCTCGTGGAAGCAGCTCGAACTATGTTGATCAATGCTCAATTACCAGATTATCTTTGGGCTGAAGCTGTCAATACTGCTTGTTATACTCAGAATCGTGCCATGATTAACAAAAGACACAGCAAAACACCATATGAGCTTATACAAGGAAGAAAACCAAACATCAACTATTTTCACGTCTTTGGAGCATTGTGTTATCCGAAGAATGATAAAGATGATCTTGGTAAACTTAAGGCTAAAGCAGATATTGGGATATTTGTAGGATACTGTGAGAACTCCAAGGGATACCGAATTTGGAATCGTCGGACCGGGGATATTCAAGAAACCATACACGCTAATTTTGATGAACTCACTGAAATGGATTCTGAGCAAGACCGCTTGAAACCCGTAAACAACCGTCTTAACTTCCCTGAATCTTCGGCTGCACCCCTACCTTTCAACAGGAAGGATCTGGAAGATTTGTTTGCACCAATGTTTGATGACGTTCGTGTTACTAGTGCATCAGATGCTTCCACCAGTTCCGCTGCTCAACATGTCATAACACAAGCACCTGATCCATCAGCATCTACCTCTACCGTAGTTGCTGCCGATGCACCACAACCTGAACTATCATCATCAATGGACACAACACCTCAACCAGCAGTTGAAGATTCTTCCCCCACTTCTAATCAGGTTTCCACACCATCAGATTATGACGGGAACGCATTCTTCAATCCATTTGCTCCACCACCAACCATTCCAGAATCAGGAGAATCCTCCTCGAGCAATATGGACCCGTCAGATCATCATCATAACATTCAACATTTTCCATCCACCCACAAATGGACAAGAGATCATCCTTTGGTAAACATAATTGGCAATCCTAACAATCCAGTCCTCACAAGACAAAAACTTCATTCAGACAGTGAACATTGCATGTATGCACTCACTGTTTGTCAATCTGAACCTAAAAACATCAAAGAAGCCCTTACCTACGACAATTGGATTGAATCCATGCAAGAGGAGTTGGAACAATTCAAACGTTTGGAAGTTTGGGAATTAGTTGAAAGACCAGATGGAGTTTATGTGGTTGGATTGAAATGGATTTGGAAAAACAAGCTAGGTGCAGATGGTACAGTGATTCGTAACAAGACCCGACTGGTAGCAAAAGGATACAGCCAAGAAGAGGGAATTGACTTCGAAGAATCGTTTGCTCCAGTAGCTCGGATTGAGGCAGTTAGAATGTTTCTGGCATACGCAGCCCACAAGAATATCACAGTCTATCAGATGGATGTGAAGACAGCATTTCTCAATGGACAACTCCGAGAAGAGGTGTACGTGTCACAACCAGAAGGCTTCGTGGATCCAGATCATCCTAACCATGTATATCGGCTTAAGAAAGCCCTTTACGGTCTTAAACAAGCTCCGAGGGCATGGTACGATAAACTGTCCGCATTTCTCCTTGCTAATCATTTTTCCATTGGAACTGTTGACCCGACTTTATTTATACAAACACACGGGGACGACATTCTCATCGTACAAATTTATGTGGATGATATTATTTTTGGTTCAACCAATAAAAAATATTCAAACGCTTTTTCTAAACTAATGAAACAAAACTTTGAGATGTCTATGATGGGTGAACTTTCTTTCTTTCTAGGATTGCAAGTTCATCAATCACCCCGTGGTATATTTCTAAGTCAGTCAAAATATGCTCAGGAAATCCTGAAAAAGCATGGTATGACCAGCTGTGACACCTATAATACCCCAATGTCCTCCTCATCCCCGAAGCTAGATGCTGACATCCATGGGACACTCATTGATCCTACGAAGTATCGTAGTATCATTGGCTCGATCATGTATCTCACAGCTAGCAGACCGGATGTTGTATTTGCCACATATCTTTGCTCCCGATATCAGTCTAGACCGACTGAACGGCATTTGTCAGCCGTTAAAAGAATCCTTAGATACATAAAGGGAACCATTAATTTGGGGATCTGGTATCCAAAGGATTCTGGGTTTGAACTTGTTGCATTTTCAGACGCTGACCATGCAGGATGCTTAGACACACGCAAGAGTACATCAGGGGGAGTTCAATTCTTGGGTGACAAGCTCGTCTCTTGGCAATCAAAGAAACAAGACTGCACCTCACTGTCTTCAACAGAATCTGAATATGTAGCCATGTTTGCTTGTTGTGCTCAAGTCATCTGGATGAGATCACAACTAATGGACTACGGTTACACATTCAACAAGATTCCGATGTATTGCGACTCCAAGAGTGCCATTGCCATTTCATGCAACACAGTCCAGCATTCAAAGTCTAAGCATATTGATCTCCGGTATCATTTCATCAAGGAACACGTGGAAAAGGGAACTGTTGAATTATACTTTGTGGGAACTGAACACCAACTGGCAGATCTGTTCACAAAAGCCTTGCCTCATGCAAGATTTGTGGATCTGGTTCACCGGATTGGTATGAGATGTTTGACGCCAAACGATTTGGAAAAGTTTCTTAAAAATAAATAACCAAGTCAAACATTTCCAAAACTATCTTTGTAAATATATTAAAAAAAAAATAAAAAAAAAAAAAAAAAAAAAAAAAAATAAAATCATGCAAGTATAATCCCTTATCCAACACTTTGTTCATTTTTTTTATGTCACTAATTATTTTTGAACACGTGTTGAGGGGGAGACATAATTTTTTCCACAAGTTTTAAATTGTACTTGCATATTTTCAGAAATTGTTGTGCAATTTGGTGATAAGATTTTAAGATAACAAACTTGTGTGCATTAACTGTAACAAAATGAGACTTAGTGATTAGCATGATGGTGGTTTAGGACTAGGATTTCAAAGATATCAAGGTTAGAGGACTATTTGTGTAATAATTGCAAAACTTAATGCTAGATACTTAAAGTCAAGCAAAATTAATAACCGCAGTTATTACTCTGCCAAATATTCACCAACCGTATTCAATTCACTTCCACCCACCATCATCGACGGCCAACAATCAATCCACCAATCCGAACAAGATCTTTGATTTTTGTGAGTGTTATTATGTTTATTATGTAATTATAAATGATGGTTTTGAACAGATTCTTGATCCAACGGCTAGAATAATCTAAATTGTAAAATTTAGTTCTAAGGTTTGCGTTAATTTGGGACTTTTGATTTAGAGCGTTTGTGCTATAAAATGATTGTACGATGATACCTTTACAATGATAGTTAACCTATATTGCATGCTTAATCACCCTCAGAAACCACAAATTAGTCTAATCGAATTTTAGGGTTTAAGCAACGATTTGGGGAAAACTGTGTAAAAGTGTTATTGGATAATCTGTTGAATGGAAAGATGTTGTTTGATGTTTAATTGAATAATGCCATGATTGGATTGTACCCAGAATCATTCTAGGTGAATCGATTGCATTTTAGGGTTTATCAAGAACAAGAACACTAGCAGTTTGATTTATGTGTAATTATGGTTCGTTTTTGTTATAACTTAGCCAAAATGCCCATAATAGTCATACAAATTGTTTGTGAAAATCTGTGGTCACAAATCATAATGAATCACGATAAAGATTTGAATGTTCATCGTCAAAAAGTGCTCGTAAACTCTTGTATAAGAGTTTATCGAAGTTGGTCAAAATTATCACAGTTGAGATAGTTATCGCAGTTGAGATAATTATCGCAGTTGGGATAATTATCGCAGTTAAGATTTTTATCTTGATTGTCTTAATTATCGTGATTGTCATAATTATCGCAGTTGGATAATTATCGCAGTTGGATAATTATCGCAGTTGGGCTAATTATCTCAGTTGAGCTAATTATCGCAGTTGGGATGATTATCGCTGTTGAGATAATTATCGCAGTTGGATAATTATTACAATTAAGATACTTATCTTGATTGAATGATTATCGCAGTTGTCATAATTATCGCAGTTGACAATAATTATCGCAGTTGTCAATAATTATCGCAGTTGACATAATTTATCGCAGTTGTGATCTGATATAAAATTTTGATCAATTTCCTTAGGTATATCCTTTATACTTATCAAAATTAATCAAAAATTTTATAGAATTTGGCTAATTTTTGATAAATTCTTTGACCAAGCATGTAACAAACAATCATTAATACAATAGAATGCTATGTGTTGTTCTTAAAAGCTAACAATTTTTTCTAACAAACATGCATTCTGTATACTCGTATATGATTGTTGATTCAGAAACACATCAATGGCATCTTCCCAACAACAACCACTTCCTGCTCTCACCAAAGAAGAAGTCTTTCCTCGTGGGTATACTCTGGAAATAGGGAAGAACAATTCACGGGCAGAATTGGACAAGATCAAATGTTTTGATCCAAGTTGTCAGATTGCTGTAGAGATTCTCAAAGCTCACAAATGCAGGGATATTCTTGACAGCTCAGACACCATTCCAGAGTTATATATTCATCAATTCTGGGATACCTTCACTAAGAGCAATGATGACAAGTACTTTACTTGCACACTGGATTGGAAGAAAATCAGAGTTACACCTGCTACACTCAGAAAAGCCTTGAAACTTTCAGAGGCACCTGAAGCTGCTAACCGATTCCACCCAACACCTTCAGAGTCTGAGGTCATGCAATTCCTGGAAGATATTGGTTATGATGTTCAACCTGATACACCATGAACCACGATTTCCAAAGTTAATGCTAGATACATCCCTCAACCCTGGAGGACTATCTTCTTCATCATAACACATTCAATAACTGGAAGAGATAGTGGGTTTGAGCATCCAAGATTGTCTCATCTTCAAGTCTTATGGGGATTTCTAAACCAAGAACCTATTGACTTTGCTGCTCTTATTTGGGACGACATAATGTACTTACAGCGTAAAATTTTCAAGAAAATCCCATTTGTTCGATTCACCAAAGTTCTTATCACCTATCTACTTGATCAACATGAAGACCTTGATAAGCGTCCTACAGATCAAGAAGTTCATGAGTATAGCATGGATAAAACATTGGGCAAAGTTTATTTCCCAAAAGAAAGCACGCGAAAGCAAGGTGCAAGGTTTCCAGAATTTTTGATGCCTGATGAGGTCAAAGAAACAAAAGCTTATCATGATTACGACAAAGCATACCAAGAACGTCGTGTGGGTCTTGCCAAGATGGTTGAAGAATCTAGATCTTTAAAGACTCATTCAAAAGGTAAGACAAAGACAAGAAGTGCCTCAAGTGTCTCTACACCAAAAGAAAAACATCCAAGAACAAAATTCATCAAGAGGAGAGTACCCAGCAAACCCCAGCCAAAACCAGAACCAAATAGAATCATTGATGAAGATACAGAATCCAACTCTGAATCATCTGAATCCGAAGAAGAACATGTCTTTATGACAGAAGAAGAGGCTGAACTCTAGAATAAGATCTCTCATGAGAATGCACAAAAACAAAGTCTCAAAAAACTTAAAGAAGATGAAGAGCGTAGAGCAAAGAGAGTATTGGAACAACAGATGGAGTATGAAAGAACACATGGAGTTGGAGGATCACAAACTGTTCCTAAAGAAGTTTTGACCCACGATGATCTGGTTAATCAACCCGGTGGGTCTGGAGCTGAATCAACAAAGGTCTCTTCACAGCAAACAAGTTCGGTTAATCAACCCGACTTGGGAGCACCAACTCAGGAGGAAAAGGAAAAAGATCAGGATAGCAACATTGTTTTATCTGATAAGGATATTTCTGATTCTATGTTTGATGACAATCCCGAGGAACAAACACGTAATGATGATAATGAAGATTGGAACTTAGAAGAAGAAAAAGACATTCTGGGAGACCAAACAACTAAAGCAGCCAAAGATCTTGAGGAAGCAGCTAAACAGGAAGAAGAAAGGAAACGTAAGGAGGAGGCTCAAGCTAACCTGGAAGCAGATAGCTACCTTCGTTCTCACACTCCAACACCTCCTCCTTCCCCTCCAAAGGACACAAATGAATCTAAACTGACTATGGTCGTTCATAACCCACAACAGCAGCAAGAACAACCATCAGTTCAGCCCTCGTCTGCTTCTTCACCAAAGACACCTCCTGGATCACCACCTGAGAATCCTACACCTCCACCCTCACCTCAAAAGGAATCAACTGCTCAATCTGATGAACCAATTCCTTCACTCACTCCATCATCTTCGCGATCTTCATCACCAAAATCAAAATCAAAAGCATCAGTTTCTGAAGATATTCTTAAGGCCTACAAAGGAAAGAGCAAGAGAAGAATCGTCCATGTTACGAAAGTTGAGGTTGTGACTCCTGCAGCAAAGAAACTCAAAAAGGCAGTAAAGAGAGCACAAGCACAACGAGATAACCAAGCTACAACTAAATTGGCTGAAATGGAAGACTTAGTCAAGAAGTTGTCTCAACAAATGGAAGAAATGCAGGAAAGCAAGAAGCAGATAGATGAATTCCTTGGTTTCAACATCAAAGATCATATGACACGCAAGGCAAAGAAATTTGTTAAGCAATTTCTTCCTGATCTTCAGCAAAACATAAATGAACACATTGATGCACAACTTGACGAAAAGATCAAAGAAGCTGTCTCTTCTTCTTCCCACTCCAAACCACTTCCAGAACTCACCACTGAATATATTGAGCTTGTGCTTCTCGATCGACTCTTTGAAATCACCTCTCCTTCTCTAGAAGAAATTAACCTGATTGCAGCTCTTAAAGCACATATTGAGAAGAAATCATGCAAGGAAACTGCTGACAAAGGAAAACGAATTCGAGAGGATGATGAGGATGATCAGGACCCTAAACCCGAACAAAAGAAACACAATGGCAAGTCAGGGATTCACATTAAGGAGCCAACTGGACACAAACCATCATCTCAACCTCCTAAACATCAATCCTCTGGTCCCACTGAAACCGAACATCATCATGACCAGTTTACAACTGAAGATATGGAATTCCAGCCACAAGATGATCAACCTCATTCACCATCATCATCACCAAAACCAAAGCCATCCAAGTCCAAGCCTTCACACAGCAAAAAGTCATCTACTGGACCAGCTGTTGTCACATGGCTGGATAATGATACGGATGAGCTAGGAAATGACTGGTTCGATCATTTAGCAAGTGCTCAAGTTCAGATTGACGAAGCTTCTCGAGTTGAAGACAGCACCTTTGCTGTAACTCAAGAGATTAAGAGAAGTCTTAACATTAAGAAGATGACCAAAAGAGAACTTCGTCGGATCAAGAATGATGCTTTCCTTCTTCTGAAAAACAAATCCAATAGTGCAGCAGAACTCGAATATCACCTTGAGAACATTGCACGGGCAATGTCAAGTGACTTCGACTGGGCTAGTCCAGACGTCGTCAGGAAAGTGGGCAAGAATCAACCATTCATCACTGATTGGACCAAGCCACTGACCGTGATACGAAGACATCATCACTCGGAAATTCCCTTTCAAATATTCTTCAACAAAGATCTGGAACTTCTAAAGAATGGAGCTCAAGGGACGACAAAGTACGCTACATCTATCACTTTCACACCAGCCGCTCATTACACACAATCAGCCATTGAAGAAGCAGCTATTAACAAACATCTGTTTGTTAAAAAGCTCGTCAAATATGATCATGATGCAGAGCTGGGGATTCATCACTGGTACTCTAAAAGACAAACCTGGTACAAGTACAAACTTGCCCTCCATAAATCAAAAGAACTAGTTTACAGTGATCTCTGAATATTGGCCGTCATCAACGTAAGCGGATCCAGAAGATGCGATTATATATTTCTAGAAGAGATCACAGTAAGAAGAATCGATAACAATCTTTACAAATTCTCTGAGGCGGATTTTCCTGATCTAAATCTAAATGATATCGAAGACATGTATCTGATGAAGGTCCAAGGCAAATTGCAGCATCTAACCAACGAGCTTCGATATGCACTTAGTACTTCCCTCTGTCATTACATCAGGAGAACCATCATCAAAGAACGTGTAGAAGATCTCCAACTTGGTGTGGAAAGTTATCAGACTCAGCTTAACCTTGTTGAACCACAGTTTCTTCTAAACAGCAATAAGGACCCTCAGTACACCATGCTACATCGTCCAACCTTTGGGTTCGTCTACAGAAGCACAACTGATTTTCATCGTTTCATGGCACTCAATGAAATTCATAAATTCTGCGACGATACATTAAAGAGTGTACGTGATGGGCTAGCTAATAGAGTTCGAGACTCGATGTTGGAAAAATCAAGAAGATGGAATTCAAAGGAGCTGCGACAAGTCAAGGAATTTATTCGGAAGATGGAAGAACGGTTATACCATAGGGATCAGATGAGGAGGCTAGAGAGCTATGTTGGGGGTCGTCCACCATTCGCCATCAGACTGTTTCAGCGAACTGACCCAGTGTTCACAACTTTTGGTAAAGGTGGAAGATGTAAGAACTAATTCTCAAATTTCATCATATCATTCTTCTTTACATAATTGGCCTGTATATTACGGCTTGTGCACACATAACAGTGTACAACCCGGACCTCAAAGAAAGGACCCTGAGGTACGCTTCAGTGCCTTAATCCTGAGAAAGGAGCGAAAGCTTCTTACTTATGAGCATAATTAAAATCAGAATGTTTTCCAACGTTTTTCAAACATTCTGCTCATAAGGACAAATATTCCCTTGTTAAGGGGGAGTATTTGAAAATATAATCTTTGTTCAAAGAATTATAAATGTTCTTGAAATTCTTCCCTAAAACTCAAAAACAGCATATTTTAATCATAAACGTTTTCCAAAAACATCATGAGTATGCTATTTTTGAGGGGAGAAGAAAAAGATGATTAAAATATGATGTCTCATTTGCTGGAATCTCGTGTGCTCAAACTCAGAATTGACCCTCGAATTGACGAATAGGAAAGTCAGTAGTCGAAAGGACATGTCCCGGACGGGTAATAATTTCAAGCCAGTTTAACTGGTGATGTAAGCGTGTCTCGCAAAGGATGTGTCTGAGTAGAATGTACCGATTTCGAGCGATAATCTTTGAATCTGATCTGGACGGGTAATAATTTCAAGCCAGTTTAACTGGTGATGTAAGCGTGTCTCGCAAAGATCAGGTTCATTGAAAGTCAATCAATTCAAAAAAGTGCCAACTGTTTCCGGCATGTGCAAATTTCAAAATTTAATACTTATGAGCACATGTTAAGGGCGAATACTTCTGAAAATCATCAAACTCTCAAAGTGTCAACAAAATGTCTTTACAATTATCGACACTTTGAGAGATTTTCAATGGTTTTGGTTTATGGCATCATTAGGATAGTCATGGAGTTATAAGGTGACTAAGGTTAGGGAAAACCGTCCTATGATCCGCCAGAGCCGGAGGGATCTACCCAAGGACAATACAAATAGTTTAGAACTAGAAAGTCCTAGGTATGATATAAAAAGGAGAAAATGAATGAACGGAGAAAGAAGGGGTTGAAGAATTAAAAAGAAAAGCAAAGAAAAGGGTGAAAAGAAATAGCCCTCCATTTGTTCAACCTTAGGGCAGACACCAGGTTCAATTCATAATCTACTGGTTGATGAGCATCACCGGCATTGAAGACTAAAGACGTCATAGACCCAGTGACGCACTAATAAACCTTCTAAGCCACTCAGGTGTCTCTCAAAAGACACTTGTTTCATTCACACGGAGAACCCTTCATAATCTATCGACCTCTCATTACGAGAGTGTTGATATTGAAACGGAGGCAATCTGCTCCATGCCTCCGATGACCAAACAAATGTGCACTGACTGAGTCTAGAGCCATGAGATTCATAAAAGATCTCTTAGGTACACTTAGTATTACTCTGTTGTTCTACATCATGGGCAGCAGATGTAAAATTAAGAAAGTGTCCTTCGCAGATCTTAGCAATCTGCCAAGAACATTCATGAGAGAAATCACAATTGTGATTATCAATGATTGAATGGAAATCCTGCCAGAGCAACATCAAACAACTCTGTCAGCAGGTCACTTCGGTAACTCCTTGTGGGTTACGCTTAGTGTTTGCTCCAAAATGGTCTACAGTCGTGGGGTGATCTCCAGCGACTCACTGAATCGTGGGTGCACTTCGGTGTGTCCGAGTAATCCCTTTCGGGGGAATCCGGTTTAGAACGGTCTGGGTTAGGATTTGAGAAAGTCTTCACACTATGCTGTTGATGATCTCAAATCTGAGCCTGTAAGTACCGGTTGGTTCGTGCTGATGCTGCTATTGCTGCTACTGCTGCTGCTGAGGAGCTGGAGTTCGACCATCAAGACTCCATCATGTTCATATATTGAAGTAATGTTTTCACAAAGACTCAGTAACATCAAAAGTTCAAAATATGATTCAAAACAAGACAAAGACATATGAGCATGATGGAGAAGACGAAAAGACGTTGGAGATTGGCAGAAAGAGACAACATCATATCATCATTAAACAAGAACAAAGAAACAAAGATTATACAGACGTCAGAAGCCCAAGAAGCAAAGAAGACGTCGAGCAACATTGATGATCAAGACTTAGGGGGAGATTGTTAGGAACATGTTTTATATAATTTCAAGTCTTGTTCATTTTGATTTAATGTTGCACGATTAGGACTATATTGTTTGTATTTTTGGACCGGTTCAATAGTAGTCCTTGGACCGGTCATGTTATTTAGTTTATACTTATCTCATGTAAGGGAATATTCCTAAGAATTATTCCCCTCCCAATGCCTATAAATAGAAGGCATGGGAGTCATTCATTGTGTTGGTTTTTCATGTTATGTGCGTAAGCTATGTCCGAGTAACAAGTGATTAATTGAAAGCCGACCATTCTTCTTCTCATCTTATTCTCTTCTCATCTCTCGTAATCTTATTAGCTTATTTCTATTCATACGTAGCTTATTCTAGTGTAGTAGATCGAGTACTTATTAGTATTATCGAGTGTGTGTTTGAGATTTAGTCGTGACCTACACTATCAACAAATGCAATCACAATTACCAACAGGCAAATCATATGTACGCAAATAACTTGAACAGATAGTCACATAGCATGGCATAAGTGAAAAGATACTTTTCGTCACTTTGCGTTTAAATATGACGATGTATGCCAAGCTTGATTTGTTTCCTTTATATTACCAAATTCTTTAGTTTCAATAGAAATCATATCAATGTTTAAAGGATACCAACATACATTGCTTGACTCAAAAATTTACGTTACTGTGACAAAACAAAACTAAATATTTTGGACAGGTTGTACATTTTGATTTGTTTTACCTATTTCAATTTAGATTCAGGCCATGATATTATTTTTAAATGAAAGTAGACTCAATTCCCTTCAAAATGATAGGTGGCACGACTCCTACGGACTTACGGTTAATTAGTTATGATTTTTCGAAGTTTGACAAAAAAAATTGTAAACTGCACAGACGGATCCGACGGATCCTTTTTGAGAGGGATCCGCCCTTTATGTGATTTGGATCCGCCGGGACCTGTACCAGATTCACCTAAACACGTATTTTGACATAGCGAAAGTGTGTGGGACTTGCTAGACTTAATCTTAAGCATATATTACAAATATTTAACAACATTTCTACCTATGTGACTTATCTAAATATTACGGAGGTGATTTTTCAACTAAATTAATGATTATTCCGAACATTCCCTTAAAACCCGAGTTTTTCATAAATTAGCTTTACGCACACAATTTGACACATAAACCTTTTTAAGAAATCTTCTCTTTTGATTTTCCAAAGACATCTTCAAGCTTGTATACAAAGTAATATTTAACAACAAAATTTCAAAGTATACTTAGCGAAACATTTTTCATATTATGTTCTGCTTCAGAGGTAATGTGATACATGGATCTTACTCTATTTTAAAAACCATTTGTTTTGAAAATGAGAGCCAACCCTCTCTGATACCAATTGTGAAAATGTAGAGGGGGGGGGGGTGAATACATTTACCGTTTTAAAACTTAAAACTTGTTGTATCAAATTTCCAATTTGGCTAGTTCTAATATGAAAACTGTCTGTTGTAGTTTATGTCTACCAAGTTGTCACAAAAGTATTATCAACTAATCACAACACAAGAAATCACATAATGCAAACATAAAAGTAAAGAGATAAGTAAAAGAAAGCGCAAACCGAACACGATGATTTATAGTGGTTCGGCTACGGAGCTCCTCTCCGCCCTACTCCACTCCCCGAGTACCCAACTCGAGAGTTACTTCACTAGATCAACAACCTCCCTTTCTTAGGCGGAGAAAACCTTTACACGTTGCTTACTTCATTTTCCGGTACTAAGCTAAACACCGAGTTCTACTTCAGGGCAGAACCAACCCAACGTCGCCTATACAATTACCGACACTAAGCTAGATGTTGAGTTCTTTACAAGGGTACAACCACTCCCTACATTGCTTAACCTTTTTCCGGTACTAAGCTAGATATCGAGTTCTTTACACGGGTACAACCACTCCCGACACTCTTTGTGTTTTGAGGACTAAAACACTAACCACACTCACTGATACAAATGATGTTTACAATGATCCATGACATAAATGTTCAATGGATATAAATGACTAATCTATATGAACTTCTTGAATAAGAAGTCTTCAATCATTGAGGATGTCAAGTACTCTTGAATCTTCATATGTTGGAATGCTATGGATGATGTCTCATGATCTTGAGCTTGCTTCACAGGATCATTAACAATGTATGCTTACAACATAATGAAAGTTAGTAACATTATGATCATTATGTAAAGGGTGATTAATGTATGAATCTACATGTTTTGCTACTGATCTAAGTGTGTGAAATGAGTGAGGGAATGTGTGTTCTAATGTCTATTAAAAGTGTAAAACCATGGACTACTATTTATAGGAAAACATGTGTAAAACCATGTGTGTAAAACCATGTGTGTAAACCATGTGTAAAACTATTTATAGGAAAACAATTTCTACAAGCCACGGATATGGCGGATCCCATAAATTGGATCCGTCAGTTATACCAATTGGATCCGTGGGTGTCAGACAAAAAATATTTTCACAAATCTTTCCATATCTTTCTATATCTACTATATCTTTCCAAATCTTTCCATATCTACCAAATCTTTCCATATCTACAAGATTTGTCAATGATGTATGCCATGATGTCATGTATATATATTTCCATTTTAAGATTTAAAATGTAAATAATATAAATGTGTATATGTTTGTAACATGTGTCCAAGTGATCATGTAAAATGAGGTTCTAAGTAGAATGATTAGCCTTTTCAAAATACTTAATTATCTAACCGTATTTTAAACATTCTAAATGGTTTGTTAAGGGTCTGATCATAATGCTACATAACAAACATGTACGAACCTGTGTTGTATCATACGAGGACTTGAGAGGTGTTGAATGTATGTTGAGACAATATAAGATTACAAGTAACTTGTACATTTTACGTTATGTATCAAGTTACATGTTTGTCATCAATCAAAACAAACAAGATTGCTTGCACTAGCAATCTACCCAACGAGACTGCTTGCACTAACAATTTTTTTTATTAAATTTAATTATTACACTTAAAACCTTGTACTCTTGATATTTTATAAAAACCCTATACCGAACTTAACACCTTACGCGATAAACTTTCGTTTTTACGACAACCCGGAAAAATATCATTTTCAAAATAAAGTTTCCAAAAATAGATTTTCACACTTATATTTAATATAACCCATAAAAACAACCTCCACGTAACTTACAAACGCTTAAATATTTGAACGGAGACTTGTTACGTAAAATCACAAAACACCAAAACTACACAAGTCATTTCTACACCACCAAGGCGATCAAAATGAACTTATCCCAAAATTCAATACTACTCAAATCATGATAAAAATCTCACACCAAAGGATTTTGTGCTAACACACGTACTTACCACACATATACCGCACATATACCACATATAACACATAATACGCACCAAACAAAAGTTAGATAGGTTGAGACTATTAGTCAAACTAACCTGCTAAAATCACGGTTGTTACAGTGTCTGCGAAAAATGAACTGTGGGGTGCTATCGAAGCTGAAATGGGTGCGTTGAATGAGATGTGGGTCATCTTGGGAGATTTCAACTCGGTTAGATTTCTGGAAGAAAGGAAGGGGTCTGTCTTCAAACACTCGTGTGCAAGGAACTTTAATGACTTTATTCATTGGGTTGGGCTTTTGGAATACGGGATGACAGGCAACCAATTTACGTGTATTCGGGATAACGGGAGAAAATTAAGCAAAATGGACCGTGTGCTGGTTTGTCCAAATTTCTTTAATAAGTGGCCGTTTGCGTCTCTTCTGGCGATCCCTTCTAGGTTCTCTGACCACTGCCCGTTATTGCTCTCTTGTAACACTAAGAGTTTTGGAGCCAAACCTTTTAGGTTCTTTAACTCTTGGTTGGGATTGAAAGGTTTCGAGGACATGGTCAAGTCGGCTTTAGAGTCTTTCTCGGGTGATGGTCCGCCTGATTCCAGGTTGACAAAGAAGTTCGCTTTCTTGAGAAGCAAGATTAGAGCTTGGTTAGAGGATAAAAAAGCTTCGGATTCTGAAGTTGAAACGGAGGCGTTGGCGGATGTTGATCGACTCGAAGAGGCTATGGGTATTCGGTCTTTGACTGAGGAAGAAGATTGGATTTATGAGGAGAGTAAGGTGATTTTGAAGGAAGCGGGGGTCCGGAAAGCTTTGGATCTGAAGCAAAGGTCCAGGGTCAGATGGGCGTTAGAAGGGGATGAAAATTCCAAGTTCTTCCACGGTATGGTGAATAGTCGAATCGCGTCTAATGGCATCCCTGGTCTTTCGGTTAATGGGGCTTGGTGTACGAAGCCGGCTGTCATCAAGAGGGAGGTATTTCGGTTTTTTAGGGATCGGTTTTCTGAGGTGGTCCCTAGCAGGCCGTCGATTTTGATTGATAATCTTCAAAGTTGCCTGAGTCCGATTGTGACAGCCTTGTCCTCAGTTTCTCAGTGGAGGAAATAAAGGCTGCTGTGTTCGATTGCGGTGACGACCGGGCTCCCGGTCCCGATGGGTTTAACATGAGGTTTATCAAAAAGTTTTGGAGTTATTTCGAGCAGGATATGGTGGAGATTCTGGAGTATTTCTATGCTGAGAAAAAGATTAATGTGGGGAGTAGCTCGTCTTTTATTACTCTCATCCCTAAGGTGAAGGACCCGGTAGAGCTCAATGACTACCGGCCGATCACTTTGGTGGGGGTTATAAGCAAGATAATCTCCAAGATTCTTGCTAATCGTATCAAGAAGGTGCTTGGGAAGGTGATTTCCTCTTCCCAATCCGCCTTTTTGAGCCAGAAATTTATTTTGGACGGTCCGTTGATAATTAACGAATTGGTCTCGTGGTGCAAAAGAAGCGATTTGAAGGCGATGATGTTGAAGATTGATTTCGAGAAGGCTTATGACAACGTTTATTGGAGTTTTCTTATCAATATTATGCCTCAAATGGGGTTTCCTCCTCTTTGGTGTGAGTGGGTGTTGGGGGTTTTGAGGTCGCGCGTTCGTCTATTTTGGTTAACGGGGCGCCAACCTTTGAATTCCATTGTAGCAAAGGGATGAGCCAAGGAAATCTGATTTCTCCGTTTCTCTTTCTCATCGTTATGGAGGCTCTTTCTTGTATGGTTTCTAAGGCGGAGGAGGGAGGGGTGATTAAAGGGTTGTCCATTCCAGGAGATAATGTTAAGATTTCGCATTTGTTTTTCGCGGATGACGCTATCATCATCGGGGAATGGTCTCATTCTTGCATCGCTAACATTGTTCGATTTCTTAGATGCTTTCATATGTGTTCGGGCCTTAAAATTAATTTGAAAAAGTCTAACCTTTTCGGCATTGGTGTGAATCCCGAGGTGGTGGAAGAGGAGGCTAGGCGTTTGGGTTGCAAGACCGGTTCGTTGCCGTTCAAGTATTTGGGGCTCACGGTTGGGGCTAATATGAACCGTATCCAGCATTGGAAGCCGGTGTATGACATTTTCGAGGGTCGGTTATCTAAATGGAAGGCGTCTTGCCTTTCTTTGCCAGGGAGAACTGTGCTTATTAAATCGGTTTTGAAATGTTTACCGAATTACTACTTCTCTTTGTATAAGGCGCCGTGTAAAGTGATCAAGGACCTCGAAGGGATGATTAGAAGATTTTTATGGGGCGGGTCGGGTGATGTTGTTAAGATGCATTGGGTGGCGTGGGACAGAGTCGCTATCCCGAAAAAATTTGGTGGTCTCGGTTTATGCAAGTTGCGGATTTCTAATGTCGCCTTGTTATCCAAATGGGGTTGGAGGTTTAAGTCCGACTCGACCTCTTTTTGGACTAAAGTGATTCGGGCCCTGCATGAGTCGAAACGCTGCTGGGATTTTATCCCTATTAACATCAAATATAGTGGGGTGTGGAGTAATATCGGAAAAGTTCTTGTGCGTTCGATGGTTTCTAATGTTCCGGTGAGAAACTTCTTTAAAGGTAGGGTTGGGAATGGGCGGTCCATTGCTTTTTGGCTGGATCCGTGGGTCCGTGATGCTCCGCTTAAAGAATTGTGTCCGAATCTATTCCGTCTAGAGGCGTACAAGAAGTGTAAGGTGGCTGATCGTTTGGGGGCTGATGTGGATGCAGGCCCGAGGCGAAAATGAGTTTGGAAAAATCTTCCTTCTTCTTCTGTCGAGTTGGAGGAGTTGGATTTTCTCAACTCGATTGTGGATTTGGTGACTGTTTCGGACCAAAAGGATGATTGGGTATGGCTGCCTGAATCGGATGGTCGTTTTTCGGTTGGTTCGGTCAGAAAGCTCCTGTATAGCGAAGGTGATTATAGTAACAACTTTGTGTTCAGTTTGGTGAAATGGCTTCCTGGGAAATGCAATGTGTTTGCGTGGAGGGCGAGGCTGAATCGGATTCCCACAGCGGACGCTTTGAGGAGAAGAAACTTTCAAGGTATTGATTTGGCGTGCCCATTGTGTGACTGTGGTGAGGAATCGGTCGACCATTTGTTCTCGTCTTGTTGGTTGGCTGCTAATCTTTGGGATCATATTAGTGTTTGGTGCAAAGTTCAAATATTTTTCGCTTTCTCGTTTCGCGACCTTCTGGAGCTGCACAATCACGTGGGTTTGAAGGGTAAGGCGAAAGAAGTCTTCTAAGGTATTGTCATTTTGGGCTGTTGGGCGATTTGGAGAGCGAGAAACAAGTTGAAGTTCGAAGATAAAGCGGCTAGGTTGGAAGAGATTATAGGTGAGGTCAAAGCCCTTGGCTTCCTTTGGGTTAAGAATAGAGGGAAAATGTACAGTTTGAAATGGTTAGATTGGTGTAAATTCGATATAGTGTAGTTGGTTGTTTTGCCGCCCGATCTTCGGGTTTGGCTGTGGTTTCTAATGAAAGTTATTCTTCAAAAAAAAAAAGACGCATGCATCAATTAGTTCTAGAAGATGTAGAATTATCGACAAACTTACATTCAATAATAGACGCATGCATATGTTGAATAGCGAGTGATTTAGAATACATGGGAAAATTTATTTCTTGATTTATGGCACATGGGACAAGTTATCTAAGCCCCCTCTGTTTTTTTGATTTTTTTTTTTATTTTTATAATTTTATTTATATAAAAAAACTATAAACCTAAAAATACGGAACAGAAAATATAAAATTTAATATGTCAAACGCTAAAAACTGTCAGAAATACGGAACAGAAACTGACAGAAAACTGTGTTATACTGGAAAATCAAAGTGGACAAAAGGAATCTCCCTATGATTTGACATCATAGGGGGGGGGGGGGCTTCTATAGTATAACTCATAGCACATGACATACAGGTATGCTTAGGTTTCAATAGGACAATCATATGTTCGTAAAATTAATCCCTTAGTTATATCTACTTCGTATTAAAAAGAGATGTGTTATACATACCCTCCTTATGTTGTCACATCAAGAAGGGTTTGGTCAAACCGTATAACTCGCGATGCATATCGTATAAGTCAACGATTCATCTAATGATTGGATACCCTCATTATGAGAGGGTGTGGATCACCTCACCCTATTAAAAATAATAAATGTAGACGAGACGTTTTACAATAACCACACTATTTACATATAAAGTTAATAAACTCAATTAAATAGAATGAATTTACTGCAAGTATATCAGAGACACCATCATTTTCTTGGTTTTCCAACAATTGCATTGATCAAGTTTCAAGAAGTATTAACATTCCAATTGGTGCTCAAATTTCACTCCAAATATCGTACACAATAATTCATCATTTCATTCATGGGGATTTGATTTTGTGAACCAATGCGTTAACAAAACAAAAAGAAAAATACTCAAGACCGAGTACTATAACTTTAATAGCTTAATCAAGTGACAATGTCAATGAGAAAATATGGCTTTTCCCATAAAATTGTGAAAATACAAAACAGTTGTAGTACCTTTTTAATTTGGGCATTTCATGATAAAGTTGTAAATCAACCGAGTTTTTATCGCCTAACTCGAGTTCGAACTCAACTCAAGCTTGTTTGAGGCGAATTTTATCGAGTTTCGAGCTCGGCTCCAAAATATTAGCCTTAAATATTTAACGAGACGAGCTTATAAAAACTCGACTCAAGTTATTATCAAGCTTTTAAATGATGTATTTTTATTTTTATTTTTTTACCTATGATGTATACTTTATAAGCCTTGTATGTAAACAGACCAAGTGTAAATACTTATTTATAAATCTTTAAAGCTTTATGAGCCAAATTCGAGTAAATTTCAAATATTTTCATATATTTCAACTTTAGTTGGTTTATTTTTTTATTTTTTTTGAGAAATGTTTTAAAAAATAAAATAAAATATCATTATAAAAACAAATCGAACTTTTAAAGCTCAGCTCGAGCCGGATTTAATTTTTCTAACCGAGCTCGAGCTTTTTTCATGAAAGCTCGACGTACTATCGAGTAGAGCTAGGGTCGAGCATAATAATTGACTCCAATCGACTCTTTATTATAATAATAATTAGAATTGCTTGCAAACCAAGCAGACCGTGTTGATTGACCCCTGTTATAAAATACTTTCATCGTTTTAAAATAGCATTTGATAGACCCCTTGTCACAAAAGAAATCAACAAGAGAACTATGGGAAGTTCACCATTTTTCTTTGTTCAAGTCTTGCTCGTAACCTCAAAATATTTTGAATTTCAATAACGAAAGTAGACCGGAAATATATAAATAAAAGTAATTGCGTGATATTGGGTGCGTTTAGTAGGGGGAAAACATATTTGTTTTTTCACAAATATTTTGTGGAAAACAGAAAAAACAGAGATCGCGTTCAAATCAACGTTTTTCAACAAAATGTTTTCCTTGTTTTATTTTGTAACACACAACTCCCCTCCGCTTCTTCAAAATAGAAAATACAAACATCAACTAAAATAAGTGTTTTATGTAGGTAAATTTCCCTTCCAAATTTTTACAAAATTAGAGATAAAAAATAAGAGAATTCTTTCTCTAACTAAACGCACCCATATGTTTAAAAGATTAAAAAAAAAAAAAAAAAAAAAAAAAAATCGTGCTTGCCACTATATCTTTTTATATGTATCGAACAATTTTTTTTGCTTACGTGTGTATTAAACTATCATTTTTGTCTTTCTGTGTGTACTTTATGACCATTTTGCCAGTCTCGGGCTAATAAAATAAGGGGCAAAATGTTCATAAAGTACACATATAAAGACAAAAATGTTGGTTTTTTTTTTTTAGCCCTATCATCTAGGTATAATAGGTTTTAAGATCATTTAATTTTATCATTGAAAAGTAAAACCCTAATTATTAACTTCATTTAATACCTCATCTTCAATTCCCTCGATTGTCGACATTAAATTACAGTAAAACCTTGCATAATATGTCTGAATTTCATTTCTGATCAATAATTTCATCTAGCGTGCGTCTCTGTTTTAATCAGTTAAACGATACCGCTTAATACGCTTAACATATATTCAATTATTCCGTTTCTTATAATAGACCGTACATTACATCTAAGATTTTTCTGTAAATGGAGACAAAAAGAAAAGATATGTAATCGATCTCTAAGCTGACTCGATATCCACGATTAATCAACATGAGTTTTAGTACTAAAATTCTAAAACTATATGTCCCAAAATTAAATTACACAAAGTCATATTTGTTTGAAAGGCTATTAAAAAAAAGGCTGTGAGAGGGTGAAGAAAAAGATACAATGGAAACAAAGAAGAATGAATTTACTGTGGGTGAGCATATGAGTAGGTCAAGTAATTCAACAATTCCAATAACAAGTTTCTGAGACATATCAGGAAACAATGCACAACTTAGAAAAATGTTATACTATACTAGCCCGGGGTGGGTTATAAGTACCGGGCTATTTTTTTAACTAAACCGGGGTCTACATTTGTAGGCTTTTTTTTTTTTTTTTTTTTTTTTTTTTTATTTTTATAATTTTGTTTATATCAAAAAGCTAAAACCTGAAAGTGCGGAACAGAAAATATAAAGTTTAATATGTCAAACGCTTAAAACTGTCAAAAATACGGAACAGAAACTGACAAAAACTGTGCTGTGCAGGAAAAAAATAGGGGACAAAAAGTGGAGACAAAGTCTGCCACCCTTGTCCCCCGGTGTGGTTAGTATGCCCCTAAGGGTTATACTATACAAGCCCCCCCTATGATGTCACATCATAGGGGACAAAAGGAATATCCTTTTGACTTTGCAGTATAACACAGTTTTCTGTCAGTTTCTGTTCCGTATTTCTGACAGTTTTTAGCGTTTGACATATTAAACTTTATATTTTCAGTTCCGTACTTTCAGGTTTATAGTTTTTTGATATAAATAAAATTATAAAATAAAAAAAAAAATAAAAAAAAATCAAAAAAATCAAAAAACATGGGGGGGCTTGGATAACAAAATTAGGGGGGGCTTGTATAACTTGTCCGGAAACAATGCACAACTTAGATAAATGTTGAACAGATGGAAAAACGTCTTCATCTTTGATGCCTGCAATCGACTCCTCATTGGGCATTGAGCCATTGATCACTTTATTTCTCCACTTTCATATCGTCCAAAGAGGGTAATGAAAAACCGCAGGTAAGGGTACAAGGAGTGGAGCTTCGGGCTTGAATGCGAGCTCGCGAGTTCAAACGGAACACCGTTGCCGATGCAGCGGGTTGGCCTTGCGGGTTCGTTGAGCGAGTTTAAAGCTCGCAGCGGGAAGGATTCATATGACCGTTTAAGGGTGTGTTTGTAATATTTTTTTTAGCCGTTGAGGGGCTGTGGAGGAAAAAAAAAAAAAAAAAACATTTTTAGTCCCTTTTTCCCCTATATATACACTAGCTACGAACAGCAAGAAGAAACAAGGAAATCAAGAGAAACCCGAATCCGAAACCAAGCAAGCAACCACCACAACTTCTTTTTGAATATTAAGGAACTGTTGAGATGTGGTTTGCTTGTGGATCGACTGGCAATTAAAAAGGAGAAAAATAAGCGAATTTAACCCTTCCTTTCTTTGCTTCGATTTGCAGCTTTTATCTTGGAGGTGGGAGGTTGAAGGTGATAGATCAGATGGGGGAGATAACGAGGTGGGAGAGAGAGAAACAAGTATCTGAGTATGTGTGGTGTCGAAAAAAGGTGTATAATAGTTTTTATTATAATTGTCTAGTATCGGAAGGGTTAATGTTGCAAATTTATAAATTTGAATGACAAATTATGAATATTTAAAAAAAGATTTGGGAGGGTTGAAAATGATGTACGCCACTAAAAAAGGTTGAATGGAGGGTTGGAAGGTTGAAATGAGGTGGAGGAATTTGATTGGGTAATTTTGAGTGGGTTGGAGGGTTGAGAAAATCCACTCCTTCCACCCTAAGGCCTTATTAGTTCAATGCCAGACAAGCTACCAACTCTCTAAAGAACTCTGCTATAGTGAACGAAGGAACATAAAGAGCACAACATCATTAATATCATGACAATCATAATAAATACAAGCATCAAATAACACTTGCGAACGTATGAACAATAACATAAATTAATTAACCGAATTTAATGTAAGCGTACTTAATGATTCTAGAAAACAAGAATCAATCCAAGCAAACAAAAGTGATGAACCTAATTAGGGTTTATAAGGATACACAATTGCCCCTTACCGAATTTGTAATTCAATCCAAGAATAAAAAAATAGTGTTTGATTCACGTTCTTGTACACACGTACTAATACCAAGAAAACGTTTATGCAAGTAAAGAACACAAAACAAAACCAAACACTTTGTTTTGAAAACAAAGTCGATCGAACCCTTATAGGGTGTTTGTACGATCGACCTAAAGGAAGAAAAGGGAAAAGAAAACTTTAGGCATTAGCAAGTGCACAAAAGGTACCAACTAATGACCCCTAGTTTTGCTTATATACTAATTGTAACTTGGTGACCAAGTTAAGTAGGATTGGATTTTAACCCATTCCACCGATCGGCCTCAAACCCATAAGGGTTTCCGGAACATTCTTGTCATCCAATTTGAATCTAGCCCCTTTCCTTTTCTCGTTAGTCAATTATCAATAATTACTTAACGGTCGTTATGTGTTTTGTGTTAATTAATAATTTTATATAACGTTTTATAAATAATTATTATTCGTTAACTCTTCATATGTAAAGTGTGCAATCCCGTGATCTCGAGTTCGATTGTAACACACAACTATTATTTTATGTCTACAAAACTAACACAAGACACCACCAACTCCAAAATTTCCTCCATAGCGGAAGAATTTTGGGCATTTAATCAGACAATGATCCACGTCTTCTATCACGTTATAACAAAAACAACATAAATTGGAAGGAATAGACATACCATGTAAGGAAAGGCTCCAAATGCATATATTGACTTTGCAGGGGATCCAAGAGTTCCATATGTGATGTACACCAAGATTGCAATCCGAAAGGAGATTGTTTTGGATGATAACCGAGATAGATTTAACTTTGAAACTTCTTGAGTTGTCACCAGACCAACACCATTTGTTAAGATCCTTATCAGAAAGTTGGAGATTGCCAATACAATTTAAAAGGAATTTGAGGTCATTCACTGCTCTACCGCGATGAGGTATTCGCCACTCCTAATTCCCTCCCCAAAAACCATCAGCAAGACGCCAACGTTCATTAACTTAGCAGTCTTGATAAATTTCCAAGGCATATAGTTTAGGGAAGATATCTATAAGCAGATCTCCATCACATCCCCAAGGGTCCTTCCAAAAAGATATATTTGAGCCATTCACGACTTTCAGAGTAAACCAGTTACTGAACTAGGGAACAACAACTTTAATATATTCAGTAGCCTTTAAGATGTCACACTATACACCTTTGCTACTGATCAAACTTGAAGGAGAGCCAAAACATCCATCATCTCCATAAAAATGAGATATAACATTACGCAATAAAGCTCCCTTTTCCATAAGGAAATTCCATTTCCATTTGCCGAGAAGTGTCTTTCGGTATAAAGACTTCCTATACCCAAACCTCCTATGCTATAGTCGAGAAGCATGTTATTACACTTGACCCTTTAAATGCAATGATGAGATTCTTTAAAACCCCAAAAGAAGTGACATCAAATGGACTCAAAAGTCTTGAAAACATTTTGTGGAGCTTTCAATGGAGTAAAATTTAAATAGGCAAACTCCCTAGGATCGAATTCACATTGTAAGCCTCCCACCGATTGGCAAGACCTTCGCTTTCTAGGCCAAAAGCCTAATCCTAAACCTATTCACAACTTCATTCCAACCATTAATACCTCGCATAATTTTGCAATCTGGAAGGACAAGATACATAAAAGGAAGATTATCATGCTAGCATCCAATAGAGGATGCGACAACGTTGACATAAAACAAAGAGAATCCAACACCAAACAATCAGCTATTTTCAATATTAACCTTAAGCCCCGAAACTTCCTCAACGCATTGGAGAATAAGGATAAGGTTTTTATCGTTTAATTTGGACCAATCACCAAAAACTAGGGAATCATTAGCATATTGCAAGAGGGAAATGTTCGCTCCATTGTTCGCTAGTGAAACCCCCTTAAAGAATTTATTACAAGCTTCCATGATAAAGTTTTGAAGTATCTCGACCATGAGGAGGAATAAACCAGGGTGAGGGAATCTCCTTGCCACGATGCTTTTTCCATTTTGAATTCTTTAGAGGAAGAATCGTTTACCAAAATTGAAATGGACGCCGAGGATAGACAAGAGGCAATCCATTTCCTACATTTGTCTCTGAACCTATTATCTCATAACGTCAAGAAGAAAGACCTAATTAACGCTATCAAATGCCTTCTCAAAATAAACCTTAAAAAAGTAAAGGCTTTAAGATTCTCTAATTTTGATATGCGGATAATTTCATTGGCAACAAGGCAGCCATCAAGGATTTGCCTAGTTTTTTTAGAAATAGCAAAATACAACACGCAACAGGCAAACCAAAAGCTTCAAGGGACGAGCTAGGAAATGTACGAAAAAAGAACTATGGAAACAAAACTCAAAGTCACTACATCTCGATGTTGCAATCCCGTGTTCCGCGAGGACAACATCCTGGGGTGAAGATTAGAGATATCTATTAGAAAGGAAGGATATCGTTACGGCGAGCAAAATTGCCTTTTCATTAGATATTGCATCAATGAATTTAATCCTCCAAGCTCAAACACATCAAATGGGAGTCATATATTTACCCTGATACTCTTCTAATCGAGTAGCTAGTGTCGAGCTTGGAATATGCAGAAAAATGATCATTGTTACCTTGATCTTATAAGGTCGAATTTAAGTGATATATACCTTCATTTCGATTATATACGAGGATAAATAGCGTTTTAAGAGAAATCAAACTCCTACAACCATTAGGGTATGTTTGGTTGAACGTAATGAATTGATAAAGGAATTGTAATCGACGATGTAATGCAATGAACATAAGAATTGAATGAATCATAAATGTTCCGTTGACTTATTTGGTTGCTATGTTAGAATGAAATAAAGTATTTACACATGTTGTTTGGTACGATGCAATGAACGAATAAATGAAATATGGGAAAATATGATTCCATGTCGTAACGGAATGAAGAAAGGTTAGCGGGTAGCTATGTAATGAAATTGGTGGTTACAGACGTAATAGAATGAACCAATGAATAAACCATTCAATTACAAAACTCAAAACAAACAACATTTTTTCATTCGATCGTACTCCCTCCGTCCTAAAATTGTTGTCCCCCGAAAAAAAACACACAGTTTAAGAAAATATAATCATTACTGCATTATTTCTCTTACTTTTTTGCAAAATGACAGTTTTACCCTTATGCAATTAATTAAATCTTTGAATTATCTTTGTAACTTTTAGTATCATTAGGTGCAATATGGTAAACTTGTTATATTCTTCACAAATATATTTGGAAAAGGACAATAATTTTGGGACAACTAAAAATGAAAAGAGTGAATATTAATTTGGGACGGAAGGAGTAATAATTTATTTCATTGTAACTTCGATTCATGAATCCTAAACACTACATTAAAGAATGCGAGAATAGAGAATCCAACTTGGTAACTAGATCTCAAATTAAAGGGGCATGTTATACATACCCTCCTTATGGGCTATATGTACAAACCGCCAAGCACATGATACAACCATTCGGAGCTTGTAATCATTAAAAACTCTCCCTATAAGGAGGTCCTTATAAACTGCCCTCAAATTAAACTGTTGCTTACTAATTTGATGTAATTTTCTCTTTTTAACTTCATATAAGTATATCAACTTTAAATTATAGCCAATGCTTTAGTACATGTTTGGTTTGAAGGTTTTAACCCTATAGAATGACAATGACTATCATTGATAGTGTTTGGTTGGATTTTTAGAAATCAAATAATACAAAAATGTGGGATTGATAGCCATAGAATGAAAGGAGGGAGGATAGGCTCCTTTTGCTAGTATTCCCGTGGGTCTCACCCGTAGATCCCATTTTAACTCTCTTTTAACCACGCATTTTCTAATATATCTTTTGTCCTTTATGTTGATAGCCATTTCATAATTTTTTTTGCAAACAACAACATTCGGAATGATACATATAGTTATATCAATTGTCATTCTATCTCATGCCGAAACCTATTCCCATTATGATTCATGCCAACAAACCAAATGGCACCTTAATACTCCAGTTGAATCAAGAACTGACTTGATCATTGAAAGTCGATTTAAAGAGAAAATCTACTTAAACACCTGGTCAAAACAGGTTAAACCTTAAACTCGATCTATCATCTCAAAACCGATTTTTAAAACATTAGTCATGATGCCATTTCGTCTCAACTCAGCTCAACTAAACCCAACACATACAAATATATCAAAAGTAGAATCACCTTTACACATAAGTTACAAACCATACAATACAAAATTACAAATAGCCAACACCATGCATGCACATTCTTTAATTCCATTATTAACTACACTTCATTTACTACACAATGTACAACATTTTAATACACACCTCACACTCTCACACCCCTATAAATACCACCCTCACCGTCTCACTTCCTATCTTCACATTCTTCAAACCATCCCACAAAGCCTTCCAAAAAAAAAAAAAAAAATTCCAAGAAAAACTACAAAAAAAATTGAAAAATGGAAGAAGCAATGAGAAGACTAGCAGGATTCACACCCTCATCAGAACCAGACCTCTTCTCACTACCACCACACAACTACAAACAACCCAAAAACGCACAAACACCACCACAACAACACACTCAGCAGCCAACAAAAGACTAGCACTCAAAGACAACAACAGCACAAACAACACTTCAAGGTACCGTGGTGTGCGTCGCCGTCCTTGGGGCCGTTATGCAGCTGAAATAAGGGACCCTCAGTCTAAAGAAAGAAGGTGGCTGGGTACATTTGATACTGCTGAAGAAGCTGCATGTGCTTATGATTGTGCTGCTAGAGCCATGCGTGGCTCTAAAGCTAGAACAAACTTTACTTACCCTCCTTCACTTTGTGATATTGACCATCCTTTTAGTTTTCACAACAACAAATCTCAGCACTTGATTGGTTCTTTACCACCTTATGATAACGTGCAAAAGAATAATGGTTCTTGTTTGAACTCTTTCTTGTTTCATGACTTTTTTAGCCCCGGTTCAAGTTCTTGTAACCCTAATACCACCGGTTCGGTTTCAACCGGTTTAGGGAGTGTTACTAAAAGCTATAGTACCCCTTTAGTGAGTCAAGAGGCTGAGTTTAAAGAGTTTTTTCCTAGTGAACCGGACCATTCCGGTTTGTTGGACGATGTGTTGAGTGGTTTTTACCCTAAACCGGAAGCTAAAGCTAAACCCGGTTCGGAGCTTTTTGAACCGATTCAGGAGGTGAAAAAGAGTGTTGAAGTAAACCCTTTTGGTTTATTTTTTGAAAACCAAAATGGGTCCTCCGGAAATAATCAAATGAGTCATTTTGAGTTTGTTCAAAGCTTAAATGGTGGTGGTAGTGGTTTTAATGGTGGTGGTTTGCCGTTTTATAACGGTCATGTGGTGGCACCGGTTGGATATGAGAATCAAGACAGCATGTTTGCAGATGTGTTTCAGCATCCTGAAGTTGTTGGTTTGTTTGCAGCTAGGTTACAAAATGCTTGAAGAAAGAAACATTACATAATAATGTTTTCTTGATGACATGTGTTTTGTTTTTGGATGTTATGACTTTTATGATAAATATCATATTATAAGAAGTTATTTTGCTTGTTTCATTATGAATGTTTTTAGTTCCAAGTAGACGGCTTTTGTAACTTGCTAGTTTTGTATATTGAACTATGAGTACTATTTATATGGTTTTATTATTTTATGCTGTACCCTTTATCTAAATGTATTTCTGTGTTTCGATCGAGAACTTTCAAAAATAATTCAGTGACATACAAATCTTACATGCCCATGTTTAATTTGCTATGTTCTTGTACAACAAAACCAAAAAAAAAAAAAAAAAAAAAAAAACCATCTTTTTGGTGCAAGTTTTGGTCGAAGAATACCATATCCATTATAGTGATTAATCCAGGATTTATTTGTTTCATATGAAGCAGTTATAAGAAATTGCTATATAAACCAATATCCCAGAAAAGGGAAACTATGTATGGCAGATGATATCTGTATTTTAACATTGCCAAAACATGGAAAAATATTCTTTTTGAAAAGGAGGTTTTGAGTAGTACATCCTGTATATGGGGGAAAGTTAATACGGAGTAGTTGGAACTTGTATTTCTTTTCTTCTTGAGTTGACCTTTTAAATTTGATGGTATATAAAGGTTTTGGAAGCCTTTTTGATCATCCCTTTTCACTTTGTAATCTCTGATGATGTCCAAATCTTGATCCGGGTACAGTTCTGGTTGAATAAAAGATTCAAAACATGCATGTACAATTCTAAGGTATGATTGTCCCAGTAATTTGTCCAGACAACCACTTATAATAATAGGAGTTGTGCATTATTAATAGTGTTTTGAGTTAACTACATTTTTGGTCCTCGTGGTTAACTACATTTTTGGTCCTCGTGGTTTATCGGGTGTAACGATTTTGGTCAAATAGTTTCAAAAGTAACAGATCTTGTTCTGTTTTCGCTGACCCGTAACGGGTTTGGTTCATTTTTCGTTAACTACTAGTTTGACTAGTTAAAAAAACATGAAATGACTAAAATACCCTCAACTTAACCATCACCTAATTATCCCAGATTATCCATCACTAATAATCCTCAAACCCATCTCTTCTTACAACTCTCTTCTTCATCTTCACTCACATTTGTCATTCATCTTCATCTTTATATCATCACCACCACTCACCAGTCCACCATGACCAACTGAAACTTAGTACTGATATTCTCGTAACAAAATCCTCAATTCACACCAGTTCCATTACCACTCAACCCTAAAATGCGCAACATCAAGTGCAAATAGAAGACAAAATCAAATGATTGGAAATATATTTGAAGACCATTTGCTTGCCGTTGGCTGAAATCATTATCGCCTTGTTTTTCAACATATTTTAGCACCTCAACGACTAATGGAAACAAATCAACCAAATGCAAAAGTGTCATATAATGGGAACCTGAAGTATATTCAACACTTACAAGAGAAAGCTCTTGGTTTAACTCATTTTCCGTTTCAACTTCACAATTACCAATGGCTTCAACCCATTGAACTCAACACGCATATCGCATGTCCCATTATAACCTAGACCTCTAACCTTCTTCAAATTCAATCCATGTTCAACAAATAAAGATTCAATCGCAGATTTAAGAGCTAAAGCCAATCTCTCCATCACATGAACAACACAAACAAAACGCTCTATCCACCTTCACACTATACTCCAACCAATTCAAGTGTTGTCCAATTCAAGTGTTGTCAAGTTTTCACCAATTCAAGTGCATCCACTTTGACCACCAGCGACCCGCTTTTTTTCTCTTAACAAATCCCCATCTTCACAAGTCACTTTTCTACACTTTGTTACCTTAAGATTCACCAAATTCGGGCAACCCAACCCTAAAGCCTCAATCCCGTTATTAGATACACCACACTCCTCAATACACAAAATCTTCAAAGCAACACATTTTTGGTCCAAAATCTTCATAAACCAAACACCTACTCTTCAACTCATCAAAAAACTCATTCGCCTTATCCAAATTGCCCAAATTCAAAAACCCTCGTATCACATTATTAAAAACATGCGAATCCGCCCCATGTCCCTCTCCCACCATTTCCACAAAAAACTAACCGCCTCATCTATCCGTCCATGATCCACTAAACCCTTAGTCAAATGCTTAAAAGTAATCGCACTAGGACTAAAAGGCGCATTCGCCTTAACAAACTCATAAACCTCCAACCCTTTATCCACCTCATTATTATCACTATACGAAATGATCAAAAAATTATAACTAACAACATTCGGCACAATCCCACATTGCTTGTGTTCGCCATAGTTGGAGTTGTTCTTAATTGTGAGTTTGGTGTGAGATAAGATTTTAATGAGTCGGTTTCTTGTGTTCGCCGGTTTGACTCGCCGGATTTGGATTTTGTGTTTAGATCGAGGATTTGGAAGATAAGTGGGTGGTGGATTTTGTGTTTACATAGAGGATTTGGATTTTGTGTGGTGTTGGATAGGATTTTTTCAGTAGTAGGTTCTTATTTTAATGGTAGTGGGTGGGGGATGAAAAGACAAGATTACCCTCATATTTAACGGTCAAAGAGAGTCAAACTAACGGTGTTAGTAAAATTGGACCAAACCCGTTACGGGTCAGTGAAAACAGGACAAGATCCGTTACTTTTCAAACTATTAGACCAAAATCGTTGCACCCGGTAAACCACGAGGTCAAAAAATGTAGTTAACTCTAGTGTTTTTTTTCTTCTTCTCAACATTTGATGAATTGAGTGGCCTTCGAGTTTGTGTTTATTTTGTTACAGAAACACATGTTTGAGAGCAAGTTATTGTAAAACTCTTTACCATCTTATTTTAGGGGTTGTGTTAAGGGAACACCCCGTACTATGTGGAGCCCCTTATTTTGGTCAAATGTACAATCCCGTAAAGCAGATAGTACCACCGGCGGCAGCGTCCAATCATTGGAAACACCCCCTATAGGGGGTGTTAGGATAACACAGGCCTATTTTAGGTGTCATTTATTTTTTTTGTTAATAAAAATATCGTCCCAAAAACGTTATTTATATTTTATGATCTTTACTTAGTTTTGTTAATGACAAATACAAGTTATATCTTTTAGCAAATCATAAATACAAGTTAAAGTCTTTTTAGAACACATTTACATTTCACAAGATCACTAGAATTTACATTTTATACATTTACATGTTTATTTTCTAAAATGGAAACTTTATTAGTTAAATATTAGGATGACATCATGGCATGTATCATGTACACAATCTTGGTAAAATTTTGTGATATTTTGTTTAGATTTTCAAGCCAAAGAGTTGACATTTGAAGATATGGAAAGATATGGCAAGATTTGAAAAGATTTGAAGATCTCTTAGCTGGCCTGACACGGCGGATCCAAGTGGATACAAAGACGGATCCAAATTAAGGGATCCGCCGGATCCGCCTCCTGTTGCTCAGCTTTGCCTATAAATAGCAAGCTGATCATTTGGCCATTCTCATCACTCATATAGCTTAAATACATACTCATTCATTTACTAACCCATATCATTCATTCATTTGATCTTTCCTTTTGTAGCAAAGGGATCAAACATACAAGGATCAACGTTCTGTCGTTATCCGTCTAGTTTAGTCACTGTGTGATCTTGTACTAGTGTGCATATCATTGTTTTTATTATTTACATCAGTAAAGTGAGGTTAGTGTTTTAATCCTTAAAACACAAAGAGTGTTGGGAGTGGTTGTACCCTTGTGAAAGAACCAAACGGGAGTGGTTGTACCTTTGTAAAGAACTCGGTGTTTAGCTTAGTACCGGAAAAAGAAGTAAGCGACGTGTAAAGGTTTTCTCCACCTAGAAGAGAGTTTGTTTCTTAGTGAAAGATAACTCTCGAGTTAGAGGCTCGAGGAGTGGAGTAGGGCAAGGAAGAGAGTCCTTGTAGCCGAACCACTATAAACATCAGTGTTGTGTGGTTTGATCTTTCCTCTCATTACTTTTCATATATATATTGTGTGATTATTTGTTTGTGTATAATTTCCTTGAAATCACATTAAGTAACAAAGCGAATCAAATTTTAAAACGATAAAACTATTCAACCCCCCCTTCTAGTTTTTCATAATTGGTACCAGAGCGGTATTACTCAAGATTTTCAAAGTATATTGTATTTTAAAAACTTGAAACGATCAATGGATTTTGAAAACTTTAAAGAAGGGCAATCTATGCAAAGACCACCACTATTTGAACCTAATTGTTTCATATAATGGAAAAATCGCTTTGAGACATATGTGAAGTCAAAGGACATAGATCTGTGGTATATTATTGTAGAGGGTGACTATAAGCCCATTAGTAATGATTTTTCAGGTGGTCAGGATATAGGTACTTTTTTTATTCGTCACAGTGATGAGAAAAAGAAGTTGATTGCCAAAAATAATGAAGCCAAAATGATGCTTTACAATTATTTACCTAAGAAAGATTATGAAAGAGTTTTTATGTGTAAAACGGCTAAGGATATTTGGCAATCACTAATTATCACTCATCAAGGGAACTCACAAGTCAAAGATAACAAAATTGATCTTCTTGTTCAACAATATGAACAATTTGTTATCTCTGAAGATGAGACCATTGATAGTGCTTTTGCTAGGTTTAATACTATTATAACATCTCTTAAAGCACTTGATGAATCCTTTTCTAGTAAGAATTTTGTCAGGAAATTTCTGAGAGCACTCCACCTAAAGTGGAGAGCAAAGGTGACAGCTATTGAAGAATCTAAGGATCTTTCAAGTATGACACTAGACGAGCTCATAGGAAACCTCAAAGATCACGAAATGGTGATGGAAAAAGACTCAGAAATAGTTAAAGGCAAGAAGGAGAAAATGAAATCCATTGCCTTGAAAGCTAGAGTTGAGTCAAGTGATGAAGAGTCTTGTTCTAGTAGCGAAGACGAAGAATATGCCATGGCGGTAAGAGATTTCAAGAAATTCTTCAGGAGACGAGGAAAGTTCGTCAGACCACCTCGTAAAGAAAAGAAATTCGTCCGAAAAGACCGTGATGATAGAAAAGGAAAGGTAGATAGGAAGTGTTATAGGTGTGGAGACCCTAATCACTTTATAGGAGAATGTCCAAAGCCTCCAAAGAACAAGTTTCAAAGAGCCTTTGTCAGTGGAGCTTGGAGTGATAGTGAAGGAGATGATAACGAGCCCAAGAATGACGAAGTTGCTCTCATGGCTCAAGATACAGAAGAGGTGTGCTTAAAAGTTGAACTAGAACCAGATGATTGGATTAAAGATAGTGGGTGTTCAAGACACATGACGGGAAACAAAAGCCTTTTCTTAAACTACCAAGTGTACGACGGAGGTAATGTCACATTCGGTAGCAAGCTTAAAAGTAAAATCATCGGGAAAGGTACGATTTCTCATGACTCTCTCACTATTGATGATGTTGCTCATGTAGATAATTTAGGATTTAACTTGCTTAGTATTAGTCAATTGTGCCGCAAAAAGTATAATGTCCTTTTCAGTGAAAATGGAAGTAAAATACTTAAGGATGGCATAACTGTAGGAAAAGGTGTTTTGAAGAATAACGTTTACGTTATGAAACTAGACAAAGGACCTAAAGACAAGCTTTGTCTTGCCTCCTTGGAAGAAAACTCAACTCTATGGCATCGACGCTTAGGTCACGCCAATATGAGGTTAATTCAATCCTTATCATCTAAGGAACTCGTTAGGAACCTGCCAAAGTTGAAATATGACCAACACTTTTGTGATGCTTGCAAAATAGGAAAACAAGTTCATAATAGCCATAAGGCTAAAAACATGGTGTCTACATCTAGGTGTCTAGAATTATTACATATGGATTTGTTTGGTCCATCCGCTATACAAAGTTACAGGGGAAACTTCTATACTTTGGTAATAGTAGATGATTACTCTAGGTATACATGGACTAAGTTTCTAAAAACTAAAAACGAAGCATTTGATAAATTTGAAATCTTAAGTAAGAAAATTCAAAATCAAATAGGAAGTAACATAGTATCAATTAGAACTGACCATGGTCGTGAATTCGACAACGAAATCCAATTCGGAGCATTTTGTGATGCCAATGGCATAACTCATAATTTCTCGGCTCCTTGAACCCCTCAATCTAACGGTGTGGTAGAATGCAAAAATAGGACTATTCAAGAAATGAGTAGAACCATGTTAAATGAACAAAACATACCTCAAAAGTTTTGGTGTCACGCTGTGGATACATCTACATATATTCTAAATCGAGTTCTAATTAGACCATTCTTGACAAAGACTCCATATGAGTTATATAGAGGCAAAAAGCCTAGTTTAGGATATTTTAGAGTGTTTGGAAGCAAGTGCTTCATTTTAAACACTAAAGATTATCTCACCAAGTTCGACCCAAAGTCGTATGAAGGTGTATTTCTAGGATACTCACAAACTAGTAAAGCATATATAGTTTTGAACAAAGAAACCTCAAGAGTCGAGGAATCCTTGAACGTAACATTCAACGAAAATCCACCTCCCTCTAAGACATCACCTTTGGTAGATGATGACTTAGTTGAAAGTCAAATGGTTGAAAATATAGAAATTGTTGAAAATGATAAAGAAGACGAACCGGTAAAAAGAGAAATAGTTAATATCAAAGAAACAAAAAGTCATCCATTAGAAAACGTCATAGGAAAACTTAATGAAAGAACATTGAGATCCAAAGCTCAAAATGAAAGTAATTTCTTTTGTTTTGTTTCAACAATAGAACCTAAAAATGTTAATGAAGCCATAAAAGATGAATCTTGGGTCATTGCGATGCAAGAAGAATTAAATCAATTTGTTAGAAATGACGTTTGGACATTAGTTCCACAACCTAAAAATCAAACCATAATCGGTACAAAATGGGTTTTTAGAAATAAAATGGATGAAAATGGCATAGTGTCTTGAAACAAAGCTAGGCTAGTAGCACAAGGCTACAATCAACAAGAAGATATAGATTACGATGAAACATTTGCACCCGTAGCTAGACTTGAGTCTATTAGGATACTACTTGCGTATGCATGTGCACATGATTTTAAATTATTTCAAATGGATGTCAAAAGTGCATTTTTAAACGGATTTATAAATGAAGAAGTATATGTAGCACAACCTCCCGGCTTTGCCGATTTTGAAAAACCTAATCATGTCTACAAACTTAAGAAAGCATTATACGGACTTAAGCAAGCACCAAAAGCTTGGTATGATCGACTTAAGACCTTCCTAGTTGACCATAAGTATACCATGGGCCTAGTAGACAGCACTCTCTTCACCAAGAAAAAGGGATCACATATTATCATCGTCCAGATATATGTGGATGAAATTATATTCGGCTCAACTTGTCAAGAGTTATGCGACGATTTCTCAAAAATCATGCATGACGAGTTTGAAATGAGTATGATGGGGGAACTAAACTTTTTCTTAGGTCTCCAAATAAAACAATTAGAAGATGGGATATTCTTCAACCAATCAAAGTATATCAAAGATATGCTTAAGAAGTTTGGTCTTGAAGACTCAAAACCTACGAAAACACCCATGTCCTCAGAAACCAAACTCACAAAGGTTGAAGAAAACGAATCCGTAGATAGCACTAAATATAGAGGAATGATTGGTAGTTTGCTCTATCTTACGGCTAGTAGGCCGGACATTATGTTTAGTGTTTGTCTATGTGCACGTTTTCAAGAAGATCCCAAAATATCTCATCTTGAAGCAGTTAAACGGATATTTAGATACATTAAAGGCACTACACACTTAGGATTATGGTATCCCAAAGGGACAAGTGTAGAAACCATAGTGTATGCCGACTCAGACCATGCCGGTGACTATGTTGATAGGAAAAGTACTAGTGATATTTGTACTTTTGTAGGACATTGTCTCACCTCATGGTTTGCTAAGAAACAAACAGCCCTCGCCATATCAACAACTGAAGCCGAGTACGTGTCAGCAGGAAAAGCTTGTCAACAAGCACTGTGGATGAAACAAGCTCTCGTCGATTATGGAATTGAACTAAACGACATTCCCATTCTTTGTGACAACAAAGGAGCTATCGATCTTAGTAAAAACCCAGTCCAATATGCTAGAACCAAACACATAGAAATACGTCATCACTTCCTTCGTGACAATGTTCAGAAGGGAAACATTTCAATTGAGAAAGTTTCCTCAGAGGACAACATTGCCGATATCCTCACAAAACCTCTCAAGAGAGAACCTTTAAACTATCTTAGACTTGGTTTAGGATTAATGAAACCTAGTGAATAGATTAAACGTTTGCTAAAACCTTAGATTAACCAAACACGGCAAAAACCCAACCTGAGTTCTGATCCAGCGGATCCAAACGACAACAAGGGCAGAACCCTTGTTTGGGATCCGCCGAATCCGTCATCTGCTGAGGCAGTTTTTATATATTAAACTAATACCCTGTACTATTCATCACTCTCTCCAAAACATATCACCCACTGGAATACGACCCATAATTCACCAAACCCACAAATTAGGCCATCTTTCTCAACCAAATTGAGCTCTAAACATCACTGTAAGTATCCTTATCATGTTTACATTCCTGATCTGCGTCTAGGATTTCTATTTCATGCACAAAACCAAAACTTGGGGATATGCATAATTCTTGAAAAATCATGAAGCATATTTACAAAATTGCATAACAAATCATGTTTTTCATAGTTAGGAATTGCATCTTGTAGTACATTCTCATGACTAGGAAAAACATTTTTTGAACATTGTTCATACAAATACAAAAACGTTATGTTTTAAGCATTACTTGCATAATATCTCTTGAATGCTAAAGGGAATGCATAACTAATATGTATTTTCGGGTACATTCAATCGTAGCTACATTGAAGTAGGAGCGTTTGGGTTATCTCTCGTTTTATCATAAAACTTGCATAAACATAATTTTCATGCATCAAAAGGAGTCGAGATAACCGCACCTCCACATTGTCCCCATGTAGGCACACACTAGACCTTTATACATATCTTCGATAATTTTAACTAAACTATATATATTTTTCGTGTCTAGGATAACTATGCCTCCCGCTACTAACTACGATCACAAAAAGACCATCCATTACCTTCCCAAACACCACAACACCAAGGGTCTTACCGATGCCCAAGTCAATATATTTAAAGCCTTAGAAAACCGATACGTCCATGAGGGTAGGGTTGTAGACCCCTCATTCTATGAAGATACCAATCTCCGCGAGCAATTAGCCGCAATTCATTTCGATGGCCTCTTAGACATTGATGAACCTATCATTCCTAGGTTCATTCTTGAGTTCTATGCAACAATAGGTCTTAGTTCAAGCGACAATGGTCTCATGAGTATTCACTTTAGTGTCAATGGAACCTTGTTCAATATTCCCTTAGATCAATTTGGTGAGGTCTTAGGAGTTCCAAATTATGGAACATGTGTCTACTCCGATAAGTGGTCATTAACAATCTTAGAGTCTGAATTTAAGAGAACGGCACCATATGCCACACCTTTGACCGCCAAAGAAACCATTAGGGAACATCTCTTTAATCCTAGAAACAATCCAACTAGGACACACCGAGGCAAACAAGTAGCTAGAGATCCATTTGCTATGGAGCTAAACGAACTTAGGCCCGAGTTTAGGAAGTTAGAAGATGTGTTGAGAGCTAATGTCATTAGCACGGTAGGGAATCGTGATCATATTAATGCATGTCTTTGTTACATGATGTATTGTGTATCCACCCGTCAACCTTTCAACCTTGCTTACTATATCGCCAAGCGAATGACCGATATTCCGGTACAAGGTACCACCACTATGCCCTACGGGATGCTCTTGACTCGCCTCTATAGAGCCTTTGCACCCATTCCTAGAAATGCCTTAGGATTTGTTCCCGATTATGATGAGATTCCACACACCTTTGTTCCCTTAAGCGATTTTAGGGTAGCGGTTGACAAGGGCAAACGTCCTCGTCCTCAAACATCATCATCATCATCATCATCATCAATGAGTGACGATGACGGCTTACCAAATTCTAGGATTCCTCCACTAGAATACTTGCGTCAACTTCCACCGATTGCGAATGAATCCGAGGAGCATCGTCAAACAAAAGGAATGGTGAAAAATCTAGGGCGTTGGATCATGAAACTTCACAAGGGTATGAAGAAATTGAGCAAGAAGTTCAAGTGAGAGGAGTGTTTGGGTCAAGATATTATTAGACAATGATGTGTTAAACATGTATGGTTCTTAACTTATTATGTTAGTACTTGATGCGTATGTGAACTAACTCAGATTTGCAAGTCGATAACACTTAGTGTTATCAATTTTCCGAGAATAAGCCCCCGTTTGGCTTAACTGCCTATATGGTAGAATATTATGATCGGATTTATTCATGTGAAAACGTGTGTTAGAATATATGTATTTAGCATATTTGTAGTACATATTAGCTATTACATACGTTATAGGAGAAATTTCGGGTTTTGGTCGAAAAATGCGAAATTTGTAATGCTCTCTGTTTGTTTTTGAAGTTTCGGACGACGGATCTGGCGTATCCCAGAATATGGATCCGCCTAGTGTATCACTTGGATCTGCCAGTCCAGAACCCACAGATCCGACGACTCCCAAACTTTGGCTCCGCCTTTGTTGTCGATTGGATCCGTGGGTACCAACAGTAACTTTTTCAAAAAATTCCCGACTCATCCCAACACTTAGATTTTGGTTTGTAGCCTCTTTAGATTATACTCACTGATCATTAAACTTTCTAGAATGATTTAGGAACCCTTAGAACCCTAAGAACTCAATTTCCCACCAAAATTTGAATTTTTAAAATTTTCATGTGAGTCACCTTTCTAATACAAGTAAGGAACCCTTTTGAGGGATCCGTCAAATTCGTGGAAATATCAAATCAATAGATTTTCCACTATCTCCTTGCATTTACTGCAAATCTCCCTCATATCACTCAACTCCATTTCAATGGTTTGACCTTGAGATGTGACAAGCTTAAATTTTTGTTCCAAATCATTAGGAACCAACATTCTTCATTGGATTTACATCCAATCCAAACACACAGATCAACAAACCTTCTGCTTATAAATTAGTACCTTAGGATCATCACTAAACTCACTCACTCACCATTTCCTCTACTTTCTCTTTTGTACATCTTAGCTACATTACTTCACCATGACTAAATCAAACAACTCTTCCACCTCTAGACCTCCAAAACGAACTGCCCGCATCAGTGTTAAACCATGTTGCTTCATAAACTTAAAAAACTCATCATCAGAGGAATCATCTCCTCTAAATATCTCATCACCTATTGCAAGTGAGAATTTTCTCACACTATCCACTCCAACACCACCAAATGTAGTCATACATACTCCACCACCAACAATTACTCCAATAGCTACCACTCCACCACCTGCTCCATCACAACCTGTTAAATCACCATCACCCCCAAAATCACCCAAACTATAACCAATGGAGCTATTTAGGACTCCACCTTCATCACCACACCCATACCTTGATGACTTGGAAGACCTTCCACCAAGGTCAACCAATCCTCCACCCATGACCTTTGAAGGTCAACAACCCATGCTTTTTCATCCGGTTTATCCGGATATCCATGGCCCTTTATACCATGATGTACCACCACCTCAACCTCAAACACAACCTTTATCACCCACATCCACACTAGTTGCCATTGATGAGGCAATGTGGATCAATCTACCACAAACCCAAGAAGAGATTAGTGAGGAACTCACCCGCCTCTACTCTCTTTCTAATATGGTTGGATCTCGCCTTGATGAAGCAATGGATCTCCAAACCATCTTGATGAACTCCATCCCCACTCCACCATCATCCAACCAACAACAACAACAACCATCCAACAACAACAACCGACCACCACCACCACCACCACAAAAACTTGAGACCACTCTTCCTCCCGGTTTCTCAAGCCATGATAGCTCGCATTGCGAGAGAACGACTCACTTGGCCCAAAGGACCAACATTTTGGTCCATGAGCTCCAAAATGAGATGAGGTTCATCTTGAACCTTGTTCTCGAGCGTCTCAATGCAATCTCTTATCCTCCTCAATAGGAGCTTTGTTCGTTTCCTCTTATAGGAACATTTATGATGTTGTTTTAGAATTTCTCTTTTTAGGATTTATTTTTCTTGTTTAAATGTAACATAATTTTTTTCAAGTAATGAATGTTATGTTTTTATGCTTGTGGGTGATCAACATTAAGCATATTATCTCATTTTAGAATACTAACATCATAGTATGGTTGTTTTAACTTAACATATTGCCTTGATCAAATGTACATTAGGTACAAAATTTTGATCAGACACTTCATTTTTGACTTTTTAAAAGTCAAATGGGCTGAAACTTATTGTTTGGTTGATCATTACATATGAATTTTACTTCCATGAAGTAACTAACTTTTTTTTTGTAGCATCTCCCATCCTTGAAATGTATACGTTGGTACTCTAGCAATGGGGAGTATACATCGAGGGGGAGCATATCATAAGTCTAACCATTTGTTTTGTAGGAACATACATCATCATATATCATATCCTTGTTACTCCATTTAGGGGGAGTATAAATCAAGGGGAGCTTTAAAGTTCTCAAAATCGCATTCCGCTACGCATATCTTCTTTTTGTTTCGACAAAAATGGGGAGAAAGGATTAAGTTTGCATTACTGTAAAACATCACAGTACATACATTTATACTTGAAATTATTTTCAAAACTTGCATAAAACAAACTTAATCTATATTTTTAAAAAGTCTCATACTTCATTTATTCATTTGCTTAAAAATACACCTTATGTTTTGTCATCAACAAAAAGGGGGAGATTGTTAATACAAATATCGTCCCAAAAACGTTATTTATATTTTATGATCTTTACTTAGTTTTGTTAATGACAAATACAAGTTATATCTTTTAGCAAATCATAAATACAAGTTAAAGTCTTTTTAGAACACATTTACATTTCACAAGATCACTAGAATTTACATTTTATACATTTACATGTTTATTTCCTAAGATGAAAACTTTATTAGTTAAATATTAGGATGACATCATAGCATGCATCATGTACACAATCTTGGTAAGAGTTTGTGATATTTTGTTTAGATCTTCAAGCCAAAGAGTTGACATTTGAAGATATGGAAAGATATGGCAAGATTTGGAAAGACTTGAAGATCTCTTAGCTGGCCTGACACGGCGGATCCAAGTGGATACAAAGACGAATCCAAATTAAGGGATCCGCCGGATCCGCCTCCTGTTGCTCAGCTTTGCCTATAAATAGCAAGCTGATCATTTGGCCATTCTCATCACTCATATAGCTTAAATACATACTCATTCATTTACTAACCCATATCATTCATTCATTTGATCTTTCCTTTTGTAGCAAAGGGATCAAACATACAAGGATCAACGTTCTGTCGTTATCAGTCTAGTTTAGTCACTGTGTGATCTTGTACTAGTTTGCATATCATTGTTTGTATTATTTACATCAGTAGAGTGAGGTTAGTGTTTTAGTCCTTAAAATACAAAGAGTGTTGGGAGTGGTTGTACCCTTGTGAAAGAACCAAACGGGAGTGGTTGTACCCTTGTAAAGAACTCGGTGTTTAGCTTAGTACCGAAAAAAGAAGTAAGCGACGTGTAAAGGTTTTCTCCACCTAGAAGGGAGTTTGTTTCTTAGTGAAAGATAACTCTCGAGTTAGAGGCTCTAGGAGTGGAGTAGGGCAAGGAAGAGAGTCCTTGTAGCCGAACCACTATAAACATCAGTGTTGTGTGGTTTGATCTTTCCTCTCTTTACTTTATATATATATATATATATATATATATATATATTTATATATATATTGTGTGATTATTTGTTTGTGTATAATTTCCTTGAAATCACATTAAGTAACAAAGCGAATCAAATTTTAAAACAGTAAAACTATTCAACCCCCCCTTATAGTTTTCCACATTTATTATTATTATTATTATTATTATTATTATTATTATTATTATTATTATTAATTTTAAAGAGTACTTTTTCTCTATTTTCACTTTTTTTGTCAGCTGGTGTGTAAAGGTTTATGTTTGTTTTTTTTGCAGATATAAATGTTTCTTTTCACTTCTAATCTCTTCAAAAATTAGACATAAGCTTTCACTTCTTCAACACAAACCCTATATATTTCTCAATCTTTCATTTCTTTCAAAGGCACAAAAAAAAAAAAAATAAAAAAATAAAATAAAAACGGTATTCTTCATTTCAGATGAAGACTTTAGATTTACTTATTCGTCTGCTGACATGATTTGTAGGTGAAGATATAAAACCTCTTAAAAAACAAATAACACCTTAGTTGCAGCTTAACTTCATCGACTCAAATAGGCTAAAAAATTCTTTTACCTGGATTGAATGGATTCGAGATTCAATTTTGGCTTAGTAAGAAATCATTGTTATATGTTGTGTTTCTTTCCGACGCTAGTGTGTTAATGAAATTACTGCCGCTTATAAAAAAAAAATGAATATATAGAAGATTTAGATTTTAGAACACAAGGACGAATTGTGAGAGACATTATTAAAAAAACAACATTATTTTGTCTAATGGCTGTAATGAAGAGTTATTTTAGACCATTAGAGTTTGAATTAGTGAGGATGGACCATTGTGAATTGTTACATGTTTTTAATAAAGAAGGCTATTATCCTTGTGGTAGTGAATGTTCTTAATTTTGGTTAATAAAAGTTTCATTATTCTAGATAGGAAATTGAGTCATGATTAATGAGTCGCAAACTCCATCCTAATCTTATTTACTTTCTAGTTCCCAGAATTAGTCCTAATTTGGTTGAACCTCTCAAACGAGCCGATGACAATAATGGTAATTAGTTACGTCTAAGAGGTGTCCGTTTTAGCCTCTAGTCTTCAGACGTTAAAGCTTGACATTTAAGTAACACAGATAATCGACATCTAGTGAACTAAACTAGTTATCGTAAAGGTCCCTAACGAGGAAACTCAAGATTCCAAGAAAGACCGCTCCTTAGGCAAGCGTGATGTTACCTCTCGGAAGGTAAAATCTTTATCTGATTTTGGTCGAAGGGGTGTTTTGCATTGACTTTGGAAACTTGAAGAACTGAAATGTTGATAGTTGTTTCTAAATTTCTAAAATAAATAGCATGGTTAGGGACATTTCTATTTAACATTTTTTCTTTACCCCTCGTCTCCTTTTCTTATATATATTTTTTTAGTTGTTGTTCAAATGTATAAACATGATAACTTTGATAAGTGAAATTTTCCAATGAGAAACTTAAAATAGATATCTTGACCTCGAATCTCATATGCATGTTAATAACTGATAATGGTTTCTGAAATCGAGCTATAAATAGTACGGTAGTAGCTGACTAATTGGGACAAACATTCTCAATGACATATGTTTATCGATATTCAGCTTGTTATGGACCAATCCAAAAAGCGAGGAAATGGAGGCCCATAATAAGGCCGATGGGCTTAATTTGGCCGAATAATTCCTCGTTGAACTCGTTCATTATTTATCTCTAACAGTTTACTATAAACTCATGTAAGTCGTAACAAATAGAATGGTATGAAAATGGTCATCTACTTAAACATATTTTATATAAATTTGTGCATGAACATGAGTAATATAACTCCTGCCAAAAAGTTACAGATTTTTGATGGAGTTGTTCTTTAAGGAAAGGCCGGCTGGCACCCATCGATGCACAAAGTAAGGTCTCTTCACTCATTTAAACCCTTTCGAACCATCTGCGCCGAGAAATAGTATGTGAGTGACTTTACAAGTCGATTTAATACTTTCACACAAAGTTTACGAGTCGACTTAAGAGTTTCACACGAATGTTATACTCCTAGGCCAACCGGCTAGTTAGTTTTATTCTAGAGAGCTTATAAACTGCAAAATACATCCATGTGGTTTACACCTTTTGGCACTTTACATCCCTGTCAGAAACTATTGGCAATATACATCCCCCGTTAGGGAAACGTTTGCCACATTACATCCCTGAGTTGGATGGGCGTTATCTTTCTCCGTTAAGTGTTTGCATCGTTAGTCCTTCTGTTAAAATGTTTGCACCGTTAGTCCTATGGGTTAAGTCTATTTGCACCGTTAGTCCTTCGTTACGTTTTCGTCTAGTTTTTTTACGTTTTCGTCCGGTTTTTTACGTTTTCGTCCGATTTTTAACGTTTTCGTCCGATTTTTTACGTTTTCGTCCGTTTTTTACGTTTTCGTCCGATTTTTTATTTTTTCGTCCGATTTTTTACGTTTTCGTCTGTTTTTTTACGTTTTTGTCCGATTTTTTACGTTTTCATCCGATTTTTTACCTTTTCGTCTGTTTTTTTACGTTTTCATCCATTTTTTTACGTTTTCGTCTGTTTTTTTACGTTTTTCGTCCGATTTTTTACATTTTCGTCTGTTTTTTAAAGTTTTCATCCATATTTTTTACGTTTTCGTCTGTTTTTTTACGTTTTCGTCTGTTTTTTTTACGTTTTCGTCCGATTTTTTACGATTTCGTCTGTTTTTTTTAAGTTTTTGTCCGATTTTTTTCGTTTTCGTCCGATTTTTTTACGTTTTTTTACGTTTTTGTCTGTTTTTTTACGTTATCATCCATTTTTTTACGTTTTTGTCCCTTTTTTTTACGTTTTCGTCTTTTTTTACGTTTTCGTATGTTTTTTAAAGTTTTCATCCATATTTTTACGTTTTCGTCTGTTTTTTTACGTTTTTGTCCATTTTTTACGTTTTGTTCTGTTTTTTTACGTTTTCGTCCGATTTTTTTGGTTTTCATCTGTTTTTTTTACGTTTTCGTCTATTTTTTTACGAAAAAAATCAGACGAAAACGTAAAAAAAAGAACAAAACGTAAAAAAATGGACGAAAATGTTAAAAAACAGACGAAAACGTAAAAAATGGATGAAAACTTAAAAAAACAGACGAAAACTTAAAATAACAGACGAAAATGTAAAAAATCGGACGAAAACGTAAAAAATCGGACGAAAACTTAAAAAAACAGACGAAAACGTAAAAAAATCGGACGAAAACAAAAAAAATCGGACGAAAACGTAAAAAAATGGGACAAAAACTTAAAAAAATAGACAATATCTTAAAAAATCGGACGAAAACGTAAAAAAACAGACGAAAACGTAAAAATATGGATGAAAACTTTAAAAAACAGACGAAAATGTAAAAAATCGGACGAAAACGTAAAAAACAGACGAAAACGTAAAAAAATGGATGAAAACGTAAAAAAACAGACGAAAACGTAAAAAAACAGACGAAAACTTAAAAATATGGATGAAAACTTTAAAAAAACAGACGAAAATGTAAAAAATCGGACGAAAACGTAAAAAAACAGACGAAAACGTAAAAAAATGGATGAAAACGTAAAAAAACAGACGAAAAGGTAAAAAATAGGACGAAAACGTAAAAAATCGGACTAAAACGTAAAAAATCGGACGAAAACGTAAAAAAACAGACGAAAACGTAAAAAATCGGACGAAAACGTAAAAAATCGGACGAAAACGTAACGAAGGACTAACGGTGCAAATAGACTTAACCCATAGGACTAACGGTGCAAACATTTTAACAAAAGGACTAACGATGCAAACACTTAACGGAGAAAGATAACGCCCATCCAACTCAGGGATGTAATGTGGCAAACGTTTGCCTAACGGGGGATGTATATTGCCAATAGTTTCTGACAGAGATGTAAAGTGCCAAAAGGTGTAAACCATAGGGATGTATTTTGCAGTTTACTCTTTATTCTATATAGCTTATAATTTTGAATCTTAGAATAAAAAAGTGCAGTTCTATGTTACCCTTCTTTTTCTAATAAAAAACCACCCATAATTGCAATCTTCTACTGTATTTATTATTGCACAACTTAAGTGCGTAACATGATTAATATACAATTATTGGCCCGTCGAAACGCTATTTATGTGACATTTGGCATTGAAAAAAGGGCATGAAAGTAGATGGAAATGACCCGTTGACATTGACTCTATTTTTCTTTATGCATGCTTTCACGATGTAAGGCAAATAAGTTATCTAAACTATTTAAACGTTTAACAATGACATATGTCACAAAAGACGCATGTACACACTTCTCATGATGTGGAAGTTGTGTGTAAACTTCTATCGGTAGTGCTTAAAGTATACCGAAAGTAAAATAGTATCATGTCTTAGAAGAGTGGTTTTACATCGATTGCGTATAAACAAGTTGCAACCCTACCTTAGAATAAATGGACTGTTTTCCCGAAAAACCTCCGTCAATAGTGTGTCGCTCGTATGTTAAAAACTATCATTCTTATAAAATCTTGATCAAATAAACTAAGTTATAGATAATCATGTTTAATATTTTGTTTTAAAAACTATATTAATTAAGTCTACTTTCTATCGGGTTGACCCAATACAAAATTTGCTATTCAAAGTCTACAAGAGAATATAGACATTGAGGTTAGCATGGTCTACTTGACCCGGTCTGATACCATGGTTCTCAAACTTAAAAAAAGTGTCACTAAGTAACGTTAATTTTTTCTAGCTTCAGCTATTGCTACTTGTAACCAAAAAATACAGAAATAATGCACATTCAAATGATGAAAGTTGCTCTCAAAATAACCAAAGAACCATCAAGCGTACAAGTAACAGAAGTGAGCACCTTACACTAGGCATACAAGACTATGATTATCGAACAAAAAATGCCTTCAAAGACATCTTATCTCAATAGTGCTGATAATGGTGAAGTAGTTCAATTAATACCTCACAAAGTTATTGAGTTTTCAGTTACGATTATAAGCACATAGGATTGTCATTGTTCGACCCAAAAGTTGAATTAGTTTCCTTCGTAGAGATCAATCTTATGAAATCCGATATTTATGTTTGTACATACGTAAATAACTATTTTATTGTTTGGAACAAATAAAAAACTTAGAGTAAATTACATGGTTCGTCCATGTGGTTTAGGGTAAATTTCACTCTGAGTCCCTATTTTTTTTTGTTGCATCGTTGATCCTTATTTTGAAACTATGTAACACCAGTGGTCCTTATCACATTATCTTTTCCGTTAGCAAGTGGCAACGTTAGTCCATTAACCAAACAAGCGTTTGCAACGTTAGTCCTTTTACTAACGGCCGTTTTTTTTTTTTTTTTTCTGAAAAATAAAATGGAAAGAAAAATAATTTCGAAAAAAAAAATATTTTTCTAAAAAAATTATTTCAAGAAAAAAATTTATAAAAAAAAATTCTTTTTTTTTTTCGAAAAAAAATTTTTTTTTTTCTGAAAAATAAAATGGAAAGAAAAATAATTTCGAAAAAAAATTATTTCAAGAAAAAAATTTATAAATAAAAATTCTAATTTTTTTTTTCGAAAAAAATTTCTAATTTTTTTTTTCTGAAAAATAAAATGGAAAGAAAAATTTTCGAAAAGAAAAATATTTTTCTAAAAAAATTATTTCAAGAAAAAAATTTATAAAAAAAAATTCTAATTCTTTTTTTTTCGAAAAAAATTTCTAAATTTTTTTTTTCTGAAAAATAAAATGGAAAGAAAAATAATTTCGAAAAAAAAAATTCTAAAAAAATTATTTCAAAAAAAAATTTATAAAAAAAAATTCTAATTTTTTTTTTTTCTGAAAAATACTTTTATGCATATTGACCTCCATTATGATTAGATACACTTGCTAGTCTTATGTGAATACCAGTAGCATTTTCATGAAATAATGACTTCCCATAAAGCCTATTTGCGACTTCCAATAGTATACTGGTGTAATTTCGTGTTGTAAAGTACTTAGGTAGCAATTGTTGTTTAATACTTTAAATGATAAATTTGCTCCCAATAGTTAACTTGATTGACAAAATTATGTCGCTATAACTTTGCATACACTCATTTTGTGAGCATAATCACACAGGTTCAATGCATCACTGATGTTGGAAACACTGAGAAATAAGAGAATGATGTTTGTTGGGGATTCCTTGAATAGAGGCCAATATGTTTCTATGGTGTGTCTTGTCCAATCAATAATCCCCGATCATGCTAAATCCATGGAAACTTTTGGTTCGCTTACCATTTTCTAATTTTTTTTTTTTTTTTATAAATTTATAAAAAATTATCTTTTTTTTATAAATTTTTCTTGAAATAATTTTTTTTTCGAAATTATTTTTCTTTCCATTTTATTTTTCAGAAAAAAAATATTTAGAATTTTTTTTTTAAAAAAAAAATTAGAATTTTTTTTAAAAAAAAAATTAGAATTTTTTTTTATAAATTTTTTTCTTGAAATAATTTTTTTAGAAAAATATTTTTTTTTCGAAATTATTTTTCTTTCCATTTTATTTTTCAGAAAAATTTTTTTTTGGAAAAAAAAATTAAACGGCCGTTAGTAAAAGGACTAACGTTGCAAACGCTTGTTTGGTTAATGGACTAACGTTGCCACTTGCTAACGGAAAAGATAATGCCAGTTAACGATAAGGACCACCGGTGTTACATAGTTTCAAAATAGGGATCAACGATGCAAAAAAAAAGAAGGACTCAGAGTGAAATTTATCTTAAACCACAGGGACGAACCATGTAATTTACTCAAAAACTTAAGAGATAAGTTACATTCGGGTTATCTTTCAAGATGACTAAAGTTTCATCGATCATTTTTTTTTTTTTTTCCTCTCAACTTATGGCCAAAACATACCACATGACCTATATGGATTCGGCCTAAAGTCGCCTTAGACAAAACCTTATTGTCGTTTATCGGTACCACACAGCTCGATCACAAGAATAAATTTCGTGTCCATTTCCTAGAAGTCAATCTACTCCAATAAAGTTATGAATACTTTATGGTTTGACGACTTTTGAAATGTATTCGAAAGTTCAAAAACTGAAGTCATAAGTCTACTCTTATCGAGTAGACCCAGTCACCATAATTCTTACGAGTATACATTAGCTATAGTGTTGTGATACGACTGATATCCTATTCTTATATAAGTGATATAGTTTTCATGTTGTATTCTATATATATACTATAGCACATGGTCGGTGCTAATATTAAAACCAACCGACCACATAAATTATTGATTTCCTTTAGCCTGTTTAGGTAGCCCAATAACGACCCAACTTCTGTTACTCAGCCCAACATGGTGGTCCGTATGTAATTTCTAGAAACCGACTCACCACTTTTTAGATCATCAAAGAGATAATCATCTCCCATCTTCTACAACCTTCGACACACATGCATCCAGAATTTTATCACTCGGACCTTCAATATAATAGGCATAGTACTTGCAATATAATGATAAGGGATGAGTATAAATTATCCAACTCAGATAATAGCTATATGAATAGAATATAGCATGAAACGAATAATCAAACGAATACTGAACAAATATGATCAAATCATATCAAATAACAAATATCAGGGAATCAATGAGTCATGAGAAATCTTTAAGGAATAGATAGAGTACAAATAGGTTAAGTAATTGTGAAAATCATTTAAACACTGTTTTCATAAACGTATTCTTTTAAAAACAGTTTTCATAAAAGTGGTATCGCCTTGGTTTCATAGCAATCATTTTAAAGCAATTTTTCCTAAAACATTATCATGATATATTTAAGAAATGTTTTCACACGAAGTTATAACATTAAATGGGTTACAAGTATCAAAGGATTCTAATACGGATATTGAAGTCACAAGAGAGAACGGATGAATCAAACCATATCAGATAGAATAACCAAACGAATATCAATGAATCATAACTCAGAATAGCAAATATCAAGGAATCAAAAGTCATGAGATACCCTTACTGAAAAAGGGTGGAATATCTGTACCTTAACGCGAATGAAAGGAAAGCAAACGACTGAATGAACACAAGGAAACAACGTCGCGCCTCTTCAAATGATCTACACGAATTAGGGATCATTTAATATTTATATGTTTATTTCATAAGTTACAAATGGTTTTAATGATTTATACTTATAGTTATACTCATAACTTATTTTAGGTTTAGAATGCAAATCTGACTTAGTTTCTTATGAATTTTAAGACACATCAAATTAACTCCAGATACTCTCCTAATTTTTCCTAAGGTTCCCACATGAGTTAAGTAATTACTAAAAAAAATTTAAATTTTATTAATAAGTGTAATTACCCCTTTAAAATTCATCTTTCCAGACCTACCCAGAAAAATAACTGCACAGACAACCAGAAAGTTTGCCCTTGACTAACCCATTTCAAAACTTCAGAAAAATCCACCAAAATTCCAAGAATCCACAAAGATCCTAAATATTATCCTTGTCGAATTATAGCTCTTAACCCCTCACGGTTTGGAAATTAAAATTCAAAAACACCAGATGAATTTTCAGACTCCTAAACTCAGGATTGACAACCGATGTTCTAAAAATCAGAAAGTCACCTTCCCGACCTCCAATGATCAAGAAAATTACATATCCAGAAAATAGACAACCTGAACTTAATTTTAGACTCAAGAATCCTGTAAAAACATGTTGGTATCATCAATTTAGACCCCTTGCAATTTGACCCCGAATTGTGGACAGCTTATACACATGAAATCACAACAAAATCCTAACCCTTTTTTAACCCTAATCGACTCCATTAACTTCCTAGGGTTTCCAGGTTTGTAGGCCATATTAATTTCTTATTAATGTGTTCAACTAATGTTTAAATGCAGGTTTAATGATTTTCTATTAGGTTTACAACAACCAGATTTAGGTCGACTTATACAGAAACCAAAGCGAGCACATATAAGTTTTACACATCTTTTCATTATCATATGTGGCGAATACCTTTATATGGTTATGTTTATATTTAACGAAACACACAAACCACAACGAGCAGCAGGAATGGATGAAAAACAAGTAGTAAACAGATTTTAGATTAGGTTATAACACAGTTATTGTCGTGTAACAAAAAGGAGACATAGGAGTACCTCAAAGGCTGGTACGTGGGGAAACAAAGGGAATGAAGACGAGACCAGAATACCACAACCACCATCGATACACTAACTGGAAACCTTGATCACCACTGACCGATCACCAATCACTTCAATTTCTTTGACCCTTAAAACTTGTGGAGAGAATAAGACGCCTGGTAGTTTGCTTTGTGTTCTGATTTGCTAAATGTCGTATATGAAAGGATAGGAGGATAATACTGAATGTTATAGGAATGTATTCTTAATAAAAGAAAACCGTGTTTCTTGTTTTAGGGATGTCGTGTGATGTGAGAGCCCAAGATAGACAATTAAAATCTTCTATTATGTTAGTGATATACACAAGATATTTGGTTCTTATCAAAATGGATTTTGGTTTAATTATCTTGGAAGGAAAACGTATAAAGAACAAAGTGAGTAGGGATTTAGTTTGTAATTTAAACGTGTGAAAGATCTGCAAAATTAAGGATGGGTCGTGTAATTTGTATAGACTAGATTAGGAAACAAATTATTTAGTGAACTTAGTTTAGGATGATTATTTTGTATTTTAAAGTTATGACGTATAGTTTAGTTAAGGTTTATTTTTAATAATGTGTAAGTATTACATAACATATAGTTTTAAATAGTTCTTAATCATAATATAAACTTAGGTTAAAATTTCAAATTAGATGGAAAATGTGAAATCAGAATTTAGGGTTTCACAACTCTTCCCCTCTTAAAAAGAAAATTTCGTCCGCGAAATTGAAATGAAATGATTAAACGAAAATGCACCAGATTACGAAAGAAAATGAAAACGATTTTAACAAACGAAAAGGTTGTTTCTCATGACTCGATCCCGACGTTCCAAAATAGCCTCAGGCTCTCTCAACAGAACAAATCATAACAAATCTAATCCAACGGATTCGAAACCACATGCGACAGATGATAACTGAGACATCTCAAATGAGATACATGAACTGAAACATGATATAAACATGAGATAAGTACGGAGGCAATGCTAAACGGTAGGAATTTTCACAATCCTATTCTAAAATTCCGACGAATCAAGGAAACGTAGAAACGATAAACGAAGTAATTATCGAATTATCGAACGTATACAATGCATAAGGATAAGGGTAGAATATCCGTAATGATAAGAACGAACTTAAGGACTAACGAATCACTGAATAAATCTCTATATTATGTCAGAACATTTAACCCTTATGTACGGAGATACTCCAAGAACACAAAACCCCCGGTCTAAAATTCTAAAGTTCCTCTACCACGGTAACTATTCTATCAGTCGCTATAATCAACTCCGGATCTTCAATAAGCAGCTATTTAACCCCCTTCCAACAAAAGACGTTCTATACTTCCATCCCTACCAAAGTACAGGATCCTAACATGTCTTCTAAAGTCCGATTAGTTCATTCCTTCTGTCCATTTATCTGAGGGTGAAAAGAAATCTTAACTTGAGTTTGATTCCTCAAGCCTTCTGTAGTTCTCCCTGGAACTGTGAAGTAAAACGTGAATCTCTGACATGATCACTGTTGCCAACTCCAAGTTATGTGTTGGATATTCCGCCTCCTACGGTTCTAGTTGTCTTGATGCATAAGCGATATCCTTCTCGTGCTGCACAAGTGTATAACCAATTCTCTTCTTGAAATCATTCCCAAAATTGGTACCCACCTAGAAGCTAATTCCTGTTTCAGCTCTTCAAACCCAGTTCCCGTTCCTCCTCCCAACTAAACTTCTCCTCTCTTCTTATACGCTTCATTAACGATAATGCCAGTTGTGAACATTTTCCACAATCCTTCTGCAAGACTCAAATGTTCTAACCCCAGTAACTGTCGTCGGTCTTAACCATTTAGTGATAATCCCAATCTTCGTAGGATCCAAAATGATACCATCTGCTAAAAACGTCTCTTGTCCCAACCACAATATCACCCTTCGAGAATTTTGTTTAAAGCTTCTTCTAACGCAACATTTCTAACACAATACGAAAATTATCCTCATGTTTCTCCTTCGTCTCTGAATACACCAAAATGTCATACTATGACAAATTTGTCCCAGTACTCACGAAAGACACGATTCATCAAGTCCATAAACAGTCAGAGCATTATCCAATACTGTTGTCATCACTAACAGTCGTGGCGGCCGTAATGAATACGAAAGGCAATTCTAGGAATATCTTCAAGCCATAAATCCATCTAAAGAAAAACTTCGCGTCCTAACATTGATCAGATACATCGTCGATTCGAGGTAGTGGATAACGATTTTCAGCTTCCAGAAGTCAACACATAATCTCCTACTACTATCCTTCCTCTTTACGAATAAAACTGGGGTAGTCCACGGAGGTGTACTCGGACAATTAAAACCACTTACAAGTTGTTCCTTCAGCTCTTCCCATCTAAATGGTGTCATTCAATATGGAGTTTCAGATTCAGGCAAAACGTCGTTCCATACGGATAGAGTTCTGTCTCATCAGACCTTACTGTTCCGGCACTTCTCAAGATATCTTATGCTCCCAATAAGTTCAAGTTATATGATGTTTGTATTATCACGTTGATCAGGCGTCATAATACTTGCATCATATAATCATGCCTTTATTGGTATCATATTCTACCTCGAGTTGTGACTAAACAATCTCTTAGTACCATGTTATATCAGCTTCACATTCTGGTGGAAATCTTGGTGGTTAGTTCAGGAATTACATCGAGAAAATTTAGATTGCAAAATGACTCTCAAGGGAAGATTCATCCAACAGTGTATTAAATAGGTGCTAGAAAACCTTCACAACCGCGAAGAATAATGTACGAGTTTTCAGGGTAGTAAAGATAACAACGGTTAACCAGTCGGAAATCAGGGTAAGGAGTTCAGGATTGTTCAAAACTGTTACACCCCGTGCCCGCTTAGACAAAAAATTTAAACTTTACGCACCAAAAACGTGAACTAAAACTGACCTTCTGTTACTCTTTTACAATCTGACAAAAATCTATTAACTTACAGACCATGAGGCTAATTTTAAATGAAACTAAACTCAATTACCTTCAAAACGACGGGTGGCATGACCCGTGACGACTTACGGATTAAAAGATATGATTTTTCAAACACTACTAGAAAAAGGGCTATTCTTGACTCCAAATGCGAGTCAAGAAGAGGCTTTATGACGCGCAAATGCGAGTCAAGGATGGACCCGTCATAAAGCTTCATGACTCGCATTTGTGCGTCATCCCTCTATGACGCGCATTTATGACCCACGTTTTATGACTCTCCTTTTTGCGAGTCATAACTTAATTTTTTTTTTTTTTTTAAATTAATTTTTTTCAGTTCCTAATTTTTTATTAAATGACAATTAAAAACCTGATAATACAAAATTAAAAACACAAATATCAAAATAACGCATTTCATATATATATATATATATATATATATAATATATATATATATATATATATATATCAAAATGTAGAAAAGATAAAACATGATAACACCAACTCTTCCCTTTTTATTGATGATAATTGAAGAACATATTACAAGGAAATAATAGAGTTGGATGATCCAACCTCACTGAGTAGAAAGTATACTCAGAGATGATAAACTTGGATACTTTACAAGGAGCTAATTAAGCAGACTATATACAGAGGAAAGGGAATATAGCCGTTGGCTATCTCTACCAAGCACACATACAAAGGAGAAGACCCATGTGTCTTGACAGCAACAATAAATGGTAACGACCAACAGCAGGTGGATAGCCAAAACTCTCGACACTTCTTCTTGAGAACAGTGAGTCCAACCTTTGAGCTTTTTGAAGCTTGAATGATATGAACATCAAAAGGCTAGCTATGACTTTAGTCGCTGCTCTCCTTTTTCTTCAAAAAAAAATCTGTCACACAAAATAAAATGATAAAGAACACTTTTGGTGCTGCTGTGGATCCAGCAGCTATACACCCCCTTTGGGGCTGCTATACACAAAACCAAACGCACCCTACTGGTGCAGAAAGCCAGCACACAAACACATGTAAACCTGGGTCATGAAAGGCAACAACAGAAGCATCAAAGACCTCATAAAAAGCACAAAACACAACAACATAAATAGCATAAAAAACAGCAAGCCAAACACCAGTATACATGCTGATTTTTAGCAGCAAAAAAAGCCCCATTTAGGGCAGATTTGCAGCAGATAAACACACAGAACGCACCCCATTTAGGGGCTGCAAATAAGCAAACAAATGCCCCTCCTGCTGTTGTAAAATCAGCAGCAATATACCCCTTTTGGGGCTGAAAGAAAACAACATACAACATGTTCTTTAAGTGCAGAAAAAAAGCATTTAAACATGGCCTTTTTTTGGTCCGTTTTGCAGCAACCAAACACCCTCGTTGGGCTGGTTTTTTGCAGCCCACAACACCCTTCGTTGGGGGCTGTGTTTCAGCAATTAAACACCCCATTTGGGGCTGTCAGAGATGGGTCGAACAACCGAAACCAAGCGCCCCTTGCGGGCTGTCTTGGTGGATCAAATACCAAGCCATACGCACCCTTTTGGGTGGCTGTGGTGAAGGCCTAAGCAAACAGGTCAAATCAAGCGCATCTTTAGGTTGGGCTGCTGTGACAGCAACATCCAAAACCTCTTGGGTGTTCTCTCTTGTGACCGAGCATAAACCAAACAACAACAAACAAGTTTAACAAGCAGCAGATATAGCAACAAGAAGGAACAAACACAAAAAAAACAAGTAATAGCAAGTAAGGAGCAGATAGCCACAGAGACAAACAACAACACAGCCAAATAATGAGTAAATACCAGGCTGCAAAATGGGAAATTCAAACATGCAGACGAACAGTAATAAGCCAATTCGACCCATTTTAACCCATAAGTCAAACATCACTTTATCTACTGATTTGAAAACATTAGACTAGGAATAAACAAAATAGGAACACAAGCAACTGAATAAGCCACAGAATAAGCTATAACCTCAAATAGATAAGCACAAAAGAGTAGTAAAGAGTCTCAAAAATTAAGCTTTTTTTTTTTTTTTTGGAATTCTTGTTCTGTTGGAGTGCGGCGAGTGTACCAAAATACAAACTTGTTCTGTTGGAGTAAAACCATAAGCACAATCAGAGATAGTGTGATGTAAGCTTTATATGATTTGAACAAGCCTATATGATATTCACCACCATTATACATATCAGTAGCGCAACACAGTTAACAAGTTCAATCCAAACGGAAGATTACCGCATCCTTAATACATCTAAGTTAGTCTGTGTACTAAAAGTTTAATCAGGCCTGTCAATGTCAATGTTTAGTGATATGATTGACTTGCACATATAAAACTTTTTCGAACTACAAGCTCATACAGATACAAACATAAAACTTCAAGGCTGATGACATATGTCTCTGAATACTAAATTAACCAGAAGACATACAAAAATGATATTAATAAAAATACTCAAATACACTACTAGCATAAGCATACAAATAATCCCAAGTTCAAACCGACACATTATTAAAACAAAACACAGTCTAAATTCCAACCTGTGAACAAATAAGCCACGAACTGAAACCAAATCGGGTCTAACCCGACCCGTTTTCAAATCAATAACACAAACACCCTATAAAATTTAGTACCACACGAAGTCAAGTTAAATCTTGGTTTAAAAGTGTTTTTAATTAGATTTTTAATCCACGAAAACTTATAAATTGATTTACATTCGATTTTTTTTTAATAATAAAGAAAAAAAATTAAAAAAAAAATAACAGAACGAGATTAGGGTTCCATCTTACCAAAGAAATGAAGAGGAGGAGAGAATAAGGCGGCGGCTGTGGTGGATTAGTCGAAACATAACCCAAAAACCACGAACCAAAACAATATTCACGATCTAAAACCGTCTTGTATCTTCTTGACCTAGCAAGGACAAGTGGCAGTGAAGCATGGTGGTGGCGGCGGTGCCCTGGTGGTCACGACAGTGAAGTGGTGGTGGCTGTGAAGGGAGAGAGAGGAGGCGTGTTAATTTTTAGGGTTGGGCTTATGTGAAAATGTTTAGAGGGAGGTTTGATTTTTGGGGAAATTTAGGGCGGGATAAATGAAAATGTTTAGAGGGAGGTTTGATTTTTGTTAAGTGTAGTCCGTGTTTCTTAAAAAATTTGAGATATGACACGAATTTTATGACACACAAAAATGCCTGTCGTCTATCCTTCAGATTTTACAACAGTTTTTTTATGACAGTTTTTTTATGACTTACAATTTTGTGCGTCATCTTTTAGCGTGCGTCATAAAAAGCGAGTCAAGGATAGCCCTTTTTCTAGTAGTGAAAGTTTACCAAAATCTGTCCAAATCAAACCGAAATTTGGGAATTTGGTACCAAATTTCGGTATAAACTGAAATTTGGGATATCCAAACCGAAATTTGGCCCTTTTTCGCAATAATCGACCCATGCTACCTTATATCCACACCAAACTCACTCAAAGCCATTAACATAACATACTAATTCGTTTACATACTCAATCAACCCGAAATAGTACTTTAAAATTTGACGGGTTATGCACCAAAACCCATTTTTACCCATTTACACATCAAACTACTCATACCACATCCGTTTTGCACCAAACTTTACCAACTTCAATAATTTAACATATCAAACATGTTCCAACGACACTTGACCCGTTTACACATCAAAATGGGTACATTTACCCTTTTGCCAAACACCCCCCTTAAACATTGACCATAAACCATTTAACACACTTGGACACACCGTTGACCACCCAAACTTTACCAAAAGCATTAGATTAACATAAAAAACATGTTCCAAGGGCACTTGACCTGTTTACAACCCAAAATGGGTATTTTCATACATAAACCAAACGCCCCTTTTTACTTGACTATAAACACTTCAAACTCACTTTGACATACCAAATGACTACCAAATCGTTTGAACGACCTTAACATACAACTTGCCATTCGGCTACACGCTACCAACCCATAAAGGACCAACGGGGGTACAAACTTACACATCAAGAACATCATCATCAACAAAATCTTCCATCATTTTACTTACCTTAATCCAAGCTACATAACATCAAGAACATCATCATCAACAAAATCTTCCATCATCATCATCATCCTTCATAATTAATCAAAACCTAACAGCATAACAATAAACAACATAACAAGGGTTATCAAAACCCATCAAATACACTCATCTTCCAAATCATATCATCATATGATCATATCTTGGTCATATGATGAAAACCCACTTTACTCATAATCTATAACTTCACTAACACTAAGAACATATATACTTACTTGAAGGGGAATCATAGCTAGGAAGGACCATAAACATCAAGACTTGATCATTTTCTTTCTAAGCCATCAAGACAAGCCTTTTCCCTCCTATTTCTTGGTCTAGAACCGGCCTTCCACACACATGAATAATGTGGAATTATCTAGACTTCCTGGATAAATAATTGACTAGGCACACGTTTGGGTTATTGGCAGTAATGGCCCCTCAAGTCTCTTTTCCTTCTATTTTAGCCACAACTAACTTATAACACTTTATAACATGTTTAACACTTGGAAACCTAGGCCCCTTTAGTTATGCATCATATTATATAACTATATTAGTCATACTTTGACTATTAATTGGCTATCGGGTTTGACCATTACGCAACTTTCGTTGACTGGCCAATCACATAAGGTCTTTATCCATTTTCATCTAGGGTGGGGTCCAAGCACCCGGGAAACGGGTCTAACAATTCTACCCCCTTATTTAGATTTCGTCATCGAAATCTCTCGTCTATTACTATCCAAAACTAAATCACAACATGTACATGTTCTCACACCTTCAAGTCTTTAGCCATTTCATTGTAACGATCTAAATGATCTTGCAATTCTAAACTTCTATACCATAGTCTCAACTCATAATCTACTATAATCAACACTTCTCATCGCAAACTTATCCAAGATTTCCAACAATGATGACTTGTCATCCGGAAATATTCACTACTTGACTTTATATAAGTCAAACTCTAACACTATTCTCACGCTATTCATCAACGTACTAACATGACCTTAAGTCATAAATCCGGTTAATCTTACATTTTACATAATACCAAATACGTATCTACATCAAAAACCGGTAACTTATTTCAAAATATGCAAAGTACCATAGAAACAGCACCTTTCGAAATCTTACACACGCATCACTCAAGCAATCTTTCCTATCAATCTTGGGAATACTCACCAACTACTTATCAACTTAATGCACAAATCATCATAGGCGTCTATCTTAAGGTTCCACACATGACCTTAACGCCACTATAAGTTTTATTCATTTCTATATTTTCTTATGACGTCTAACATGTTTTAGTTTTTACTTTCTCATATCACTATCCGTACTCGTGTCATATCGGCTACGCATAAGTCCACTCATTTATAAGTCTCTATTTACATAAAAAGGCGTCCCAATCTATGTAAGTAAGGAATTATAAACTTATGGTTCTGCAATTTACAATTCTTCATTTAAATGAAAAGGCGTCCCAATCCATTTAAATCAAGAAACCATAAACCATCCTACTTACACGCTTCCGACATAACATTCGTACTTATTTTACTTTCCATCTTTTCTAGCCTTGGATCCAATCTCACTAACTTTCCATCCATGCCATAAAGGCAAGCTAGGCTATCCCGAAGGATACCATACTATAACACATGGCCATCCCGAAGGATACCATACTATAACACATGGCCATCCCGAAGGATACCATACTATATCACATGCCATAAAGGCAAGCTGGGCTATCCCGAAGGATACCATACTATAACACATGGCCATCCCGAAGGATACCATACCATAACACATGGCCATCCCGAAGGATACCATACTATAACACATGGCCATCCCGAAGGATACCATACTATAGCATTGGATCCAAGCTATATCTATTTTATCATCTTTACTCATTTTATCTTTCATGTACTTTTATAATTAGGCACACACTATCATTTCCTCTATTCTCATTGCCTTAAGCAATCTCAACATTCACTATCACGCTTTCTATTATCTAGACAAGTTTCTATATAACACTTGTCGATTTATTATATTTGCATTCTCACGATGCTACTTATCATTCATCCGTCAACCCCAAGTTGACTCATACACTCAATATGTGCCATCTTTATTTAGACAATTTATATGTAATGCTTATCCATTACAACATACACATCTCTACGTGTTCTTACAACACACTCTTACTAATACCCGTCAACCCCTTGTTGACCATATTCCCAAATTAGACTATCACTTCATTTGGTCTATCCAAATCTTACACATATAAACCTTACATAGGTTTATTCTTTAACACTATCACAAATCTCATCATACATATTTCAATATATATATATTCATGGTTTACAATTTTTTTCTAGTATATTTCAAGTCACTTATGACTTCTAGCGCAATCTACATCTCATTCATCACTTCTACTCATTTATTATTAGCACATTTTAGTTATCATATTTTATATGATACATGACCTCATCACGCTTTAACTATGCACTTCAACTTTCTCATCTTAGTTACTCAAATAAGAATTCATGCCTTCATGCATCTAATCGTTATTATATCCATCATGCCTCTTAAGACATCAAACTACAAACATACTTCACTATTCATTTCTTACTTATCTCAATCTTTTTAAGCATTTATGCTTTTTCAAATAATTATCATGCTTCTTAAATTATTTCACATATCAATGTGTTCCCTCTTAACCTTACCGACCACAACCAGGTCAACACATAACATGCATTCCAATGCATCTATCTCAACTCATACACTTCTATGCAATCGTCCTCCCAAGCATACCACATAAAACTTAGACATATAATATAAACTACCATAGACTTAACATCACATAAACAATCATATCATAACACTTAACGCTTATCCAACAAGTGTTAAGACATTCATAACATAATCAAAACATGAAGTCTATGGCATCATATATCACATCGCATAATCAATCTATGTCTAAGCATCAGTATATTGACTAGCAACAAACACTAATCTACCATATAACTAAGGCATCATAACACTTTAGTTTACTTACTAGCCCGTCTCTAATACCACTTAGCATTGCTACTCGCAATCCATCACTATAGTTCTATCATACATTCACATATCGCAATACAATCCCCGACACCAACCAAGGTGCTCGGCTAACTATCAATCAAGCACTTCAAGTCCTCTACAGACTTCTATCTCATACACAACAACACTATAACACACATACATCACCTATCCTCAACAAGCTCAACTAGCATAAATCATAATCCGTCTAACACTTAGCAACTAATTTTCGCGCAACTAACACTTACGTCAAATGCTTCTACGAGTGGTTTAAGTCTAGGCAATCCTAAAGAAAACCTAATTCACTTAAACCGAGGCTCTGATACCAAGTTGTTACACCCCGTGCCCGCTTAGACCAAAAATTTAAACTTTACGCACCAAAAACGTGAACTAAAACTAACCTTCTGTTACTCTTTTACAATCTGACAAAAATCTATAAACTTACAGACCATGAGGCTAATTTTAAATGAAACTAGACTCAATTACCTTCAAAACGACGGGTGGTAAGACCCGTGACGAATTACGGATTAAAAGATATGATTTTTCAAAGTTTACCAAAATCTGTCCAAATCAAACCGAAATTTGGGAATTTGGTACCAAATTTCGGTATAAACTGAAATTTGGGATATCCAAACCGAAATTTGGCCCTTTTTCGCAATCATCGACCCATGCTACCTTATATCCACACCAAACTCACTCAAAGCCATTAACATAACATACTAATTCGTTTACATACTCAATCAACCCGAAATAGTACTTTAAAATTTGACGGGTTATGCACCAAAACCCATTTTTACCCATTTACACATCAAACTACTCATACCACATCCGTTTTGCACCAAACTTTACCAACTTCAATAATTTAACATATCAAACATGTTCCAACGACACTTGACCCGTTTACACATCAAAATGGGTACATTTACCCTTTTGCCAAACACCCCCCTTAAACATTGACCATAAACCATTTAACACACTTGGACACACCGTTGACCACCCAAACTTTACCAAAAGCATTAGATTAACATAACAAACATGTTCCAAGGGCACTTGACCTGTTTACAACCCAAAATGGGTATTTTCATACATAAACCAAACGCCCCTTTTTACTTGACTATAAACATTTCAAACTTACTTCGACATACCAAATGACTACCAAATCGTTTGAACGACCTTAACATACAACTTGCCATTCGGCTACACGCTACCAACCCATAAAGGACCAACGGGGGTACAAACTTACACATGAGCCCGGTATTCTACCTAAGCTCCTACACGTACTACCTTAATCTCGCATATTCAAATCCTTAATCCTTACCTCCAAGCCATCCATATAAACATGCCAACCTACAAAACGGTTAGACAACTAAACCGTAAGCACAAAGGCTTAGTAAGTAAAATGATCATATCATATAATTATACTTCATTCTACATAAACATCATATACATAAACACTTACTTCATGGCTCACTACTCAAATCTCAACTAGCACATAACATCAACATATTTCATAGCATCATCTCATCACATAGGCCATATTCATGGCATCACATAAGCATAAGCCAAGCACATCTTTCTTAACATAAACATACATGATACATATTGATAGAAATCCATATAACATATGCTATCATCATTTTACTTACCTTAATCCAAGCTACATAACATCAAGAACATCATCATCAACAAAATCTTCCATCATCATCATCATCCTTTATAATTAATCAAAATCTAACAACATAACAATAAATAACATAACAAGGGTTATCAAAACCCATCAAATACACTCATCTTCCAAATCATATCATCATATGATCATATCTTGGTCATATGATGAAAACCCACTTTACTCATAATCTATAACTTCACTAACACTAAGAACATATATACTTACTTGAAGGGGAATCATAGCTAGGAAGGACCATAAACATCAAGACTTGATCATTTTCTTTCTAAGCCATCTAGACAAGCCTTTTCCCTCCCATTTCTTGGTCTAGAACCGGCCTTCCACACACATGAATAATGTGGAGTTATCTAGACTTCCTGGATAAATAATTGACTAGGCACAAGTTTGGGTTATTGGCACTAATGGCCCCTCAAGTCTCTTTTCCTTCTATTTTAGCCACAACTAACTTATAACACTTTATAACATGTTTAACACTTGGCAACCTAGGCCCCTTTAGTTATGCATCATATTATATAACTATATTAGTCATACTTTGACTATTAATTGGCTATCGGGTTTGACCATTACGCAACTTTCGTTGACTGGCCAATCACATAAGGTCTTTATCCATTTTCATCTAGGGTGGGGTCCAAGCACCCGGGAAACGGGTCTAACAAAAACGCCAAAGGTGGGACGTAGTATGACAGTAGTTAGCATCTAAATGCTCAGTCCACCGGTCCATACCAAAATGACATCGAAACCGTATACTTCCAAAGGAAACAATTTAGCAGAACAAATCCTATTGTCAGGACGAAATGGACAATTTCTTATACTCGTGGTTACTCACCACCAGATTTCTCATAGGAATGGAAAGGGTTAAGGCATAACTTAGTAGTGTAGAGGGGACCTTAATAAGCTTAACAAAAGCAAGGGAAATCACCGACTGTGTCAAGAACCTCATGGTCATAAGAATCTTCAGAATGGTCGAAGAGGCAACTAAATGATTAACAAACGAATAAGAGTTTAAGGTCGGAATCAAAAAAATAAAACTCATATAGTGTAAGGCATAGCAATAAAATTCTCAAGGCATTCTAAACTTACTTGGTCACTAAACTCATGCTGAGCAATATGACAAGTTTCCTAAATCTCAAGAAAGAATGATCTTAAAGGGCTTAACTAAAAGTATGGGCACGAATCAGAGTGATGCGGAAGCAATTTACCTAACAAATGTCTTATCACATAGTCTACCCAATCCTCACCGGTCATATCTTAAGTTTCTCCATAGTGGAAATCCTAAGGCAAATTCTCAAAGGTTGTTTCATAAGCTCATATAGTGCAAACCTAAGGGCCTAATATTCACAGGTCATGATTTTAGGTACTACAAGTCGAAGCCTTTGCTCTGATACCATAATTGTAACACCTCCATCCGAGAACGGGTCAAATGTTACATTTATGGCGTCAACAGAACATACGCAAGCGGAAGACTTTAATAATATATTGGTTACAAAAGTATTCTAAGGGATAATAATAATGTAATCAATCTGAACATAACAACTTCCAAAACTAAGATACAAACTAAGTCAAAATGAAAACTCTAAGTCCAACTCTAATCCATGGGGAGCTATCAACAGTGCAGTCCACTAAGAGCTCCTAATCACTCTTCACTCAAAACCCAGCTTCCCTCTTAAAACCTGCCGCAGGAAAAGAAAATGCAGCTGAGCTTAAAAAGCCCAGTGAACAGATATATATAATGAAAGGTAATAAGCAAAAGAATGAACGAAACGAAACTAAGGAAACCTGCTGAACAATATACCATAAGTCATAAGAAAATAAAAGAATGAATAAGGAATCAGAAATAACAAAGGAATGCCCACGAGCCCTAAACAGATATGTCTAGACATGATACATGAATAGACCCCAAACAGATAAACATAATCATAATCATAATCATAGCAAAGTCGTAGCAAAGTGTACATGGAGTAGCTAGCTCACAATGTACCAGAGGTGAAATGGGGTGTATAGCACACACATAATCCATTCACTAAATAACTGAACTGAACAAAGTACCTAGGATGCATCCATACGTTCCTTGCAAAACAGATATACATATACAAGTTCGAGACTGTGCATACGTACGATAATATAATAATAATAAGTATGGCGGCCATGGTTGCTATATAGCATAAGTGGGAACGCTGTGGACTAAATCCTACCTCCACAGATAGTGTCAATACCATTGGTGCATCAATGGCACGGCCATGGACTCCCCATGACTGGCTACAAATAAGGGCAACATAATAGGCATAGTACATGCAATATAATGATAAGGGATAATTATAAATTATCCAACTCAGATAATAGCTATATGAATAGAATATAGCATGAAACGAATAATCAAATGAATACTGAACAAATATGGATCAAAGCATATCAAATAACAAATATCAGGGAATCAATGAGTCATGAGAAATCTTTAAGGAATAGATAGAGTACAAATAGGTTAAGTAATTGTGAAAATCATTTAAACGCTGTTTTCATAAACCTATTCTTTTAAAAGCAGTTTTCATGAAAGTCATTAAACCTTCATATAAAATTGGTATCGCCTTGGTTTCATAGCAATCATTTTAAAGCAGTTTTTCTCAAAACATTATCATGATATATTTAAGAAAGGTTTTCACACGAAGTTATAATATTAAACGGGTTACAAGTATCAAAGGATTCTAATACGGATATTGAAGTCACAAGAGAGAACGGATGAATCAAACCATATCAGATAGAATAACCAAACGAATATCAATGAATCATAACTCAGAATAGCAAATATCAAGGAATCAAAAGTCATGAGATACCCTTACTGAAAAAGGGTGGAATATCTGTACCTTAACGCGAATGAAAGGAAAGCAAACGACTGAATGAACACAAGGAAACAACTTCGCGCCTCTTCAAATGATCTACACGAATTAGGGATCATTTAATATTTATATGTTTATTTCATAAGTTACAAATGGTTTTAATGATTTATACTTATAGTTATACTCATAACTTATTTTAGGTTTAGAATGCAAATCTGACTTAGTTTCTTATGAATTTTAAGACACATCAAATTAACTCCAGATACTCTCCTAATTTTTCTTGAGGTTTCCACATGAGTTAAGTAATTACTCAAAAATTTTCAGATTTTATTAATAAGTGTAAGTACCCCTTTAAAATTCATCTTTCCAGACCTACCCAGAAAAATAACTGCACAGACACTCAGAAAGTTTTCCCTTGACTAACCCATTTCAACAATTCAGAAAAATCCACCAAAATTCTAGGAATCCACACAGATCCTATATATTACCATTGTAGAATTATAGCTCTTAACCCCTCACGGTTTGGAAATTAAAATTCAAAAACACTAGCTGAATTTTTAGACTCCTAAACTCAGGATTGACAACCGATGTTCTAAAAATCAGAAAGTCACCTTACCGACCTCCAATGATCAAGAAAATTACATATCCAGAAAATAGACAACTTGAACTTAATTTTAGACTCAAGAATCCTGTAAAAACACGTTGGTATCATCAATTTAGATGCCTTTCAATTCGACCCCGAATTCTGGACAGCTTATACACATGAAATCACAACAAAATCCTGACCCTTTTTAAACCCTAATCGACTCCATTAACTCCCTAGGGTTTCCAGGTTTGTAGGCCATATTCGTGTCTTATTAATGTGTTCAACTAATGTTTAAATGCAGGTTTAATGATTTTTGATTAGGTTTACAACAACCAAATTTAGGTCGACTTAGACAGAAACCAAAGCGAGCACATATAAGTTTTACACATCTTTTCATTATCATATGTGGCGAATACCTTTATATGGTTATGTTTATATTTAACGAAACACACAAACCACAACGAGGAGTAGGAATGGATGAAAAACAAGTAGTAAACAGATTTTAGATTAGGTTATAACACGGTTATTGTCGTGTAACAAAAAGGAGACATAGGAGTACCTCAAAGGCTGGTACGAGGGGAAACAAAGAGAATGAGGACGAGACCAGAATACCACAACCACCATCGATACACTAACTGGAAACCTTGATCACCACTGACCGATCACCAATCACTTCAATTTCTTTGACCCTTAAAACTTGTGGAGAGAATAAGACGCCTGGTAGTTTGCTTTGTGTTCTGATTTGCTAAATGTCGTATATGAAAGGATAGGAGGATAATACTGAATGTTATAGGAATGTATTCTTAATAAAAGAAAATCGTGTTTCTTGTTTTAGGGATGTCGTGTGATGTGAGAGCCCAAGATAGACAATTAAGATCTTCTATTATGTTAGTGATATACACAAGATATTTGGTTCTTATCAAAATGGATTTTGGTTTAATTATCTTGGAAGGAAAACGTATAAAGAACAAAGTGAGTGGGGATTTAGTTTGTAATTTAAACGTGTGAAAGATCTGCTAAATTAAGGATGGGTCGTGTAATATGTATAGACTAGATTAGGAAACAAATTATTTAGTTAACTTAGTTTAGGATGATTATCTTGTATTTTAAAATTATGACGTATAGTTTAGTTTAAGTTTATTTTTAATAATGTGTAAGCATTACATAACATATAGTTTTAAATAGTTCTTAATCATAATATAAACTTAGGTTAACATTTCAAATTAGATGGAAAATGTGAAATCAGAATTTAGGGTTTTACATTGATGGACACTATGACTACAAAGATATGTAGTCAAGGTGTTGGAAGGCTGGGGTATGCAAGGGTTCTTATTGAGGTAGATGCCAAAAAAGGACTTCCTGATAATGTTGATATAATGTACTGTGACAAACTTGATAAACATATTGCCATTAAGCAAGTTAAGGTGGATTATGATTGGAAACCACCAGTGTGTGAGTTGTGTAAAGGTTTTGGCCATGCAAGTGATAAATACAAGCTGAATAAGAAAGAGGATGAGAGTAATCAAACTGTGAAGGTAAATGAGAATGCAGAAGTAGCAAAGGGAAGGACTGTGGATAATGGAAAGCAAGCAGGAGTGCAAAAAGATGGTTATAAAGTGGGTATGAAAGGTAAAGGCAGGCAACCTAAGTTTGTGTATCAACCTAAACCTGCTGTGCAGAAGAATAATCCTAAAGCTACTAATACTAATAATAGCACCCTAAAAAAGGTTGGAATGTCTAGGAAAGTGTGATCTCTGAGTTGAGGAAATATGCCAACAAATACAATGTATTGCAAGATGAAGTGGAAGATGGTAAGATAAGTCATAATGAGGGTTAGAAAAGTATTGTGGACAAATATGTTTTACTAAAACAGAATCCAGCCCTTAATGTTACAAGTAAATGGACTAGGCAAATGCACCAATATTATAAGAAGAGATGGAATGCTATGTATGGAAAGGATAAACAAAAAGAAGTACTGATGACTGAAAGTATTGAATTGGATGAGTATGATGTATTTGTGGACAAGTCTGCTACTGCTAGATTCATGACAGAGAATGAGGTAAATGGCAGTGGAAGTAACATTCTACATAACTAGTTTTAATGGATTGCAAAATAGCATCCTGGAATATCAGAGGATTAGGGAAAGTCATTAAACAGAATGAAATTAAAAAGTTGATTAGGAATGAAAACTTGTGTGTATGTGCAGTTTTAGAGACTCATATGAAGAATGATAGGATTGGGAAGATAGGTGATAGAGTGTTTGGAAACTGGAATTGGCAACATAGTCTTCATGTTAGCAAGAAGGGTTGCAGGATTATGGTGGGATGGGACAGTAATATAGTGGAATGTACTTTGATTCACAGCTCTGGACAGACCATGTTCCACCTTATTGAGGCTATTCAATTACCAATAAAGATCTTCTGCACTTTTATACATGCTGCAAATTATGGGAGAGATAGAAGAGAGTTATGGAAAGATTTGACTATATACAGGCAATGGTTAATACTGGGGCTTGGGTATTAATGGGTGATGTTAATGTAACCTTAAATGTTGATGATCATTCAGAAGGTGGCTCATCTATGACTCAGGATATGTTGGAATTTCAAGATTGTGTGAATGCTATTGAAGTTGAAGATATATGCAGCACAGGATTCCACTACACATGGACTAAAAGTCTTTTGATCTCTGAAGCTAAAATTTTGAAAAAGATTGATAGGGTCATGTGTAATACTGCATTTCTTTCTAAATTCAATAATGCTAATGCTGTTTTTCTCCCTTATGTAATTTCAGATCACAACCCTGCAATTCTCACTTGTCCTGAAGTTTTAAAGAAGAAGAGAAGGTCCTTCAGGTTTGCAAATTATGTTGCTGATAAGGGTGATTTCTTAACTACAATGAAGGAGAATTGGAATGAATCTACTCAAGGGCATGCAATGTACCAACTTGTGCAAAAATTGAAAGCTTTAAAGACTCACATGAATAATCTAAAATGGAAGAATGGGAACTTATTTGTCAAAGTGGAGGAGCTAAGGAAGCAATTGCATGAGATCCAGGCTAAAGTTGATAAAGATCCAGTTAACAAAGACTTAAGGAAGGAAGGTACTTTGATCCTGAATGAATACAACAGTGCTCTCCAAGATGAGGAAAAGTTGTTATGTTAAAAAGCTAAAATAGACTGGTTAAAAGAATGAGACAAGAATTCTGCTTATTTCCACAAAGTTCTAAAGGGGAAGTTGAATAGGAGTAGAATTCAGAATATTTGCTTTGAAGATGGTACCATTGTCACTGGTGATCAAGTTGATTGGCAATTTCAAAAGCATTTTGAGAATTTTCTAGGTACTGAGTCAGATGCAGTTCAAATGAGTGATGAGATAACTGATCTTTTTGCAAAGAAAGTTACTGATATGGAAGCTATGCAAATGACTAGAATGGTGACTGAGGAGGAAATAAAACATGCATTATTTGATATTGATGACAACAAAGCACCTGGGCCAGATCGATTTACCTCAAAATTCTTCAAAAAGGCATGAACTATGATCAAGGAGGACTTTTGCAAAGATGTCAAAGAATTTTTTTGTTTCAGGAAAACTTCTTGGGCAATTGAATGCTACCCTCATCACTTTAGTTCCTAAGATCCAAACACCCTAAAGAGTTATTAATTTCAGGCCCATTGCATGCTGCAATGTGATTTATAAGTGCATCAGCAAAATTCTCACTAATAGAATCATGAAGGTGTTGTGTAGTTTGGTAGACCAAAATCAAAGTGCTTTCATACCTGGAAGGGCAATCACATATAACATATTGTTAACTCAGGAGCTTCTAAAGGGATACAAGTGTGTGAATGGGCCAAAAAGGTGTTCTTTCAAAAGAGACATTCAAAAGGCCTATGATACAGTTTCATGGGAGTTTCTTAGCGGTATACTGCATAATTTTGGTTTTCCTAGTATGATGATTCAGTGGATCACTACATGTATAACAACCCCTCACTTCACCATATGTGTAAATGGAGAGAGACATGGGTACTTCAGTGGTGGAAGAGGGCTTAGGCAGGGTGACCCAATCTCACCCTACCTGTTTATACTAGTCATGGAAGTTTTGAATTTATTCATTAAGGATGAGATTGCTAAAGAAAGGAATTGCAAGTAACATTTTGGATGTAAAAGTCTTAAACTGACCCACTTATGTTTTGCTGATAACCTTTTGGTTTTGTGTCATAAGGATGCTACATTTGTAAGGACTATTAAAGAGGCTCTTGGGAAATTCAGCAGTGTATCTGGGCTATATCCAAACTTAGGAAAAAGTACTATGTTATGTGGCAATTTAAGCATGGAAGAAATTGAAAGCATTCAAACAATTTTGCCATTCAAAATTGGCAAGATGCGTGTGAGATATCTAGGAGTTCCTTTAGTTGACAAAAAGACAGAATTAATGATTGCAAATGGCTGATTGACAAGGTTAGGCAGAAGCTTAATGATTTGAAAAATAAGAGTCTCTCATATGCTGGAAGGGGCCAATTAATAGCCTCTGTACTCTCATCTATGCAAGTGTATTGGGGATCTGTTTTCAAGTTGCCTAAAGCTGTTATTAATGATATTGAAAAGTTGTTCAAAGGCTTCTTATGGTGTAATGGTGAACAAACTAGAGGGAAAGCAAGGGTAGCATGAAAAGAAGTATGCAAGCCAAAAGATCAAGGTGGTCTGGGTCTTAAACGATTGGAACAGTGGAATAGAACTCTTCTCGTCAAACATCTATGGAACATTGCTACTATGAAGGCATCTTTATGGGTGAAGTGGATAAGCAATATTAAATTGAAGGGTAGGAGTGTTTGGGGGGTACAAAGCTATAGTACTGACAGTTGGTGTTGGAAAACTATATTGGAGCCAAGACAAAATATAGAAGATCATATTAAGTACAAAGTGGGAGATGGCAAAACTATTTCTGCTTGGTATGACAGATGGAATAATCACCAGGCATTAGCTAAGTCTATCAGTAGAAGAAATATTCATTCAGAAGGTTTTAATGACCAAAGTAAGCTTTGTGATGTCCTGGATGCTAATGGGTGGAAATGGTCACAGGAGTGGAGTACTAAATATGATTTTATTCAAACCATGAATGTGCCATTATTGACAAATAATCCTGATTCCGCTGTTTGGGTCACAAAAAATGGAAGAGAAGTAAATTTTGCTACTAGTCATGTATGGATGGATATGAGAATGGATGATGTAAAGGTGATATGGGACAAACTTGTTTGGTATTCTCACTGTATTCCTAAACACAGTTTTGTCCTATGGCTTGCAATTAAGCATAAGCTTCTCACCCAAGACAAACTATTGAAATGGTATCCAAATAAAAGCCTGCAGTGCCCACTGTTCAAGAATGTTGAAGACTCACACGACCATCTGTTTTTCAGTGTAAGTTTTCTCAAGAGGTATGGACTGCAATAAAGATAATGGTCAGGATCAGCCCAATTGCAACCACATGGGATGATTATGTGACTAATATGAGCTGCATTTAGAGTCATAACAATATTTGGAGTGTTATTAAAAAGCTATGTTTTGCTGCCACAGTGTACTTCATATGGCAGGAAAGGAATAAAAGGGTGTTTAAACAGGAAGAAAGGGATAAGGATACCTTGATAAGAATCATAAGAGATGAAGTAAGGTTTAAGCTAATGTCCATCAAAGTCAAAAGTACTAATGCAGTCAAGGAGGCTAGTACTATTTGGGAGGTGATATTGGCTTAAGTATTGTAGTTCAGGTTCTAAAGGGGTGTTTGGAAGATTGGTTTATATAGAAGCAGATGGCTAATACCTTAACTCCTCTTATTCTCTGTACTCATTGTGAGTCTATGCTTCATTTATGTGGTGCTAGGGTAACATACATGGACCATAGAGTTACATTGTGGTATAGTATGAGTTGAGTAGTTATAAAGTAGTTTCCTGCTGGTGAGGTGATATGTTCTACATAATTGGATGGATCACTGATTATTGAATAGAAACACACTGTTTCTATCTTGGAAAACATAAATTGAAGAATTTGAGGTTCAAGAAATCTGCACACAAATCTCCTTTCTCAGTCATACAGGAAAGTTGAGATTTGATAAAAGGATTTATCCTGTACTTCACAGTTTCATCATTAACTGAAACTTGAAGTCTTTTAAGCATGCTACAGATGATGGCCTTGTAAATTGGTTGCTTATTACCTTTTCTGCTTATAAACATTTTAAGCTCTAAGTTGGCCTTTGTTAGGTACTTACAGTTTAAAGTGCTCTTATATTAGTTTAGGTCAATAGGTTTACCATAAAGTAGGTTCCTATGCTGTGAAGGGTAAGTATGCTTGGTGGGACAGTGTATGATGCTAGGAATAGTGAGGAGTGAAAGATGAACCTACTTGGTCCTAGCAATACATTGTCCATCGGAGGTTAGGTGTGTTCCCCCTCAAGGTGAGTGTTTCCAAATTTCTGAAGCCATTCTAGTGATGGAAATGTAGGAAGTTTGGAAGAGCCCTTGACTGGTTGAGTGAATGGGTGGCTATAGCCCACACAATGATGCTCTCCCACCATCTCCTATTGGTTATTGTGGATGTTGGTTGAATGACCAATTTGGATGGTGGTTGGGAAATGTATATTGTGAGGCTATGGTCTTGGTGCAAAATTACATGGATGAATTTGGAAGCATGTAAACATGGGTTGTTTGCTACTTCCCTGATGTGAGTTGTACAAATGGCTACATCATAACGCAGAGTTGAGATGTTGTGTCTGATATGGGATGTGATTATCAGAGATAGTTATAGCTTGTTGTTAGATATCGGTTAGATTAGATTGCTTGTTTTGATTGCTTCTGAATGGGCATGTCCATTGCAGTTTGAATGAATTGTGTATAAATTGTTTGATGTTAATAAAATATTTCACCCTTTGCGCAAAAAAACAAATCATTAATTATAAGAGCTATTATTAATCGATAACTAGTATTTTTAAATTTGAAACAAACATTTTATTAATGTAGCTGTAGTAAAATAATAAAATTCAACAAAGCTATTGAGAAAATAATAAAAAAAGAGGTAGAAGAATGATTGAACCACTGCATAAATTGACAATGATATGGCCATGTGAGCGATGCCCATAGACTTTGATTCTAGCAATTTTCTCATTAATTATCGGATAATTTACAAACATTATAAACGAATATATATATATATATATATATATATATATATATATATATATATATATATATATATATATATAGGGGAGCTTTATTTTCAGAACCCTGTTAAGTGCGGGAACTGCGAGAACTCCAAATTTGCATTAGAAAACGTGCATGTTCATATAAAACATGTATGTTTTCTTACATACACCTTAATACGCATACCTGCGTATTAAGGTGTATGTAAGAAAATATACATGTTTTATATGAACATGCATGTTTTCTAATGCAAAATTGGAGTTCTCACAGTTCCCGCACTTAACAAGGTTCTGAAAATAAAAACCATTTTGCATTGATCTGTTGCACTTAACAGGTTTTATATGAACATGTGTGTTACTCAAGTATGTGTATTAAGGTGTATGTAAGAAAACATACATGTTTTATATGAACATGAATGTTTTCTAATGCAAAATTGGAGTTCTCGCAGTTCCCGCACTTAACAGGGTTCTCAAAATAAAGATACACTATATATATATATATATATATATATATATATTTTTTTTTTTTTTTTTCTTTTTCTCGTATGTCGTATGTCATGTAAAGTTATTACAACTTACAGAAAAAATATTTTAAATACGAAAACTAAATGCAAACTTGATTGCTGACTATTACGGAGTAATACTTTTGATATCAAACATTATACTAATTATTTCTGGAAAGAAAGTGAGTTCACATGGTCTATAAGAGCATGTGTAGTGGGAGCAACAACGCCCCGATTTGCCTGGAAAACGCCCTAACAGCGCCCCACAAGCCAAAACGCAAGGGCGCTGTTGCCCAAAAAAACCCACCTCTCGTGGTTCTGACAGCGCCTAAGCATCACACTTCAAACGAGAATTGTAGCCGTTGGAACGGCTATATTGACCATTTCATACATTTTTTTTCTTCTCTCAATTTTTGTATATATATACACACAAACATTAAACATTTTACACCAAAACACTCTCAAACACATTCCATTCTCATCAAATTTTATACAATCTTTCACCTTTTTGGTATATGTATGATTTTTTTTTTTTTTTTTTTTTTAATTTTTTTTTAATTATGTAATGTTTTAGGGTTTATTTTAATAAAATTGTCTTTTTATTTATATTATTTAGTTTTATTTATTAGTTTAGTGATTAAAAAAAATAAAAAAAGAAAAGAAAATGAATGTCACGTGTCAAACAACCCCCCACTCACCACTACACCACTTTTTCAACAAAGCCCCACAATACCCCACATGCCACGTGTCAAACAACCCCCCCCCCTCTCTTACGCACCACTACACATACTCTAAGACCATCCGTAGTGGGGGTTGTTTCACCCCAACAGCGCCCAAAATACACTCCAACAGCGCCCCAGCCCCAAAACGCAGGGGCGCTGTTGATCCAAAATTTGCATTTTCGGTTGTTCTGACCGCGCCCCTTCTTGCTTTGTTTGTGTGTTTTTTTTTTTTTGTAAAATAGCACCAACAACCCCTCACTCTCCACTACATCACTTTTTCAACAGCGTCCCATAATACCCCACATGCCACGTGGCAAACAACTCCCCACTCTCCACACCACCCCACTACACATGGTCTAAGACCATGCGTACTGGGCGTTATTGCACCCTTTTTTTTCCCGAACAGCGCCCAACAGCGCCCCTTGGTGCAAAACGTCGGGGCACTGTTGATCAAAAAAATGCATCGCGCTGGTGGTTCGAACAGCACTTGGTGCATGTGTTATTTCGAGGAATGTAGCCGTTGCAACGGCTAAAAAATGAAGCGTCCCCTTTTCTTTTTCTTTTTTCTTCTCTAATTTTTAGTATATATACACACACAAACATATAACTTTTACACCAAAACACTCTCAAACACATTCCATTCTCATCAAATTTTATACAATCTTTCACCTTTTTATACTATGGGTTCTCCTTCAACGTCTTCTCTTATTCTTGAATCTAGTTCGGATGACGATTACTCCGACCGAGAACTAGAAGCGATGTCTCTTGCTGCTGGGGCTGTAGCTATTTACGTCGCTCAAAACCCACCAAAACCGATCCAAAGAAGAAAAGCGGTTTATCGAGACCGTTTCGAGGCCAACGAAAGGTTGATGAAAGATTATTTCCACCCAACGGAGCCAACGTACAATGACAAAGCATTTAGGCGCCGTTTTAGAATGAGCAAACGGTTATTTTTGCGTATCGCAAATGATTTGGAGGCGCATTTCGATTACTTTAAACAAAAACCCGACGGATTGGGTTACCCGGGGTTCACGTCGATACAAAAGTGCACAGCTGCTAAGCGGGTGATCGGTTACGGTGTCTCCACCGACCTCAACGACGATTATTTAAAGATGGCCGAGAAAACGTGTCGGGATACAGTTGAGAAATTTACAATAGGTAAAAAAAATCTCTTTATCTATTTATTGTTTTTCTTATATATTTATATATCTATTGTCACAAAATGTTTTAGGAATAAAAGCCTTGTACGAGAAGCGGTATTTAAGAAAACCGACGAAAAATGATTTGATGCGAATATACGATGTGCACCAAGAGGTTCATGGCATACCCGGTATGATGGGTAGTATAGATTGCATGCATTGGGCATGGTCTAACTGTCCAACCGCTTGGCGAGGTCAATACCACGGGGGAAGCCACAAAGGTCCAACGCTAGTTCTTCAAGCCGTTTGCTCATACGATCTATGGGTATTGAGTGCTTACTTTGGTATCCCCGACTCTCTTAATGATATCAACATTTTAGAGCAATCACCGTCCTCGAAGACATCATCTCAGGTACCGCGCCGTCTCTCGGTTTTTATGCTAATGACAACTTCCATCCAGGTAGCTACTATTTGGGTGACGATATATACCCGGAATACTCGTTCATCATAAAAACGATGTCACAGCCGATCGATCCTAAAAAAGATAACTGGAGAAAAGTACAAGAATCGGCAAGAAAAAACATAGAAAATGTTTCGGTGTTCTCAAAAAACGTTTCGCGTTTGTGGCGAATCCTTGTCGTTTATGGACGAAGGATAAGATTAAGGATGTTATGCGTGCATGCCTCATTCTACACAACATGATATTAGAGGACGAAGGACGGGCCATTTGTCAAGATTATCACCCGGGCGAAGAAAACGAACCACTGCAAGAATTAACCCTCGAAGAAGCCTTACAACACTCGGCGTACATACGAAGCCACGTGAGTCACCACGCACTATTGGCGGATTTGATCGAGGAAGCGTGGGTTAACCGTCAAATGTTGTCCGATTCCGAGGAGGAGGAGAACTACGCTGATTACGATGACGTTAACGATACAGATTAGTAGGTTTTGTTTTGTTAATTGTATTTTTATTTTTATTTGTAATGGTTTTATTTTAAATTATTTTTTTTTTTTTTTTTTTTTTTTTTTTTTTTTTTTTTTAATTATGTAATGTTTTAGGGTTTATTTTAATAAAATTGTCTTTTTATTTATATTATTTAGTTTTATTTATTAGTTTTTAGTGATTAAAAAAATAAAAAAAGAAAAGAAAATGAGTGTCACGTGTCAAACAACCCCCACTCACCACTACACCACTTTTTCAACAAAGCCCCACAATACTCTCACATGCCACGTGTCAAACAACCCCCCACCCTCCACCCATTACCACTACACATGGTCTAAGCATGTTTTATTGGACATGAAAAAGCATGTCATTTTGGTTCACGAATTATATAGATCAAGCCCCTTAAGTAAACCACGTACCCCTTGCCTTTTTCTTCCATAATCTATATAAACAAAATAAACAAAGCAAAGTTATATACCCTTTCACGTTCATAAGATTCTCTAGTAACTTAATTATAGTTTGGATAATCATAAAGATTAATGGAATATCTCATTTTACTCAAGATTAAAATAACTAGATATGTTTTCTGCTACATAAGTGGTACATAAAAACCCTTCGAATTCCTTAACCTATGAGTTTGGCTACTTGATTGCTAATTTGCTACATCACTCCCCTTTTTAACACGATAATCCGCGATATGATAACATAGAGTTCGTCTTTACTCAAATATTGAAGTAACTACTCTTTTGAAAGACACACAAACAGACATTAAAATATACGCATCTCACATTTGTATAGAATAAACATTAAGATCTGAACCAACAACTACGGTTGAGGAGCATTCGTAGCCACTTTGCCAAGTATCACCACTACACGTTGCATATGATCATTCTTTAGATTTCAGCGATGATCTTTATTTTCAACATAAAGGTATCACCTTTCAACAAGTTTATAATACCATTTTTCACAACCATATGCATCACACCATAAATTTGTTTATACAATATCGTGTGGAAAAAGGTCCAAAAAGTTGTGAGCATGGGTGAAATAATTATAAAGATAAAGGTTGAACGTGTTAATGGTTATGGTTCCGTTGAGTATGGGACCATCGGCTTGTTGTGGGCCAAAATAAATCGACCCCGTAAACACGCATAAGTTATGAGTCAAGCTGGCTCACTCCTTCATCGTACGCGTTGCCGTGACCCGATCATTTCGACTCTCTTTTCATTTGACCAGAATACCCCTCACCATTTACCAAAATAAATTTGCAAAAAGGATTTTGCTAAGACCAAGGGTTGTGGTAAGTAGTGTGGGTTGGGGCAAATTGCGACACGTGGCATGTCTTGATAATGAAAGTTTGTAAAAAAATGGGAGTAATGGGATGAGGCGTTGAAGCTTTGGGTTTTTTTTTTTTTTTTTTTTTTTTTTTTTTTTTTTTTTTTTTTAATTTTTATTTAACACTTTTATTTTTTGACGTTAAAACTTTAAAATTATATAAGTTAACGTTAAATCTTTAAAAATTGTTTTAAAATACTTAAAAATATAAAAAAAAAAAAAAATTAAAAATCTTATCTTTAACGCTGGCGTTAAAGATAGAAATTTACATACTGTTAACGCTCAGTGAATTGAATGTTAACATTCAATTTTTACCACTTTTCACGTTAACGTTCAACTTCCTAAAACGTTAACGTGGAATTTGACCACCGTTAAAGCCCATTTTTACCTATAAATACCACAACGTTTTTTACCTTTAACGCCACAAAACTAAACCTAAAACTTTAACTTTGCCGTCAACGTTCAAAAAAACTAAAAAAAAAAATGGCTAGCGGGAGTGATGCACGAGTTCCATGGGAAGAAAGCGAAGAAATTGCTTTGGTGAACTCGTATTTGACTGTCTCCGACGTTCGGGCGGAGACAAATGATACGAAAAAAGATTTTTGGATAAGGGTGAAGCAAGACTTTCACATCTCGCTTGGTAGGGAGCGGGAATACCGTAACATGGACAAGATCACGTCCAAGTGGCATTCACTTCGGGCGGAGTTGTTCGAGTTCGAACGGTGTTACCGTGAGTGCACCAACGAGCTGGATGATGAGGATCAGCAGCTCGAGGACGCGCTCAGGCTGTGGAGGGAGCGACACGGCGGGGTCTCGTTCAAGCACCTCACCAGTTGGGCCCTGGCGAAGAACCACGTGGGAACCAACATTTTTAATTTTTAGGTGTTTTTTTTTTTTTTTTTTTTTTTTTTTTTTTTTTTTTTTTTTATGAATGTTTTTTTGGTTTAACGTAACGTTAACGTGAAAGAAAGTAAAAAAAAAAAAATTAATAATTATATTTAAAATTAATAAAAGTAAGTAAAAAAAATCAAAAACAAGCTTCAACGCCCGTTGATGCATCAACGCTCGTTGGATTTTTATAGCATTCAACGGGCTTCAACGCCCCAAGGGGGTGGGCCAACGGGCGTTGAAGGGGCAACTAAGCCCACTTCAACGCCCATTACTCTTGGTCTAACAACAGCACTAAGGGTTGTCGTTAAGATGCTTTGTTTTAGTACAATTTGTTGTAATAATTTAATTCATCAAATCACAATCAAGCATTATTTGTGTTTGTAATATTTCCGGGATTTTCTCCATTTTTTTCGGGATTATCATCCAATTAGAATCATTCAAAAAAGGTATTGTAATGAAAATTATTATCTTAACGAAAACCCTTAGGGCTGTTGTTAGCAAAACCCAAAAAGTAAATCGAAAGTACAAGTAATGTTTAACGTTAGAGAATTGTTATATTTAAGGTTGCAAAAATCGTGAATCGGTAATCGGGTGGTCGACTCTCTTTTAGCTTGTTATCGGTCTAGGCGAGATTAATCGGATTGACGTTTCCTGTAAGTTTTGGGTATTTCTGCCGAGTTTGGATATTCCCGACAAGATTTTTTCCTAAAGAAAATATATTTTAAATAATATAAACAGTTACTATAGGTGATTAAAATAAGTTTACAACGAGTTTTAGGATTTTTTAACAATATTTACAAGTTTTCGGCAAGTTTGACAATCGTTGACCACGGTTGACCGATTTATTTGACTGTTTTACACAAATCAAAAAGGTTAATCGCCCAACAGCCTTGTAGGCTTTTTAGCAACACTTAAACCTACTTATCATTCTATTTGTCTTACGTTTAATCACCTTTGAACTTATTTAAAAGATTTAATTTCATTAGAAAATGATTAACATGTGACAACATGATAATAAACAAGATGATAATATAATTAATGTAATTAATGTTATAACTTAATCGTGTATAGTATCCCCGGACCCTAGCATATTGGGCCGGGCATGACTAACATCTTAAACCACGGCAGATTCTAATCCCACAACCCGGACAAGATCATCCCCGGTCTCTCAAGTCCGGGGATCTAATCCGATGTCGACAGCTATCCTGCCGCGACTACCTAAAGCCAGATCTTGTGGGATTGTGTCTTCCACTTGATCTGACATTTACCTACTAAGGTATGGCGCAACCATGCGTTACTCTGACAATTACCTACTCGGTAATTAATGCGCAGAGTTTCGAGGTAGCTACAGTAAGTATATGGGTAGTATAAATACTCCCATCTCATTTATTACTACACCTAACTGCATTTACTACACCTAGTCCGCACGTAAACTATCTCTCTAAATAAATATACTTACTCTCACACCGGAGGCCAACCGCGAAACCCCCCTTCCGCGGTAAGACTAACGGTGCTACTTTTCTCTTAGCAGTTAACATGAAGTACTCGGTGCAAGATCTACCCTCCAAGAGCTAGTCTAACCTAGGTCTGGGAGTGTACCAAAGATTTGTACTAACATTTGGCGCCATCCGTGGGACCAATTACATAAACTGCGTTTCAAAAGGAAGAAAAATCTACCATGAGCAACCAAGGAAACAATCCTTCTCCTTCCCAGGAACCCTCCACCGTGCGTAACACTCGTGATATGGGAAAAGAGAAGGAGCAGGAACTCCATGTGGGATCCCTTCCGGATGAAGCAATCAGGAAATTTTGCGACCAGCACTACGACCGATTGCTGCCCCTAATGTCCGAAAAGGTCCACGCGGAAAAGCTTAACCAAGTAAGGACCCGCCTTGAGTTCGAGGATGAGTCGCGGGAAGACCCTTCCCCGCAAGGACTATCCAAAAACTCCCAGTCAAGATCTCTATGGGAACGAAAGAGCGAAAAGAGGCGGAAATCCAGTCCTAGTTACAAATCAGGTCCCTCTGAAAGCTCTTACTCCCAAAGTGTTTTCTCCAGGCTTAGCAGGGAACCTACAAGCGGTGACAAAGAAATGAAATATCCCCGATCTACCGTTTTTACCCGTTTGGGAGAAAGGAGGAGGGATGTTAAGTCACGCCTAGGAGAGAAGAAGGCAGACGTATTCTCTAGACTTAAAACAAAAAGCCGTGCCAGAAGAGAGCGCAAAGCTGAAGCAGAGCGTTATAGACAAGGTGGGCGTCCTCACGAGGAAAGATACCCAGAAAGCAGCAGGAGAAGGTCACCCAGCCCAACCCTCAGCCGCGTCCCTCGTTCTAGGGAGCATAAAACCAGAAGCAGGTCCACATACTCCGGCCACGAACGGCCTCGGAAGCAAACACCTGTAGAAAGTGAGGACAGTGCAGGGGAATACTGGGGGGCAAAGTCTGGAATGAGCAAAGGGGAAGAGGATGATCTTTATCATCCCTACGACGTTGAAGACGCTAATCCGTTCACATTAAGGATTAGGGGTTTCAAATTCCCAAAAAGAACAAGAATGCCTAATAATGTCAAGACTTACGATGGAACTGGAGATCCTGAGGACCACATGAAAAGCTTCTGCACCGCGGCCAAAGTAGAGCGATGGGCCATGCCCACATGGTGTCATATGTTTAACTCCACCCTCATGGGGCATGCTCGAATGTGGTTTGACGACTTGCCGGCGGAAAGCATTGACAACTTTGAGGACCTCAAGAAGTACTTCCTGTCTTACTTTCTCCAACAAAAGAAGTATACTAAAGACCCGGTGGAGCTCCATCACATCAAACAAAAAGAAGGAGAAACAACAACGACATTCGTTGATCGTTTCAAGGCAGAAAGCATGCAAGTGAAGGGCGCCCCGGAATGCATGAGGGTCTCAGGGTTCATGCACGGAATTAACAACCCGGAGTTAATCAGGAGACTTAATGACAGAATTCCAAAGACCATGGACGAGATGTGGAAGATTACCACCGCCTTCGTCCGAGGGGAAACTGCCGCGGCAAACTTATCTAAGAAAAAACATGACCGTTCCACATGGAAGTCCGGCGAAGGAGGATCCCGGGCAACCAATACCCAGCCTTTTGACAGGAAGACAGAATTCAAACAACGCTCTAGGGCAGACCGAAGGCGGAGTGATAGATTCACACCCCTCACAAAAACACCAAAAGAAATTCTGGCAATGGATTCAGTCAAATTCACGGCCCCACCGCCAATGTGAAGTCCGGAAGAGTTCAGAAACAAGGACAAATACTGTGATTTTCACAGAGAAAAAGGCCACCACACTGACGAATGTTTTCAATTGAAGAGACAAATTGAGGAAGCAGTCAGATCAGGACAGCTGGCACATCTAGTAAAAGAGATCAAGAGTGGGAGCCAAAAAGGCGGGACCCCCAAGGGAGGCAAGAAAGAAACCGCGGCTAAAGATAAAGCTCCGGCCATATTCATGATACAGGCCTGGCCGCCGAATGTGAAGCAGAAAACAACCTCTAGTGCCTACCCCAATATGGAAATATCTTTCCCTCCTATACGGGAGGATGATTGGGACGATCATCCGCTGGTGATAAAGGCAGAAGTAGGCGGACATCATGTGCACCGAATGTATGTGGATAATGGAAGCGCCTCAGAGGTTTTGTACGAACATTGTTTCAATCGCTTGAGCCCAGAAGTCAAGAAAAGAATGATCCCTGCTGCGACCCCCCTGCTTGGATTCAGTGGAGAGTTGTCGTGGCCTTTAGGGCAAATTCTATTGGAAGTGACCTTAGCAGATGAAGAGAACTCCTCAAGTGCTTGGATGAACTTCATGATTGTCAGATCACCCTCCCAATATAACGGCATAATAGGCCGACCGGGGATAAGACAGCTTAAGCTCATTCCCTCCACGGCCCACGGTATGATTAAATTCCCCACGAAAGGAGGAGTGGTCACAATACATAGTGACAAAATAATGCCCATAGAATGCCGGACGATAGCAGAACCGTCATCACAACAGAATTTTGAAGAAGTTTCGGTCAAAGACGGTGTGAAAGTTGCTATACATCCTGAGTTTGCGGACCAAACAGTCACACTAGGGGGAAGCTTGACAAATCAAGGAAAGAAAGACCTATGTGATTTGCTGAAGAATAACTTGGATATTTTCGCTTGGCAACCGTCGGATATGACGGGCGTGCCGCGGAACGCAGCAGAGCATAGGCTCAATATCCGAGAGGGGTACGCGCCAATAAAGCAAAAGAAGCGCGGACAAGCTCCTGAAAGAAACAAGGCCATCAATGAAGACGTGGCAAAGTTGGTAGAGGCGGACATAATGCGAGAGGTCCATTATCACGACTGGGTGTCAAATCCGGTCTTGGTCAAAAAAAGTGATGGAACTTGGAGAATGTGTGTGGACTTCAAAGATTTAAACAAGGCATGTCCAAAAGACTGCTACCCTCTACCGGAGATTGACCACAAAGTTGAATCCCTCTGCGGCTACACCTTCAAATGCTTCCTGGACGCATACAAAGGGTATCACCAAATACAAATGGCCGCGGAAGACGAGGAAAAAACCGCCTTTCACACAAACCAAGGTATATTTTGTTATAAAAAGATGCCTTTCGGATTAAAGAATGCAGGAGCTACCTATCAACGACTGGTGGATAAGGCTTTCAAAAAGCAGATTGGGAGGAATCTAGAAGTATATGTGGATGATTTGGTAATTAAAAGCCATTCGGAGACGGAGATGTTAAGAGATATAGAAGAAACCTTCAAAACGTTGAGGAAAATTAACATGAAGCTAAACCCAAAGAAGTGCACCTTTGGGGCAGAGGAAGGAATGTTTTTAGGACATTTGATCAACAAAAACGGGATTGGGGCATGCCCGGATAAATCCGCGGTGGTCGCCCAGTTGCCCTCTCCCCGCACACTTAAAGAAGTGCAGAGCCTAAATGGTAAATTGGAAAGTCTTAACCGTTTCCTATCGAAGTCAGCGGAAAAATCCTTGCCGTTCTTCAAGACATTAAAGAAATGCATCAAGAAGAGTGACTTTCATTGGACACCAGCAGCGGAGCAAGCATTCAAGGAAATGAAGAACCACATAGCCAACCTTCCCACCCTGGCGGCTCCACAACCACGGGAAGAACTACTTATGTACCTATCCGCGGCACAGGAAGCCATTAGTGCAGTCTTGCTAGTAGAGAGAGGGCCAGTCCAGCAACCCATCTACTTCATCAGCCGCACATTGCAACCCCCGGAAGTAAATTATGACCCAATGGAAAAGTTGGTTCTAGCACTGATTCATGCAGCCAGAAGATTGAAGAGATACTTCCAGGCGCATCCAATAGTTGTCATCACGGACCAGCCCATCAAACAAATGCTCGCAAAAACAGAAAAAACTGGGAGATTGGCTAAGTGGGCTATAGAACTAGGAGAACATGACATCAACTTCAGGCCGCGGAAATCAATAAGGGGACAGGTGCTAGCTGACTTCATTGCGGAAATCCCAGAAGAAAAAACTCCGGCAACCGTTGAAGCCGCGGAAGAACATCCATATGTCGAGCCTTGGAGTTTATATACTGACGGATCATCTTGCCAAGAAGGATCCGGAGCAGGCCTGATCCTCACAAACCCTGAAGGTGTGGAATTTACTTACGCGTTAAGATTTGAGTTTGATACATCTAACAATGAAGCGGAGTATGAAGCACTAATAGCAGGTCTAAGGATAGCTGAGCAAATGGGAGTCCAACACTTATCCGCGAATGTTGATTCCCGGCTGGTCGCAAACCAGATTAATGGGGCTTACGAAGCCAAGGAAGAAAGTATGGCCTCGTATCTAGCAAAAGCTAAGGCCTTGATACAAAGCTTCCGCACGTTCTCCATCAGACAGGTGCCGCGCAGCCAGAACAAACAGGCAGATGCTCTAAGCAAGATAGCCTCCACCAGTTTCACTCATTTGTCAAAACAAGTTCTTGTCGAAACATTGAAGGTAAAATCAATAGAAGAAAAGGAAGTAATGGCCGTAGTAGAAGAAGAAGAGGAGACTTGGATGACCCCCCTCATAGCCTACATAAAGGACGAAGTACTTCCGGCAAATCAAAAAGAAGCTAGAAAATTGAAAATCAAGGCACGACAATACTCTGTTATCGATGGGGTATTATTCCGCAAGTCCTTTCTAGAACCATGGTTGCGATGCGTAGGTCCGGCACAGGCGAACTACGTAATCAGAGAGATCCATGAGGGCTCATGCAGCATGCACTCAGGACCGCGGTCTATTGTGGCCAAGGCAATCAGATCCGGTTACTACTGGCCTACAATGCACAAGGACGCAAGGGAAATCATAGACAAATGTCAAGACTGCCAGGTACACCGGCCGGTTCCCAGGAACCCCCAACAAAAGTTAAATCCCATCACCTCCCCCTGGCCATTCTACAAATGGGGAATAGACATCTGCGGCCCATTCCCAGAAGCCCCAGGAAGGATCAAATACCTGATAGTCGCAATAGATTACTTTACCAAGTGGATAGAAGCCAAAGCCCTCGCCACAATCACTGGCAATCAGGTTAAGAAGTTTGTGTGGGATAACATTGTATGCAGGTTCGAACTTCCGGGAGAAATAGTCGCGGACAACGCAAAGCAATTTCGGGACAACCCCTTCAAGGATTGGTGTGACAAGCTCAACATCAAACAACGGTTTGCATCGGTCAAGCACCCCCAGGCAAATGGACTTGTAGAAAGAGCAAACCGGAGCTTAGGCGAAGGAATCAAAGCACGGATTGATCAAGGAAGCCGGGACTGGCTGGAAGAAGTTCCGCATGTGCTATGGGCGCACAGAACTATGATCAAATCAAGCAATGGGGATACCCCGTTCTCCCTGACCTATGGGACGGAGGCTGTCATCCCCGTCGAGATCGGAATGCCATCTTTAAGGTGCGCCTTGTTTGATCCAATAACAAATGACGAAGACCTGCAGCTAAATCTAGATTTAGTTGAAGAAAGAAGAGAGGTCGCGGCAATCCAGGAGGCAAAAAGCAAAACCCAAATGGAGAAGTATTACAATGCTAAAGTCCGCGGCACGAGCTTTAAGCCAGGAGATTTCGTCTACCGCAGCAATGATGCAAGCCTTGTGGAAAACACCGGCAAGCTGGGCCCCAAATGGGAAGGCCCATATGAAGTCGTGGAAGCTTTGGGGAAAGGAGCTAATACGCTCAGAAGTCAAGATGGTAGGGATATCCCCCGGACTTGGAACATCCGGAACCTTAAGAAATGCTATTTGTAATTCAGTGTAAGTACTCCTATCTTTTGTATCCGGTCACGGTTCAGTCCGGCCGCGGGAGTTCATAACCAAGTTCTCTATCTTTTGTAAGTACTCCTAACTTTTGTAACTTTTGTATCCGGCCACGGTTCAATCTGGCCGCGGGAGTTCATTCCATCTTTAAATGATATGCGGGGTCTGATCAACTCCGCAACACTTTCTAAAAATTTACGTGTCATTTTTCACATTATTTCTATAGCATGGATGCATAACCCGGACCTCAAATCTGGACGCGTAAGTGGCCTCACAAGCCCGGCATGAGGACATTGCACCTCAAATTACCAAAGGCATATAAGTGGTGTTGCAAACCCATTGACCAAGTAAACCCATCCCCGGAAATCCTAAGTACGGGTACACAAAGATGGTAAAATAAAGTCCGGCCATACAAGTCCCGGCACCAAAAAGAATTATGTAACATAAAAAAAAAAAAAAAAAAAAAAAAAAAAAAAAAAACAAACAAAACAAACAAGTAATGAAAAAACAAAAAAAAAAAAACCCAGTGTTAATACACATGAAAGTTGGTCAAATTACATTCATTATCCCAACGATTACAAGATACGCGGATGCATTCATCCGAATTACATTCCCAAAAAACGATAAGGATTAAAAAGCTTCACAATGACGCGGCAGGGCAGATATAGTCAAAATATCCCCCGAACAACAGCCGCACGCACCTAATTCTGAGGATTCTCCGGGTTCTGGGAGTCCAGCATGGAGGAGTCAAACATGTCATCATGAGTAACACCATCTCCAGCCAAAGAACCTTCCGCAGTAGCCTCGGTTTGAGAAACTTCTGTAGCAACACCGGTCGCAAGCTCAGCGGATACCGCAGCAACACTGGAGGAAGGCTGGGGACCAAGTGGGTTGGGAAGTACAACGGCAAGACCCTTTTCCGAATAATCAAACTCCACCCCATACCTCTTGTTCTTGAACTCTTTGTAAGTCGCAATGGCTCGGGGGCGGCGAGTAACAAACCGGAGCACAGACTCCGGTAAAACAGTCTCCTTCGCAACCGGAGCTTTGAAGGTCAGCTCCTCGGTATTAGGATGACGATGCTCCTCCAAAACCAATTTCGCCATCAAGTACTCAAGTGGGGCATCCCGACACTCCTCCAACGAATCCAATAAAGGAAAAGGCACTTGAGACAACCTGACCACAACCTCATCATAACGTTGCTTGGCCTCCGGATCATAGGCCTCTATCTGGTCAAGTTTTATGCCCTGCGACCCATGCACAATCCCGGCCTCCAAACCCTGACGTACACCGTCCTTAATGGCCGCGGAAATGCAACCACCAAGCCTCAGCTTCAGATCCTCGGACTCTTTAAATTTTTCAATAACATACCTGAATCTGTGGCCGATAACCCAGCGGCGGCCTTCAACAGCCCTCAAGGTCTGGGGGAAGAGCTCTGTGTCAAACTCTTCGTTGATCGAGACCAGCCTCTTATCCATCTCCTCAAGATGATTTTTGAAAGTGGCATGGGCGGCGCTCATACTATCCTCCACAATTTTCTCTGTCTCAGTCTTAAATTGCTGCTGAAGTGTGTCGCAAAGGACTTCTAAGCCGGACACCTTTTCAGACAACACCTCCTTCTCACCACGAAGATCTATAACTTCCGCAGCTAACCCAGCATTCTTCCCAATCAAGGTTTCAACTTCCGGAGATAACCTTTTTACTTCAGCCCGGAGCTCATCCAGCTCCTTATCCTTGTCATCCACAACCGATTGCAAAGAAGACACTTGGTCGCGGATAGCCATAACCCCGGCATTCTCACCCTCCAGCTCGGACAACTTAGCCTTCAACTCAACAACCATCTTCTTTTTCCCTTCCAGCTGCTTCCTCAACCTGCCATTTTGGTATAGGGTGTTTTCCAACCTCAGTCGCACCTTAGAATTAACACAGATCTGGTGGGTAGATAACTTATTGAACTCATTCATCAGATCCTCGTTAGACATATCCCTCATATCAGACGCAAAGACCGGAGTTGCAACATTGTCAACAATACTACGGCAGACCCAGGGATCGTCCATCTTGAAGCCATTAGTAGACAACCATTTGGGGACATAAGTGGAAGAAGTGTCCGTGGTCTCAACAGATACAGACTTGTCAAATTCATCAGACCCACCCACATCCTCTTCCTCATTGACCGCATGACTAGACGAAGCAATCACGCCCTCAGCATGTCCGGAAGGTTTGTCCTGATCAGATACCCCAAGATTTGGCATTTTGGACTCCACATTCTCAGACTCATTGATATCCGCATGAGGAGTCTCAGAATTCCCCTCAGACCGCTCTTGAGTAGGTGTGTGGGACGAAGAAGAAATAAAAGTTGTGTTCTTCGTAATTCCCTCATCCGTCTGAGGACCGGAGCGGTTCAAGCCTGACCCCGACTCATCTTCAAGATCAACAGTAATTGGACCTTCCACGGAAGGATCGGCTGAAAAACGCGAACGTGTAAGTACATATATAACACAACAAGAGAAGAGAACAGCACACAAGGGTATTGTAAGCAGCTCATACCAGATCCAGCCGCAGCCTCCTTGCGGACCAGCTTCTTCTTCTTTTTGGGTGGCTTAGGCACATCAATAACTACCCTCTTCTTTCCGGCTTTCTTACCCTCCTTAGCCGCGGCAATCTCATCAACCACCGTATGTTGCACCACCTGCACCACACCCTCCCGCGGTTGAAGCACACGCGTAGCAGTCTCAGCCCTTAAGGACTTCTCGTCCTTCTCCAAGGTGTGTTCCCCGACCTTCACCTTGAAGACGTCAGGCTGGTGGATATAAGAAAACAAGTCCATCTCTGCAAAGCAAAGTAAATAAAATTAGACGCGGAAGAACACAAATAGAAAACGAAGAAACATGCAAGTCTATTCAACCCACCCGTTTCATCCGGCCGTAGAAACGTCGGGCGGGCACTATCATCATCCCAAGTTTGGCTCAAACATATGACATTTAGAAACTCCTCCGGATATTTCTTAAATGGATCCCTATTAGCATCCAGGCGCCGCAACAACTCTAGATCCACACCCACATCGGAAGGCAGAGGGTCGCGGTCCACAGACGTTCCCTCAAACCATGGAATATCCAAAGGGAAGATGGTCTTTTTAATGAAAAAGAAATGGTCCTTCCAGTTCTTAACCGAATCTAGGGCACTAGTATAACAGACGGGGACAACTAAAGATTTTGGGCCTTTCCTCTTCTCTAACGACATCCAACCATTGTTAACACCCGCATAATAGAAATGCCTAAACAAATCTATAGTCGGTACACCACCATGGACGCGGCAAAGTATCTCAAAGTGGCTAACCCTACAAGCCGCTAACACGGATAGCTGTGACAGGTGAATCTGGAAATACTCCAATACGCGGAGCAAAAACAATGAAAGGGGAATCCTAAAGTTACCAAACTCAAAAAACCTAGTATATACACCTATCATTCCGTCCGGAGCATCTTTAATAGTATCCCTAGGTCCGGGCGCTGTCGGTAAAAGATGCCCTGGAATCTTATACTTATCACAAAAGGTGTTTACATCTTCCTGAGTAAGTTTGGAGGTTACCGTACTTATATGCGCCATTCTAAAGGTTAAATGAAGAATAAGTATGAAAGAGGGCTAACCTGAAACAACTAAAGTCCGGGAATAAAGGAAGGAAGAAGATCAAAGGCGGGGGGAATTCTTGTTTCTAGGAAAGAGGAAAAGTTTTAACTGTGTGTAAAAAGTTTAAAAGTGGTGTAAATCTTAGTATTTATAGCCACACACGCACGTGTTATCAGATCCAATCGAAAGGCCACAAAATTGCCACGTCCCCGAACGCTTATTGGACGGTCACAGATCAGGACAGATGGACTATTAAGATGATCGCAGAAAATAAACGGCCAGCCGCATAAACTTCGCATTAGTCAGTAATTGCGTGGGTGAAAACGTTTCGCTGTTCCCCATGACAGCCTGTCACCACCAACCACATGGAAAGTGGAATGTCCAGTCAGCAGCATTGGACACACTTTAAACCAACCGCGGATACTACAACGGCCTCCATAATGCCGCAACCTCTAAACGGCCGCGGAAAAGAAATATAAAGTCTAGAACACTTGCTCTTCAAATTAAACAAGTATACTAGACTGGGGGGACTTGATCGTGTATAGTATCCCCGGACCCTAGCATATTGGGCCGGGCATGACTAACATCTTAAACCACGGCAGATCCTAATCCCACAATCCGGACAAGATCATCCCCGGTCTCTCAAGTCCGGGGATCTAATCCGATGTCGGCAGCTATCCTGCCGCGACTACCTAAAGCCAAATCTTGTGGGATTGTGTCTTCCACTTGATCTGACATTTACCTACTAAGGTATGGCGCAACCATGCACTACTCTGACAATTACCTACTCGGTAATTAATGCGCAGAGTTTCGAGGTAGCTACAGTAAGTATATGGGTAGTATAAATACTCCCATCTCATTTATTACTACACCTAACTGCATTTACTACACCTAGTCCGCACGTAAACTATCTCTCTAAATAAATATACTTACTCTCACACCGGAGGCCAACCGCGGAACCCCCCTTCCGCGGTAAGACTAACGGTGCTACTTTTCTCTTAGCAGTTGATGAAGCGAAAAGTGTACCGCTTTTAAGGGGTCATTTAAGCCCTAAATCGTATTTATTTGATCAAATATTGCCCTAAATCATTCCTTTTGTCATTTTAGGTACTTTTGAGGAGAAATCTGGAAAAGGAGGCATTTTGGACGTTTTTGGAGCATAAAAGTGAAGAAAACGACAAAGTCTCAAAATTGTGCTGGAAATTACCTTTGACGGCGTCAGGATTTGTTCTGGACGGCGTCATGGCTTGGCAAAAGTGGTGGATGTGAAAATTACTCATGATAAGCCAGAGAAATTTGCATGGAATTCTGACGGCGTCACGCTTTAATGTGATCAAGGTCGTCATGGCTTAATTTAAAAAGGGACGGCGTCACCCCTAAGTCTGACGGCGTCAAGCCTTGATAAGCCAGAACGGATTTTGGAGAGCTAAAGAGGGACGGCGTCAAGAAGGTCATCCGTGAACCCTAAAAGCGGCGAGGTGACGGCGTCACACTCCATAACGTGACGCCGTCAGATCTGAAAGTCTATATATAGTTTTGCAATTTTTTGTCATTAGTGTGGAACTTATTGGGGAACTTTGTGTGTGAAAACCCTAAGACGATTTTAGCAGCTTTTTCAAGGCTTTTTGCCTTGAGATCTTCCATGTTACATTGAAGATAAGTTATCAATTAATCATTCAATATGTCTATGTGTTGTTTGATTCTATCTTGTTCTTGTCTTTTTTTAACATGCTAGGCTAGATTTATCTTGTGTTTGCTTAGATCTAATGAAACCTAGCTATTGATTATTGGTTATTAGTGTGTTATTAGTTGTATTGGATGATTGTTTATCTATGTTAGGCTTAAGAAAACTGGCTAACCTCCTATTCGGTAACTTGCTTGAACGTCTTAAGAAGCATGAACCAATGCGTACTAAGGTTTTTTTGGTTGTATTTAATGCACAAGCGAATTCTAGTGATCCCATGTTAGGAGCTTCCTAGCCGGCTCGACATAGGAGTGAAGTAGGAGCTTGTAGAGTTGGGGAAGTACGTACGCCACCCCACGATTGGTATTAAGGAATACACCCGTCATCCACGCAATTAATACACACTAATCAACCGGTAAAAGATAGTTAGGGAGTAAGGAAATCTAAGTAAACACATTTCTCTCCACATAAGTTTTACCACCTTTTCATTTTCTGTTATTTTATTTTATTTGCATTCGTAGTAACTTGGGTTAGTTGACTAGCAACTAATTCCGCCCACTCTTTCAAACCCGAGATTTTACTTGCTTTCATAAAAAATTATAAAAACATAAAAGAATCTTCTCTCACCATTAGACCTATTAGAGTAGTTTTTCATACCTAACGAACACTATTCCCTGTGGAGAACGATCAATCCCCCGTACTTACCACTACACTATACTACATCGGTCAGGTACACTGCCTGGTGGGGTTGTAAGCCTCTTGAGATCCCTCGAGAGGTAAAACCTGTTGTAAGGTTGCAAAACCACGCATCAAGTTTTTGGCGCCGCTGCCGGGGTATAGTTATTGTTTAGGTTAATTTTTATTTTATAGGTCTACTCACTAGATTCCTTTCTAGTGAGATTTTTATTTTATTTTTCTAGGTTTTCTTTAGTCTATCTTTTTTCTTCGTTTCTGTGTTCGTAACCATTACCATTCGACATCATGGAAGATGGTAATATCCTTGATCCCAACAACCCACCACCACAACAACCACCACCTCCTAGAGCCCGTACTTTAGGAGAGTATTCCCGTCCTAGCCACCATGGCTATCGAAACACCATTGAGCTCACTCAAGGAGCCAATGTCACTCCCCTGCGATCCGACACCATCCGGTTGGTGCAAAGCGGATGCGCATTCCATGGACTTCGTTCTGAAGATCCTAATCAACATCTCAAGGACTTTCTCAAAATCGTTGATTCTATAGACCTTGATGTTGCCACTCGAGAGACGACCCGATTGCGTCTCTTCCAATTCTCTCTGCGGGACCAAGCTAGTCAATGGCTAGAGCGTCTACCCGCAGGATCCATCACCTCTTGGGATGATCTCACCACTCGTTTCCTCGCTCAGTTTTTCCCACCAGGAAGAACTACCAAGCTAAGGAATGATATCTTGATGTTCCAACAACGTCAAGGCGAAACCCTCTACGAGGCATGGACTCGATTCAAGGACTTACTCCAAAAAGTCCCTCACCATGGCATAGAACTTTGGCTCCAAGTCCAAATCTTCTATGACCATATCAATCTCTCCACGAGGCAAACCATTGACCAATCGGCCGGTGGCAAGCTACGTGATCTAAGTGCGGAACAATCATGGGCTCTCCTAGAGGATCTTGCTCTTTATGACAACGAAAGTTGGAGTGATCCCCGTGATTTGAATAAAACGGTCAAGGCAATATCTTTGCCTTCGAACAATTCAAGCACTTCCGATCGTAGGATCATAGAACTTGAAGACCAAGTCAAGTTTCTCATGAAATCCTACGAGGCTCCTAAACCTTCAAGCCAAGTGAACAAAATCACTTCTTCATGTGAATTATGTAGTGGTCCCCACGACACTCGTGATTGCATGGAACTCCCCGAACAAGCTTTTGCGGACTACGCATCCTCGCGTACCGACGGAGCGGGAGACAAGTGGTACACTTTCAAACCCGAGCCAAACCCCTACGGTGATTCATACAACCCCTCATGGAAAAATCACCCAAACCTTAGGTGGAAACAAAACCAAAACGCACAACAAACCAATTCTTCCAACCCACCTAATCGTTTTCAATCAAGCGGTTCCAACTCGAACCGTACTTTCAACAACAATCCTTCCGGCAATGGTAGTACCGATAACTTTGAAGGATTGATGTCTCAATTTATGACATCTCAAGAAGCTCGTTTAGCAAAGTTTGAAGCCGATTTCAAACAAAAATAAAGCGAGATGACCAATAAGATTGACACTTTGTTGAAAGCCTGATGAACTCAAATAAGTACATTTTATTACTATCATTTATCCTATTAATTTGGCTTGTTTTACTATATTATGTATGAGGATTGATACTTAATCGTTTACTTTTGTAATTCTCAGGTAAAAACAAGCATTTGGTGAAACTTGGCGATTTTGGACTAATTATGGAGCAAAACATGCATAAAGTGAAGAGTCTACTGAAATGGACAAGATCAAGACAAATCTGCTCCAGATGCGCCGCATCTCACTCATTACATACGCCGCATCACTATCAAGATCTCACCAGATACGATCCAAGATACAAGAGGACATGCGCCGCATCCAAATATGAAGATACGCCGCATCTTCTGGCGGTGTACGAATATTCCTGAATATTATAATCTTGGACCTCACGCGAAGTTAAGTACATGCGCCGCATCTACTTACTAGATGCGCCGCATCTCACCCTCAGACAGAAACTATAAATACCCCAAGACCAGACGAATTCGAGGTGACATATAATAACCGAAGACCGAAGACCAGAAACCTAGGACGAATTCAGTCAAGGCAGCAGCACAAGACACACCCAAATCAAAGATACAAGAGCTGTAAGAAGGTGCTGCATATGTTTAATTCATTAAGTAGTTTTGTTTTATTGTGTTAGTAAACTTTAATTCATCAATATTGGTGGCTTGTGTAACGTGACAACGGAAAGGTTGCACTCCCTTAAAACTGCTTTCTCATCAATTAAAGTTTATATGTTAGTGTCTTTGGTGACTTTTATTAGTGCATTGATAACCTCTGTGGCTAGCTGAGCGTTGATCGGGTCGCCATGCCTCTGCCCTCGCCTGTTTATTAGAGCCTATGTATTCTATGGTCTGTAGAAAAGTAGGAGAAAGATAAACGGGATAGTCATAAGTAATCATTAAGGGTTTACTCGCCGATAAGATTAGAACCAACGAGAAAGGACTTAATCTCGGTGCGTTGCATCGAACTATACACTTCATATAACACTAGCAATAAAACAAGTGACAAACTACTTATTATAAGGACAGCCCTCTTATTGTCTCGAGTATTTATCTGTGTACGTGTGTGCTACTTGCTGATTCGTGCCTATTGGTTTAGTTTATTATTTAATTGCAACCAAATCGTGCCAGTCTCTCAGGCTGAACCCCCTTGCGTTAGATTAGATTGTACAGCTAACTTAATATATTAAAATACTGATTAGAATAACTAGATAATACGTTCCACTCTTAGTGATCGACACTCTACTTACCATTATATTCATACTGACCGGGTACACTGCTCGTTAGGTGTGTGTGTTATTGATAAGTCGGCTAAATATAAATTTAAAACTTGATTAGGCATTAAAACTGCTAAACCGCAACGACACACGCAGCACATCAAGTTTTTGGCGCCGCTGCCGGGGAGTGAATTGTTATTATCTGTTAATTTGATTAGTATTTTAATTAGGTTTTTAATTTTTTTTTCTAACCCCTAATTTTGTTGTGTATTAGTTTAATTTGCATTCATTGTACTATTTTGCATATTTTCTGTTTTTGTGTGTTATTTGCTTGCTTTTGTTTGTGTTTATTTTTGTGTGATTTTATTTGTTTTTATTTTTCGTAATTTTTGTTTTCTGCTATCGTTGTACTGAGCTAAATCGAACGATACGGCGCATCTGATTTCTCAGATACGGCGTATTGCGTTCAAATTTTTATAAAATACAACGCGTTTAATTAATTCGATACGACGCATCTTTTCCCCAAGATACGGCGTATCTGTTTTTAATAAGAAAATTTTTTCTAAGCGATAAAGCGATACGACGCATCTTTTCCCCAAGATACGGCGTATCTGTTTTTAATAAAAAAAATTTCTAAACGTTAACACGATACGACGCATCTGCTCTAGCAGATACGGCGTATCTATTATTTTAATTAAAAACATTTGCCAATTATTAAACAGATACGGACATCGATTTTTATCGATACGGCGCATCTTCTGAATCAAAAATCTTGTATTTTGAAACGTAACGAAAATACGGCGCATTAACTTCCGTTAATACGACGCATTTAATTTTAAATAAATATCGATTTTTGATTAATTAAAATTGATACGGCGCATTCTAATTTCTAAAGCGGCGTATCTATTTTCTGAATAAAGTCTGATTTAATTTTAACGATTATAAGATACGGCGTATCCAACTTTTTGGATACGGCGCATCGTCTGCTGATATAAGCTATTTTGTATTCTTATATCCGTTTCTAAATTCATTAATTTTTCTTCTTAGCGAACAGATCCTACTGATGCTTTTGTGATTATTTCAGAAGGAAAATGGAAGGATTCGGAGAACTTATTGACTTCGACTTCAAAGCCAATTTTATGAACGATGTATTAGTGCATGAAAAATCACCCGAACGTTACAATGGGGACTACATTGAACTTAATGACCTTAATGGACCATTAGAATCCAATGACCTATTCATGGATGATGCGGAATCTGAGTTAGAAGAAGGAGAAATTCTTGATAGTCCAAAAATCAATGTTATTAATACTAGGAATTACGATGAATTTGAGGGGTATGATGGTTCTTGGGATTATGGTAGAAGGATCCACGCCGATTGTGCTTACAATTTGCAATTCACATGCATGATTGGGTACAAGTGTATTGACGCCAATTTCTTTCCTATTTTACCAATCAATGTCATGTCAAGAAGGTTTTACAATTTCCATTATGAGAAATAAAGTGGAGTATAAGGGAAAGAATGTAGTTGGAGCCTTCATTAATGTCCCGATCTTCGTTGGACGCTTTACTATTGTTACCGAGTTCGCCGTTGTTGAAGACATGAATGCCTATTGTGACAGCAATATGGGCGACGTGATTGTTGGAAAACCATTTTGTAGGGAGATCACTATTAATGCAAAACGATTTGAAGGAAAGATCACCTTTCAATGTGGAAGCGAAATTATCACCTATATGATGCCGCGAACTCACCCTGGATTTAAACATGCTACTAGCAGGATCTGCTACAAATTTTCTCCATTCCTTTTTATTAGTAATGATGATATAAAGAAGGGATTGAGTACCCATACCAAATGATGGAAGGATTCTACAATGGAGTGTTGAAATTGGGACCTGAATATATACATGACGAATTAGTAGCTAAATGGATCCTACGTAAGCAATGTGGGAATCAAGTATTGGAATGAAGAGCTGAACGTGAGTCTAACTTGAAGACTCTGGAATAAAGACAAGTGCTTACCGGGAGACAACCCGGATTTATCTTTTAATTTTCTGTTTATGTGTCGAGTCAGTCAGACCGCACGAGGATACGGCGCATCTCAACCCTGAGATGCGACGCATCTCCTGCAAATGGTCATATCTTATTTTATTTTCCTGCATTTATTTTTTATTTTTCGAATTTAAAACTTTTTATCAGTTTATTTTAATGCGGCGCATCCCTGGTTAAGGATGCGGCGCATCTTTTATTCTGATCCGTATTTATTCCAGGCTCGATACGGCGTATCTTCTTCCATAAAATACGGCGCATCGACTGACCTGATGATTTTCATTTTTAATTTTTAATTTTTATATATATATTTTTTTTACCTAACTACTAATGTATTATGCAAGTTTGAACCTTTCTTATCTTAGGTGTGTTTTAAAGCCTTGGTGGTATTATAGATTCCTGCATTTCCTGTGGATACATCTAATATGAAGCTTAAACGTTCTCATCCACGAGGAAGTTGATTTTTGCTCTACTACTAATGGAGGATCATACCGAGCAAATCTCAGGGAGTTTTTCTGTTCTAATTCTTTTATTTTCCAGTTTTTAACCTTTTATACAAACAACGAGGACGTTGTTTAACTTAAGTGGGGGGATTGGAGAATTAGAACACTTAACACTTACTTGTTCTTAAACTTTTCAAAATATGCTTAAAATGTGCTTAAATATAAAAATTTAAAATTTTTTAGCATGTTTTTGTTTAAGATCTAAGTTGCATAGCTGCACACATGACGTTATTTTCAAAAATTGTGATTTTTCAAAACTCACAAATCTATGAGTGTGCCGGTGACTTGTAAACTTTAGAACTTGGCTTGTATACTATTCGAGACCACCATAATAAGTATTATTTTATATAATTGGAATGACTTGTCTAAATTGGTAAATTTCTAGGATTACACCCAAAAAGCCTTATATGTTATGTGTTATTAGCTAACTACACTGGTTAGTTAACCCCCGTATAACCCTTTTGTTACTCTCATTTTTAGAGTAAGATACCCTAGAAAAACACTCAGAGCCATTCCTTTCGTTTCTTACACCAATGTTTAAAATGTTTCGTTACACCCTTACACCTTAGCCTACCCTGTAGATTAGAATCCGTGGTTGGTTAATTGCTATAGGCAAAGTGTGTTTCCTTACATTACATGTGTTCGTGTGCGTAATTCATTATCTATGGTTAGGTCGGGAAATTGCACAATGCAATTGGAGTGAAAGTAAATATTGTATATCTTTGAGTTTATTTTTCGTGTGTTTACTACTTTCACTATTACCGTTATTTCTGAAGTCATGAAAAGTATGGAAAAATTATCCAGAATTATTGTATAGTGATGTGGTGAAATTTTACACATCTATGTTTATGCTTAGTAAAAAAAAAAAAAAAAAAAAAAAAATCGAAATATGAGAAAAGAAAAAGAAAAAGAAGAGTTGGATGTTTGATTAAACCAACGATGTAAAGTTATGTAAGTGGTCGATATCACCACTATTTGTTATATATTTATGGATTGAAATGGGAGTTGGCAGTTATGGGAACGTCAACTAAGGTTTATTCTTTGATTAAGATCTTGTTGAGTATAATTCGTGTCTACCTAAAGCATGTGTTTCAAGTGTTAAAGCGTGAGTTATTCGATGATATGAGTCTTATTCATGGGATGGTTGGGATAGTGATTAACCACACTTAGGATTTTAATTTATTTGTTTTGTTTATTTTTCATTTTACACCAATTTATATCCTAAATATTATCCATACCCTGTATTATTCTTTATCCAACCAAACCTTTGATTTATTGAGATTAGGGATTTGAGCAATCTTAAGTATCGTAGTCGTGGATTCGGCTATGTATTTATGATTTTGTCGCCCTTTTTGATATATTATTATTGGTGAAGTTTGGACCTATCTTTAGCCTGTTCGAGTTAAGGATTTGAGCAATTGCAAGTATCGTGTTCGTGGATTCGATCATGTATTTGTGATTTTGTCGCCTTTTCTGGAATTTGAGATCGATAGTGATTAAGAATAATTAACCCTTAAGCCTAAAAACCCTTTTTACCGCTTTAGACTTGTTATTCCTTAGCTTTAGTGGTGGAGATGTGTATACTTGCCAAGCTTATGATAGAATATTCGTCGCGACTGGACAGTTAAACGATTAGATTTGCTTTTATCGAAATATTTTATTCTACTTCTAATTCGTTAAGTGTTTAGTTGTGTGATTATGATAAAACGAATACATGCTTAAATATAAAAATACGTCCTAATGTCTTTTAGGATACATTTTCATAAGTTTTAATCTAAGGTTTACTTGGGGACAAGTAAAGTTCAAGTGGGGGGATATTTGATGAACTTAAATAAGTACATTTTATTACTATCATTTATCCTATTAATTTGACTTGTTTTACTATATTATGTATGAGGATTGATACTTAATCGTTTACTTTTGTAATTCTCAGGTAAAAACAAGCATTTGGTGAAACTTGGCGATTTTGGACTAATTATGGAGCAAAACATGCATAAAGTGAAGAGTCTACTGAAATGGACAAGATCAAGTCAAATCTGCTCCAGATGCGCCGCATCTCACTTATCACATGCGCCGCATCACTATCAAGATCTCACCAGATACGATCCAAGATACAAGAGGACATGCGCCGCATCCAAATATGAAGATACGCCGCATCTTCTGGCGGTGTACGAATATTCCTGAATATTATAATCTTGGACCCCACGCGAAGTTAAGTACATGCGCGCATCTACTACTAGATGCGCCGCATCTCACCCTCAGACAGAAACTATAAATACCCCAAGACCAGACGAATTCGAGGTGACATATAATAACCGAAGACCGAAGACCAGAAACCTAGGACGAATTCAGTCAAGGCAGCAGCACAAGACACACCCAAATCAAAGATACAAGAGCTGTAAGAAGGTGCTGCATATGTTTAATTCATTAAGTAGTTTTGTTTTATTGTGTTAGTAAACTTTAATTCATCAAGATTGGTGGCTTGTGTAACGTGACAACGGAAAGGTTGCACTCCCTTAAAACTGCTTTCTCATCAATTAAAGTTTATATGTTAGTGTCTTTGGTAACTTTTATTAGTGCATTGATAACCTCTGTGGCTAGCTGAGCGTTGATCGGGTCGCCATGCCTCTGCCCTCGCCTGTTTATTAGATGCCTATGTATTCTATGGTCTGTAGAAAAGTAGGAGAAAGATAAACGGATAGTCATAAGTAATCATTAAGGGTTTACTCGCCGATAAGATTAGAACCAACGAGAAAGGACTTAATCTCGGTGCGTTGCATCGAACTATACACTTCATATAACACTAGCAATAAAACAAGTGACAAACTACTTATTATAAGGACAAGCCCTCTTATTGTCTCGAGTATTTATCTGTGTACGTGTGTGCTACTTGCTGATTCGTGCCTATTGGTTTAGTTTATTATTTAATTGCAACCAAATCGTGCCAGTCTCTCAGGCTGAACCCCCCTTGCGTTAGATTAGATTGTACAGCTAACTTAATATATTAAAATACTGATTAGAATAACTAGATAATACGTTCCACTCTTAGTGATCGACACTCTACTTACCATTATATTCATACTGACCGGGTACACTGCTCGTTAGGTGTGTGTGTTATTGATAAGTCGGCTAAATATAAATTTAAAACTTGATTAGGCATTAAAACTGCTAAACCGCAACGACACATCACGCGCATCAAAGCCCTCAATGACCGAGAAATGGGAGCACTCCCTAGCAACACGGTCAAGAACCCGAAACTAAACGTCAACGCCATTTCATCGGTTTCGTCTCCTAGTTCTTGTCCACAATATTATTCGGTCAATTCCATGAGCACGTGTTTCAAACAAACCCAAGTTGTAGTTGAAACACCTCCCACTCAAGACCTTGACGAAGAATTCAAGGAGCTCCACCTTGAAAGTCCGGTTATTGAAGTGTTGGATGAGAAGAAGCTCAAGTTAGGCGAAAAAGGGACCGCCTTTGTTCAAAACAAGCTACCTAAGAAGTTAGATGATCCGGGCTTATTTGTTCTACCTTGCAAGATCGGTAATTCGGAGGCTTATGACACATTAGCCGATCTTGGATCAAGCCTTAACCTACTTCCGTTACCTCTCTACACCTCTCTAAAACTAGGAAAACTTGAAGAAACCGAGGTGATAATAGGTTTAGCGGATGGGAGTGTTGCTTACCCGGTTGGAGTAGTTAAGGACGTGTTAGTGCACATTGGAAAACTAACCATTTTAGCCGATTTCCACGTCCTTGATATGGTTAGCGACCCTACATGCCCCTTGTTGATAGGTAGAGGATTTTTGGCGACCGCTAGTGCTATGATTGATTGTAAGGAATCCAAGATAGCGGTAGGAGAAGGAGATACTTGGTCAGTCTATGATGTTAAGAAACATGCCTATGATACTAGTGAGGAACCAACACCACATTGGTTAGAATCAAATAGGAGACCATCTAGATATGGACCTTGGATCGATAGAGACTTCATAGGACCCCAACGCCCATTTTACCTAGAAGAGGACTTTGTGAACCAAACACATACGGTAGAGCAACTCTTGGCTAGGGACACCGAATTGGATCCATTTGAAGACCCTCTAGTTTTTAGGAAGATGATTGATTTCCTAGGAGTTTTGCCAATTAACCTAGGAATGAATAAGTGGACTTGTGAGGAAGATGATCATAAGTGGGATTGGGACAAACCATCCCAAAGATGGAGATGGGTCATGGCATATTAAGATGACATTGTATGACCCGGATGGAGAGAAGTTTGAAAAGATATATTGTACCAAGCAAACCAATAGGAAACTTCAATCCAAGCTTAACCCTAAAGACGTCCTCGATGACGAGCTCACTTACATAGGGTAGAAGGACTTTGAGTCTAGCTACAAGACTCGTTAATAAAGAAAAGCGCTTCTTGGGAGGCAACCCAAGTTTTATTTGCTTTGTGTGTTTATTTATTTGTTCGTTTGATTTTATTTGTTTCCGTATGTATGTTTAATTTTTATTATTATTGATTCATGTTAAAAACTAATTGTGAAAATGCTTTATGTTGTTTTTAACTTCGTCTTAACTACATATAAAGGTATTTTGCAAAAGTTAAGTGTAAGGGAAATCTAAATCGATTTATTAGAACACAAATTAAACATGAATCATAATAATATTAAATGAACATACATATTAGTGTTTGTTTGAGTCAAATGCTTGTATCGAGTCATAATGATGTTTTGCAGGAATCCAAGGAAGTAAGGTATAGGTTTTTCCAAATTTTTTTCCGGAAACATAACATGAGAATTCTGTCAGATCATTTCTGACGGCGTCAGGCTTTACAACCTGATGGCGTCAGGTTTAATTTTCTGAAAATTTTTGGAAGTTTTGTTTTCATAAAAAGTTTTTATTAAATCTCTAACTTATAATCTCCAGGAATCTGCAAAATTATCATTCCACAAGCATTATATCCTTATATATAGAGTTTATCCCGCCGATGTTATGCAGGTTTTCGTGTTTGTTTTCTTAGGTTTAACAGGTTATTTTGGACAAGGAAATGTTTTGGATCAAGCTTTTGGCGATGCATTAGTCATGGAGCTTTTACATTCTCTTTGAAAGAAGATCTAACCGTGTTACTTCATTATCCACCGAGCGAATCAGGGGAGTATTTGATTTCATTCTTTTACTTTATGCTTTTACATCTTGTTATTTGAACATTGGGGACAATGTTCATCTTAAGTGTAAGGGGGGGGGGGGGGGTAAAAGTACGATTAGAGAATGCTCTTACGCTTGATTTTTTGTTTGTTTAATAATAGATGTGTAATAAAACTGAGATAAATACCTGTTAGGGTAATTTTAGTGCCAAATTTAAATTTTTTTACAACATTTAGGAGTGAAACTTTGGTCTTAATGAGCGTCTCACGGATAGGAGTTATATGACTAGCACAAAAACCGTACCACTAAAAAATTTTCCACCCCCAAATATATGAGGTTCACCCCTAGAATTGGTAGGAAAAGCATTTATGCTATGATGTGTGTACCGGTAGCACTTAGATTCTAGAACTTGCGTTAGGACCATTCCGAGGCCACAAGTGAGACTACATTCGTGTAGTTAGATTTACTACATGATAAGAGGCATTAGGATTAACCCATTGTTTTACACCTGTGTTTTTGTTATAATTACTTTGGCTACATTGGTCAAGTAATTCTCCCACACCCTTTGCGTTGTACTCATTTTTAGTACACGATACCCCTAGTACACCCCTCAGAGCCTATCTTTTCGTTTCGACCTTTAAGCATTTTACTTAAAGGAAGAATTTGTTTACACCCCATTTAAATGTACACCCAAATCACCTTAGCCTACCTTGTATGCACTCATCTTTAGTGCATTATTGTGACAACATTTGTTTAAACCCAAGTTAATTATCTAATTGATTACATGGTTGCTAAGTCGAGTCATATCCTTGTACATATTGTTTTGGGACGATTGGGACTCATGGGTAAAGTACTAGTGTAATGGAGTAATGGGGAAGAACATCATTTATTACCCCCATATGTGCTAAATATTTTAAAAGTACTCCAAGTGTTTTGATTATCTTAATTCGAGTCATTAGAATAGTAATTTGTAAAGTTATGTAAAGTTCAAGTGTAAGGGGAATGCAACGCTCCTATGATGTATTATTTTGGATGGTAGGGCAAGAGTGTATGCAAAAAAAAAAAAAAAAAAAAAAAAATCGAAAAAATCAAGAAAAATACAAAAAAATGAGAAAAAGAAAAGTAGAAAAAACATACGGACTACCATCCCGTTTCATTTTATGTTTTTGTTATTTTATTTTTAGTTTAAATCGAGTCGAGTCTTGGCTTAGCAACATTGTATAGTACATGTAATTGATCAAGATCTTTAACTCGCCACCAGTAAAATATCCTTTATCCAACAAAACCGTGTTTTCCTTTTCCCTACACCTAACGTTATAACCCATGTAAAAGCCCTCTTTGATAGTTTATCTTAGGTGCTTACGCCTAGTGGAGGAGGTTTTCGATCCTTTCCCAAGCCTATGGTAATCTATTTGCTATGACAGGTAGTGAGAGATATTATCCGTTTTCATTTATGAGATTTATTTTGATGACACTTGAGAGATGTGAGTATCTAAACACTACTTGTGAGGTGCTAGTTTGTAATCTCCGTGCTTATTATGATTAAAGTGGAACGAATATTTGTTGTAATTACTTTTATGTTAGCATTAAATGACCCCTAACTTATATTTTGATTAGAATAAAAGCACATTTGCTTGAGGACAAGCAAATCTCAAGTGTAAGGGTATTTGATGAAGCGAAAAGTGTACCGCTTTTAAGGGGTCATTTAAGTCCTAAATCGTATTTATTTGATCAAATATTGCCCTAAATCATTCCTTTTGTCATTTTAGGTACTTTTGAGGAGAAATCTGGAAAAGGAGGCATTTTGGACGTTTTTGGAGCATAAAAGTGAAGAAAACGACAAAGTCTCAAAATTGTGCTGGAAATTACCTTTGACGGCGTCAGGATTTGTTTTGGACGGCGTCATGGCTTGGCAAAAGTGGTGGATGTGAAAATTACTCATGATAAGCCAGAGAAATTTGCATGGAATTCTGACGGCGTCACGCTTTAATGTGATCAAGGTCGTCACGGCTTAATTTAAAGAGGGACGGCTCACCCTTAAGTCTGACGGCGTCAAGCCTTGATAAGCCAGAACGAATTTTGGAGAGCTAAAGAGGGACGGCGTCAAAAAGGTCATCCGGGAACCCTAAAAGCGGCGAGGTGACGGCGTCACACTCCATAACGTGACGCCGTCAGATCTGAAAGTCTATATATAGTTTTGCAATTTTTTGTCATTAGTGTGGAACTTATTGGGGAACTTTGTGTGTGAAAACCCTAACACGATTTTAGCAGCTTTTTCAAGGCTTTTTGCCTTGAGATCTTCCATGTTACATTGAAGATAAGTTATCAATTAATCATTCAATATGTCTATGTGTTGTTTGATTCTATCTTGTTCTTGTCTTTTGTTTAACATGCTAGGCTAGATTTATCTTGTGTTTGCTTAGATCTAATGAAACCTAGCTATTGATTATTGGTTATTAGTGTGTTATTAGTTGTATTGGATGATTGTTTATCTATGTTAGGCTTAAGAAAACTGGCTAACCTCCTATTCGGTAACTTGCTTGAACGTCTTAAGAAGCATGAACCAATGCGTACTAAGGTTTTTTTGGTTGTATTTAATGCACTAGCGAATTCTAGTGATCCCATGTTAGGAGCTTCCTAGCCGGCTCGACATAGGAGTGAAGTAGGAGCTTGTAGAGTTGGGGAAGTACGTACACCACCCCACGATTGGTATTAAGGAATACACCCGTCATCCACGCAATTAATACACACTAATCAACCGGTAAAAGATAGTTAGGGAGTAAGGAAATCTAAGTAAACACATTTCTCTCCACATAAGTTTTACCACCTTTTCATTTTCTGTTATTTTATTTTATTTGCATTCGTAGTAACTTGGGTTAGTTGACTAGCAACTAATTCCGCCCACTCTTTCAAACCCGAGATTTTACTTGCTTTCATAAAAAATTATAAAAACATAAAAAGAATCTTCTCTCACCATTAGACCTATTAGAGTAGTTTTTCATACCTAACGAACACTATTCCCTGTGGAGAACGATCAATCCCCCGTACTTACCACTACACTATACTACATCGGTCAGGTACACTGCCTGGTGGGGTTGTAAGCCTCTTGAGATCCCTCGAGAGGTAAAACCTGTTGTAAGGTTGCAAAACCACGCATCAGCAGTTAACACGAAGTACCGGTGCAAGATCTACCCTCCAAGAGCTAGTCTAACCTAGGTCTGGGAGTGTGCCAAAGATTTGTACTAACATTACTCGTATAACTTAATATTTAAGTTATTTTTGTAAAATAATTACATAAAACCTCAAAGTGTTATAAACTGGTACACAAGACACTCCCGTGTCAAATACACGAGACAAAACCTTAATGAAAATTCATAGTGTTAACAACAACTTAGTCAAATCACGGACGCGTCGGTAACATAACAATGTTCACTTTAAAATAAACACTTTACATATTCACTTCTCTGATAAAAGTGCAACGGTTTCCTCACTTAACGTGTAAATGAACCGCATGAACATGGATGAGACATTTTTCATGTTCGTTCGTCTAAGTTTAACCGAACAAATGAACGGACACGAACAATTAAATGAAAAAATTTTCTTGTTCATGTCTGTTCATTAAGAAAAAGAGGTTATTCATATTTGTTCATTAAGACATTAAGCGAGCGTAAATAAAGAAACATAAAAAATGAAAAACATAATAAATGTAAAAACAAAATATAATGTTCAAAATATTCATAAAATTTTGTTTTTGTGTATGTTCATTCGTTTAAGTATATGTATTTTACTAAAAGTATATAATAATAAGATACGATATTCGAATGTAAGCAAAAAATCAACATAAACGAGCACATAAGTTATTAAGGAACGTAAATAAAAGAATGAGAATTCATGTCAATTCATTAGCTAAATGAACACGAAATGTTGTTTATGTTTGCCCATTTAAAAAATAAATGAATATAAATTAACTCTTTACCGAACAATATAAAATGCTCAGAGCCCTATATGTGCAAGGATTTCCAATGTCATATAAACGTTACAGTACATGTTTATCAATGTTTTAAAAACCGGATTTTTCATCGAACCGGTCAGTCAGCCGGAGGCCGGTTCGACCGGTTGAACCGGACCAGTCAAACCGGAACCAAAAAAAATAAAAATAAATAAAAAAAAAAAAATCAAAACCGGTTGAACCGGACCGGTCGAACCGGAAAAACCGGTCAAAACCCGAAAAACCGGCCGGTTCGCTACAGTAAACGGGACTTATAAAAACGGGGTTTTTTAAACCGGCCGACCAGCCGGAGGCCGGTCGAACCGGTCGAACCGGCCGGTCCGGTCCGGTTTTTAAAACATTCCAGTACATGTTTATACCTACGATCATGAATAGGTAAACAAAACAACATGAAAATGGACAAAAGATTACCAATTCCAAGGGGCAAATTAGTCAAACTAGAAGAAAACCCAAAACCTTGACTCCAAAACCAATAAACACACAACAACACACACGTCTTTAAACACATAATTACAACAAAGCAAACCAAAAAATAAAAACATAAAAAAGTGGGGTGCAAAAAGACAAAGAAACAACGGCTTTGTTATAATCTTTGTGTATATTTACAACTGCCATCTCTACACACACACAAAAACACACTCGCTGTGTGAATAAAAACATTTCATCAAACACCTCATATCCAGCTTTTACCATACCCCCAATGCTCTTCATCTCCATTTAATTCCTTTCAGGGTTCTTCAATTCACATATCCAAATCTCCATTTCCATCGTTTTCCCCAATTTTTCACACCTTATTTGATCTCAATTTGATACACTTCTGAAAATTGTGAAAATTAGGGGTTTGTTGATTTCTACATTATATTTCAATTCCTTTCAGGGTTCTTCAATTAAGCCATTTGGGTGTCCATTTTTACCATTTTCCCCAATTTTTAGTGATTTATTGATCTCAATTTGATAGATTGTGTATATTAGGGTTTGAAAATTTCGACGTTATTTTCAAAATTTGTTTCTGGGTTTTGAAATTCGTCCATTTGGGTGTCTAAATCTGCAATTTTCCTTAATTTTTGTGTTCTGATTTGAGCTGAATCTGGTAATGGCGATGATCAGTGTGAGTAAGTTTATTGATAAAGTTTATTTGATGGTGGAAGGTGGATCTGGGTATTGTTCTAAGAAATCTGATGATATTTGTGGTGATGAGGTAAATTTAAATTGTTATTATTTTTATTTAATTTTTGATTTGATATATTTAGAGTTATGTTTTAGATTTTGTTCATAGGAATTTAATTTTGATTAAATAAGAATAAAGGTTTTATGTTATTTGTTTGATTTTGTCATATACTTTTGTTTTTTAATAAAATATTTTGGTTATGACAATGATAAAGTTATGGTTTTTATTATTATTTATATGTTTATTGGGTAATTTTTGTTTTAAGTAATCTTGATGTTAACCACTCAAGGGTGGCCTAGTGGCAAAAGGGCTTGTGACTATCACTCTAAAATGTGTGAGGTCTCAAGTTCAATTCCCGCTAGGTGCAAACAACCTTGAAGTGGCCACGCCAACCTCCTCAAAAGGGAGGGCTTTACCTGGTTTGAGTCTGTGGCGGTGGGTTCAAACCCTGTGGATTAGTCGGCCAAAAGGTCGGAAACCATGGTTAACCAAAAAAAAGTAATCTTGATGTTCTAGAGATGCTTTAGGTGTTAAAAATAAATTTTAGTACGAGATGATGACTTTAGTAATGTTAGCCCAAAAATAATGAAAATGTACATTTGGTTTTTCAGGATTCAGGAAAATCTACAACAATGTCAAGAGTACGATGCATACTTCGTGGGCTCGATCTGAAAGCGCTCATTTTTCTTTTCGTGTTAGTCCCGACCGTTATCCTTGGTTTGTATGTTCATGGACAGAAAATATCTTACTTTTTACGTCCGTTATGGGAGTCACCACCTAAACCGTTCCACGAAATCCCACATTATTATCACGAAAACGTGTCAATGCAGAATCTTTGCAAGCTTCATGGTTGGGGAACACGTGAGTTCCCAAGGCGTGTTTTTGATGCGGTTTTGTTTAGTAATGAAGTTGATCTTCTTACTATTAGATGGCATGAACTTTACCCTTATGTAACTGAGTTTGTGCTACTTGAATCAAACTCGACATTCACTGGTTTACCTAAGCCGTTGGTGTTTGATACTATGCGTGATCAGTTTAAGTTTGTGGAGCCAAGATTAACGTATGGAAAGATTCCCGGGAGGTTTAGAAAAGGGGAGAATCCATTTGTTGAAGAGGCGTATCAGAGACTTGCATTGGATTATCTTTTAAAGAAAGCGGGTATTCAAGATGACGATTTGTTGATCATGTCGGATATTGATGAGATACCAAGTAGGCATACCATTAATCTGTTAAGATGGTGTGATGACATACCCTCAATTCTTCATCTTCGGCTCAAGAACTATTTGTATTCGTTTGAGTTTTTGCTTGACAATAACAGTTGGAGGGCGTCGGTTCATAGATATCAATCAGGAAAGACACGTTATGCCCATTACCGTCAGTCTGATGTTGTGTTAGCGGATGCAGGGTGGCATTGTAGCTTTTGTTTCCGCCGCATCAGTGAGTTTGTTTTTAAGATGAAAGCTTATAGTCATGTCGACAGAGTGAGGTTCAATAAATTCTTGAACCCCAAAAGGGTTCAGAAAGTTATATGCAGAGGCGCAGACCTCTTTGATATGCTCCCTGAAGAGTACACGTTTAAAGAAATCATCGGGAAAATGGGACCTATCCCTCATTCATATTCAGCAGTTCATCTTCCGGCCTATTTACTAGAGAACGCTGACAAGTACAGATTTCTATTACCTGGGAACTGCGTAAGGGAAAGTGAGTAAAATCCTCAAAACCGATACCATATCTGTTATTTCACTGTAAAGGTTGGAACTTTAGAGTTTGCATACAAAACCATTTACGGGTTTGACCAAACAATAGCTGACTCGGGCTTATATCTGGCGATAGTGTATATAGTCTTTCATATACCGGGGCACACGTTTTCAAGGTTCATGATCATCGACCCCCCTTTGCCTCACGGAGGAAGGTAAATTCAAGAAAGTTTGAGATTTGTATTCGCTTTTAGGAAATTTTGAATCTTTGACAGACATTCGATTTTTAAAAATATATATTAATTCAAATTGTGTTACATATTTAGCTCATAATTTGTAACATTTGGGGTTTGTCCTGTTGATCATTTATAGAGGATGTTGTTTGTTCTTGTCTTTGTTTATGTCAACTGTTGTTTCTGCATGGCTGTATACAGCTATGATTATATAAATAAAACATTGTAACAGCCGTAAGATAGAATGATCCTTCGTATAAAGAAGAATCTGATGCCTTTTTTGACATGATTATTGTTTGAGGTTGGCGTGTATGTCCTACAAATACAGCTGCTAAATTTAATTCTTAAAGAAATTGCAAGATGACAGCAAACATGTTCTGTTGTCTATCATTGGCTTAGAATATGGTTTTTGTGAAACATGAGCACCATGAGTTTTAGTCCAGATTCTTTGATCTTAGTTTGGTGTTTGGTTAATTATTAAGCTGGTTTGGCATGAAAAATATCAGGTTGTTAGGTAAAAAGATGCTGGATTTTGTTAATGTACGGTGTATCTTACATCAGATGATGCATCCGTCTAGTTGAGTCACACGAAGCTTAAATTAGAGAGTGACTGAAGCGAGTTAATGTCATTTCATATATTTGATATAAAAGGTTCAATACGGACGATAACAGTGACACGTTTAAGTTATTTTGTGTGTAGACAATGTAAGTCATCGAGTTTTGGTTTTTGTTTATTTTCGTTTATGAGGGCCTTCTCCATTGTATGCTCCAAAACACAACAATTGGCGCAGATTTTGGTGTTAACCATCTCGATCACAACACTATAATGGTGTGACTTTTGGTACAACAATAATTAACGAGATTTCTCGCAATATGTTGTGTCCATATAAACTTGACAAACTTTTAGTAAGCTTGTAGGCATCAATGGCTACCTGTTAAGGGAGTTATTATAGTATCCAAATTTGTGACTTTAACTGAGGTACACTTTAAAGATTAAGTTAACTGTTGCTGAATGGTTTATCATAAGATAGTTTATCTCATTTCTTGGTAGTTTATGTTTAAACTATTTAATGGAGTGTGTTTGTCTAAGTTTATTTTTGAGCTTTCAAAGTTATTTGACTCGGCTTATATATCATAGACCGATGTTTTCTGGCTTATTTTCCAGCTTACGAGCTTATTTTCCATACTTACGGTCAATGTTTTAAAACCCGGTTCGACCCGGCCGGTTCAACCAGGAACCGGTGATGTTACCGGGCCGTTACCAACCGTGTTTTTGAGGATTTGAGACCCGGATTGAACCGCCGGGTTTTAGTTGACCCGGGTCGAACCGGTGAACCGGAACCGTCCGGGTTTTACTTTTTATGTCTCTTTAACGAAAAAAAACCATAACCGATCCTTTTCTTAGTCTTTCTTTCTGCCTATACTGGAGGAACACCAACATAATTTGTTCTGAAAAGTCACATTTATATAAAGGTTATAAAGCCATATGCCTTATGGTAATGGTTACTAGGAAAATAACTTTGGTAAAGGAAGGTTTCATATCTGGAACAACATACAATGTTAAACATGTGTCATGATTTGATCTTATATGCATGATGTACTACTGTACATATACACTCTTACACTCTTACAAAATCATATAATAAGAATGAGGCTTTTGAAAAAATGAAATTAAATATCATATTCGTATCTATGAGTCAGTTTGTTTGGTTTTGGATATATTGGAGACTTTATGTTCGTTCGGTATTAAGGTTTTTTAGGTTTTACACATGTTTAGTAACATGATTTAATTAAAGGTTTTTTTTTATGGGTAGACCGGCGGTTCAACATGTTGAACCGGTGATCCGGTAACTCGGCTGGGTCAATAAAAAAACCGGTTTTTAAAACATTGCTTACGGTCATAATAAGTTCATACGTCAAAAAATAAGCTTATAAATATAAACCGAGATAACTAAGCTAATACCATAGGTAAATGTGATACCAATACATTTGTATAGTTTTAGGCTATGTTTGGCGCAGAGCTTTTTGGAGCTTTTTGAGGCTATGAGCGGTGAGCAATGAGCTTTTTGATTTTTAGTGTTCGTTTGGCAAAAGAGTTGTGAGCTTTGCTATTTTTTAGGAAAGCTCATTTTTCCAATGCTTCTTTAAAAAGTTGTGAGCGGTAAGCAGTGAGCAGTGAGCTGTGGCTACAGCTCACAGCTACTACTCACTGCTACTTTTGCAACTACTAAATTATACATTTTCCCAAGGATGATTTAAAAGAGAAGATAAGGTGAGGGTGTGCAGAGTTTTCCCTCGCCATATCAGCTTTTTCTCTCTCAAAAACTGATTTTCTTCAACTTTCCTTTAACCATTGCAGCACCTCTCTCTCTTCTAGTATTTTTTTTTCTATATTTTATCATTTAAAAATATCCCCAAAATATCAATACCCACCCACAAAAGCAAAAAAATTCTCTTAACCCCAAAAGCAAAAAAAAAAGAAAAGAAAAAGAAAGGTAAAAAAAAGCAACAATGACATAAGTATTTTTGGATTTTCTTGTGTATTTTCATTCAGGACTCAAGTCCCGTGAGTTAAATTTTTTTCTCTTCCCGCAATAAATTATGTGGTTTTTATTAGGGTCCGCAAAAAATTCTTTCTTTCATACTTGTTTCTCCGCACACACCTCACACACTAAATAGTCTCCACAATTGGTCACTTTATTTCTTCCATGTAGGGTCGCTTGCTACTTCTAACGGTCTTAGAAATGATGAGATGTGTGGACACGCTAACCAAATAGATGATTATCTCGATAACGATAGCTAGTAACGTTTACTTTTCAAAGACTATAGATTCAATTTTTTAGGTGTAGATACGATAATTTTGATAGAGCATGCTAGACCCACATAAAGGATTAAAAAAAATAAATCAATTCATTCACTTACGTGTCAGTTGGTGATTAGTGTATTTTGTGGTAGTTTCTCTTTCTTCTCTATGATTACATCTATCATCCTTGGCACGTCAGCGAATGAATTTTTTTGTGAATTTTTTATGTGGATCTAGCATGGTCTTATTTTGATATGTTAGTGGTTTCAAAATATGTACAATGCCACCACCCTAATAGAGTCTGGATAATAATAATGTGGACATTAAGATGACTTTTACACTAAATATCGTTTTGCGTCTTATTGTTCATCTACTACTTTTAGGAATGTTTTGAAAATCAGTTTAAACTAGGGGTGGCAATTCTCGACACGACACGATAAACGACACGAGCCCGACACGAAGTTAAAAATGTTAGGGTTGAGGATAAAAAGGTTTAGGTAAAAAACATGTCAGCTTGTTTAACCCGTTTAATAAAGGGGTTGTGTTTGGGTTGAGTAAGTATTAAACAGATCAACACGTGAACCCGTTTAAGTATATAAGGCTCTAAAAATACAATATATAACTTGGATTTTATGTTAGATTTGGATTAAATATATTTTGTTATGTACTTAATATGAGTGAATTACGATTATAACTCACATATCATTGAAATTGCCGTATAGTTATTTGTATGTTATTTAAACTAGTTAAATCGATAAACCACAAACCTTATTCACCGTTTGACCTATTTACTTAAACATGTTAAACGGGTCACAAACGGGTTGTACATGTTATGCATGTCTGAGTTAGGGTTGAGTTTATTGACACGATTAATAAATGTGTCGTGTTTGGGTTGAGGTTATAGTGACCCGCCAACCCGCGAAACCGAATATGTCAACCCGAACACGACTCGATTGCCACCCCTAGTTTAAACTAACTTAGCTTAGCTCTATGTTTCGGTTGACTGGACTTTTGCTCTAAACCGGCTTTCAATGATTCAACCATTGAACCAACCGAGTCAAACTAGGTTTTAAAACGTCACCTTTAGTGCTCTCATATATTTTTTACTTTTTACCTTTTCTGAAAAAAAAAAAAATAATAATAATATAATTTTACTTTTTGTATATACAAATAAAAAATACGAGAATCGGTGAATATTGGCCCACTCAACACCTGGCTCCAGTTGAGTGGTTGTGGGCCTTTCCCATGTGTCTTTATTGGCAAATGGCATTAGCCATTGGCTAAATAACCCAAGCCTTCCAAATTTTAGTGAATCCAATACCAAAGTGGTTATTGTTTTTCCAATGATAAGCTTTGCCTTTGCATAAAATATATGTGTCCATGATTCCATGTAGAACTTGCATTTTTGTCTTTTTTTTTTTTTTTTTTTTTTTCAGCTGTCAAAATAAGTATTGCCTTCAGAACAATTAGAAGGTATTTACTTCATCTAAAATGGTGACTGTTTCGGTTAAAGTCATTCAATAAATCTTTTTAACAAGTACACCACCATGTCTTTTAGGCCTTTAGCAATACAAGATCAAATAGTCAATGTAAACAACAAAAATCATTGCTCGTTTCTTATGATGATTTCTTCTCTTGATAATGAATAAAAAAACACAAATCATTGCTTACGAGATCAAATTGCGACACAATGTCTTGAATGTTTTCTTAACACATCTGATTTCTTTGTTGCTGAGTTGTTTTGGTTTTATGACTTCATTGTTTTATTTAATGTTTATAAACGTTTATGTATCGTAAGAATGAAACTGTTTTATATTTATATCATTCGGACATCATTTTACAACAAAACAAACCTTATTATTTCATTTACATTCAGACATTTATGCCTCAAATTCAGATCCAAATATGTAGTTCAGATTAAGAGCTTCTTAATAAACAAACACCTAACTTACTACTAACGGCATGCTAAATGATACTATTAAAGTTATGTATAGATATTTGACTACCCGTTGCACACGCTCCACATGGATATGAGAAAATAAATAATCCTAAGTCAAATTATTTGGGATAAATCCACGCGTATAATGACAAGTAAGAAAAGATTCAATATCTCTTCTTGACTTGGTGAAATTTGGAAATTTGAGCCATGACATAACTTTAGCTATTTGTATGTTATTTACTCGTGTCTAAATAATACCAACTATCTAAAAAAAATGTTGTAACTTTTGCATTTAACATCAAGAACGTTTGTATTTGGATGGTCGTATATTTTTTTTAATGTTATTGTTTATTTTCATCAACATTTGTTTTTGCGTTGGGTAAATATAGTAAGTATATGTTATCTAGAGTCTCGACTTGTTGGTTACTCCAAATGTCACATTCCTTTGTATAATATTTCGTACATTTTATTTCTGCTGAGAGCGTAATCTATCTTATTTCATTTTATATATGCTATACTTTCATGTTGTAAACTATCACCATCAATTAATTACGATGATAAAATTGCGAAAAAAATAAAGTATTTTACGTAACACTGTCAATTAACAACTAAAAAATATAACTAGTTTTTGAAATCAAATTGTGACATGCTCAAAATACACATGCCACAATTTGATTTCACAAACTAATATATAATTATTGTTTAATAGATTCTTGTGTTTGAGCATTTTCGTCACCATCATATTATATTTTTGAACATTTTTAATTGGGTGCGTTTGGTTCGCAAGTGGGATTAGAATTGGATTTGGATTTGGGAAAGGTTTGAAAGATTTGGGAAAGGTTGGGAAAAAAGTAGGAGAGAGAAAATATATTATTATATATATAATTATATATAATTTATTAATTTTATATTATATTGAAATATTATACTATAATAAAAAAATTAAACTTGTGATTGGAAAATAAAATGGCCCACGGTTTCATGTGAATACCACCGATGCTTGTCAGGAAAGTGACTTAAAAGTCACCGATTTATTGGGGAATGAAAATTTGGGTTTAGATTGATTGATTGTAATCAATACAAGATACCAAACAATTCTTTTTAGTATTCATTCTACACACAGTGCCATACCCCCAAAATAAACATACCCTTAATTTAGTAAGACAATTCTCTTTAGACGTAATATCAATACTAAAGGAAAAAAAAATTGAGAAAAATACATAAATGAAAATGAAAAAGGAACCAAAGAAAAAAAAAATTAAAGTGAAAAAGTATAAAAAAAAAAAGTGTTAGGATAAAAAGTTTGAGCTTCTGGCCGCCTTTAAACGAGAAAAAAAAAAAAAAAAAACACACACACACACACACTTAATGACCCATATATCTGACCGCATTTGAATTATTCAAATTAAGAGGCAGTTAAAAATGGTATTTTGAAAAACAAACAATACCTACGTAGTAACTCCTCAAAATACATGTTCATAAACCTGATATTAACATGTCAGAAAAGTAAACTCAACTAGAGCAAAAATGGATATTGTCAAGTAGACTGACTGATTTATAAGGCATGTCAAGTATTTTTCTCTCTTAAATTAAGGGTGTGTTTGTTTTTAAAAAAAAGTTCTTACTAGCCCTCTTACTCTTACCAGTAAGAGGTGGTCAGACGTATTGCTTGTTTGTTTTTTTCTTTTGAGTCAGACCCAGTTAGACATATAACATCTTACTCAGTAAGAGGTGGGGGACTTGTCTTACTGGCTCTTACCCGATAAGAGATCGAAGACTATTAACTATGTTATATTTATGATAAAAAGTCTTGTTTCATATTTACATAAGTTACTTAAATAAATTGCAGAAACGAGCACTTAAAATCATTCGGACAATTATAAAAAAACAAACAATATTATTTCGTTCAGATTTAGACTTTCTAGCCACCTCTTACTGGTAAGATGTGGTAGTCAGATTCAGACCTAAAACATCTTAATGAAACAAACACACCCAATGTTTACATTTTTACTTTGACTTGTTGAATAATAAGTGTATTTTCAAATTTAAATCGAAATGTTTTAGAAAGTAAAATGACATTTTATTGATGCGTCAACTTTTGTTACACGGTGTACAGTTTGAAAGTGAATATATACTTGATTTTAGACGAACGGAGCATACAAAATGTCTTAAATCATTTACTAGTTTATCCGTTTTGACCTATTACCCGTTCCATCAAACGGAATCTTTCCAGCATGATCACTATTAGGCTTTACTGGATCAGTCTCAGGCCCAGGCATGTTTGTGCACCTCTATTTGAAACTACTAGATAAAAAATGCTGACATAAACCTTAACCAAGGGGACATGCTGGGATCAGAATGCAAGCACTTCAGGCTAGCTGTTCCTGCATATTAAAGGAAGCTAGTATGAAACATCTTTAGCAAATGAAGTGATTTTAATCGAGTACAAATTTGGTCATGAGTCATGACACATATATAGTTTACTCTAGTAATAAAGATTGGTGCTTTGAGAAATATTGAAGATATAAGTGTATACGTCTCCAGAGACAAAATCATCAAGCCTTTCACGCTATCGTTAACTACTTATCATTACCGAATCTGGTTCTGGTATTTGAAAAGCTTGTTATATTCATGCAAGTTTTGCTTCATTGACTTAATGACTTTGGTTCGTCAATTCTCCAGGACATGGAAAATTGAATATATATAGACCAATGATATTATGAAGACTCACCTCGTTATGATACACGTGATGTGACCAAATCATAAGCAAACAAGTTGATAGGGAAGAATACGAATACAAGACAAAATTGAAATATGATGAGGAAATGAGAACATATGCTTCATATTGGGACATGACATAGTATAAGATGCTTAAAAAAGAAATTTTGGCATTTTTTTTCATGACAGTAAAGGGGCAAAATAAAAAAAAAGGATGCTACAATTTCCAAATAGGCGAATTTATTAATATGACTACATATGGGAATAAAGTTGTGTATACCCAATGCGACTTCAATCAGTGGCCAGGCGAGCGTCTGAGTGAGTTGAGTGAGGAAGTGAGGGCCCCAATGGATGCGGATTCTAATATTCCCATGATATGAGACGTAACGCATCATTGTGATATATCTGGAATCACCCGCTAACACTATAAATAGCTAGCACTAAGTTACCATATAGAAAAACCATCAGCAAATACAAGTTTATATCTGAAGACACATTTTTACTACAAAAAAAAAAAAATGGTTCTTCAAGAAGAGCGTACTTACCCTGATGGCTACCATGATGGCTACCACAATTCGGCTTACCAAGGGCCTAATGGAAGTTACAGCAACTTCCAAGGCGTAACTGAGCAGACAACCCCATACTTGGGTTACCCTAATATGCCAAGTTACTCATCAACCCATGCTCAACAATACCAGTCCGGTATTTCCACTGGTGTTTACGAAAGTGGAGCGAACCAGCACTCTAGTGCTAATGCTGGCTTTGCATCTGGAATGAAGCCCAGCGGTGGCTATGGAAATTCCCACTATGGGAATTCCTACGGCTATGGGAGCCCACATGGCCAGAGCCATGGGGCCCCACACGGTCTGGGCTATGGGAGCTCACATGGCCAGAGCCATGGGGCCCCACACGGTCTGGGCTATGGGAGCTCACATGGATATGGAAACTCACACGGGTATGGAAGTGGTCTCACACACGGGCACAACAACTATGGACATGGTAGCTCAAACTATGGTCACACTTCCAGCGGCATAAACCATGGTAGTTACGGCCAGAAGCCGTCTTGGATGCTCAAGGGCCTTGACGATGATGAAGAATGAACATCTAAGAATCTATCATATGTGAAAGAAGTGTGTGATTCGTAAGTTGGTGGGTTACCGCTCTAAATAATGTGTTTGCTTTTCTATTTACTACATATGTAACAAATGTATATGCAGTTAATAATGGATGTCGATCAACTGACTGCTTTGTCTAAATTGATGATATACAATTTACTGTTATTTAGTTCCAGCGAGCGAAATATATATTTGCAAAATATCAAATATAAATGGTTCATAAAGAATTATTGAAACTTGGTTTAACATATATAAGAATGGAAAGCGAACGAGGCATCTAGCTTTAGTTGAAAGGGGCGTCTCCGAGGATTTACGGGCCCTGTCCGAGCCGTTAAAAAATGTGCCCCTTAGACCCCTTATTGGGCTTATAAATTTATTATGGGTTATAGGTTTAGTTATAAGATTGAAATTTAATTGGGCTCAAGTTTAAATGTTTAATACCTATTTAAAAAAATACATATAATATATATATATATATATATAGGATTTTTTTTAAAAAATGTGCCCTCGCAAAAATGGGCCCTGGCCGGTTGCCTTCCCGGCCCACCCAAGAGCCGGCCATGTATAAGAATGGAAAGCGAACGAGGCATATAGCTTTAGTTGAAATAGAGTACAAATACTTATGACTTATCATGCCGTGAGATTGATCTGGTGGACTTTTGAGAAAAAGAGAAGTCCCAGAACAGATTACGGATGTGTATGCACAGTACATATGAATGATACGTGGTACGTACCTTTATTAAAAGCATGCTTTGGTACATGAATTCCTATAAGAGTATGATTACACCAAAACGGAAAGATTAGTGACAATATCTTTGTTTAGAATTGTGAGCTCGTAAGACATGCAAGGATGTTCTGTCTATGATTAGAGTCGATAAAATATGTTTGATCAATACAACTGGAGTAATTGCTTAATATTAACCATTGCCAGCTTGAAAATGGCCATGAAAGGAAAAAGATCCATAGCACCTAAATGAATTTTCAGCAAAGTTCCTGTGTGGAAACTAATAATAGATGAACAGCATAAACTGAAAACCCTCTCTGCAGCAAGTAACCGGTTCTGAAATGTACCACTGCTTTCACGAAAGAGCTAGACTCGCATTTATTATGAATTAAGTATTATTTCCGTCATATTGTTTATAGTTTTTTGAGCGATCCTGCACGAATCCCTTCAACGTCACCATTTGACTCATCAGTTAGGCCCATGATATTCCCTATATGATTGCTTGTCTATCCTTATCATGTTCAGGTCCAATATTCTCATTCTCAAACTCCGCTTAGCAGTCCTGATTTCAGGACAACCCCAAGACGCTCAGGCCTGTATTTTCATGTTATTGAAAACAAATAATTTATCTATAACAAATGTACATATACAATTGTTAGATAAGTATTTTAAACTGCCGAATAATAACTCGTAATCAAATTTCTAACCTTGATATTTGTTTTACGAATTCATATTTAGAATAAACAACAGACTTGTTCTAAGAAGTCTATATACTAAGAAAGCTTCAAGATATGCATCAGTTTTATCTTACTTTAGTTTATTAACAAATCGGTCTATTTTTATGGAAAAACTGTTCAAAATGAATTAATTTCCAGTTCTATATGCTTTCAAAGAATACTTACTTGGAACTCAAAATTTCTTGCAATAATCATGAATTTGTTTAAACTAACCTATAAACAATAAGGAGTCGTTTAACCAAAATTTATTTTCATATGCGCATAAAAGAATATATGTTTAGTATAATAGAGATTAAATACGATTGTACTGAAACAAGTTCATGCACATGATGAATCTTTGTATCTAATGAATCGCGTGTTTGATGAAACTTCAATAACGCGATTCATTATCATTATAGAGTCGAAATAAAATGAAAAATATGCTAAACATTTGTTATCCTCCTTGATATGGTTCACTCGCAATCTTCCGCATGCACTTATATGCCAGATTGCCAACTCTTTAGTATGCTATGTATCGAGTATCAACAAAATTGTTGGATCAATGAAGGTTCAAAATTGTTGGATCAATGATGAAAGTGAAAAATTATTGGCGTTAATTGCATTAGAAGTTTTACAAGATATACCACCTTTTGCCTAATATTATATCTGTTTCCCATTCGAGCATTGCAATATATGTTTAGGCTTCTATACACTAACATCTTATAAAAAACTAAGATTAAAAGTTTCTAATGAAGCTACTAGTGATACATTATTTCTAGAAAGTAAAAGTTAAAGATTCTTAACTAACTACGACTGCTTTTAGTAACGTGCATATGTTATGCAGGCGAGGCGAGTTGTCAAACCAAACCAAAGCGATCGAGATTTTTAACGATTCAAAGGTTGGCAGCTGAAAAAACCAATCATATCATGTATAGCTAGCTTCTAAATGGCTAGATGAATCATCCTATTAACTAAAGACAATATACCGAATATAAAACTCATAATGAAGTCCAAAATAAGCAAAAAGAGATGAGAATCGGATTCCATGACTTCTTTTCAACGGTTAACACCCTGAACCTTCTTAAACTAGTATATATTCTTAAACTAGACACCATCAATATGTTGTATAACTACAATTCAACAGTAAAAAAAAAGCACTACTAAGAGTCAATAGTAAAACTTGTTGGGGTTCACCAATAGGGTAAAGTTAATCAATAACAGGATATCATAATAAATCGTGTAATCACTTTCCAAAATAAACTATTCAACCCTATTTGCCTGGTATACACAAATATCTTTTTGGGATAATTCAAAATGTTATGTTCTTGATTTATGCACAAATACAAGAACCCTTTCGCTTATGAGTGTTTAGGTTTTTGTATATTTTCCTTACAGATTTGTTTCCCTTACATAGAGAAAGATACTCATTCAATGGACTTATGAGAATTAATCAGCAACTTAATCTCCTCATAATGATCCTCCATTATAGCAATAGTGGTTACACGACCAATTAATATGATCATTAAGCGGCAGTTAAAGCTGCCCTTTAACAGGTCAAGACAGTTACAAGTTAGTAGGAAATCAGTTCCAGCAATCGCTGATGAGCTTGCTCACTGAACGAGCTTGCTCCTTGAGTATACTCAATGATGAGTTCTCTCACTAAAGGGTTGAACCCTCTGGTGAGACTACTCCCGGATGACGTCGTTCAGAGTCTACTCATGGAAGATTATAACACACTGAACTCTTGTGTTTGATGAGGTCGTTTAGAGTCTACTCACTAAAGAGTATAACTCGTTCAACTCATAAGCTACCTGATTTCTACAACACCACTATTTGAGTCAGGGAGGTTGAGTAACTTATTGGGTGTACACTTCGTACCTCCAAACGCATTTCCAAATATGACCTTAACCCTCAATTACACTAAATTTCCAAAAAAACTCACTTAATTACGACTTCTCATAATCCTTTTTTTATAGTAACCATCATTACCTCACTTACTCATGATATGTAACAAACATCTGTAGATGTCGCGTCTCTTTCCTCTATTGCGCGTACCATGATGTTAGATCTGAGTGCTTTCACAGTTTTTATTTTAACCTTGTTTCCTCATTTTTCCTCATTTTTACTATAAGGGTAATATTTTGATATTCAATGAGTGATTTCATGGGTAAAACAAACTAAGTTTTGAGCATTGAAAATGTGCAACTCTTTTCTTTGGAGTTTAAATGGAGTAACTAATATACTTTTCGGGGTTGTGATATCACATTGCTTTTAATCAAATTGTATCCTCCTAATGTGCTACTACTAATTTATAGTCATAATTTAAGTTCGTGACAGAGAACAACTTGAAGTATAAAAAATCAATGTTATCCAATCCCGTCTTCCATGGGGTAATGGTGGAGGTAAGATGTAGACAACCTTTCCCCTACTCGAAGATAGAGAGGCTGCTTCCAGAGGACCTCCGACCATTTTTTCGTAGAGAGTAAGGATCGAACCCTTCACCTTCGCATTCAAAGGGGAGGGGTTTTCCAACTTATCTAACCATGCTATATATAACAACTTGAAGTATCAACAATATAACTAAGCCAGTAGAGTTAGTACCAATATTATCATACAAAAAATATTTTTAGCAGAAACATAACACAAGCAATGAAAATCATACCTGAAACAAATAGCAGAATCAAATTCCAGCGAAAGATGCAATGAACTCAAAGGTATATGAAGGGATATCTGATCCTAAATCACATAGCGTACAGAGAGCGTTCAACACGAAATTGTATTGTACAACCTTTTTATCTAATTCAATCACCATAAACGAATCCTCTTCTCTTTCTCCAATTACAATACTCCAAACACGGGAACAAATTCTCCAATCTTTAGGAAGTGACACTATTGTGTGGTAAAACCCTAAATTCTAATATCACATTTTCCGTTTAATTTGAAATTTTAACATAAGTCGTGAATTAATTAATAAAAGACTTAAACTATATGTTATATGATGATTAAACCTTATATGTATTAAACCTAAGTTAACTAATAAAATTGTTACCTCTCCAAATTTGTTCTACACATCACACGACTTATTTTCTTTGTACAAATTCCCCTATACGTTTTTCATTCGAGCATTGAATGAGAAGTTTTACAAGATATACCACCTTTTGCCTAATATTATATCCGTTTCCCATTCGAGCATTGCAATATATATGTTTAGGCTTCTATACACTAACATCTTCTAAAAAACTAAGATTAAAAGTTTCTAACGAAGCTACTAATGATACATTATTTCTAGAAAGTAAAAGTTAAAGATTCTTAACTAACTACGACTGCTTTTAGTAACGTGCATATGTTATGCAGGCGAGGCGAGTTGTCAAACCAAACCAAAGCGACCGAGATTTTTAACGATTCAAAGGTTGGCAGCCGAAAAAACCAATCATATCATGTATAGCTAGCTTCTAAATGGCTAGATATATGAATCATCCTATTAACTAAAGACAATATACCGAATATAAAACTCATAATGAACTCCAAAATAAGCAAAAAGAGATGAGAATCGGATTCCATGACTTCTTTTCAACGGTTAACACCCTGAACCTTCTTAAACTAGTATATATTCTTAAACTAGACACCATCAATATGTTGTATAACTACAATTCAACAGTAAAAAAAAAAAAAGCATTACTAAGAGTCAATAGTAAAACTTGTTGGGGTTCACCAATAGGGTAAAGTTAATCAATAACAGGATACCATAATAAATCGTGTAAGCATTTTCCAAAATAAACTATTCAACCCTATTTGCCTGGTTTACACAAATATCTTTTTGGGATAATTCAAAATGTTATGTTCTTGATTTATGCACAAATACAAGAACCCTTTCGCTTATGAGTGTTTAGGTTTTTGTATATTTTCCTTACAGATTTGTTTCCCTTACATAGAGAAAGATACTCATTCAATGGAATTATGAGAATTAATCAGCAACTTAATCTCCTCATAATATTCCTCCACTATAGAAATAGTGGCTACACGACCAATTAATATGATCATTAAGCCGCAGTTAAAGCTGCCCTTTAATAAGTCAAGACAGTTACAAGTTAGTAGGAAATCAGTTCCAGCAATCAATGATGAGCTTGCTCACTGAACGAGCTTGCTCCTTGAGTATACTCAATGATGAGTTCTCTCACTAATGAGCTTTCTCACTAAAGGGTTGAACCCTCTTGTGAGACTACTCCCGGATGACGTCGTTCAGAGTCTACTCATGGAAGAGTATAACACACTGAACTCTTGTGTCTGATGAGGTCGTTTAGAGTCTACACACTAAAGAGTATAACTCGCTCAACTCATCAGCTACCTAATTTCTACAACACCACTATTTGAGTCAGGGAGGTTGAGTAACTTATTGGGTGTACACTGCGTACCTCCAAACCCATTTTCAAGTATGACCTTAACCCTCAATTACACTAAATTTCCAACAAAACTCACTTGACTTCTCATAATCCTTTTTTTTTATAGTAACCATCATCACCTCACTTACTCATGATATGTAACAAACATCTGTAGATGTCACGTCTCTTTCCTCTATTGTGCGTACCATGATGTTAGATCTGAGTGCTCTCACAATTTTTATTTTAACCTTGTTTCCTCATTTTTACTATAAGGGTAATATTTTGATATTCAATGAGTGATTTCATGGGTAAAACAAACTAAGTTTTGAGCATTGAAAATGTGCAACTCTTTTCTTTGGAGTTTAAATGGAGTAACTAATATACTTTTTGGGGTTGTGATATCACATTGCTTTTAATCAAATTGTATCCTCCTAATGTGGTACTACTAATTTATAGTCATAATTTAAGTTCGTGACAGAGAACAACTTGAAGTATAAAAAATTAATGTTATCCAATCCCGTCTTCCATGGGGTAATGGTGGAGGTAAGATGTAGACAACCTTTCCCCTACTCGAAGGTAGAGAGGCTGCTTCCAGAGGACCTCCGATCTTGTTATTTATCTCTCTTTCTCACGCGTTTGCTAAGCACTATGCGCCACCCTTCCTTGTTATTTTCATTTTTATCAAAACCCTAAACCTAAAATTTTATAAAACGTATTTTAGACCAGGGCGGAGCTAGTAGGGTGACTAGTTGTTACTGAGCTACCCCTAATCAACTCATTTGATTCATTGCTTGTTTAGATCATAAGCTGCTTTCCTAATATTTTTTTTACAATAACCCCCTTATTGTATAGATATGATTACAAAATTCATTAATGAATAACTTAAACAATAAATGACAACACTATAGATTAACTTTTGAAGCGATATTTATCACTATGACTTTTTTGCGTTAAGCACGGCTGCCCCCCACCCCAACTAAAAGTCCTGGCTCCACCCCTGCCTTAGACGAAACTTGAAGTTGATAAGACGACCACTGGACGGGATTGTTTTATCCCACGCCACAAAATCATATCTAAATATACGACTATGCGAAGAAATAAAAAGATCAAAAAGGGGGGGGGGGGGGGGGCTCAATGCCCATTTGGCCATTTAGGTGCGGCGAAAAGTGAAATTAGGGGAGTTTATGATAGATAACCAGTGTTTAAATGCATATTTAAAGATAATAACTGAGACTACTGGCAACCTGAGTAGATATCGATCAAAAGATCGACGCTGGACTCGACTGCATTTGCGGATGATCTGTCATCATCACCAGTAACTACCTTTGATGCCATCGACTTCAAGGAAAAGGTTTATACTAAAACCCATTTGGCGGGGTTTATGGATATTGTGTTTTTATAATAGAAAAACCCCTTTTTGAATGGAAACGTTGTATTTTGTTGGGTTTGGAAAATTACAATTCTACTCTTTTTTTATAAGCGGTGATATCTACAATTTTTCTTCGTACACCAAAAACAATTATAAGTTTCTAACCTTGACAATAGGACAATTACCATAAAATGTATATTGTCTTATTTTTGCTGTTTTCGGATATTAAATCGTGCGGAACTTTTAGTTGCATTTTAGACCGGTTAGCAACTTAGCATTTACACCTGTTCTCGAGTTTTTGATTAAAGAAAAGAAAGTGAAAAGAAAGAAAAGAAAAGTAAAGAAAGAGGAAAGTGATTTTTTTTTGGTGTGTTCTTAAGTTGAAAAATAAAGAGGAAAAGATAGAAAAGATTAGTATATCTTTATGTTCTTAAGTTTAAAAATAAATAGGAGAAATGAAAATAGTTGGTATATGTCTATTTACAATTATACTTATATTTAAAAGTTTTAGAGTTTAAAAAGTAAGGATAATTTTGTCATTTGACAGCATAGACTATAATTTAGTTTCATTTCCGCCCATTTTTGTGAAGAAAGTTTTAAGCTGAATTTCCACTCCAATTTTCTTCATTTCATTTCTTATCTTGTCTTAAAAAAATTTATGAAAAAATTCGTAGGGAATGGACACCATCCGACACCCAACTTGTACAATGCATTAAAACAACTGTACAATGTTTACCAGAGTTATATAACCCGGAAACAAAATATTTTTTGATCATTGACACAGATGCATCCGACTACACTTGGGCAGGATGTATGAAGGCTATTCATAATGGAAAAGAATTATTAGGATTAGATATTGACGGAATTCCAGTCCCTCAATCTAATCTATCTAAATTAGCATTATGTATTGATGGAAGTCAAATTCCTCAATCAAATTCAGCATTATCCAAATCAACATTATGTATTGATGGGAAGCAATTTCCTCAATCTGATCCAGTATTATTTAACTCAGTATTACAAACATCAGAACTAGCTTTTTTAAGCAATGAGCAGACATCTGCTTTAAAAACAGAAAAATACAAGTCTAAATTATGTAAATATATTTCTAGAACATTTTCAGAAACGGAGCAAAAATATAGTACTCATGAAAAAGAAACACTCGCGTGTTTAAAAACTCTAAAAAAATTGGAAAATTGATCTGTTACAAACAATATTTGAGTTACGAACAGACTCAAAATATGTAACAGGTTTTTGGAGATATGAGCTTCAAGAAGACTATTGTAAAGGTCGACTCATCCGTTGGCAACTACAACTACACAAGTTTCATCCATACATCAAATACATCAAAAGTAACAACAACAACTTTGTAGACACCCGATCCTCACCAGAGAATGGAAGGAATAATAAAACAGGCTCAACATCAACTTCAGCAAAAAATAGAGCAACACATCTCTTTATAAAAACAATTAGTCACCATCATAAAAGAAGAAATGAAGAAGCCATCAGTCGAAATTTTTTAAAGACTTTGGGATAGTCTCATACACTATGATGAAGTACAAGCTACTAAGTCTTTTTATCAAAAAGATCGAAAGATTGGACCAAAAGCAGTATTTATACCAGGAACATCACCAATGGGTATTCATGATTATTTCGTTCACGGATTATTAGATACAATATACACTGACGGAGAAAGCATCAGGGAATTTCAAGAATTTCCAGTAAGAATCCAAAAAATCATCAGAACGTACAATGATCTTTTCGCAAAGAACCGACCTTTGTACTTCAGCATGCACTCAAGTTATTCAATCTTTGACAGAGACCAAAAGCTTTTAGTACCATCAATTACTCTAGCAGAACTAGGAGTCAGCAACAGATACCCGCCGAAGGACAAGATAAAACCAGAAACTCCATCTACCGAAAACTTTGTAGCAGCACTCGCAGGAGTCTTTTTTGCATCGTTAAGACTCGGCACAGGGCGAGGACAAAAAGCAGATATTAGAATTAATTATTTTGGAAACAATATGTTAATTTATTCAAACTATTCAGGAAGAATCAGCGAAGAACAACAAAAAGTTTTAGCAGATTTTGAAGAACCCTTTGAAAATTTCACTGGGCCACTATCATCACTTCCAGAAGACTTCAAGATCTCACTATGCCATCATTTATCAAAGGTATCAAGACACGTCTGTGAATACTGTTCAGAGACACAGATGCAAGAATGAAGAATTATTGAAGACACAAGAAGACACAGGGATGAAGACAAAAAGACAAGAATTATTAAAGCCGCGTGATAAAGATAATGCGCCAGCTGTTTGTCCATTATTTTTACTTTTTTAACTTTTTCTTTTGAGTGGTGTGATGTGGTTTGTATTTTAGTAATAATGTAAGGCCTGTCGGCCACCTACTTGTAGCAATAATGTAAATATAGGTAAGTAATGACGTAGGTTGTAACTACTACACCTACCACCTCTTGTATAAATAGAGGCCTAGCCTCAGTAATGAAAGTATGCGTTTTAAGAGTTAAACCATCGTGTTTAAGTTGAGATTTGAAAATCCCTCTTATCTGTTGAAACCTTCGTGTTTCTGAATAGCAGATTACCTATCCCTTTACTATCCACCATCAATTAACAATATCAGTATCACCACCAAATCAAAGCAAATACATCATCATCCACTAACGACTAATCACCAACTTTAACTTTTCAAAAAGCCATAAAACACTAGCCATGAATCCACCTACCTGTAGCAATAATGTAAATATAGGTACAACGCCCCGTCGAATTCTTAGAATTTGACGGGGCGTTGTACCTGCGAAAATTAATGATAAAAAAATGCTTGAATAATAATCAATTGAATGATTATGGACAACAGGTCCATATGATGGTGGAATTTGCTTTGTATAATGACTCTAAATTGAATTCTTGAATTGAACGATTCATGGCTAGTGTATTTTAAAAATCCCTGTTCGGCTATATAATTCAAACATCCTAAAAATATTTGAATTTGTTTTCGATCTTCTAGTTTATCTGGAAAAAGTTTCAAATTTTCTTGTGTATTATTTGTCAGAGAAATTATTCCATTGTTTGCAAATTTTAATCCTAAATATTCTACTTCATTTTGAAGCAGTTTAGACTTCTTTTGTGATAAAATTAAACTTTTTTTTTTAATTCTTTTTAAAACCGTTGATACTGTTTTTATGTGTTCTTGTTCGTCTCCTTTAGTAAAAACAATGATATCGTCAATATATGCTAAACAAAATTTTTCTAATCCTTGTAAAATGTTATCCATAAAACGTTGATAAATTGATGGTGACTGTTTTAATCCAAATGGTAATACATTCCACTCATAATGTTTTTGTGAAGGACAAGAAAATGTTGTTAATGGTTTAGTTGATTCATCAAGTCTTAGTTGCCAATATCCTGATTTAGCATCAAATGTGCTAAAATGTGTATTTCCTTTTATTTTTTCTAAAACATAATCATTTCTTAGTAATTTATAGGAATCTCCTATAGTTGCTTCATTCATCTTTTTATAATTTATGACCATTCGTCTTTTTCCTATTTTAATTTCATTGTTATTTTCGACATAAAATACCGGTGCTGAGTGAGGACTTGAACTTTCTCTTATTATTCCTTTGTCTAATAATTGTTGACATTCTTCTTTGAATTCTTTAACATCTTTAACACTATAAGGTATTCTATTTGGTATATTTATTTATGCTAATGGATCTTTTAATTTTATTGATACTAATACATTGTTAGTATTTTTAGATTCTAGTGGATTTTCACTGCATACTTCCTTTAATGCTCTTTTTATATGTTCTTTTTTCATTATTAATAATATTTCTACTTGAAATTTTATATTTCGTGCTAGCATTCTTATATATTCTGTTTGTGTAACTATTGGTGTTGTCACTAATTTTCATGTTTCCATATTTCTTATAATGACGGATTTATCAGTTTGAGTAAAAGGTTGGTATAATTTTAAAAAATTGTTTCCTATTATTAAATCTATACCTGAATCATGCATATAAATGGTTGGTGCAATAAATCTTTCTTGGTTAATATACATCGGAACCATTCTTCCAACATACCATATTTTATGTACTGATTTATCTGCTATAACTATTTTTATTGGTTTTACTAATTTTTCCCATTTTCTCAATATTTTTGGTTTATCAAAACATATCGAGGCTCCGATATCTACATATGCAAATATTTTTTTATTTTCGACTGTTACTTCAATGAATGTTGCATTTGAGTTATCTTTAGATTTCATTAATAAAATGATGAATTAATCTATTTCATAAAAGGGTTCTCCGAAATAATCAAAACTATCACTATCATCGTAATAATCATCTAGGTCTTCTGATTCATGTTCATAATATTTTTCCATTCTTTTATTATATTTAAAAAATTATTTTTTCAATTCTTCTTTATTAGTCGAGTTTAAACTATATTCAGCAATTCTCATTCTTGATATCATAAAGGCTAATGGATTTTTTTATTTCTTTTGAAAATGGTAGTATGAAAATAACTTGAAGTGAATTAATCTCTTCGTATTCTCATATATTTTCCCATGTTAGTTTGGTTGTAGCTATTTTAGTTTTTTTTTCATAGTATTCAGATAATACTTTAAAAACCAAATATGAATTATCGGTCTCGAATTCTAATTTTGATTCAAAATTTTCTTTTGTGTCTATTTGGATTTGTCTTTGCCATATTTTATTTTGGAATCTTCTTCTAGCTTTATTACGATAATAATTAAGTCCTTTATTATCATTACTTTCTATTTTATTTGTTATAGCTAAATATAAGTGTTCTAATTCTTCTTTATTGTAATGATCTGGATTAATATATTCTAGTTGATAAACACATGTTTCAGCATTAATGATTCGTAATTCTTGACTCAGTTTTTCACTCATCTTATTTAATAAACTTGTTTTAGAGTAGTTTTAAGGCATTTTTCACAAATTATTTTTGTACTATGAAGTACTCGTAATCTTTTCATCAGAAGTATTTTTTCAAAAATATTTATTTCATTTTTTAATTCTATTTCAGTTTCCTAAATATGTATTTTGAATTGTTTGATGATTTCACTTTGCTCATTAATTGTTTTTCGAAGTTCTTGTTGATATAAGCTCATTTTTAACAAATAACTAATTTTGACCTGATTATTTGTATTGTTTTCATATTTTATTTAAATTATTCTTTAATGTTTTAAAATACCAATTTATATCAATATGTTGAAAACGAATGTATATTCACTTTTTATTTATCTGTATCTTGTTTTTAACATTTTTTATTTCTTGTAACATAGTTTTTCTTTTTTAGTATTAGAGGATTCTCCATTTGTTACTGAAATTGGTTTTTCAATTTGTGGTATCCATACTGATGGTATATCAGATGTTGATTTTCTACTTCTTTCAATATATTTATGTTTTGAAAATAGATTTGGTGTTTCAAGGCTGAGTAGTGGTTCAAAATTTTTATCAATATGAATTCTATCATTTGTTTTAAAAGTGATGCTATGATGTGAGTTAGTGAGTACATAGTTTATTTGGTATGTTACTATGAACGGGTGCTTTCCTTTGTACACAAATGTTCTTCTTAATAGTTCATATCGAATAGTAATACTTTTATTTATATCTTTACCTTTTAAACTTAATCCCATTTGTATGTTAACATCAAATTTTATTTTACCTTCGGCTAAGTTTCCTTTACTTCTAGTAATAATACTTTCTTCTTTATCAATAATTCTATCATCTCTTAATTCTAGTTCAATAGGTGTGTTACAACCCATAAACGTACTTTTTAATATTACTTGTATGGTTGATATATGAATATATGCTATTTTGCTTCTATCTTTTTTCATTTATTTGCTTTATTCGATTATTTATTTGTTGTTTATTAATTATAGAAATAATAATATTACTTTTTGTTTGTTCAATAGGAATTGGTTCTTCTCCAACAATTTTTCCAAAATATATTATATTTTTTCATGAAAATAGTTCTCTAAGTGACCTTGAATAATCAAAATTATATTTTTTTGATAGTGTAAAATTTGATCTTCTAATAGCTGTTCTGTTAATAATAGTATCTAACATAAATCCTGATCCATCTTCATTTTCATGAATAATAGAAATATCTTCTTTATTAATAGTTGGTGAATTCGACATATTTAATAAATTATAGAAATATCTTCTTTAATTTTTTAAAGTTATTAAATTATACTTGCGTCCTAGCAAATTAATTCTTCTTGATGGCTGATTGTCATTGTTTTTGATCTTGATAATTGCTTCTGCTCCTTTTAACTTCTTGATTGTTGACATAGCTCTGATACCAGAATTCGACGGGGCATTGTACCTGCGAAAATTAATGATAAAAAATGCTTGAATAATAACCAATTGAATGATTATGGACAACGGGTCCATACGATGGTGGAATTTGCTTTGTATAATGACTCAAAATTGAATTCATGAATTGAACGATTCATGGCTAGTGTTTTTTAAAAATCCCTGTTCGGCTATATAATTCAAACTTCCTAAAAATCTTTGAATTTGTTTTCGATCTTCTAGTTTATCAGGAAAAAGTTTCAATTTTTATTATGTATTATTTGTCAGAGAAATTATTCCATTTTATGCAATTTTTAATCCCAAATATTCTACTTCATTTTGAAGCAGTTTAGACTTCTTTTGTGATAAAATTAAACCTTTTTCTTTTATTCTTTTTAAAACTGTTGATACTGTTTTTATGGTTTATTGTTGGGTTTGAAGGTGCTGCTGCTTTGTATGTTATGCTGCTGCTCATGATACTTAAGGAAAATACACCAAGTATGATTCTGCTGCTAGGTTGAATCATTCTACTGCTAGTGTATATATTCTGCTGCTGGAGTTTATCTGATGAATGGTGAAATAAGCTAAGTGTCATTCTACTGCTAGCCTACGAAGATCCTGCTGCTAAAGTAATGATTCTGTTGCTTATTAGATATGTATAGTTTATTAAGATAATTATGGTAAAGATACGATTTGATATTATCTTGTATAGAAAGTTTTTGTAACCGACTAGGACTCCTTAAGTCTATAAAAAGAGGATCTAGGGTTAGGATTTAGTACACGATTGTTAGCATACGTATTGTATTCACTTCAAGGTTCGTTGTAACCCTGTTACTTTTGAGTAACCGTATTCAATATATTGAGGTGATAGCTGAGAGAATTATTGTGTGTTCGATTGATAATTCTTCTTAAGATTAATTGTAGGATCGAGAACTTCGAGCTTGATTGAGCTTGGTATAAACAAGAACCTCTGTATGCTATACAAGTGTTTATGCGGAAACTAAACAACAAGTATAATAAAGAAGAAAAGACAAAGATCCTCTATGGATCAGACTATGAACTGAGAATTCTGTTATTGATGAATGTTTTTCTTGAAGTCTTCCCCTATGAATGGCTGTATGTTTCTTATATATATAAGAAACCCTAATACCTAATACAGCCTGTTATTAATAAAACATGTAAAGAGATAAACATCAATCTCTTCTAAAAATAAATCTAACAACCACTCTAAACATACGGGATAACAATAACTAATACCCGCAGTAATAACACTAACAGCAGGAACAAGATATCACTGTCGGCAGCAATGAGCTTGAGCAGGAACCAAAGCTATCGGCAGGAACCATCTTAACACTATCGGCAGCAACAATGAAACTCTTATTTCCCAGAGATCCTAACAATCCTCCCCTAATCTTGAGGTTGACTAGGTTAACCTGCAAGATTCCAATGTGATAGAGCTTGCAACTCTCAGGCTTGAGGACTGCGACTTAGCAGCAACAATTTTAAGTAACCAGCAGCAACATCCATAACTTGCAAGATTCCAACCTCTATAGCATCCAGCAGCAACTTCAATAGTTCAGCAGGAACAAGAAATCTTCTTCAAAACATGTATACTGGTCACCATTACTTTCACTTGAACTTGGCTGCTACTATGACAATATGTACATCAAATCACTTTAAGTTTCATACTATTCTCATCACATCCAGGTGTGTTAACTCCTGTGAGAGGTGAATCATTGAAAATTAATGGATTTGATGTCTCTTTACCAATAGCCATCACTACTGGAGTAGCCAATGTTTAGGTGTATTAGACCATGGTACATTGATAACCATCTGATTTATTAGCAAATCAGCAACTATAAACGGATTTGACTTGTCTTTACCTGTAGCCGTTTGCTCAGGACTAGTCAATTCTTTGGTTACAGCCAACCTTGGTGAATTGAATACCAAATATGGATACCAAGTGTCTTTACCACAAACCATACTTTTGTGGACTAGCCAATCCTTTGGATCCCATATGGGTTACATCCATGGTGAATTGAGAACCATTTTCAACTCTCAGGAATTAACCATGGGTGAGTTGAATACCCTATAGCTTTGAGCAAGCTATTACAGCTATCAACGGATTTGATATTCACACCAGAGCCGTACCCTCATGGTGAGTCAACTCTTTCTTGTCTGCAAGACATGGTGAGTTGAGCACCATTTATTGTGCAGGTGTAAACACCAACACTGTACCTGCAAGGTGTTGCTCAAAACCACTTATTAGCACACAAAATATACACAAAATTATTATTATTATTATTATTATTATTATTATTATTATTTTTTTTTTTTTTAAAAAAATTAAGAAACACATCAAAATAAAAGAAAATAAGAAAAGAAACAAAAGAAAGAAAGAAAGATAAAAAAAAATATACAACAACAACAAGAAAAATCCTCCCCTTAAGCTAGAATGAAAATAAAAGACAAATGAAAGAAAGAAAAGAAAATAAACAAAAAGAAAAACAAAGAAAGAAAATGAAAATGTAAATTTTTTTTTTTTTTTTTTTTTTTTTTTTTTTTTTTTTTTTTTTTTTAATATACCAGCAGAAATGGATGGGCAATCAGCAGGAACCGTGCAGCAGGAACAATGGTACTATCAGCAGGAACGGTTCATCAGCAGGAATGTTGTCACTACCAGCAGCAATGAATGCAGCTGAATAAAATTAATGTTGCAGCAGACTGAATAAATGAGACAAAGCATTATTTCCATCTCCACTTGCGCTAGGTGACAACCATTTAGTTAATCCATACGAAATAATGTACCAATTGCAGCAGCAATATCGAGTGAGTGATGACTCACAATTAATTAAATCATCCTACATGCAGATGACGACAAACGAACCCAGCAAATTATCAATTTGATCATTTGATGACTTTGACCAAAATTAATTCAATAGATGTGACAAACTTAACACCATCATATACCACTCAATTAAATACACGTCCCCTTTAATTCTCAGTCCGATAAATTAATAATTCACAGATCATGGATTGAGAACACGACAGTCAACAGCAGACTGCCTCACAACTTTTTATTACCGACAATAAATCTAGACCATAGCTCCACATGTTTCAAACAGTCGTTAGGGATTGATTTAATTGAAATGTTAGAACAATAAGTCAACCCCACACATGGATCGAATTAATTGAGAGGCCCACAATGCAAATTGATCCCACCAGACAATTAAACCTCATGTGACACGACAGTCATCAGCCCCACTAAATGGACCAAAAATATTCAACTGCAACACCCACTCACTCAATAAAAGAAAGCAACAAATTCAACAGCTGCATTATTTTAGTTAGTGAACACAAAACAAACTAAAAAAAATGTTAGTAAGCACAAAATATACAACATTAATAAGCCTCCCCTTAGGCTTATACCTCCCCTCAATCAATGCACCTGACAAGGACTATTGTTCTTGGGTACCCAGAATGAACCTTTCCTTTTATTTGTCCAAGAACAACCTGTTGAGAGCTTAACACCAGCATCCCATCTTGTTCCCCCCATATACCTTGGGTCATAATAACCAGGCCAAAAACCATTCCGAAAGTAAGTGCTAATAGGTATGTAGAATGGTCTAGCAACATTCCTTTTCCAACCAGTAGACTTGGTTTGACTAGCTGGAACTGGCTTACCAGAAGGAACATGTGCTGGTCGTTTTGCATTACCAGAAGGAAATGCATTTGCTCTAGGGACAAATGGGGGTATACTCTCTACATTTTTCCATAAAGACCTAGATTGCTCAGCACACATACCCGATTTATTCTCATAAAAATCACAATCCTTAATTAAATGAGAATAACTTCTACAAACAAAACAAGACTTCTTTTTAATCTTTTTGTTCTTAACCTGACTTTTCTTATCATGACCTTGCATATCACACAAAGACTTCTCACAAACAGAATCAGAAGCACAATTGTTTTTAACAGGACTAAAAGTAGCTGACTTTGAAATGGATTCCACACTAGCTACTTTTGGTGAGAAGTCATCAGACTTGGGTGTGGGAGACTTGTCATTTGAATCACAGGAGGCAAAGTCATTGGTCTTTGTCTCAGAAGACTTGTCACTTTTAGAGCAAGAAACTAAGTCTTTAGAGTCACAATCAAGATTAGGCAAGTCATTGGACTTTTTGCCATAGGACATATGTGATTCTTTTAAGTCAATGTCTAGGTCAGAGTGCATAGGGACAGGCTTAAACACACCTCTTATAGGAGGAGGGACAGCATGCATCTCACCTTCTTTTACATATTTTACAGGTATTTGGAAATTTTCCTCTTTAAGGGTAGGAATAAAGCTTCTTGACTCAGAAGAGTCATCTGTTATAGGACATCCTAAACCCCTCTTACACTTTACATATTGAGAGCTTGAATTCAATTTATCTACAAGCCTAGTTGATTCTTTATATGATGCACATCTAATTTCTTCACTTTCTAACTTAGCTTGTAATTCCTTTTTCTCTAAAATTACCTTATCATATTCTCTCTCAACATGTTTTAACTCATTAGTTGTATTCTTTAAATCTCTCTCCAATACCCTTATCTTTTCCTCATATGCTAACTGATTATTTTGATACCAGACCTTTTGTTGTTCTAATGTTTTAACAGCATTTTTATGAGCTTTGAGCTGTATAAACATATCTTTATATTGAGATTCCATGTCATCATATTCTTTCTTAAATAAAGCATATAAATCATGACAAGCAACAGAACAACTTGGTACCTTAGATGGGAAACTCATCAAAGCGAATTCAAGAGCCACATCTGCCTTTGCTTCAGCAACTGTACTGAATACTTCACCTTTTGTCTCATGTCCAGCAACCATTTCCCTAACATGAGTGGCACATCTTTCCTTATCTTTTCCTTCATCTTTTGACCAGTCTACCCTAGGATGAATAGGTAGCAAGTTTCTAATCTTCATGGCACGTGTCTCAAAAGAATCACCAGATTCGAATGTAGTCATTTTATGAGGGTTTAAGAGAACGGTTTGAAAGGGCTTCTTCGACACTAACAGCAAAACTACTCAGAGACCACAATCAATACCACACTGACCAATATTAAACCACCACTTCACAGGCCAGAGTTAATGCCCACTCACTGATGAAACCCGATTGACCAATATTCTTCGAACAGTACCCCAAATTAAATCAATAGCAGCAGTAATAGCACGAATGGACAATACCACAAGTCGACCCCACTTAATTCACAATTAATTCTCAGTCGACAAAAACAATTAACAGCACACCATACACCATAAATTCAATGCGAGATTGAATATTTGACCAATCAATTGCCACGTACGAGAATATGTAAATATCCCACAAATTAGATACAGCATCAATAAAACATTCAGAATGCCTTAACAAACGACAAACCCAATGAATTCAATACCAGATCTTGTCGCCGCATAAAGTATTAATCACAACAAAAGGACCAATTTAATTGCACACGACAAGCACAAAAACTATGGACCCTCAATTAATATTCACCAACCAATTAATAATTTAATAACCACAAGCGACAAGCAATTCATACGCACACAATTGATCAGTAATAAAATAATCAGATACTTAGAAAACCACGTGATAACGAAAATCTATTCCCCACAATTAATCTTCACAATCAGTACGAGGTTTAGAAAATACCTTTATCCAACACAGATCATTAATTCATGCCCAGATATATTGTCGCCACAGATCGATACCAAAATAAAATAACGAATACCTCAATAATTTTCACAATTTTCTGCAGTCGACAATAAACCCTATCAGATCTGCTCCAAACAATTCTTCTTTATCAGAGATCCTCACCAGGCTCTGATACCACTTGTAGGATCGAGTACTTCGAGCTTGATTGAGCTTGGTATAAACAAGAACCTCTGTATGCTATACAAGTGTTTATGCGGAAACTAAACAACAAGTATAATAAAGAAGAAAAGACAAAGATCCTCTATGGATCAGACTATGAACTGAGAATTCTGTTATTGATGAATGTTTTTCTTGAAGTCTTCCCCTATGAATGGCTGTATGTTTCTTATATATATAAGAAACCCTAATACCTAATACAGCCTGTTATTAATAAAACATGTAAAGAGATAAACATCAATCTCTTCTAAAAATAAATCTAACAACCACTCTAAACATACGGGATAACAATAACTAATACCCGCAATAATAACACTAACAGCAGGAACCAGATATCACTGTCGGCAGCAATGAGCTTGAGCAGGAACCAAAGCTATCGGCAGGAACCATCTTAACACTATCGGCAGCAACAATGAAACTCTTATTTCCCAGAGATCCTAACATTAATTACTAAATTCTGCGTAGTGATTAATAGCTTGTTCAAGAACAGTCTCTATACCTATTGTCTTAGATCTACATCTAGGATAATTAACAAGATCGATTAAGCTCAACTGGGATCAACAAGTGGTATCAGAGCTTGTGATCTAGAGACTGCTATCAAGAAGAATTTCGTATAATCAGATCTATTCATCATCTTCATAAGCAATGGTTTCCGATACTACTCATATGGTGACTGCTTCAAAGGTACCAATGTTGAAGGCTGGTGAGTATGAACTCTGGAAGATGAGGATTGAGCAATACATGAAGATGCTTGATTTCTCCATGTGGGAAGTCATTCAGAATGGAGACACTCTTCCTGCTAAGACTGCTGATGGGAAAGATGTACCTATTAAAACTAATGAGGAGAAGGCACAAAGGAAGCTGGAAATCAAAACTCACAATATGCTGTTGATGGGTATTCCCAATGAATACCAATTGAGTTTTGGTAACACTCAGTCTGCTAAAGAATTGATGGATGATGTTGAACTCAGATTTGGTGGGAATGAGGCCACCAAAAAGTCTAGGAAGAATCTGCTCAAGCATCAATTTGAAACATTTACTGCTTCAAGTTCAGAAAACATTGATGATACCTATGATAGACTTCAGAGGTTGGTGAGTCAATTACAACTTATGAAGGTCTCAATTCTTCAAGAAGACATCAATCTCAAGTTTTTGAGGAGCTTACCATCTGAATGGAATACTCATACAGTGGTCTGGAGGAACAAGGCAGACTTTGAAACAATGACTTTGGATGATTTGTAAAACAACTTAAAGGTATATGAATCTGAAGTCAAAGGTACATCCAGCTCATCTTCTAGTTCAAGCAACCTTGATTTTATTTCTTCTAACAACAAGGGATCTGGAAGCTCTCATGACAACCATTCTGCTACTGCTCATGTTGTTTCTGCTGTTGGGGCACCTGTTTCTGCTGCTAGTTCAAATACTGATAACATCAGTGATGCAACTATATGTGCATTTTTGGCTGATCTCACTACAAGCACAACTGTTACTGATCAGGATCTGGAGCAGATAGACCCTGATGATCTACAAGAGATTGACTTGAAGTGGCAGATGGCCATGCTTACTATGAGGGCAAGGAGATTTCTTAAGAAAACAGGAAGAGCACTCAAGTACAGAAAAACCAATGTGGGGTTTGATAAGTCAAAAATTGAGTGCTATAATTGTCAGAGAAAGGGACACTTTGCTAGGGAGTGTAGAGCACCAAAGAAGAATAAAAAGCCTGCAAGGATAGTTCCCATTGAAGAAACCAAGACTACTGCTGCTCTGGTTTCATGTGATGGCTTAGGTGACTATGACTGGAGTGATCAAGCAGAGGATGGACCAAATGCTGCTTTCATGGCTGAAGAAGAAAAGAAGGGACACAATTTTGCTCTAATGGCCTATGCTTCTTCATCCTCTGGTTCAGACTCTGAGGTATCCAATGAGTCATCTTGTTCTTTTAAATCATGCCTAGATACCGTTGAGGAATTAAAATCTAGGAATGAAAGTTTAAGAATGGAAGTAGATAAGTTAAAACTTGACAATTTATGTTATGAATATGGCCTAAAATCAGTAGAAGCAAAACTTGACTTTCTTAAACAAAATGAAGTAGAGTATGTTGATAAGATTAATGGTCTAGAAGTTGAAATTATTAAGAAAAATGCTGAAATTAGTGTTCTTAATAAAAGAGTAGAAGAGGCTGAGAAGGCTAGAGATGTAGCCTTATCTGCAAAAGAAAAACATGTCATTTTGGTTGAAAAACAACAGCTTGCAACTGATCTTATCAACAAGTCTATTGGAAGTCAAATACTTAGAAGAGGGAGTGGTTTAGGATTTGCTGAAGTACCACCCCCAGTCAAAAGTGCTTTTGCACCTCCCAAAAAGGAATTGTCATTCTTAACTGAGGTAGAAGCAAAACCTGTAGGTGAGTCAAGTAATGAAAAACCTGATAGAACAAATGCACCTAAGGTAGAAAAGAAGTCTGATACCTTGATCATTGAAGATTGGGTGTCAGATAGTGAGGATGATGAGACTGATTCAACACCTAAAACTGAGAAGAGAGAAATTTTTAGGACTGTTGAACCAAAAGTCACACAGGTTAACACAGTTGAAACTAAAGCTAAAAATGTTGAATTTGTAAAACCTGTGCTAGGAAGTAGAATCTCTAGTAAAGTGGCTGAGTATGATGATAAACCTAGAGATTATCCTAGGAAGACTAGTGACTTGCCTAGAGGAAACCAGAGAAACTTGCACCAGCTGATCTCACACAAGTTAGGTAGTGACTTTGAATTGGTTAAGAAGGCATGTCACAGCTGTGGTAGTTTTGAGCACTTGCAAGAAGATTGTTATTACTCAATACCTGCTAGAACTAGTGCTCAAAAACCTGTTTGGAACCAACATAGTAGGGTGAACCATAGGAACTTTTCTAGAAAGACTCACCCACATCCCAAAAGAAACATGGTTCCTAAGGAAATTTTGTTAAGAAATGGTGTTTCTAGGACTATTTCTGCTGTTGCACCATCAAGGCCCATTCCAAAGAAAACAGAGTTTTCTACTGCTAAGGCAAAAGCAGTTTTTGCTGCTAAGCCAAAAGTGGTTACTGATACTGTTGTGGGCACTCATTTCTATGCTGTTAAGGCCTCAACTTGCTGGGTCTGGAAACCTAAAACCAGACACAGCAGTGCATCAATGAACTTCAAGAAATTTAATTACTTTGATGCACAAGGCAGATCCAAGTCAGTAATGGCTTGGGTCCCAAAGAGAAACTAATTCTCTTACTTTATGTGCAGGGCGATCTACAGGATGAGCTAAATGATAAATGCATTTTTGATAGTGGATGCTCTTCACATATGACTGGAGACCAAAGCAACTTGGAAAATTTTGAAGCTTTGGATGGTGGCTATGTTGCCTTTGGGAATGACCCCAAAGGAGGTAAAATTGTTGGGAAAGGTACTATTAAAACAGGCACCTTGGATTTTGAAAAAGTGTATTTGGTCAATGGACTTAAGTTCAATCTTTTTAGTGTCTCACAAATGTGTGACAAAAGGAATTTTGTTCTTTTTACAGACACTGAGTGTCTTGTCTTATCTCCTGACTACAAGCTGCCTGATGATAAATTAGTGCAACTTAGAGTCCCTAGAAAAGACAATATATACAGTGTGGACATAAAGAACATTCTTCCCAAAAGAGATTTAACTTGTCTGTTTGCCAAAGCCACAATTGATGAATCCAAACTTTGGCATAGAAGATTCGGCCATTTGAATTTCAAAACAATAAATAAATTGGTTAAGGGCAACCTTGTAAGAGGTTTACCTTCAAAATTTTTTGAAAATCCTGAAACCTGTGTTGCTTGTCAGATGGGAAAGCAACACAGAGCTTCTTGTAAGTCCAAAGTGGTGAACTCTATTTCTGAGCCCTTGCATATGTTACATATGGATCTGTTTGGTCCAACTTTTGTGAAAAGCTTGAATAAGAAAATGTATTGCTTAGTGGTCACTGATGATTTTAGCAGATTTACTTGGGTTTTCTTCTTAGGAACTAAAGATGAGACATCTAGCATTCTTAAGGCTTTCATAACAAGAGTAGAAAACCTAGTTAATCACAAAGTTAAGATAATCATATGTGACAATGGAACTGAATTTAAGAATAATGTAATGAATCAGTTTTGTGTTGAAAAAGGTATCTTAAGACAGTTTAGTGTGGCTAGAACTCCTCAGCAAAATGGTGTGGCTGAGAGGAGGAATAGGACATTAATTAAGGCTGCTAGGACAATGTTGTCAGAGTCAAAATTAGCCACTACTTTTTGGGCTGAAGCAGTTAACACTGCTTGCTTTGTGCAAAATAGGAGTAAGGTAGTGAAGCCTCAAAACAAGACCCCTTATGAATTATTTCATGGTAGGAAACCTATGATAGATTTCTTGAAACCATTTGGGTGTCCTGTTACTATCTTAAATACCATTGATTCACTAGGTAAGTTTGATGAGAAGGCAGACCAAGGTTTCTTTGTTGGATACTCTACAAATAGTAAGGCTTTTAGGGTATTTAATCAAAGAACTAGGCATGTGGAAGAAAACTTACATGTTAGGTTTAGTGAAACCACACCTAGTGTTGCTGGAAAAGGACCTGAATGGCTGTTTGATATTGATTCCCTAACCAAGAGTATGAATTATCAACCAGTGATTGCAGGTACAACTAACATGTCTGCAGGTACACAAGCTAACTCTAATGCAGGTACACAAGCTAAGGAGGATGAATCTGCTAAGGAGTTTGTCTTGATTGAGAAATGGAAGCTTAATCAGCTTATCACACCAAAAGAAAAAGAGGGCAAGAGTTCAAAGGATGATGCTGTTTATGAAGAAGTACCAAAGGATGATGCAGAAGGTGGTGATAAACCTTCAAATGATGGCAAGAATGATGATGATGTAAGGAATGAAAGGTCAGCAGATCAAGGAAGCCAAGGAACTAAAGCTAGCAGCAGTACTTCTCATTCTACTGCTAAGCCAAAATATCGTGTTGCTATGCCCATCAGTAGTACAGAACATTCTGCTGCTAAGCATAGTGGTTCTGCTGCTATACCCAAGTCTTCTATTGCTGACAAAGATGGAAATTTCTTTGATGATTCTTCTGATGAGTTGCCTGAATTAGAGGAAGTGTATGAAGACACTGATGATGAAGTTATGGATGTATTTGGAGCTGGAGCTGATTTTTCAAATATGGAGACTCATATATCTGTTAGTCCTACTCCAACAACAAGGATACATAAGAATCATCCAAAAGAGCAGATAATTGGTGATGTTCAATCTGCTGTTCAGACCAGAAGTAAAACAAAGGGGTTGAGTGATTTGCTTCATCAAGGATTATTTGCTCAATCACTACATCAGAGGAATAGCCACAAAGATCTACAAAATTGTAAGTTTGCTTGTTTTCTGTCACAAGTGGAACCCAAGAATGCTCATAAAGCTATGCAAGATTCAAGTTGGGTTGAAGCTATGCAATATTGAAGAGAGGAGTTGTTGCAGTTCAAGCTTCAAGAAGTCTGGACATTAGTTGATTTGCCTAATGGGAAGAGGGCAATTGGTACAAAATGGGTGTTCAGATGCAAGAGAGATGAAAGAGGAATTGTGATCAGAAACAAGGCAAGATTGGTGGCTCAGGGATACACTAGGAAGATGGCATTGATTATGATGAGGTGTTTGCTCCAGTAGCAAGAATAGAGGCTATCAGACTATTCTTGGCTTATGCTTCATTCAAGAACTTCCCAGTGTATCAGATGGATGTGAAAAGTGCTTTCTTGTATGGAAAGATTGATGAAGAAGTTTATGTGATGCAACCACCTGGTTTTGAAGACCCTGATTATCCAAATAGGGTTTATAAGGTGGAGAAAGCACTATATGGTCTACATCAGGCTCCAAGAGCTTGGTATGACACCTTGTCCAAGTATTTGTTATCTAATGGATTCAACAGGGGAACCATTGATAAGACATTGTTCATTAAGAAAGACAAAAAGGATATCCTACTAGTCCAAGTTTATGTAGATGACATCATTTTTGGGTCTACAAACAAGGTGTTATGTGAAGAATTTGAGAAGCTCATGCATAATAGATTTCAGATGAGTTCTATGGGGGAACTCACCTTCTTTCTTGGGCTTCAAGTTAAACAGAAGACAGATGGGATTTTCATCAGCCAAGATAAGTATGTGGTTGATATTTTGAAGAAATTTAGCTTTACTGATGGGAAACCAGCTAAGACAACAATGGAGACCAACAAGCCTTTGCTCAAGGATGAAGATGGGGAAGAGGTTGATGTTCATCTGTATAGATCAATGATTGGTTCATTGATGTATCTAACTGCTTCAAGGCCAGACATCATGTTGGCTGTGTGTGCTTGTGCCAGATTTCAAGTGTCCCCAAAAGTCTCACACTTGAATGCTGTTAAGAGGATTTTTAGGTACTTGAGGAGTCAACCTAGGTTGGGCCTTTGGTATCCTAAGGATTCACCTTTTGATTTGGTAGCATACTCAGATAGTGACTATGCTGGAGCAAGTATGGATAGAAAGTCAACCACCAGGATGTCAATACCTTGGACATAGGTTGATCTCTTGGCAATGCAAGAAACAGACTGTGGTGGCCAATTCAACAACTGAAGCTGAGTATGTGGCTGCTTCTAGTTGCTGTGGACAAGTGCTCTGGATTCAGAATCAACTGCTGGATTATGGGTACAACTTTATGAACACCAAAATTTATATTGATAATAACAGTACCATGTGTATCATTAAAAATCTTGTTTTTCACTCTAAAACAAAGCACATTGAGATAAGACACCATTTTATAAGAGATTGTTATGAGAAAAAGCTAATTCAAATAGTTAAAATACATACTGACAATAATGTTGCAGATTTACACACTAAAGGTTTTTATGTGGGTAGATTTCAATTTTTAATTGCTAGTATAGGAATAATCAATCTTTGAAAATCAAAAATCTTATCTCTGTGTGTTTTTGTAATAGTGTGTAAGGATTTGTGCTGTTATTGATCAAATAAGTTGTTTCTATTGCTTGCTCTGTTTGTATGTTGTCTGCTGCTAGTTGGTTATTCTGTTGCTAAGTATTATACATGCTTGTGATTATTGTGGTATCTTGTTTCTTGTGTTTTTGTGGTTTTGGACTAATCTTTTGCAGGATAAGTCACAAGGGAATGATTGATTGATGAGAACAAGATGTTTGGAATGTTCAGAGAACATTCTGCTGCTGGTTCAAAAGTTTCTGCTGCTAGGCATACCATTCTACTGCTGAAGGTTATGCTGCTCAAGTTGAAACTATTGGGATTCTGCTGCTCGGTTTGAAAGTAAAGGGACTATTTTGCAAATTGGCGCGAATAAAACCCTAGTTAGATCCAAACGGCATAAAAACCCAATTCGATCTCACCAATAACTTTGTGCGCTCAAAATTAAACCCAATTCAAACCCTAACACTTCTTTTCATCATCCGATAATCAAAACCCTAATTCACGATGACAAGACGCGAATACTCCGCCGACCACAATCAAATAGCATTTCTTCAAAAGGTCCCTGAAGCTGAGGGTTTTACTGAAGTCATTGACTTTCTTAATGCATCACAATTAAGGTATGCATTAACAGTGAATCCCACTATATATAAATCCCACATGAAAGAGTTTTGGTCTACTGTTAAGGCCGAAACTAAACATGGGGAAGATAGATTAATTGCTACAGTAGATGAAGAAAGAATAGTTGTTACTGAGACATCTGTAAGAAGAATACTTCATCTTGCAGATGATGAGGCAACAACTTGTCTTCCTACTTCTACTATTTTTGAGGAACTTGAAAACATTGGGTATGAGAGGCAAACTGATAATTTAAATTTTTTTTAAACGCCTCCTCTGCCCACACTGGAAATTCATTATCACACTCTTCTACATTGTCTTAGCCCTAAAACAACTGGGTGGAATGAGTTCAGTACAACTCAAGCTTCAGCCTTGATTTGTCTGGCTACAGGCCAACCATTTAATTTTTCGGCTATGATCTTTGAAGGGTTGAAAAAGAATATTTCTGGCAAAGTTTTTGTTTACCCAAGGTTTTTGCAACTACTTATAAATAATCAATTAAAAGAACCTTTGGAACATAGAGGGACTGAACCAAGTCCTAAACTGACAAGCAAAATGTTTACTTATTTAAAGAAAAATGGGACTGGCTTTTCTGGGAGAATAACTCCTTTGTCCCAACATATTTTAAACATTGCTGCTGCTCAGGGTGAAGAAGCTGCAAACCCCACAGCTTCCCATCACATACCCACTCCTGAAAATTCAAGTGAATCATCTCATCATGAACCCCAAAAGACCCAATCACCTAGGCATTCACAACAAGAGAACATTGTGCTACCTCAGGCCAATGTTAGTATGGAAGCAGGTGAGGCTGCCACAGGTGATGTAGGTGGCATGATGGAAGGGGCTGACACTACTGCTTCTGGTTTAGCAACTGGGCAGGACAGTGTTAACATACCTAAGACCCCAACCATGGCAACATCTATTGCAAAAGGTTCTCATGACCCTGATGCAACTGATGGTAACCCCAGCCACATGGCTAAAAAGGGGGGCTCAGCTGCTCAATCTAGGATTGAGACTGAGTTTCAGTCCAAAGATTCACCTCTCAGGGAAGGTAATACATCCCGAAGTGATGAGGACAGAGATGATACAAATGAATTGATGGATGAAAATGTACAAAATGACAATGCCAATGATACACCTCTCGGACCAGGTAACACAGGTCGAAGTGTTGAGGCTAGACTTGAAACTGAACCAGAGATATTGATGGCTAATGTACAAAAAGTCAATGCCAGTGATCCACCTCTCGGGTCAGGTAACACAGACCGAAGTGGTGAGGCTAGTATGAAACAAATAAATGAATTGATGGATAGATGTACCAAGTTGGAAGCTCAAGTTCTTGACCTCACTAAAACAGTCAAAAGTTTGAAGTTCAGGGTCAGCTTTTTGTAAAGAAAGAAAAGGTCATCAGAAGGGTCAAGAAAATACATTCTAAACCAAGTTTGGGGGAGGATGCTCCCAAACAGGGGAGGAATGAAGTAAAGGGTTCAGGGGAGGTGGAGATGGATAAAGATGAAAATGTTGCTGGTAATGTTGAACATGAAGGGACTCAGACTGATATGGATATGGGAGTACAGCAGGAACACACAGAGGAAGTTGACTTATATGCTGCTACAGAGGAGCTAGTATTGGAAGATCTGGATGATACTGCTACAAGCAAAATGGTACATGAAGATTCTGCTGTTAAAAAGGTAGATGATTCTACTGCTGGGATAGAACAGGGTTCTGCTGCTAAAAAGGACAAGGAAGTTGTGTTTTTTGCTTGTATAGAACATTCTGTTGCTGAAGATGGAGAAGAGTCAGATGATGATACAATTAGTTTGGCTCAAGTTATGATAAATATGAAGAGCAAAGTTCCCACACCAACAAAACAATCTAAACCAACACCAATCCCAAAACCTTCAAGAAAACCAGCTAAAGGAGTTGTCATTAAAGAACCTGTACCAATCCCAAAACCTGCACAACCAGCTATTGCATCAACAGACAAAGGCAAAGGAATTCTAGTTGAAGAGCCCAAACAGAAGTTCAAATTTCTAGATGCTGCTTCAAAAGAACAACAAAGTGAGTCTGATGCAGAAGTTGCCAGAAAATTGAAAGCACAAATGGATGCAGAAGATGAAATTGAAAGGAAAAAGCAAGAACAAGAAGATTGGGAATTGGCTAAAAAGGCTCAGAAAGAAGAAAGAGAAAGATACACTCCTGATGAAAGACAATTTGCCATTGATGATCTGATAGGGAGATTTAAGAAGAAGCAGAGTCAAAAGAAGGTTCCTAAGATGAAAAAGCCTACAAGAGCTGAACAGATAACTTATATGAAGAACTATCTCAAGAATCAAGCTTACTGGAAAACTAGCTCATTCAGAGGGATGACTAGAGCTGCTATTGAGAAGGCATATTTTGAGGCTCATGCAAGGCTCAATAAAACTATTAAACCTTTGTCAGAAGCTGAAGTTGCAAAGCTCACAAGACAGATGCCTACAAATTTTTACATGAATCCAGATGCAAAAGTTACAAAGAAGGTGTCTGAAGTTGAAACAGAAAAGGTTGTGAGTGAAAAAGAGAAGATGGATTCTGAGAAAGTGACTGAGGTTGTGAAAGAAGAAGAGAAAGAAAGACCCAGTGTTGGTATTAAGAGAACTGGAGTTAGGAGAAAGTCTATTGGAAGGAAAAAGAAGAGAAAGGTAGTCGTGACAAGTTCAGAATCTGAAAGTGAAGGTACAAAGAAGAAAAGAGAATCAGAGGAGTTTTACAAGAAAACAATTGAGTTACAACTTTTGACTCAACTTGTGTCTGATGAAGAGGATACATTTGTTGACACAGCTCCCTTGAGTAAGAAAACTTATGTTACTGGATGGATGACTGGATATGAGGGTAAAGTACCTTGGTTTGAGATCCACAGAGCTGGTGGAAGGACTCAGAGATTTAAAACATTCCCTCAGATGCTAAAGAATTTGGATAGGGAGGATTTGATAAACTTGTAGGGTATGGTGAAGAACAAGTATGGATATGCAAGACCACAAGATGAGATTGAAAGTGTACTCTGGGGAGATCTGAGAGTTATGTTTGAAATTGATCATGAAAACTCAGTATAGAGATAACAAATAAGAAGTACTAAAGTTCATATGTGGAGATACTATGACTCATGTAGAGTTCATGAGTTAGTGCTACAGGGAGGTCTTATAATGTATATGTTAGCTGAACAAGATTACCCTTTGGCTAAAACCACACTGAAGATGATGATTGAAGGAGATATTAAGTTACTTGTAACTTGTTGGAATCAAAGAGTTGTTGATCTTATCAGAATGCTTTAGAGAAAGCTATATGGGCAGGATTTTGGAAGAACAAAGAGACAGTAAGTGTTTGGAAGCATCCTCTTGGTGGTTATCTATGATGAAAATAAACTTGATGATTTTTGAAGAAAAATATCAAGTTTAGGGGAGGATTGTTGGGTTTGAAGGTGCTGCTGCTTTGTATGTTTTGCTGCTGCTCATGATACTTAAGGAAAATACACCAAGTATGATTCTGCTGCTAGGTTGAATCATTCTACTGCTAGTGTATATATTCTGCTGCTGGAGTTTATTTGATAAATGGTGAAATAAGCTAAGTGTCATTCTACTGCTAGCCTACGAAGATCCTGCTGCTAGAGTAATGATTCTGCTGCTTATTAGATATGTATAGTTTGTTAAGATAATTATGGTAAAGATACGATTTGATATTATCTTGCATAGAAAGTTTTTGTAACCGACTAGGACTCCTTAAGTCTATAAAAGGAGGATCTAGGGTTAGGATTTAGTACACGATTGTTAGCATACGCATTGTATTCACTTCAAGGTTCGTTGTAACCCTGTTACTTTTGAGTAACCGTATTCAATATATTGAGGTGATAGTTGAGAGAATAATTGCGTGTTCGATTGATAATTCTTCTTAAGATTAATTACTAAATTCCGCGTAGTGATTAATAGCTTGTTCAAGAACAGTCTCTATACCTATTGTCTTAGGTCTACATCTAGGATAATTAACAAGATCGATTAAGCTCAACTGGGATCAACATTTCTTGTTCGTCTCCTTTAGTAAAAACAATGATATCGTCAATGTATGCTAAAATTAAATTTTCTAATCCCTGTAAAATGTTATCCATAAAACGTTGATAAATTGATGGTGCCTTTTTTAATCCAAATGGTAATACATTCCACTCATAATGTTTTTGTGGCGGACAAGAAAATGTTGTTAATGGTTTAGTTGATTCATAAAGTCTTAGTTGCCAATATCCTGATTTAGCATCAAATGTTCTAAAATGTGTATTTCCTTTTATTTTTTTCTAAAATATAATCCTTTCTTGGTAATTTATAGGAATCTCCTATAGTTGCTTCATTTATCTTTTTATAATTTATGATCATTCGTCTTTTTCCTCTATTAATTTCATTGTTATTTTGGAAATAAAATGCTGGTGCTAAATAAGGACTTGAACTTTCTCTTATTATTCCTTTGAAAATCTCTCTTTCTCACGCGTTTCGTAAGCACCACGCGCCACCCTTCCTTGTTATTTTCATTTTTATCAAAACCCTAAACCTAAAATTTTATAAAACGTATTTTAGACCAGGGCGGAGCTAGTAGGGTGACTAGTGGTTACTGAGCTACCCCTAATCAACTCATTTGATTCATTGCTTGTTTAGATTATAAGCCGCTTTTCTAATATTTTTTTTAGAATAACTCCCTTATTCTATAGATATGATTACAAAATTCATTAATGAATAACTTAAACAATAAATGACAACACTATAGATTAACTTTGAAGCGATATTTATCACTATGATTTTTTTGCGTTAAGCACGGCTGCCCCCCACCCCAACTAAAAATCCTGGCTCCACCCTTGCCGTAGACGAAACTTGAAGTTGATAAGACGACCACTGGACGGGATTGTTTTATCCCACACCACAAAATCATATCTATATATACGACTATGCGAAGAAATAAACAGACCAAAAGGGGGGGGGGGGTCAATGCCCATTTGGCCATTTAGGTGCAGCGAAAAGTGAAATTAGGGTAGTTTATGATAGATAATCAGTGTTTAAATACATATTTAGAGATAATAACTGAGACTACTGGCAACCTAGGTAGATATCGATCAAAAGATCGACGTTGGACTCGACTGCATTTGCGGATGATCTGTCATCATCACCAGTGGCTACCTTTGATGCCATCGACTTTAAGGAAAAGGTTTATACTAAAACCAATTTGGCGAGGTTTATGGATATTGTGTTTTTATAATAGAAAAACCCCTTTTTGAATGGAAACGTTGTATTTTGTTGCGTTTGGAAAATTACAATTCTACTTTTTTTATAAACAGTGATATCTACAATTTTTCTTCGTACACCAAAAACAATTATAAGTTTCTAACATTGACAATAGGACAATTACCATAAAATGTATATTGTCTTATTTTTGCTGTTTTCGGATATGAAATCGTGCGGAACTTTTAGTTTCATTTTAGACTGGTTAGTAACTTAGCATTTACACTTGTTCTCGAGTTTTTGATTAAAGAAAAGAAAGTGAAAAGAGAGAAAAGAAAAGTAAAGAAAGAGGAAAGTGAATTTTTTTTGTGTTCTTAAGTTGGAAAATAAAGAGGAAAAAGATAGAAAAGATTAGTATGTCTTTATGTTCTTAAGTTTAAAAATAAATAGGAGAAATGAAAATAGTTGGTATATGTCTATTTACAATTATATTTATATTTAAAAGTTTTAGAGTTTAAAAGGTAAGGATAATTTTGTCATTTGACAGCGTAGACTATAATTTAGTTTCATTTCCACCCATTTTTGTGATGAAAGTTTTAAGCTGAATTTCCACTCTAATTTTCTTCATTTAATTTCTTATCTTGTCTTAAAAAAGAAGTGTTTAACGCAACTTCTTCACGTTTTCCTTTTCTTTTCTTTCATTTCTTCCCAAAGTAGTAGTGATAGAGAGAGCTAAATGATATGATTAATTTCATGCCTAATTCATTTATCAATTGACACATCAGATGTATATTTATTCACTCCTAATTTCCACTTTTTAATTTGACACACGGATCAATTTTGTAGTTAGACATATTTATAGGCATACATTTTAGTTATGAATACCATTTTCCCTTGTAATATATGATGAAGTGGTATGTGTTTTGAACGTCAATTGAATATCGATTTGTTTGTTTTAATATTAATCAAATTTGATCAAATAACATTTTATAAGATATTAAGATGGATTAAGTTATCAAATGGATTAACGTTAAACCCTGATATCAAAATCATAGAAATAAAATGTAAAAAATGCTTCAAGCTGTTTGATGAATCCTTCTGTCTAATGAATCGCGTGTGTGATAAAACATCAGCAGCGTGATTTGTTATCAATACAGACTGGAACTAATAAACTAAAATGAAAAAAATATGCTAAACTTTGAGGAAATTCGAAATCAATGGTATAAATGCAAGTTATTACGTGGTCATCTCTTGATATGGTTCACTCCCGATCATCCATGAACTTATATGCCAAGTTGCCAACAATTTCAATATGCCATGTTGTTGGGACAGCATTAGTTAGATCTCCTTATGTTTTAATGATGAAAAATAAACCTTCGAAACACATAAAATCACAAATGATAGCCAAATTCATCCCGACCCATAACTGGGCCTGGTGCGCTGCCAGTGCTCCGACGCGCCAGCCTTCTGTTAAGGTAGGGACGAAATTTGAAAGTCGGCTTTCCCCTTACCCAAAAAATGTGGATATTTCAATACAGGTATGAATATGTTATGTGCTTCATTGGTAACACTCGAAACGAGCTTTAGAATTAGAAGGATCCAAATTTACAACTTCCCGTTTTTGGCAAAACGGCAACTCAAGTATTTTGATAAACGCCTCTAGCCAAGGCTTTTCTAAACCTAGGAAACTTATATATTTCATGTGACATCAAGTGAAAGTATTCATATGGCCATAATTTACGTCTTCTCTAATCACGTGACGGGTTTACTCCTTTATTGGTCAAACTAAGTCAAAGGTCCCTTTGCGTAAACGCATCCTTTCCCATTATGGGATATGCTTTACAATGATGCAAAGCACTTAGCTTGTTTGCATCAATATGATTATTGATTACGTCGAGTCATGGAAATTCATGTATTATGAGATTATGAATACTCGACGCTGAGTTACTTGAGATTATAAGTAACCTTTGATTTTCTCAACCCATAATCATCTTTGTCAACTCTTTAGTTCCTTAATGACAAAATGATTAAACCTTAATCACTTTTTTGATTAATCTCCTCACCAAACTAATCTTCCTACCATTTCAAATTCCTCCTAAATCTTATCCCCAACATTCTCTTAATATTCCTTGTACTTGTGTGTACTTCTTGTCCTCTACATTCCTACAAAAAATCTTCCAAACATTTTCTTCTCTACATTCCAATCCAACCACTAAGATTTCACCACCTCATCATCTTCCTCATCCAACCCTTCATTTCAAACACAAATAAATATTCACCACAAACCACCTCCCATCTCTAACATTCAAAATTCAAATTTTGAATCCAAGCCAAAGGCTCCCCATAACCTCAACATCCCACCCTTATCCAAATCACTCTTACATACATATAACTCACTGCCTCACATACAACATCCCTCACTCTCTCCTTCACTCTCTTAATTCAAATTTGAATTATCTCTTTGGCTCCCCAACACATCCATATCACATCCAATCTAACTCACACCCTCATTTCATCACACGGGGAATTATCTCTCACACTCCAACATTCAAATTTGAAATTTGAATTTCAAACTTAGGCTCCCTTCCATCACATCACTTCCAACTCATCCAAACTCATCTCAACTCTTCATCTCCCCTTTGCCTCCAAGCAAAGCATATTCCCTTGGATATTCCTCTTAACTCAACCATGCTTTCTCTTCTTACCCAACCATGGTTTGTTCTCAACCCATCCTCACTCTCTCACTTCCCTCTCATACAATTTAAATTTCAAATTCAAATTCTTCCCTTTCTCTATCTCAAACATACACACTTCCTTTCCAAGCAAAGGAATATAACATGACATATTCTTTCTCTCTTTTCTATGTCATGTGAGGAATACCTAAACTACCCCTATCCAATTATCCCTTCTAACTTTCTCTATTTGATAATTGGTTTTTACTTAAACACTTCACAAAACATTTTTACAAATTGGCTATTTGAGTTGGTAGACCTTGAGGATGAATAATGTAAAGGTCTAAATGTGTGAAGTACAATTAGAGGTTTAGCAAGGTTGGGTATTTAAAAGACCAAATCCCAAATGAGAAAAGTCCAGACATCCTGGCGCGCTGCCAGCGCTCTGACGTGCCAGCAGCACGCCAGACTCTGAGTAACTTTTCTTAATTTGGGTTTTGGCCTATAAATACCCACCATTTCCTCTTGTATTCCTCACCCCTTGCCATTATTTCTTTCTCTCTTATTTCACTTCTCTCAATCCTCTAATTCTATCTTGTGTTCTTAATCTTTCAAATAACATCATTTGAAAGAACACATATCCTTGCAAGGGAAGAATCACAAGAATCTAATCCACTCTTGTAATTGTGTCAAGGGTCTTCTTCTCTATACCCTTTCTATTACAATCAAGTCTCTAGGTTAGGTTAGGGCTTGATTAAACAATCAAACATTTATTCATTCGATTTGGTTGTAAGGGAAGTTTTGTGTCGAGGTGACCAAGCCTAGATCATTGGGGATCTAGTTGGGTTTTGATACTTCTGGTGGGAAGTCTTTGTGGTCTTTGATAAGGATTTATTTGGTACATTTTTAAGGGGTCATTTAAGCCTAAAATCGAGTAAATGTGATCAAATATTGCCTCAAATCATTTCTTTTTATATTTTAGGTACTTGGGACGAGAATTTTGGAAATCGACACTTTTGGAGCATATTTGGACGAAAAAGTGAAGAAAACGAAGAAGTCGCGAAAAACCTGTTAGACAATAGTGTCTGACGGCGTCACATGCTACAACGTGACACCGTCCCTTGCAATTCAAGATAGATTTTCTAGTGTTAAGCTAACAAGTGACGCCTCAGAGAGTTTTGAAGACTTTATAACCTGACGCCGTCAGGTGTTAAAAGAAGATGACGGCTCAGAAGGATTTTACAAGTGACGGTCTCAGATCCCTTTCTGACACCGTCATAGCGGCGATTACACAGACAAAACCCTAAAACACGGCGAGTTGACGGCGTCAGAGGCTATAACCTGACGCCGTCAGAGTTGTATTCCTATATATATTTTTGAAAGTTTTTATTGTAAAAGGGTGACATCTTTGGAGAAAAAACCCTAGTCGAATTTGGGCAGCTTTGTAAGGGGTTTTCAACCCTTGAACCTCATGCTTTATTGAAGATAAGTTATTCGTTTAATCATTCAATATGTCTATGTGTTGTTTGATTAATTGTTTATCTTTTCTTCTATCTATCATGCTAGATTAAGTTTGCTTGTGTTTGCTTAGATCTAATGAAACCTAGTTATTGAATATTGATTTGTTGTCTCTTGTTTAGTTGATTGTTATCACGTTAGGTTAAGAAAACTTGTTGACCTCTTATATGTAACTAGCTTGAACGTCTTAAAAACGCAACCGTAGAGTGCACTATTGGTTTTGTTCGTTGTATTTATTGCGTGAATTGCGACTTTTAGATCCTAGAAAACTTAATAGATGTTACGGGATTTAGGGGAGACTAATATTCATAGAGTTGGGGACTTCGGCACCTCCCCACGACCAATAATAAGGAATACGACGCTTCAACTAAAACAAGGACGTGACAATTCAACGAATCAATAGAAGATAACTAGGGAGTAATTAATTCTAAGTGAACACGTTTTTCCTATCATAAGAAGTTCACCAATTTAATTTTTCTTGTTTTTAGTTTAATTTTAGTTTTATAATTAGATTTTGGGTTAGTTGATTAGCAATTAATTCTGCCCACTCCTTCAAAACAGAGATTTTATTTGCTTTTTAAAAAATATAAAAATACCAAAAGAATCTCACCTCTAGACCTATTTTGTCATACATCTTGACCTAACGACACTATTCCCCTAGAGAACGATCAATCCCCCGGACATACCTATACTACACTACAACGATCAGGTACAGTACCTGAAGGATTGCAAGCTTCTCAAGATCCCTTGAGAAGTAAAACCTTTTGCGTGGACGCAATCCTCGCATCAAGTTTTTGTCGCTGTTGCCGGGGTATAGTTATTGTTTAGGTTCAATTTCTATCTCGTTTAGGTCTACTCACTAGATTCATATCAAGTGAGATTTTTTATTTTCTTTTTATTAGCTTTCTATAGTCTATCTTTTCTTTGTGCTTTTGTTCATAAAACTTTTTCATTGACTATTCCGTTAGCCATCATGGAAGAAGCGAATCCACCATACTACCCACCACGAAAACCACACATTCTATTCCAAAATAATATCTTGATGTTCCAACAACATCATGATGAATCTCTCTACGATGCGTGGACTCATTTCAAATACTTACACTAAAAATTCCCTCATCATGGCCTCGATTTATGGTCCCAAATTCAAATCTTTTACGATCGTGTCGACCAATATACCCAAAGGGACATTGACTATGTAGCCGATGGGAACCTTTGGGAATTAAGTGCTGAAGAAGCATGGGAAGCCATAGAGAATTGTGCCCAACTTGATAAAAATTTGGACAACCTAACAAATGTTATTTCGGATGAATTGTTAACAAGTCTTAAGGCTCAAGAAGGACGTTTGTATGGAAATGAGATGGTTAGAGTTGAGATACCTAGGTGGATGTCATGGTTAGGTGACACCATAATACAAGATGAACACATAGGTCATCAAGATAAGATGGATGATAGAGTAGGAAATCCAAGTCCATAAATTACCCCACAAGTCCTACCATCACTTGATGCATACACACCGCCCGTGACTTACCCGGAAGAAGTAGAAGAGACTATAGGAACCCCAATGGAGGTAGAACCCTTAGACCAAACACAACTAGAGGATATAGGTTTGAATACTTGTAGTCATAACCTTTCTCTTAGTTCTATGAAAGTTCCTAGTTTTGATGAATCGGAGCCTCAACCAAAGCCCTTACCTAATCTTCCATCCATAGATGTGAATCTAGGAGATGAAATAGGCCCCAATCCAACCATCAAACCATATAGTCCGGGTAGTTTTGGGATGAAGGTAGTAGGCTCTAAACTATGTGGAGTGGAAGCTAATATAGGAGTGAACCATGACCTTACATACTTACATCACCCATTTGTGAGTGATCACAAGAAACATTATGGGTTTAAACCGGGTTTATTAGATCAAGATGGATTATTAACTAGGAGTCTCTCGAAGTTGATAGAAGATGATCCCTTTTTAAGAGAAAACTTTGATTTACCCATTGGCCCAAATGCATTCGGTAAGGTTAAGATGATAGGATCACACCCCTTTGAGCATATAATTCATCCACCACTCTTTCCTCACGCGACATATTTCCAACTGTAGGACCTATGATCTAACTCTATCACACACTATATTAATCGTATAAAGCACAAGTAATGGATCATATATATGTTGACACTAGAATGTTATGTATGTCGTATATATGTTAGAGAGTAGGAGATAAAGAGAACATATTTCGTATATAAAACCCACATACATACATACATACACGTCCTCACAAGCACACATATAAATGAGGTGTGTGGAGGCTTTTTATAGTACATACATGAGATGCCTCATGGGATTTCTAAGGGCCGAATACACTATGGATTGGACATGTATATCATCTTACATAAAATAGACTAGCATAACTTAAATCTTAACCAATTAGCTTGGTCCAATCCATGAGCCCTTTGTCTATTTACTACGACACATTACAAAGTTGTAAATATGCAAAAATGCTAACAATCTCCACCTAAGGGATGGTCATTTAAATGACGCTCCGTGTGATTAGGTCTTTCGTCTTCTCATTCTTGAACTTTGTGTGTCGTTGTAGAATAGTCTTGATTCATTTGTTCCTTCATGCTTTGTGATCTTTGAAGTAATCGTCTTTAGGTCCTTCTTGCCTTTAATCAACATCTCCACGGGTTTACAGTGTTGTCTCTTCCATCATACTCATACTTGTTGATAATACTTTGAACTTCATACTTATGTCTTCCTCATTAGATATATGAATTTGTTCTTGACATCTTGATTAGCTTCTTGACTTTGTCTTAACACTTTGTCTTTAACTTGATCCTTTTGTCTTGAACATTCTTCACTTAAGTATGTTGAGGATGATCTTCATAAGTATGACTATGAGGAGATGTAGATGTTGAGCTATATGATGATGGTGAATGGACTTTCCTCAGTACTTGCATAAAACAGTTAGTAATAAAGCGTCCAACACTTATAGGTTTGGACTTCGAGATTGTTAACAACATAGTGTGAAAACTTTCTCTAATCCTTTCCAAGGCCGTTCCTGAATCGGATACCATCGAGAGAGCTAACTCGGATACACAGAAGTGTATCAATGATTTAGGTGAGCCACTGATGTATACCGGAGTATCACTTCATGACTATAGACCGTTTGAAGCAAATAACCATCATAATATAAGGTAAGATCCGTAGATCTCATTGAGACTCTTGTACACCTTGTGTCCTTTTTGACGAACACAAGTGTATTATATTGAACGTTTCCTAAGATGTTTTTAGATGAATCTCATGGATCTAGACTCGATAATGTACGTTTTGGTTTTAGTAGTCGGAGGCATGGAACAAAGTGTCACCTTTTCAATATCAACACATCTCGGAGTGAGAGGCCGATAGATTATGCAAGGTTCTTCATGAGAAATGAAACAAATATCTTTTAAGAGATATCTGAGTGGCTAGGAGGGGTAGTGCAACGCGTCACTGGGTCCATGGCGTCTTGTCTTCAATATCAGTATCATCTTTGTGATTACCGATAGCAAATGTATTGACCCGGTTTCTGCCCTAAGTTTTCATGGAGGGCTATTTATTTTCACCCTTTCATAAACTTTTCTTTTTCATTCTTCAACCCCTTCTTTCCCCTTTCTCATTTACTCCTTTTTTCAATCATACCTAAGGACTTCTAATTCTAATCTATTAGAATTGTCCTTGGGTAGATCCCTCCGGCTCTGGCGGATCATAGGACATAAACCTAACCATAATCACCTTATTACTCCATGATTATCCTAGATTCATTGATTACTTGCCATAAAACCTTTTGTGAAAATCTCTCAAAGTGTTTATGAATAAAACACATTTTGTTAACACTTCAAGAGCTTTGCATTTTCTGAAATACTCCCCCTTTACATGTGCTTGTAAGTGTTAAGATAAATTTGCACATGTTGGGTAGAGTTTGCACATTTGAATTGATTGATTTTCAGTGAATATGACCGTTGCGAGACACGTTTACATCACTAGTTAGACTAACTTGAAATTATTACCCGTCCAGGTCATATTCAAGGAGAATCTCTCGAATTGGTACACTCTAATCAGACAAGTCCTTTGCGAGACACGTTTACATCACTGGATAAACCAGCTTGAAATTATTACTCATCCAGGACATGTCTTTTCGATTACTGACATTTGAGATTCGTCAATTCGAGGCTTTAAACTGAGTCGAGCTCTTTTGAGATTCAACTACGATCTTTAAACATTTTGATCATGTCTTCTCCCCCTCAAAAATAGCATGTCGTGATATTTTTGATATCAACTGATTAAAAGAAAGCTTTTTGGATAGATAGACAGATTTGGTTTTGCATGAAATTGGAACATTTTCATTTTAATTTTTTTTATACTCCCCCTTAAATAAAGCATATTTTTAAACATAGAGTTTAAAATCTATTTTAGGGATATGGAGGGAGTTATCTTTGAGCACAGAATAATTTGAAGGATTTTGAAAAATCTTGATCATGTGCTCAAGGATTCTTTATTTTGTCTTTGAAATTATGAGAAACGACATGTTTTAGAAAATATTTTAGAGAACTCTCGCTCAAGCATCTGTACATGTCCGTATCGTTGTTGAATGACATTTCTAGATACGTACAGAATATCGATTATATGAGAGACATGTCGTGAGAAGAATATTTTTGTATTTTTTGATTTTATATTGTTTTTGTATTTTTGAAAATTTTCTATTTTTATATTTTGTTTTTGTTGGTTTTTTAAATTTTGTATTTTGTTTTTTCAAAGATATTTACAGCGAAGCTATTTTGAAAATAATTTTAAGAAGATTCGAGAAGATGTTCTAGCTCCTAAGGAGTTAGGCTTCGCATGCCAATTCGTCGAACTAAATTATTAAACCTCTCTTTTGGAAGGGATTTAGTAAATAGATCGGCGAGTTGGTATTCAGTTTTCACGAAAAATAATTCAACAGTACCCTCTTCTACGTGCTCTTTGATGAAATGGTAGCAGAATCTAATATGCTTGGTCTTCGAGTGTTGTACTGGATTGCACGAGATGGCTATGGCACTTTTCGAATCACAATACAAAGGTATTCTGTCGAAAGTAAAGCCATTATGTGTGAGTTGTGTCCTCATCCATAGAACTTGGGCACAACACGCAGATAGAGACACATACTCGGCTTCTGCGGTTGATATTGCAGTACAATCTTGTTTCCTTGATGACCATCCTACTAGTTTTTCACCCAAAAATTGTGCTCCACCTGATGTACTTTTTGCTGTAACTTGACAACCTGCATGGTCGGCATCTGAAAATGCTATTAGTTTAAACTCAGAGTCCTTTGGATACCAAAGTCCCATGTTAATGGTTCTTCGTAGGTACCAAAAGATCCGTTTGACCTCTTGGAGGTGAAGTTCGGTAGGCCTTGCCTGAAACCATGCTAATAAGCAAACAACAAAATGAATATCGGGTCGACTAGCAGTAAGGTACATGAGAGAACCAATCATGCTCCGATATTTCTTCGGATCGATGGGTTTCCCAAATAAATCAGCACCTATTTTTGGTGAAGTGACCATTGGTGTACCAACAGAGTCACAATTATCCATACCATGTTTTTTCAAAATCTCAATTCTGTATTTAGCTTGATTAATAAAAATACCATGAGGGGATTGGTGTATTTGTAAACCAAGAAAGAATTTTAGTTCCCCCATCATGGACATTTCAAATTTGCTTTTCATGAGATTTTCAAAATGTTTTGAATGTTTCGGATTAGTGGACCCAAAGATAATGTCATCCACGTAAATCTGAACAATCAAAATGTCATCTTTGAATTTTCTTGTAAACAAGGTAGAATTAACTGTTCCTTTGGTGAAATTTTTTTGGATCAGGAAAGATGATAGTTCGTCATACCACGCTCTTGGAGCTTGTTTTAAACCATAAATGGCTTTCTTTAGCTTGTAGACGTAGTCTGGATGTTCTTTGTCAACAAATCCTTCTGGCTGACTCACATACGCTTCTTCTTTCAGAGTTCCATTCAAGAATGCTGTCTTGATGTCCATCTGATAGACAATGATGTTTTTGTGAGCTGCATAGGCCAAGAAAATCCTGACTGCCTCAAGTCTTGCTACTGGCGCGAATGATTCTTAAAATCTATCCCTTCTTCATGTCTGAATCCTTTAGCCATGAGACGAGCTTTGTTACGAATGACAGTTATTTCTTCATCCTTTTTGTTCTTCCATAACCATTTGAGATCAATGACAAGTTTGTCAATTGGTCTTGGAACTAATTCCCATGTATCATGTAACTGGTATTGAAGAAGTTCTTCTTGCATCGCTTCAATCCATGCATTGTCTACCATCGCCTCCGGAATGTTCTTTGGTTCTTTTAGGCTTACTGAGAACGTATGTGTGGTGAGTTGTTTTCTCATCTGAACTGGCCGTGAGGGTTCACCAATAACTTGTTCTATTGGATGGTCTTTAGTCCGCTTGAGTGTAGAAGGGTACCTTGGGTTTAACGTATACGTGTTAGATGGTTCTTGTAACCTTGAGGATGATTCAGCTGAGTCCGTTGCAAACGGGTTTTCGAACACTTCTTCTTCTAACGCAGCATTGTTTTGGTTCATTGTTGTTCTTCTTGAAATGGTGTGTTTTGATTTTGCTCATCAACTCTTGGTAGAACAATTTCTAGAATTGGAGTTTCTGGAGTAGATGTAGATGATGTTGAGGGAGTTGGTGCTTCAGCTTCATTTGTTGTAGAAGCATCTTGTGTTAGTGGTGGTGGTGGTTGATTGTTTTGAGCGGGTGCAGCGGAATGTTGTTGTGATGCTTTTGTCGAAGTTCCTCCATAGTATTCATCCAACATAAACTCGAAGAAATTTTCTAGATCTTGTTCTGAAGGTTTTTCATTGTTTGTTGACTGAGCTCCTTGAGGTACGAGTCCTGAACTAATATGTCCAGAAGTCTGCACGTTTGGTGCGGGTCCTAATCTGTTTTGATTAGAAGCCATCGGGTTAAGCGCGGGTTCTAGAGCGAGTCTCTCAGAAGCCATTTGTGAAATCTCGTCAAACTTCACATTCATCATCTCCATTATCCTTTTAGTCCTTCGATTATACACCCGGAATGCCCTCGAGTTTTCTGAGTATCCAATGAAGATTCCAATATCAACCTTAGCTTTCAGCTTCCCTAGATCTTCTCTGTCGTTCATTGGATAGCACAAAGCGCCAAACACGTGAAGGTAAGAGATATCAGGTTTTCTGTTGTTCACTAGTTCGTATGGGGTTTTATTGAATCTTGGATGGATTAGGGAACGGTTCTGAGTGAAACATGCAGTGGCAATAGCATCAGCCCATAAGAATAATGGTGCACTAGAATAAATCAGCATTGTGCGAGCAGCTTCCACAAGAGTTCTATTTCTTCTTTCAACTACCCCATTCTGCTGTGGAGTTCTAACAGCGGATGTCTGATGTGTGATTCTAGTATCTTCAAAGTAAGTTCTTAACTCCTGATTAGTGAATTCTGTGCCATTGTCTGTTCTTACAATCCTTACTGTAGCTTGAAGTAGGACTTGAATACGCTTCAGAAAGGTGATGATGATGCCTGGTGCTTCGTCTTTTGACCTCAGAAACTTTACCCAAGTATATCTCGAATAGTCATCGACGATAACAAGGATGTACTTCTTCCCATTTAAGCTTTCAACTCTCATTGGGCCACATAAGTCCATGTGCAACATATGTAACTTTGCTTCCGAATTGGGTACGATTTTAGGTTTATATGATGCTCTTTTGATTTTTCCTTGTTCGCATGATGGACATAAGTTATCTTTGGTATATTTGAACTTCGAAAGACCGTTGACGATGTTGCCTTTGGCTAACTTGTTAATGGTGTTGAAATTGAGATGGGATAGTTTTTTATGCCACAGCCAAGACTTTGTTTCACATGCTCTTGTCATAAGACAAATTGGTTATGAAGAGGCCATTTGGTTGATGTCGATAGCATATAGGTTGGTGCCACGATTCCCAGTTAAGAGATCATCGCCAACCAAATTTCTAACAAAGCATGTGTTTCTCCTAAATGCAACCTCTAAATCTGCATCACAAAACTGTCCGACTGAAAACAAGTTGTGTCCCAACCCTTCGACGTAGTAAACTCGAGTGATTAAATAATTTCCAAATTGAAGATCTCCATAACCCAGAATAGCTGCTACATGATCCTTTCCAAAGCGTACAGTTCCCCTGAATTTCCATACGAAGTTGATCAGTAGCTGATTGGCTCCGAAACAGTCAACTTAAATCAACCACGGATGTGGTCAAACAAAGTCAAACTATCAAGGACACAATGCAATAATCCAAGGAGTATAGTTTTATCCCCGGGTCGTTTAAGTCCCAGCGAGATGCGAAATTGTGCTTAAAAACGGATCGTGATCAAGTGTTATTGAACAGAAAAGGGATTATGATTTTGATTACACTAATGAGATAAGAAAATAGCTTTAACCAAGCTATATAAACAAGGATGTGAAAACAAGTTAACTAGAAACGTATAAAAACCTAAAAGTGTACGTTTAAATTTAAACAAACGTAAACGTACGAAATAGAAAGTGAGATTTAAGAAATTAAAAGCCTACGAATATGAAAATTAAATTTTTACAACCCTAATAATAAAAGAAAATTATTGGAAAAAGAAAATTATTTATTTAACTTATTAATTAATTATTATTAATTAAAAACTATTTAATAATTATTTAAACTAATTAAAATTCTAATAAATACTAAAAGATCAAAGAAAAATCTGAAATTTTTTCTATAATTACTTTAAAGTGACAAGAAGCTAAGAAAATTATAAAAATGAAATTTACTTAATTAAAATTTAAAAAAAATAAATTCTATTAAATAGAAGCTATCACTATATTTCTATTTTTGATTTTTTTAAGGACTAAAAATATTTTTATATTTTTCCTAGATTAAAAATGACAAAAGAAAATTATGAAAATTGGATTTATATTTTTCTGATTATTTTTCTATTTTTTATGATTTAATTACTATTAAAAACTAATAAAAATGATTAAAAATATAAAATAACTTAGGAAAAATCTGAAAAATTTAAGTTAAGTCTAAATTAATATTAAAAGGCTAGGAAAATTAAAATCACAAGTTTAATAAGCACAGAGAGTTGATTTGGGCTAATAAGCAGTTGGCTTATAAGCACAAAATAAGCTAAAAAGCAAATAAAGATGCCAAAAGTTCAGGAACAGGGTAATATGATGAAATAACCACAAATCAACTAAAAAACACAAATAACCACAAGAGATTAAACAGGTTAAGCAATTGACTGATGTGGATTCTTAACACAGAAATCTCAGGAAATAGCCCAACTTGCAGGCAAGATTAAGCACTCAAATAAGTTGCTGAGATGCAATCTTGGGGGGCAAAAGCTTCTCTATACTACTGAGAGTCTTAAAAACACAAAAGCCCTATCACAATCACTCCAATTGATGTCCAATTTTGCCCAAGATCAGCAACCAAAAACCATGTCTCTGCTGATCTTTTGACTTTTGCAGAAAAGAACAAAGGTTGACTTTGGTGAGATTTGAATGATCACTACTGACTAAGATTGGTGTATTAAGCTATGAAAGACTATGCTAAGCAACTTTAACAACAATTGAACTGATTTGATGATTTTCACAAACCAAATCACAACAGTGAAGCTGTTGTGATTTAATCTTGGTGATTTTGACTTTTTATTGAAAATGAGCAAAGTTTAAGGTTTGACTGAGCTAGTATGAACTAGTATAACATGTACCAACAGAAAACAACAACAAACAAGCACTATAAACCCAATAATTCAGCAAATCCAAACACCCTTTCTAAACTTAAAATTGATGATTTTCAAAGGATTTCTTAGATTCAGACCATACCACTGATTCAAGACTTCATTTTATCATTAAATAAGACTAAAGAAACATAAACAAACAATAACACAAGCATAAAACTCAGGATTCACTTAATATGCTAGTTGACTGTGAAATTAAGAATTTAAAGCAACTATGGATTTCAAAACACAAGCAGGCTATTTTAATGCATAAATCTACTCAACAACAACTAAGAAACATAAGAACAAAGAAATTAGAGCTTATTGCTACTAGTACAGTAATATGCAAAAATCACTTAAAAAGCTTACAACTGATGTCAAGCTTGAAACCAAGAACAAGGACCAATGAAACACTCCTATAGAACCTCCTCAGGTTCACTAACCCAGGGCAATCCAATATTTACCCTGCTCCAGCCATGAACACCATGAACCTGTTGTGTTGACTTTTGTTGACTGTTTATGAATTTTTGATTTTTCTATTACTAACTGATTTTAATGATTACTAATAGCTTTTATAAGCTATTTAGGAGCTTATATGAACCTGTGAAGTCCAAAAACAACTCTAACAACAACATTCAATCATACATGAGATTTTTGAAATTGAGAAAAATGCATAAACTAAGATTGAACTGAAGACTTGAAATTAATTATTGGAAAAGATTTATATTACACTGGAACAACTAAAAACAACACTTGAAAGATTAAAATTACACTGAGAATTTAAATTTAACTAATTCGACACTAAATAACTAAAATTACACTAGATAGATATTACATTGCTTCTCCTCTATTCTTTATAGTATCTAATCTTCTTGTCGACATCTCTGAGTACTTCCCACCATCTTTTGACCATTGATTTAATCAATTTCATCACAATCGACCACTTGGCAATTTTGGCGGGAAAAAGTCATAAGCAGGTTATTTTAATTAATGAGTTTTGGGTGTTTGTGGAGGTGGAGGGGAGAGATTAGTGACTAGGGTGATGAGTTGGAAGTGAAAGGTGGCTAAAAACCACCCTGGTTTTGGTGTTTCAGAGGTGGAGGTGGAGGTGGAACAGTGTTGGCGGTTTTTGGGAGTTTGACTGGGGTCAAACCCCGTTTTATTTAGAAAGGGTGTTGGGCTGGGTAAAGGTTTAGTGGGCTAGGGGTGTTTTTATTTTGGGTTGGGTTTAGATAAGCAGCTAGGGTGTTGGGTTGGGTAGTGATGGGTATTGGGTTTAGTTTAATTTAGGGTCCGGATTTAGTTTATAGGAAATAAGCACAAGGACCATTTTGTAATATTTGGATTTTGAGGGGCTGAACTTGTAATTTTCCCAAAGTATCACAAGGTACCAATTTTGCCAAGATGAATAGTACAAGGGTCATAATTATTAATTTTCCATTTTAAAATAACCCAGGGACCATTTTTGACATTTTTAAAAGTTCAGGGACCTTTTTGTAATTTTTGCTCAAACAATCATTCAAGGACCAAATTTGACAATTAAGATTATTTTAGGGACCTTGAATGATAAAATTCCACTTTTTTAGATTCTAGGGACTAGATTTGCCAAATTATGAAAGTTCAGGGACTAAAATGCAAATTATGCCATTTATTGTTTGTTTTTCCCTGAAACTTATAAAAACACAGTCAGATGATATTTTTATACATTTTTAGACTTTTTAAAGTGTTTTTGACTGTTTCTGTAGCTCAAATGTGAAAGAAATGATGAGTATTTACACACTCATCAATCCCCCACACTAAACTATTGCTAGTCCCTAGCAATCTTTTATGAAGATTTAATGGATTTGAAAGACTCTTTACCAAAAGCCATCACCTCTGGAGTAGCCAAATGTTTCAGTTCAAGTAAGAACTATGGTACACTGATAACCATGTGATTTTGAGCAAATCACCAGCTGTAAACGGTTTTGGTTTGTCTTTACCAGAAGCCGTTTGCTTCTGGACTAGCCATTGTTTTAGTATGTGATACTTTGGCACAATGATAACCAAATGATTTTGAGCAAACCATCAGCTTTCAACGGGTTTGATTTGTCTTTACCAGAAGCCGTTTGCTTCTGGACTAGCCAGCTCTTAGATAAATTACAACTATTATCTTTGGTGAGCTGATTACCAATTATGGTATTCCAAAGCCTTTACCACAAGCCATAACCTTGCGGGCTAGCCAACTCTTTACTAATTAAAGATATGGTGAGTCGAGAACCATACAATTTTTGGCAAATTGCAAGCCATAAACGGATTTGATATATCTTTACCCAGAGCCGTTTGCTCCGGGATTAGCCAATCCTTATGTGGGTTAGACATGGCGGACTGATAACCATTTTCTGAGTTCTAAGTGAGAAAAAAAATTTAAAATTTTGGCTAAAATGGGGGTGCTAGATGATACATTTGATAAAATTCGCTAGAATTTCCCCCCCCACACTTAGAACTGAATATTGCCCTCAATATTCAAAGAACCGGTTGTTAAACCAACACTTAGAACGTAAAAGGGAAATACTGAATAGCCATTATTTTTATATACATATTTATTTTATTTTTATTTAATTTGCATTTAAGCCGTTAAGGCATGCAAATTCCCTCTTTTTTTTTTTTTTTTTTTTTTTTTTTTTTTTTTTTTTTTTTTTTAACTTGATTATTTACATATATACAACCTGTGGGGCATCTCCCCCACACTTAGGGTGGTAGAAAATAGAAAGAAGTCAGAAATATGGGTGAAAACCCATATGGTGCGCTAATGTTTTTGTTCACCGAGTCACTAACTTGACTCGACCCCAAATTAAGTTGATTCCTCCCGAACAGTCAGGTTTATCACGCAAGCTAACCGCTTGTGAACGGCCAACTGTAATAAAGTGCTCCTGAACAGCCCGGGAGAAAAAGCAATTTAAAAGTCTACGGGGAAGTAAGTGGAAGAGACCATCTCCCCCACACTAGGTGGTAGAAAAGAGAAAGAAAACAGAGACACGGGTGAGAACCCATGTTTTGCTAATGTTTTTGATCACCGAGTCACTAGCTTGACTCGATCCCCGCATTCATTGGTTCATGGGGAAAGTTTGAAGATCCGGGACAACCATAAATGGTATGTCCTCTCCAAAGTAGTGTTTTAACCGATGGCCATTCACTTTAAAATTTGGTCCGTCATTTTGAGATAACTCAACGGTACCATATGGATAAACTTTTGTAACAGAGAATGGACCAGACCAACGGGATTTGAGTTTTCCCGAGAAAATCTTCAATCTTGAATTGAAAAGAAGGACTCGATCACCAACGTTGAAAACGCGGTTCTTGATTTTTGAGTCATGAATCTTCTTTGTCTTTTCTTTATAAATCAAAGAGTTCTCGTATGATTGATCACGCAGTTCATTTAATTCATTCATTTGAACTTTACGGTGATCACCCGCAGTTTGAAGGTCAAAGTTTGCATGTTTCAAGGCCCAGTAGGCTTTGTGCTCTAATTCGATAGGAAGATGACATGCCTTTCCGTACACAAGCTTGTAAGGTGTACACCCGATGGGTGTTTTGTAAGCTGTACGAAATGCCCATAGTGCATCATCCAACTTATCCGACCAGGATGCACGATTATCTCCTACAGTCCTTTCTAAGATTCTTTTAATCCCCCGATTTGAAACTTCAACTTGCCCACTTGTTTGTGGGTGATACGCAGTGGAAAGACGGTGAGTTACACCATACTTTTGTATGACTTTATCAAATTTGTCATTGCAGAAATGCGTACCACGATCACTGATTATAGCACGTGGGGTTCCAAAACGGGCAAAAAGAGCTTTCAGGAATTTTACAACAACTCGGGCATCATTGGTGGGTAAAGCTTTTGCTTCAACCCATTTTGACAAATAGTCAACAGCCACGAGAATGTATTTGTTTCCTCGAGATGATGGAAATGGCCCCATAAAGTCAATGCCCCAGACATCAAAGATTTCACAGACTTGAATTGCATTTTGTGGCATTTCATTTCGTTGTGAAATATTTCCGTGACGCTGACAAGCTTCACAAGTTTTTATGAGATCTTGGGCATCCTTATAGATCGTGGGCCAATAAAAGCCGGAATCAAACACCTTTTTGGCGGTGTAGTTTGGACTATGATGGCCCCCCGTGGGTCCAGCATGGCAAGCTTTGAGAATGTCAATAGCTTCCTGTCCGTAAACACACCGTCGGATGACTTGATCCGCACAGATTTTGAACAAGTAGGGGTCGTCCCAGAAGTAATGTTTAACATCCTTGAAGAATTTATTCTTCTGTTGGGTCGACATCCCTTTCACTATGAAGTTACCCGCATGGTAATTTGCGAAGTCGGCAAACCATGGGGTAGTAGAATCTCCTCGAAAAGTAACCGCATTGAGTGTTTCGAGAGGAAATGTTTCATTTATTTCCTTTTTCTCGAAAACATCTTGGTGTGGGTTCTCTAATCGGGATAGATGATCAGCAGCTAGGTTCTCAGCTCCTTTTTTATCACGTATAATGATATCAAATTCTTGCAGGAGGAGAACCCAACGGAGTAATCTCGGCTTTGCATCTTGTTTTGCAAAGAGATATTTGAGAGCCGAGTGATCCGTATACACTACACATTTTGTCAAGATCAAATATGGCCGAAACTTCTCAAAGGCATACACCACAGCCAATAATTCTTTTTCTGTAGTGGTGTAATGAGTTTGAGCTTCAGTCATTGTTTTACTTGCGTAGTGGATAGGCTGAAAATGTTTGGCTTTTCGTTGCCCCAGGACTGCACCGATTGCAAAGTCACTTGCATCGCACATGAGCTCAAAGGGAAAATCCCAGTCGGGGGCAACTAGAATGGGTGCCTCAGTAAGCTTTTTCTTTAGTATTTCAAAAGCTTTGATGCACTCGGGTGCGAAGATAAAAGGAGCATCCTTTTCAAGGAGATGAGTCATAGGCCGGGCGATTTTAGAAAAATCTTGTATGAATCTACGATAGAAACCGGCATGACCCAGAAAACTCCTAATACCTTTGACGGTAGTGGGATGAGGTAATTTACCAATGACATCAACTTTAGCTTTGTCAACCTCAATCCCGTTCTTTGATATCTTATGGCCGAGGACAATGCCCTCTCTGACCATAAAATGACTCTTCTCCCAATTTAGACAAAGATTGGTGTCTTTACACCTTTTCAACATGTTTTCTAAATTGGAGAGACATGCTTGGAACGAATCCCCAATGACCGAGAAGTCATCCATAAAGACCTCCATTGTTTTACCGATCATGTCGGTAAATATAGCCATCATACACCTCTGGAATGTGCCTGGAGCATTACATAAGCCGAAAGGCATACGTTTATAAGCAAAGGTTCCATAAGGGCATGTGAAGGTAGTCTTTTCTTGATCTTGTGGATCAATGGGAATTTGAAAGTAACCCGAGAAACCATCAAGGAAACAATAGTACTCGTTCCCTGCTAATCTCTCAAGCATCTGATCCATAAAAGGTAGAGGAAAATGGTCTTTACGGGTGGCATCATTTAACTTTCGATAGTCAATGCAAACCCGCCACCCCGTAACCAATCGAGTTGGAATCAACTCATTTTCATCATTCGTGACAACAGTTATGCCACCCTTTTTTGGAACACAGTGAATGGGACTAACCCAAGGACTATCAGAGATGGGATAAATCAATCCTGCATCAAGAAGTTTGAGAACCTCTTGTTTGATAACATCGTGGATTTTGGGATTCACCCTTCTTTGATGTTGGACTGCTGGTTTAAAGTCATCCTCCATTAATATTTTGTGAGTACAAAATTCAGGGTCAATACCCTTAATGTCGGAGAGTTTCCAAGCAATGGCTTGCTTGTGTGACTTTAAGACCTTTATTAGAGCAGTCTTTTCCTCATCACTTAAATCTTTAGCAATAATGACGGGTAATTTATCATCACCCTCCAAGAATGCGTACTCAAGATGAGGCGGTAAGTCTTTGAGTTCGACCTCAGGAAATTCATCAGTTTTCTCAACTGATCTAATTTCCTCATTATGAAGTTCAACGGGAGGGAGTGGAGGAGAATTGTCCTGATTTAACAATGTCTCAAGAAGAAGAATATCTCCCTCCAGATCAATCTCAGCATCATCAATCCCCTCTAGGAATGAATCATACTTGAGAAAATCATCGATCTCTTCCAAATTGAAATCACTTCCCTCAAACGGAGTGAGAGAAGGGGAAGAGTTGGAAATGCTAGGTAAAGAAGATGTGGTGGTATCCCCACTCACAGAATTATGAGAATAACCAAGAAACTCTTGAGAATACTCCTCTGAAACAATATCAATGACATCGATTCGATTAACCGATTCAGAATCGTAATTTAAGGAGTACCTCAAAGTTTGATCGAGGTTAAAGGTAACAGCTTCATGACCCACACGTAATGTGATTTCATGCTCAAATACATCGATGAGAGCACGGCCCGTTCTTAGGAATCCTCTTCCAAGAATGAGAGGAACCCTGGGATCAGCATCGAAATCAACAACCACAAAGTCAGCTGGAAAATGGAACTTTCCTACTTTCACAAATACATCTTCAGCAATGCCGCGTGGATGAGATGTGGTTCGATCTGCAAGCTCAAGAGTCATGCAGGTAGGAGTGAGTTCAGGAAGAGAAAGTTTCTCCCATACTGAGTAAGGCATCAGGTTGATGCTTGCACCAAGATCGGCCAAGGCATAGCATTCAACCATTCCTGGAAAGACACACGGTAGTAGAAACCTTCCAGGATCTCCAAGCTTCTCGGGAAGCTTTTTCAAGTTAACTGCTGAGCAGTTCTCATTTAATGGAGTCTTTGCCATTTCAAACAGTTTTTCCTTATTGCTTAACAAGTGTTTGATTGTGGATGCAAACTTGGGCATCAGAATGATAGCATCCGCAAAGCTTATGTCAAAGTGTAATTCTTGAAAAATTTGAAAGAATTTATCCATTTGTTGACTAGCTTTTTCGCGGAGCTTTTGCTTATTTAAACGTGATGGGTAGGGAATAGAAGTTTTGGATTTAGGGTTTTCAACCGGGGTTTCAGGATGTTCAAAGACAACTTGAGGTTTAGTCTTGGGTTTCGGGACACTTTGAGGTTGGACGTTGTTGGTACCTCTGTTATTAGTAGGAAGTACCTGGTCCTTAGTCACCTCAGGCTCACTTCCCACTACCTTGGGGAAAGAAGAAGAAGTGGTAGTGGAAACAGTGGGTCCCTCATATGAAACACCACTTCGGGTTGTGATCGCCTTAGCATCGCCCTTCGGGTTAGCGATCGTGTTGCTCGGAAGTTTTCCTGAGCCCGAAGGTTGATCATTTAAAGATTTTTTAATCTCAGAGATCTGGCTGACCAACAACCTGTTTGTGTCCTCTTGAGCTTTCATGAACTGCCTCAACAACTCATCAGATGATAGATGTTGGGCTGGAATGGCTTGATGTTGATTAGGGAAATTTTGCATTCGGTTATTTTGATTATAACCTTGATGCTGAAAATTCCCTTGATTTGGATTACCATTTCCCTGAAAATGATTTCCCTGATTGGAATTGTTTCGGTTAAAGTTTCCTTGGTGTTGGAAACCTTGATTTTGTCCAGAATTGAAATTCCCTTGGTTTTGATAACCTTGGTTCATTCGAGGTTGATTTTGGTTCCGGTTTTGCAAATTCTGGTTATGATTAAACCCGGGTGGTCCTTGGTAACTACTAGCTCGGTAATTTGGTTCCATTTGAGGATGGTATTGATTACCTCCCTGATTTGAAGTACCGGCTATAGCATTAGCTTCAAAAGGACTACCATCAGTGGCAGTACAGTCGTAGTATGCGTGAGGGCCACCACAAGTAACACAGACTTCCACTTTCTTCACTTCAGCATGTGAAGGAGTTTGTGTGAAAGTGACTTTCTTTTGGCTTGAGAGAACCAAAGCTTGAATAGCATCCGTGAGTTTGTCAATCTTAGCATCGGTGCTAGAAGTACTCACGGGAGATGAAGTAGAAGGACTGGCACTAGCCTGAGAATGATATGGCTTTGTTCGTGCAGTACGGACCTTAGACTTATTTTCAATAATTGCTAAAGCTTCTTTGACAGTTCTGCTCAAAAAGTTACCTCCTGAGGAGGCATTGAGAGAATCTTGGTCTGATTGGCTCACACCATTATAGAAAGTGTCGATTTGCATCAACTCGGTAAAACCATGATGAGGACATTTACGAAGCAATTCTTTGAAACGATCCCACGCGTCACTAAACGATTCATCAAATCTTTGTGTGAATTTGATGATTTCATTTTTAAGACTTGTCGTTCTAGACGGTGGAAAAAATTCGTTTACAAACTTTGTAACTAAGTCCTCCCATGTCTCAATTGAACGAGGGGGTTGTTTTTCAAGCCATATCCGGGCTTGTCCCTCGAGAGAAAATGGGAATAGAAGAAGTTTGATTGAGCTAGACGGGATGTTTTTGTATTTGATGGTAGATGTAATCTTGTTAAACCATCGAATGTGAGCATGAGGATCATCCCTGTCAAAACCGTAGAATTGGCTAGAGGTTACAAGATTCAGTAACCCGGTTTTGAGCTCAAAACTTTCAGCTACAATAGCTGGAACAACAATGGCATCTCCATAACCCTCGATGGGTGCCTGGAGAAGCTCATTCATCGGCAAATCTGCCATGACGACAGAATCAGTACGTTCCTCAGATACGACTGATGGAGCAGAACGTCTACGGCGCCTTCGAGGTATGTTTCCAAGCTCACGGAGAGGGCTTGATGACCTAGAAGAACGAGTGCGCATGCACTAAGACGAGTCTAAGAATCCTTTATAGTGGAGGAAACTCAGAAAAAGGGTAAGAAGATTCTTTTTGGATTTTATGAAAACAAAATTTTTCTATTAAAAATCAAGATCGAGAAAAAACACAAGTGAACTTAAACCAATAATCAACAGGCGTACGGTAGCTCTCTAACTGACAAACGCACAGAGTGGCGGAGAAGCAAAGGTGGGCAGTTACGCTCCTTAAAAACCCGCTTCTTTCAGTCCGACAATTTAATGTCAGACTATCCTAGAACCTCCGTTAGAGTTTGTTTATCAATTAAAGGTGAGCCGATATTCGCAAGTGATACAAAGGCAAGTTTTTATCTTAGGTTTGGGAACTTATTATGGCCGCACCCCCAGTTAGGTAGTGCTCAGTCTTGGTTCTCGATGGTTAATTTTTATTTATTTGTTTATTATTTAACACAGAAAATGGAAAATATTTTTGATGTTTTTATTTTTTATATGATAATATATATAGAAAAGAAAAGAAAATATTTTTGTTTTTTATATGGTTTATGGTGAATAGGAATACGATATTTTTGGTGCTTGATCCGTTAAATGAGTTAACTTCACAAGCGTTTTGCTTTATATATGATAAATATACAAGAGAGAGAAGATATTCACAGATTGGGGTTCAAAGACACGATACTGCAAAACGTTTAACACGCAGCACACCTCCCCGGCAGCGGCGCCAAAATTTGATTGGCTCCGAAACAGTCAACTTAAATCAACCACGGATGTGGTCAAACAAAGTCAAACTATCAAGGACACAATGCAATAATCCAAGGAGTATAGTTTTATCCCCGGGTCGTTTAAGTCCCAGCGAGATGCGAAATTGTGCTTAAAAACGGATCGTGATCAAGTGTTATTGAACAGAAAAGGGATTATGATTTGATTACACTAATGAGATAAGAAAATAGCTTTAACCAAGCTATATAAACAAGGATGTGAAAATAAGTTAACTAGAAACGTATAAAAACCTAAAAGTGTACGTTTAAATTTAAACAAACGTAAACGTACGAAATAGAAAGTGAGATTTAAGAAATTAAAAGCCTACGAATATGAAAATTAAATTTTTACAACCCTAATAATAAAAGAAAATTATTGGAAAAAGAAAATTATTTATTTAACTTATTAATTAATTATTATTAATTAAAAACTATTTAATAATTATTTAAACTAATTAAAATTCTAATAAATACTAAAAGATCAAAGAAAAATCTGAAAATTTTTCTATAAATACTTTAAAGTGACAAGAAGCTAAGAAAATTATAAAAATGAAATTTACTTAATTAAAATTTAAAAAAAATAAATTCTATTAAATAGAAGCTATCACTATATTTCTATTTTTGATTTTTTTAAGGACTAAAAATATTTTTATATTTTTCCTAGATTACAAATGACAAAAGAAAATTATGAAAATTGGATTTATATTTTTCTGATTATTTTTCTATTTTTTATGATTTAATTACTATTAAAAACTAATAAAAATGATTAAAAATATAAAATAACTTAGGAAAAATCTGAAAAATTTAAGTTAAGTCTAAATTAATATTAAAAGGCTAGGAAAATTAAAATCACAAGTTTAATAAGCACAGAGAGTTGATTTGGGCTAATAAGCAGTTGGCTTATAAGCACAAAATAAGCTAAAAAGCAAATAAAGATGCCAAAAGTTCAGGAACAGGGTAATATGATGAAATAACCACAAATCAACTAAAAAACACAAATAACCACAAGAGATTAAACAGGTTAAGCAATTGACTGATGTGGATTCTTAACACAGAAATCTCAGGAAATAGCCCAACTTGCAGGCAAGATTAAGCACTCAAATAAGTTGCTGAGATGCAATCTTGGGGGGGCAAAAGCTTCTCTATACTACTGAGAGTCTTAAAAACACAAAAGCCCTATCACAATCACTCCAATTGATGTCCAATTTTGCCCAAGATCAGCAACCAAAAACCATGTCTCTGCTGATCTTTTGACTTTTGCAGAAAAGAACAAAGGTTGACTTTGGTGAGATTTGAATGATCACTACTGACTAAGATTGGTGTATTAAGCTATGAAAGACTATGCTAAGCAACTTTAACAACAATTGAACTGATTTGATGATTTTCACAAACCAAATCACAACAGTGAAGCTGTTGTGATTTAATCTTGGTGATTTTGACTTTTTATTGAAAATGAGCAAAGTTTAAGGTTTGACTGAGCTAGTATGAACTAGTATAACATGTACCAACAGAAAACAACAACAAACAAGCACTATAAACCCAATAATTCAGCAAATCCAAACACCCTTTTTAAACTTAAAATTGATGATTTTCAAAGGATTTCTTAGATTCAGACCATACCACTGATTCAATACTTCATTTTATCATTAAATAAGACTAAAGAAACATAAACAAACAATAACACAAGCATAAAACTCAGGATTCACTTAATATGCTAGTTGACTGTGAAATTAAGAATTTAAAGCAACTATGGATTTCAAAACACAAGCAGGCTATTTTAATGCATAAATCTACTCAACAACAACTAAGAAACATAAGAACAAAGAAATTAGAGCTTATTGCTACTAGTACAGTAATATGCAAAAATCACTTAAAAAGCTTACAACTGATGTCAAGCTTGAAACCAAGAACAAGGACCAATGAAACACTCCTATAGAACCTCCTCAGGTTCACTAACCCAGGGCAATCCAATATTTACCCTGCGCCAGCCATGAACACCATGAACCTGTTGTGTTGACTTTTGTTGACTGTTTATGAATTTTTGATTTTTCTATTACTAACTGATTTTAATGATTACTAATAGCTTTTATAAGCTATTTAGGAGCTTATATGAACCTGTGAAGTCCAAAAACAACTCTAACAACAACATTCAATCATACATGAGATTTTTGAAATTGAGAAAAATGCATAAACTAAGATTGAACTGAAGACTTGAAATTAATTATTGGAAAAGATTTATATTACACTGGAACAACTAAAAACAACACTTGAAAGATTAAAATTACACTGAGAATTTAAATTTAACTAATTCGACACTAAATAACTAAAATTACACTAGATAGATATTACATTGCTTCTCCTCTATTCTTTATAGTATCTAATCTTCTTGTCGACATCTCTGAGTACTTCCCACCATCTTTTGACCATTGATTTAATCAATTTCATCACAATCGACCACTTGGCAATTTTGGCGGGAAAAAGTCATAAGCAGGTTATTTTAATTAATGAGTTTTGGGTGTTTGTGGAGGTGGAGGGGAGAGATTAGTGACTAGGGTGATGAGTTGGAAGTGAAAGGTGGCTAAAAACCACCCTGGTTTTGGTGTTTCAGAGGTGGAGGTGGAGGTGGAACAGTGTTGGCGGTTTTTGGGAGTTTGACTGGGGTCAAACCCCGTTTTATTTAAAAAGGGTGTTGGGCTGGGTTATGGTTTAGTGGGCTAGGGGTGTTTTTATTTTGGGTTGGGTTTAGATAAGCAGCTAGGGTGTTGGGTTGGGTAGTGATGGGTATTGGGTTTAGTTTAATTTAGGGTCCGGATTTAGTTTATAGGAAATAAGCACAAGGACCATTTTGTAATATTTGGATTTTGAGGGGCTGAAATTGTAATTTTCACAAAGTATCATAAGGTACCAATTTTGCCAAGATGAATAGTACAAGGGTCATAATTATTAATTTTCCATTTTAAAATAACCCAGGGACCATTTTTGACATTTTTAAAAGTTCAGGGACCTTTTTGTAATTTTTGCTCAAACAATCATTCAAGGACCAAATTTGACAATTAAGATTATTTTAGGGACCTTGAATGATAAAATTCCACTTTTTTAGATTCTAGGGACTAGATTTGCCAAATTATGAAAGTTCAGGGACTAAAATGCAAATTATGCCATTTATTGTTTGTTTTTCCCTGAAACTCATAAAAACACAGTCAGATGATATTTTTATACATTTTTAGACTTTTTAAAGTGTTTTTGACTGTTTCTGTAGCTCAAATGTGAAAGAAATGATGAGTATTTACACACTCATCAGTAGCTTTAGATTCCTGGTCATGTGCTTGGAGCAACCCGAGTCGACGATCCAAAGACTTATTTCGATAACCTGCAAAGAACAGAAGATTTTGCATTTGGAAACCGTTTAACATTTGGTTCCATGGGGTTAGAGGTAACATCTGAATCACACTCATAGAAGGTTTCTACTGGTTCAATTTGAACCGCTTTCAATTTGCCATTCTCGAGTATGAACTCTCTACCCGTTGGTTTCCATTCACAATACTTAAGATAGTTCCTAGGCATCTGACTACTAGTGGTTGACCTACATCCAGCAATTAGTCTTTTTATATATCTAGATCTGATACTAGTTCCTTGAGGAACATCCTTCTGTTCAAGCATAACATTCACATTCTTAGAAACATAATCATCATAAACATCATTAGATAAATATTTCTTGCACATTAAACAAATAGAGTCATTACATGCATTAGAAACAGTACTTTTGACATTACATTCAGATGATATATGTCTCTTATTACAAAGCGATAAATTCCTAGGGTGTTCTTCTACTTCTTCAACTTTATTCTGGCATCTACTCTTAGAGACATGCAAGACTCTATTGTTCCTTGTATTGCTCTTAGGCTATAGTCTGTTGCTACTAGAGGTGCTTTTTAATCCTGTAGAAGGTAAGGCACACGCATTAGGATTTATATTGTTGTCCTTAGAAGTTGTTTTAGCATTCCTAGTCTCGTTTGGATTATCTTGTATGCTCTTGTCTATTGCCCTTTATGTTTGAGATGTAGAGGCAGACGCAATAGTGAGACTAATCCTATAAAGGCTAGGTGCTATCACATTTGATGTTTTGACAACCGCTTTTCCTTTATCACCAATATTTTCTTTTTCATTTGGCTTGGGCAAGAGTGTTGGAGTGACTGGATTTGTTAAATCATTTTTCACATCGACTTTTGGAACTAATTTGGAAATTGACATTTTTGGTTTATCCAAAGTTGATGGTTTTGCAAACTTAGATTCCACACCCTTCCCTTTTTGACTTTCTAGCTGAGACCTCAAAAGATCATGTTGCTCTTTCATGTCCTTGTAGGCACACTCATACGAAAATTTGTCATACTTGCATTCCTCGGTTTTTCGATCACGTTGTTTAAAATATGATACATTTTCTTTTTCAAGTTTAATAAGAGCATTTTCATATTTTAAAACAATTGCAGAAGTCTCAGCTCTCAGTCTTTCATCGTCTTCAACAGAGTATGTTTGTAAAATGATGGACATAATATCGGTCGATAGAGCTGCTTCGAAGAGAGAATCATTTAGGTTTTCCAAAACTTTGATGTTTTCAATATTTTCATTAGCTTCCTTCACCAGGGATTTGTGATCCTTGACAAAGTCGGTTGTTTCTTTCAAAATGGCTTGTTCAAAATGAATTACTTTCGCATGAATTGCATTTAGTAGAGTAGTTATTTCTGTTTCAAACACCTTTTTCATTTCTGCATGAAAACTTGAATGCCAGTTGTTGATACTGATATTTGTTCTGGATGCAACAATACTTTGAAGTGTTTCAATTCTCTTTTTAAGAACATCTAAATATCCTCTAGCAGCACTTGTGTTAAAACGATTGTTTGAGGACATTTGTTCCAAGTTTGAAAGATTTTTGGAAACAACTTTTTGTTTTGTCGTAACAACTGGTTTTTTGGAAACCTTTGGTGTTTGTTTTTGTTGAACAAAGTTAACTCCAGAAAGTTTGTTGAGTTTGTTGTAATCAATTGGTTTTATCTCTGGGTTCTTTTGTTTCATTTTGATTCAACTCTCTTAAGCAAACTCAATTGTTTCATCAGAATCCCAAACAGCGGGAGGATCATGTTTAGCATATATCATAGTACCATTGTGCAAAACATTATGTTCTTTCTGAGCTTTCTTGAGAGTATAAGGGTTTTCACAATCGATAGCCATTTTCTTCATAGTGTGCAAAAGCGGATTTGGATCTTTAATTAACATACGAATTGTTTGAGCAGAATGACCCGTTTTCACAAGCAAATCTTCCAACTTTTTAATTGTTTCTTGTTTCTCAATATTTTCATCAAGAATATCATTTTCTCGTTTTGAAAAATCTGCTTTCAATTGTTTCTGTTCTTTTTCAAGATAAGAACAAGTTGATTTTTGTTTAGAAAGTTGGTTATTCAAATATGAAATTTCCGCGTTTAAGGATTTTATTTTCATGTTTAAATTAACATCAAGTGTGTTGTACTTGATTTGCAATTGTTTTTCTCTTAAAACGGAGTTTTGATAACCAGTTTCTAATTCTGACTGTCGTTTTTGATGAAATTCAAAAGCTTTTTCATTTTCCTTATACCTCTCAAGCTCAGCGGTCATTTTCTCATTCGCGGCCTTAAGATCGCGATTGACCTTTTTTACTTTCTCAATTTCAATACTATAGTTGTTCAATAATGATTCGGAGAGAGCACATGATTCCTGATCATTCTCAGCATGTTGTGAGTCTAAACCTCCATTATGATTCATACATGGAGTTGCCAAATCAATATTACTACTGCTTGGCGTGTCCAGGTATGTATCATAATTGGGTGCTGGAGTCTCAGGATGTCGTTCCTCATGAGGAGACATATCAAATATTTCATTATTGTGGCATGTATTGAATGATGGTACCTCAGAGACTGTACTATTGTCATAAACAGGAGGTGTGTCAGAATCCATGTCATACTTAGCCTCCTGAAGATTTGCCATGAATATGCAGTTTGCATCGATGTCTTCAATGTCTTCCTTATCATCCATGAGAGCCATAAAATCATTTTCTTCAGCATTCAACTGAAACCCTGCCACTTCCTTCTGTGCCAATAACAATGCTTTCTGCAGATAAGCTAGATATTTCCTTTTCGGCTTGGTGGGACAGTTTCTTGCCATATGACCTACACCCTGACAGTTAAAACACTTTATCGTATTTCCTTGATTCATATTTCCAAAATTCTCAGCAACTGGAGCAGCAACATTCCCAATCTGATTACCCATTGTCTGATTCCCAATATTCTGACCCCTCTGATTTCCAACAACTTAACCCATCTGATTCCCTGCATACTGACCCATCTGATTTCCTGCATACTACCCTTGATTACCCATCTGAAATCTGGTAGCATATCCTTGCTGATTCCTAGTAACCCCAACCATTTGTCCTCCTTGACCCATATTGAAACTCAGCTGAGCAATCTACCTGTTGCGAGTATTTGATGAAATCCTTTGGTTGTTGTTGGTTGGTGTAGAATAGCGTCCTTGGAATGTCTTTGTCAAATAAGCAAATGCTTGTGTCAAAGCAGCAGTAGACTCATAATTGTCAGTGAATTCTGGTTCTTGGAATTGTTGATATTGTTGTTGTTGTGGGTAGAATTGTTATTATGGAATTACAACAGTTTGTTGTTGTGGAACATATTGTTGTTGCTTGTAGTTGTGAGTGGAAGATGATGAAGATGGTTGTGTATTCACTGGTACAGGTGTTGGTGTTTGAGCAATTAATGCAAGAGGATCATGATTCTTTGCTAATCTCTCTTTCCTTACTTCATTAGCCTCAGCTTGATTTTGCTTCAGAAAATCATAGAGCTGATCATAGTTCACCTGGTTTAGATCCTTGGTTTGGTTGACAATAGTAACATATCACCCCCATTCTTCTTGAAGATTGTTGATGAACTTGATGTTGCTCACGATTTGTCTTGGTGTCAACTTGTTTCTGATTAGCTCATTCATTAGAATGCAAAACCTGGTATAGTAGGATTCAATGGATTCTCCTGGAGTGGATGTAAACTTCTCCCATTCAGTTAGTAGCTTATTTTCAACATCTTGTTGACCAATTTCTGTGCCATGACAAAGCCTTCTAACTCGTTCCCACATGTCATAGGCAGTTTCACAACTATTGACAACATATCTCTCGTGGTAATCCTAGTTGGATTAAGTGCATTGCCATGTCATCAGCTGCAATTTGCTTCTTATCTACTTCTGTGTATTCATCTTTGGATTGTTCACGAAAGAATGGTAGAACAGGAGGTGTTCCATTTGGATCTCCAGGGTCCCGAATTTGGCGAGGCTTGAAGGTTCCAGTCTTAATAGATTGGAGTAGGAGTTTTCCATCAGGCTTGGTTTTGATGTAATGAAGCATACGACTTGTCCATGGAAGATATCCACCTTTTTCAAGCATGGGAGGATGGTTTTATGCACCGGCTGCATGAATGTCTTGCTGAGTTGCCATTGATGAAGTTCTGGATGATAAAGTTGATCTTGGATCGGCGCAACGAGATAGGAGTTGTGTTTGGTGAAAGTTAAATTCAGTTTATATAGTGAAATTCTGGTCTTAAACTTATGGTCGTTTAGTCTTTAAAAATCAAGCAGAAGCCAATTCCGATGGATTATGTTGAATTTCGATGAACTTTGTCTAATTCCGATGGATTTTGCCAAGTTTCGATGGTTTTGGTGAATTCCGATGGATCACTTGCAATTTCGATGAAAATTTGAAATAGCAATTCCGACAAAATCACAATTTCGGTGAAATTTCAATTTCGACGAAATTATACAATTTCGTCAGAATTACAATTTCGACAGAAATGTGCAATTTCGATGAATTTGCAATTCTGATAAGATCTATCTAATTCGTACAAAATAGAAGATATTTCCTTTGTCGAAGTATTCCACACACTTATACAAGCACAGGAATACTGAGTTCTCGTTTGATCTCGAAGTAACCAAGTTCTAGCTGAATTCCGATAACTAGTACAAATCCAATTCCGACAAACCCTAGAAAAATGAATTGCGACGAACCTTAAAAATGAATTTCGACAAACCCTTAAATATCTGAATTTCGACAAACCCTTAAACCAATTCCGACGGATGAACTAGTTGAATGAAGATCAATATTACGACTAAAGAACAAACTTTTAATATGATTCTATCGATCAAATACCTTCAAAAACTCTTAAATAACTATAAAGTTTCAACCTTTATCGCCTATATTTAACTTTGACAAATTTCGATAAAAAGCCAAACTTTTTTCACAATACGAAGCAAGATTTTGATGATATAGATTCGATATAAATGCCAAAACTCACTAAGAATAAGTAGATCACTATGAAAAACAACAACTTTTTAACCTAAAATACGTAAAAATCAAAGCTTTTGCCATCATACCCTGATAATTATGTCACAATATATAGTACCATTTGCCATCATAAATTATTATTGTAATGTATGGATTTATGCATTTAGTAAATTCTTTATTCAAAGTCGTGATGTGATTAAAACTAGATGTGGCAATTTGTGCTTAAAATAAACAAATAGGTTTTTATGGGCTAATTTGTAAAAGATTTGGTTATATTTAGCCGGCTTTTTTTTTCTTCAGATAGGCATGTATGACCTATTTAAAAGTTGGCTTTTGCATATATATCCTTCCGAAAATGCAAAATTGCATTTATATCCAAAGCATGCATAAAAATCATTGTATTATGTGCATCAAAAACTTTGTACAAAGGATATATATGCAATTATTCACTTTGGGAGGGATATATATGCAATTCTCCCTAAAAGTTAAATGAACACTAATGGACACATGTTTTCTCTCAGTTGACAATTGTTTTTAAAGAAATACTTATAGATATAATATATTTAGTTATTTAAATATAAATAAGTTGTTACGGTTGGGGAATATTTTTCATCGTTTTGGGTCTTTTATAAAACGATTCATATAACATAAGTCCGTTTGGCCCGTGCCCGTTTAAGCTCGTACCCGTTCCCGTTTGAACCGTGGCCCGAGCCCGCAAGCCCGCCCGTTTTGCTAGCTATAATTAAAACATATATTTCTAAAGAAGTTCCAAAAGATATACCACGTGCAAATTAAAACACATAACACTTTTCGATTCTTTGAAGTTACAATATATAGGTCAAGTCACTGATATAAAAATAAAACAAAAACCATTCCAATGAACCACATATATTCTAGAAAAGTTAAAGTTAGAGATCCCTAATAACCTAATAAGCTCAAGCTCCTAACTTATTTAACGATTCGAAAGGTTGGCAGCCGAAACACTTGGACCAAAATGGCTACGAGAATATACATATCAATTGATAGCTTCAAAATAATCAAAGGAATCCGATTCCTTGACTGCTTTTCGCCCTCTTATGAGCACAAACCATCATAAACTTGTATATAAATACTAGCTCCATGCATGATAAACATATATAACTTCATCTATCACATCAAACAACCGTTTGCAACTAAAATCCATCGACATGTCAAACACTCATAACAATCAAAATCACCACCATCTTGGTTCCTTGAAGAAAAACCTCAAAGATATACCACACAAGTTACACGACGTGCCTCCTTATTCTGATATCTATTTTGTTGGTAATGGTTTCAAAAGAATCTCAGACCAATGTCAAGTAAACACCAATGTCATAAACTACTATGAACGTAAGAACAAGAACGAAAACAGGTTCATGCAATATGAAGAAGATATAGATGAAGAAGCTGCGGATTTCATTGAGTCGAGACACAAAAAATTTCAGCTTAGCAAGACAATGTCTATGTTTGGAGGCTAATTATATATCATACATTACTTATGTAGTTATGTTTATTTTTTTGTCTTCGATCCTTATATTGATCATGTATATGTTGGGCAACATTTGCTAAATAATGTTGTACATTTTATTTGTAATTATGTAATCATTATGTGTTTATGATATGGAATAAAAATAAACAATTTAATTTGTGCTATATTTCATCTTTAAAAAATAGTGTACATAGTCAATATTAGGCTCTCCGTAATGGGACGCTAAGGCCCCAAAAACGCCCAATTCGCGCCCCCCATTGTTACATATGGGCGCCAATATGCAAAAAAAAAACGAATAGGCGTGAATTAAATGGCGCCTTGCCCCTTGTTGCTTTCAAGAAAAATTGTACCGTTGTATCCTAATGCGGGAAGCGTGGATCAATCGGAATGTGATAAACAATGCGGGAAACAACAACAACAACGACGACGAGTAGTTTTTAATCTTAGTGTTTGTTTGAATAAAATTTTATGTAATCTTTTTTTTTTTTTTTTTTTTTTTTTTTTTTTTTTAATTAATAAAATGATGTTGTATTTTTTTTTTAATTAATAAAATGATGTTTTAATTTAGAATGTATTCTTTGGTTGATTAAAAAGAAAGAAAAAGAAAAAAAAAAAAAAAAATGACACGTGTCAGAAAATGCCCCACCCACCATTTCCCACCATTAGGGGGAGGGAGTGGTATCGGGAAACCACTCGGCAAACGCTGGTGCCGATTGGCACACCGCCCCCACCAAGCGGTGCCGACCAAAAATTAAACCAAATTGGCAAACTTTGCCGAGGAGAGAGAGGAGCTAATAGATGAAGGTGCAACGGTCAAACTTGACCAAATAAAAAATATAGCCGTTTGGGCAATTTGGTGTTGAGTCTAAGAAACTGTGGTACCTTGCTGCTCCTGCTATTTTTCTCTCGGGATTTTGGTTAGTATTTTGTTTAAATTCTTGTTAGAGAAAATGAAGAATGCCCAAGGAACTTGAAGGTAAGAAAAAGAAGTATTCAAACTTTTCAGGCTGCTTTTATTCAATGTGGTAACACAAATAGGATAACCATCCATCCTTGTCTTACGTGTAAGATTATTTGTTTGAATAAAAAGATGTCGTGTATACCTTATCAATTGCACACGCAGTATGTATTTTTATATAGTTTATGTATTAAAAATAAAATAAAAAAAAAAAAAGTGATGTGGAAAATGTGAGATTTGGTAAACTTTGGTGACCGCCGCCACCATTTTGGTAAACTTTGGTAAACTTTGACATGTAGGGTTGTGATTGGTAGATGATGACGTGACGAAATTGGTAAAGTTTACCAAGGTCTAACCACTCCCTCCCCCCTTACACACTTAAACCCATCAAGCCCCTTTACTGACTGGGCTGACACATGTCAGAAAATGCCTCATGATCTTATTTTATCATTACACATAGCCTTAGATTGGTTTTTAAAACACAAGCCAGTTGAGTTTGACAAGTAAAGTCAAACTGTTAAATGGTACTGTAATTGATGTTGAATCACAGATTTACAATGTCTGATAAGCTAATATACTTTTATTTGTCTTATAAGCCCAAACGTCTATTAGCTAATAAATCAGAAAAAGCAAAAATAAATGATATCTGCAGTATGAATTAAGTTTTTTGTTTTTCTTTTTTAACATAGCCATATGATTGACATGCAACATAAAATGGAGGTCATGAGTACATTTATAAAACCGTGTTATTGACCTAGTTACCTTTATCATGTTGGCCGTAAAACCGGTTGATAAGACCATCAGATGATTGGTTTCCTTTTCTAGCTCGGCCGCTACCATGGTTCTAAAAGGCGCGCCATGGCGGCGCCAAGGTGCCGCTAAGGCGTGAGGCGTGACCTCCACGTTACGAAATAGACCAAGGCGTCGACTCTAGGCGTAGCGTGAGATGAGGCGAGAAAAGACGCGATAAGGCAAGCTAAGGCGTGAGGCGTGACGAGTTTTTTTGATTCAACTCCTATAAAAAAAAAATTAATGAAGAATATTACATGTAAGGATAGTTTCTTAACCTTATTCACTATGTATAACGCTTTTTGTAATCTCGATATATATGAAATATGATATAAATATATAAATATTTTCATATTTTGTGACGCCTTATGCCACGCCTTAAAAATGCAAAAGCTTCGCCTTGGCCGTTAAGGCGTGAAGCTTAAACCACTTAAGGGTGGCCTAGTGGCAAAAGGGCTTATGACTATCACTCTAAAATGTGTGAGGTCTCAAGTTCAATTCCTGCTAGGTGCAAACAACCTTAAGTGGCCACGCCAACCTCGTGAAAAGGGAGGGCTTTACCTGGTGGCGGTGGGTTCAAACCCCGTGGATTAGTCGGCCAAAGGTCGGAAATCACGGTTACCCAAAAAAAAAAAAAAAAAAAAAAAAAAAAAAAAAAAACGTGAAGCTTGATACATACCGCCACGTTACGTCTCGCGCTATTTATAACATTGGCCGCTACTAGCTTTAGAATCATGCTAGAATAATAATCTAACCTTGAGAAAATGCAATTAGCATTTTGATGATAGCGAGACTAGTTGGTATTCATCTTAAATATGTAGCAACCAATGTTTTAAAACCCGGGTTGGGTTCAACATGTTGAATCGGGAACCGATTAGGAGACTGGACCGGATGTGGTCGGGTTCTTGCGTATTTGAGAAGTGGATTGAACTGGCGATTTTTCATTAACCCGGGTCAACCCGGTTTGATATCTCGGACGGGTCATATCTTTTGTTCTTTTTTTTAAACAACAAAAAAACATTTTCTTTCCTCTAAAACTAACAAAACCCTTTTGTCATACATTTTCGCTCAACTCAAAATTTGTCTTAGGTTAAGTTCTATATTTGTATAGACAAACATATTATGATTTGGAAAGTTTATAGTTAAATTGAAAAGTTAAAGTGATGGTGAATAGTTATGTTTTGATGAAACAACATATTAGAGTTATAAACTAATGTTGGTATTATACTTGCTTGATTTAAAAAGTTCATTCATAAAGATAGGATTCTAAAATCACAAAAGATTTTGCAAATTAAAGACTAAAACCCAATAGAGTGATCTCATTTTTATCGGTTCAATTGAATGTAAGATTGAAGTTGGACAAATACCTATAAAAAATGTTAAGAAAAATATACATATGTATAGAACCAATTCGACCTGGCGGTTGAACCGGTGACTCGATAAACTAGCGACTCAACCAGGGTCAATTAAAAACCGGCTTTAAAACATTGGTAGCAACTCCAATATTATATGCACTTTGGGTATATTTTTTTGTACCTTTCACTCAATTCAAAAAATATTATTACGTTTTAAGTAGAGCCGTATTTGAAGGTGTGCGATGTGCACAACCGCACAAGGTCTCAAAATTTTTGAGCCCTCAGTCTCTATATCATTGTCCATATTTCCTTTTATGGATGTCTCAAATTAATTGTCCACTTTCCTTATTTAGTAAAAACTAAAGAATCTAATGGAGGAATATTCCATTTTAGTGGTTGAAAATTAAAGTGGCCCCACTTTTATTAAACTTTGTGTTTTCTCTCTCCTGACAATAAATTGAGACGGAGGGAGTATATATCACTTTATATATTTGGAGGCCTCAAAAATTTATATCCAACATCAAAGTGTTAACGATATACGATATTATGTTCTAAGTATTTGTTAAACTCTAAATGGTCGAAAGTGACAAAGAACTAATAAAAAATTAAAGCTAGATGATTAAAATATCTTTTTTATTGGCATGTTTAGTTATCATATGAACTTTTAATGGTATAGGTCCCCGCTAACTCAACTACCGCAGTACTTTTAAGGAAGAAAAAAAAAGTACATAATAACCTTGTTAATGCTTGCTACCTATGCATGCTTTGTCATCATATTGAATCAGAAATTATTATTGGAATGTATGGTTCATGTATGTAGCACTTCTTTATTAATATCGGAAAGTGATGTGATTATAACATTAGCATAAGTATAGCATGTGCAATAACACAAAATACTTTTTAAATTGAAGTTAGAATATATGTTGAGCTGTTACACGCTCGCATAAGCCACTGTTTATATAGCTAAAAGTGAACCATTCTAATAAACTACACATAAAATTTTGGAAAACTTTGAGCATATGATCCCTAGTAAACTAATAAGTTTAAGCTGCCAGCTTTTCTTAGTGATTCGAAAGGTCGGCAGCCGCAATAGTAGATCGTGTTAGAGTTTCCAAAATGGCTACGAGAATATACTTACATAGAGGTCGAATATGATGCATGTAATATCTCAATTGATAACCTCAAAAGAATCAAAGAATCCGATTCCATGGCTGCTTTTCGCCTTCTTATCAACAGAAACCAACATGGAAATGTATATAAATAGGTGCTTGATCGAAGATAAACACAATCTCATCTTTTACATCAAACAACCATTCGCAACTAAAAACCAACGATATGTCAAACACTCATCACAATCACCACCATCTTGATCCCTTGAAGAATAGACTCCAAGAACTAACACACAAGTTACACACCGTACCACCTTATCCTGATATCTACTTTGTTGGTAATGGGTTCAAAAGAATCCCGAACCAACCTCAAGTAAACACTGGTATCACAGACTACTATGAACGTAAGAACATAGACAAGTCAATCATGCAATACGAAGATGATATAGACGTAGAAGCTTCGGATTTCATTGAGTCGAGACACAAAAAATTTGAGCTGAGCAAAACAATGCCTATGTCTCCTTTGGATGTTTGATCATCTGTAAGATGTGCAATATAATGTTTGTTATTTAGTGTGTATTCTTTTCTTTTTCTTTTTGTAAATATGGTTTTGTGGTATGAAATAATAAAACAATATTTATGACTCGAAACTCACTTTAGAATAAAAATATATTAACTGTATTTTTCTGTTAAAAAATTCCTAGCTGGTAAAAAGCCTTAAAAGTTAATTTACAATAAACCCAACCCGATTGGGTTAAGTTGCAAGACTAATAACATCAATATCAAGAGCATAAACAAGTCGTAAATGACCTTTTTTACCAACGTTTAACGTTTTCTCATTAATGCCTGCAAGTTTTCTATAGCAAAGATTTGCCTCTAAAATAATGTACTATGTGTCTATGTGATCCATTTCAACGATCAGTAGAACACTACTGAATCCTGTCATCTGTCACCCAATTCGCTTCATGATCTGAAGATCTAACACCAATTGACTTGAAGTATTCTCTTTCTGCTCTTGATACACGATCTTGAAACATCTTCCACTCATTTTTGCACCTATCCCTAACCTGCCACAAAAAGATATACAGTAAATACTTATACAAAAACAACAGATGTTTATATGCACGCATATATATTAGTGAGATCTTCTGCATACCCCTTCCCATGCTGGTTTCCCGTTCTCTTCTCTACCCTATAAACAGAAAAAGAAAGATTAGAGCATAGAGTTGACACAACCATAAAAAGAGCAAATTTGGAAACTTTGATTTTACCTGGTTACCAAGCGAAGGTACGCCTTGATGAACAATCCATTGTGCGTCAACAACTCCAATTCTTTCATACGCAGGCTTTATTAAGAAAGGGAAAGAGCTATTCTTAATAACACCTTGATATTATGTGCTATCGTTAACGGGCCAAATAGATAACATTTAAAAGAAAGAGCTAAAAAGAAAATAGGTCAAATGGATTGAATATGTCAGAAGTCTCCAAAAGTTAATTTTATTTATAAAGTTAGATTTTTATTGAACTAAAACAACTTTTGCAATCATAACTTATCCACTAATTGTTTATCAAACACTCAGTGTTTATAAATTTTTTTAGATAAAAAGTGTTCAAGGCCAACCCAGCCTGTTTACATCTGAACATGTTTAAACTTTAAACCCGTAACCAACCCAACCATTTCCACCTCTTAAGGAACTTATATAATCAACGACTCAGAAACATGCATTACCTCGATACATTTTCGAAGAGCAAAGTCAAGTCCCCATCCATGAACCAAATCATTCTGCATTTAAAACCAACAGCAGCGTTTAGTTATTTCAAGTAACAGGAAAGTTATTAATTATAGCATATATGTTATATACCTGAATTAAATACCATACGCAGCGCCAAGCATCTCGAGAAAATACCGGAGCCATGATCTCCACAAATCTGTATCCATAACCGTAAGTAGTTAAGTCAGAACTACTAGGTAATATCACATACCACAAAAGTGCAAAGTCTATAATTTTATGGCAAGTGTTCAAGGTAAAATCAAACAAGTAGGGTTGGATCAGTTGGAAAACCCCTTGCCTCTCAACCGAGAGGTCAGGGGTTCGATCCTCACTCCCTACAAAAGGCCGGAGGTCCTTTTCTACCTTTGGTAGAACCGGAAGCAGCCTCTCTACCTTAGGTAGGGTAAGGCTGTCTACGTCTCAACCTCCCCCATACACCGTAATGGTATTGGGACCCATAACCCGTGGAAGACGGTATTGGGAGTTACTTTACTTTTTCTTTGTTCAAGGTAAAATTACTTATTTGACTTTGACATTTAATAATTCTAACATGTTTTGTTACAATCTTAACACCAACGTCAAAGTATATTAGCCCTCTTTTTTTCTTTTGTTGGAGGTCCGAAAAAATGCATTTAAAATAATTAATTAGGTATAAATTTTGTTCATACGCTGCACATGGAGGCAAATGTGGGTCAGTACACCAGCCCGGTTTCTCCTCTGTTTCTCTACAAAACCGTAACAAATAAAACAAAAACAAAAATATAAGGGTCACTTCATATAGTAAATAAACATTCAGATAAATAAGAAAAGTTTTTAAGTAAAAAAGATGGTCAAAGTGTTGACTTACATATGAACTTCAAAATCTTCACGTCTCTTAGTCATTTGCCACGTCAAACCCTTACTATTGGGATCCAAACCAGGCTGTGATATCTCCAATTTATGCTTCTTCACAAGCTTAATGTATCTGCAAACATAAATATTCAAAGATCATGTCAAAGTCTACGTTGACTAATCAAAAAGTCTTCATTGACATATATAGTTAGACACTCACTCTTCAGAATCAAAATTCTCAACTCCCAAATCTTCATCCCATATAAATATGTAGTCATATGGCGCAACTATGTCGGGATGCAGAAATCTTTTCGCATACCACCTATGCAATGTCAATAAAAAGTCAAAATTACCTTTTGAATCTAACAAGTAAAGCATATATATCTTGTGCTTAGTATATTTACCATTTTGTTTGCTTAGGAACACTTATGTGAATTGCTTGTTTTGACCATTCAAATTCATCCCATTCCGTTGTTAGTCCATCATAATGAAACAGAAGGATAGTAAAGTTTCCTGAAAACTGTATAATCAACACCACTATGGTCAATGTATATGACAGTCACTAGTGGCAAAGAGCCAAAGATTAAGATAAAAAGTTGACCTTTTTTACTGCTTTGTCAATGTTATCTTTCTGATTATAACCAACGGTGAACGTAACAAGATACTTTGGTTTGAATGTTAGGTCCTGCAAACCAAAAGGTGGTTAGATGTTTAACAATTAATGAGCCTCCAAAAAAGTCAAACCAAAAGTCAAAAGTCTAACCTCACTAGGTCTACCGTATAATCTACGAGGATAGAAGTCTGATTCTGAAGCAATTATTGCTGGTGGTAATCTTTCTGCACCCCGAGGGTTCGTTGTGACAAAAATCTGCATATAAATATTTTGAAAGTTATTAATGATGCTGTAATCATATTATTGAATGTACATCATAATGTTATATCATCTGTTCTTATTAAATAAATTCATAAACTAAAAGGTAATCTTAACAAATTTGGATCATTTTACGGAGATGTATACAGAACATAGAATTGTCACAATATTATATAACTACCTCTGATGGATCATCAAGTTTTTGAGCTTTGGTTGAGACATTATCCCTCGCCACAGAAATCACATTTAAGATTGTTTGGGTAGAACGGCCCGAATCTTGATCACCAAGGTAAGTATCAATCGAAGGTACAAGTTTAAGCTATCAATTTCATTCCATCAAAGAAGTGTTATTCGCATAATGTTTGAACTGTTCACTGAATTATAGCTTACTTTGACCCACAAAAGTCAAACATACCTTTGGTGGTGAAAATGCAGGAAACGATACTCCAATAAAGAAGCCGATAACAAGACTAACTATGACAGTTACAATACCTCTCATACACTCGTTTGATTTTCTGAAAAATGCATCATGAACGGATAAATAACACATAACACTTTCTTCAAAAATTTCCAACTTTTAATAAAAGGAAATAAAAGACACAAACCTACGAACAGAGCTTCCCCGTCTTTTATAGTCTTCCATTTTCATAGCGACACAACAAATTAAACTCCAAAATCAGCTCGCATTCTACTTCAAAACGGTAGCAGATAATCAACAAATGACAAAATGACAGCTTAGATCAGCAAAACAAGATCTGCATATACCACAACATCATTCAATTAACTGTTTTGAAAGTTGCAACGATTCATAAATCAAACAACAATCAACAATCAGCAACAAAAACACAACGAGTAGTAGTACGAGGATCATATCAACATAAAGACTTTAGACCAAGGTTTATCGTTTTTCGCTGCAGTTAACTCACGAAAAAAAAACCAGATGATCTAACACAAACCCGCGATTGTTTGTTTACCAGAAATCATATATTTTAATAAAAAATTACAAGATTGAGCGTTAAATACAAAAAAAATAAAAATACTAATATTAACAAGAAGAACAAAGAATAATACAAAAACCTAATTCCAATCATGGACTAAATTCTTAAACTAAATTCCACACAAAAAACAAACATAAAAAGCATATATTGACTAAATTGAAACAGTCTTCACAACAAGATCAAAACTTTCTTAATTCCCATAATGATCAAAAACATCAAAAAAACTAAGAATAAAAATAAAAACCACTAAAGATTTATAAACCCTAAATAAATATATAAATAACAGCAATTTTACTCACGTTCAATTCACAATATCATACCCAATAACCATATGAAACACTATATAATATACCATTCACTAAAACACACAAATATGTATAAAGTAACCGACTTTATGATCAAAAAGTACCTCAAAACTGAATTTGAAAACAAACCCACAAATATTTTAGCAATAAAAATGTGGGTTTAAAAGCATTAGTTATAAAGACCATATTATATACCCTAAACATAGCAAAAAACACATTAAAACACATCAAGTAATAAACTTTATGATATAAAGTACCTGAAAACTGAATTTGAGAACAAACCCACAAATATTTTGGCAAATACAATGTGGGTTTAAGAGGTTTAATCTTAAAGATTTCGTGAACAAAAAAATTGTATGTAAAATGTATGCAAAAAATGTGATTTTAACAAGGGTGTTTTTTTTTGTGAAGTGAATCAGCAAAAAATGTGAAGAAATTTGGGCGCCTTTGAGAGGTTTAGAGTTAGAAATTGGAATTTGGTTTTTATAAGTTTTTAGTTTTATGATGGCATATAATATATGCAAATCGGGCCAAATCGCATATATATCCCTCTCAAAGTAAATAATTGTATATATATCTTTTGTATAAGTTTTTTTTATGCATATAGTAAAATGGTTTTTATGTATGCTTTAGATATATATGCAATTTTTGCATTTTTGAAAAATTATATATGCAAAAGCTTTTATGATTAATGACTTTGAAAAAAGATTTGTTAAATGTTAAGTTGTGTTGATAATTGAGTAAATGGAATTTTATTAAATAAAATAAATAGAATGTTTTGGTGGCCACTACGGGCAGTCTTATATTAGGATATTATTTGGACGACTTTTGAATAGTTATGGAAAGTGTATTTGTTTTGTTAATTGTGATAATTTGTTTGGTCTTTTGAGTTATGGTTTGGATTATCCTTAAATCTAGCCTTTCCTATTTGAATTTTTTTAGTAACTTATGTTTTTGTAAGTTTGTAATTGTGCCAAAAGATTATTATCATTCCTTCAAGCTTTTACATTCTCATGACTATTTTGATTTTGTTTTGTTATAATTTGAGCTTTTATATTTTGAAACAATTAGGTGTAACGGAGAGTTGTTAGTTAGATATCGTTGAACTAGTTCAGTTAAAAATTTTAAGTTCTGTTGTTTTTTATCTATAAAGTCCGTTTTTGCGTTAACAGTGATATTAATGTAGAGAGAGATACTTTTCATATATCTTTATCTATAAAGAAAATTAAAATAAGCAATTGTTCAATCTTTTGAGTTTGAGAAACATCATACCTAAACAAAGTCAAGGTTATCTTGATAACTCATTTTTATGTAAAGAATGAATTCGACTAGCATAGATCAATTAACTTTGAAAGATAAAATTAAAATGACACATAGTAATGAAAATAATATAAAGAAATACAAAAATCCTGTATGCTAATCCACTAGCTCATTAACGGATGATAGGCTACATGATTAGAAGACATCATATCGACTTCAATAGTTGAATGAGTATATAAAAGGTTTTATAACCAAGTAGATGCAAAGTCAATAAAAAGGTTTTGATTTTTTAAACGATTGAAAATGATAAAATAATGTCATAATAATATATTCAAATAATGTTGTTTGATTTGGCAGCTTGGGTTGACTCTCCATTACCCGATCACTTGGTTTACAAATCTATCAAATCGGATTATGTGGTTTGTTTTACAACTTGTTGTGTCTAATATGTTATTTTGGCCAAATAAAATTTATATATTTGTATTGTAAATTTATGTGGTTATAAAAAATAAATAAATAAATAAATAAACTAATTTAGTTAAAGAAAAAAAGAAAAAACACTTGGTCAAAAGTTTGTTGATCTCCAATGCCGTTTTCCCAACAAAACAATAGTCTAAAGAAGAATTTAAAGGTTGTGTGTTAAAGCAAAACAAAAAGAATGACCATAATGGAGAACGATTGTTATAGATTTTTATTTTAGTATGGCATAACAATAACATGCATTCCAGATGTCTCAACTTCTTTGAATTGACGACCTTTTGTCATTAATCTTAAAAAATAAAATAAAAATTGGCCACTAACTTTGCAGCTCACAAAATATAGTGTTCTTAATTCTTAAATAGCTATGCTTAGTTAAGGTCTAAATGAAAGACAAATTGACAATTTCAACATTCTATTTTTGCCAAAGAAGGATGTGAAGAACTACCTCATACGAACTTGAGTAGCCACTAAAATGTACTGACTATGAGTTTTATTTTGAAGACCACAAATTAAATACCGAAAACTACTGCTTAGTTAGTACTTAGTACCACATCATTCATTCTTCTTACCAAAACAACACTTTCGCACACAAACAGTTCTCTTGATCGGTGGTCGGCACTGTCTTTCTTCTCTAGTTTGCTTCCTTCACGACGTGATCCAAAACCACGTGTGATCAAGCACTGCCACACGTAATTTTGTTTCTCATTACACCCAATCTTAGAAGCGGCAAAACTTTTATTAAAGTTTCTTTATTTTTGTAATAAATATCAAGTATTAATGTATATATTTTTCCAAATTATAGTAGAACACATCAAAGAGACAAAGACACCACTAGGCCTACCTCCGTGTACGTAATGGACTTATCACAAGGAGTTGATTTTTCTAACAAATACTACACGATGCTTCGGATTATTTGGAGTTATCACTAGGAGTTGATTTTTCTAACAAATACTACACGATGCTTCAGGATTATTTTTATAAGTTAAAGTCAAAAATACCAAAAATTGGTATATTTTTAGAAAACCTAAAAAAAATACCATTTGTGTTGGAAATTTAGTTCAATTGAGGGATACACAAAAGTTCAATATAAATCTCATTGAGGTGAGATTAATATAGAACTCATATTTGTCATAGAACCAATGAACCAATCATAGCCATCCATTTTTTATCTAAATTAATAAAAAACAATTTTCCACTTTTTTTAAAAAAAAACATATTTTGCAAACGGTAAATCTTCAAACTACAAAAAATACACCATCGCGACGAGAATTAAATTATCTTTCTATAGATATGCAATTCTATATACTTTCGACAAACTTTTATTTTTCGACGAACTTTTTTTTTAATTTTCGCCCAGAAAAATCATATGTGATTCGTAAAAATCACATATGATTTGATTTTTACAAATCACATATGATTCTTATGAATCACATGTGATTTTTACAAATCACATGTGATTCGTAAAAATCACATATAATTTGATTTTAACGAATCACATGTGATTTTTCTTGGCGAAAATTTTGAAAAAAAAATGTTCGTAAAGATAATTTAATTCTCGTAGCGATGGTATAATTTTTTTCGCGTAAAGATTAACGATTTGTGAGATATTTCATTTTTAAAAAAAGGGTGAAAATTTATTTTGTTTATTTTGATAAAAAAAAAAAAAAATAAATGGCTAGGATTGATTGATTGGTTCTATGGCAAATATGAGTTCTATATTGATCTTTTGTCAAATCTCATATTTGTCATATATCCAATAAATCAATCATATCCACTCATTTTTTTTTTATCAAAATAAAAAATATAAACTTTCACATTTTTAAAAAAAAATTAATTATCTCGCAAACCGTTAATCGTTACGCGAAAAAATTATACCATTGCGACGAGAATTAAATTATCTTTCTATAGATATGCAATTCTATATACTTTCGACGAACTTTTTTTTTTTTTTAAATTTTCGCCAAGAAAATCACACGTGATTTGTAAAAATCACATATGATTTGATTTTTACAAATCACATATGATTTGATTTTTACAAATCATATATGATTTTTCTAGGCAGAAATTTTGAAAAAAAAAAAAAAAAAAAAAAAAAAAAAAAAAAATCGTCGAAAATATAGAGAAATGCATATCTATAAACAACAACAACAACAAACCCAATCCCGCCGGGGTAGGGTATGGGGGAGGTAGAATGTTGACAGATCCTACCCCTACCCCAAGGTAAACCCGGGAGTAGGAAATGCATATCTATAGATAGATAATTTATTTCTCGTCGCGATGGTGTATTTTTTGTAGCTTGAAAATTTACCGTTTGCAAGATATGTTGTTTTTAAAAAAAGTTGAAAATGGGTTTTATTAATTTAGATGAAAAATAGATGGCTAAGATTGGTTATTTGGATATATAACAAATATGAGATTTGTATTGATCTCAACTCTTGAGGGATATGATCATACTTGGAAATAGGCTTGGAGGTACGGAGTGTACACCCATTAAATCTCTCACTACCCTGACTTTGATAGTGGTTTTATGTTTCTGATGGTCTCATCAGTGAGTTAAGTTCTGATGTACTCACCAGGGAGTAACTCATCAAATCTTCAGTGGGTTATCTCATCAGAGAGCAATTCTCATCAGAGAGTGAATGCTCATCAGCAAGTGGTATCCATCAGAGACTGAAATTATCAGCAGATTAGTTCTTAAGTGAACATGCTGATGAGTGTTTCTGATGGGTGAACTACGACTTTGCTGGAATTAGTTTGTAACTTATTTGACCTATTAATGGGCAGTTTCAAACTCGCATTTAAGGCTATAATGATTTAGTCTTGTAACCACTATTGCTATAATGGAGGAACATTATGAGGAGATTAATTGGCCGATTAATTTTCATAATTCCATTGACTAGAGTAAATCATTTCCTATAAGTAGGATATACATCTGCATGAAAATACACATGAAACATAAACACTTGAAAGCGAATAAGTTCTTGCTTTGTGCCTAAAACAAGAACAACACTTGGTCTTATCCCATAGAGATATTTGTGTAACCCAGGCATTAGGGTCGAATAGTTTCTATTGGAAAGTGATAACACAATTTCAAATGATATCCGGTACTCATTGATTATCTACACCCAACTAGGAACAAAGTGAAACAACCAACAATCAATAGAAACTATTTAGTGATAATCAATGGCTACTTCTATGAAGCAAAGGGCTGTTAACTTTTTTAAATTGGAAAAGTTTGAAGGTGTCGATTTCAGAAGATGGCAAAAGAAGATGCACTTCTTGTTGTCAAGAATGAGTGTGGTGTATGTCCTGAGCACACCTATTCCTGATGATGGGGACGATGCTACTGTGGAACAGATGAGGAAAAGGAGCAAATGGGATGATGTGAGAATTGCGAACCCTCGCTGGAAGTTTTACAATCCTCTAGGCAGTGTACCTAACCGTTGTAGTGTAGTATAGGTAAGTCTCGGGGGATTGATCGTTCTCTAGGGGAATAGTATCGCAATAGTTTTGGGAAGGTTGAAGTGTATGTTGAGATAGGTCTAGAGGTGAGAAATGATTCTTTTTGTATTTTTATATTTTATGAAAAGCAAGTAAAAATCTCGGGTTTTGAATAGTGGGCGGAATTAGTTATTAATTAACTAACCCAAAACTAATTATAAAATAAAATTAAACTAATAACAAGAAAAAGTAAATTTGGTGGTAACTCTTATGATAGGAGAAGCAGTGACATCCTTACTCCCTAGTTATCTCCTACTGATTTGTCGAATTGTCACATCCTTGTTTTAATTGAAGCGTTGTATTCCTTAATATTGGTCGTGGGGAGGTGCCGAAGTCCCCAACTCTATGAACATTAGTCTCCCCTAAAACCCTTAAAGTCTATTAAATTTTCTAGGATCTACAAGCCGGAATTCACGCAATAAATACAACGAGGAAAACCAATAGTGCACTCTATGGTTGCGTTTTATAAGACGTTCAAGCTAATACGTATAAAAACTTAGCCAGTTTTCTTATCCTAACGCGAGGCAATCAATTAAACAAGAGATGACAAATCAATATTCAATAACTAGGTTTCAATAGATCTAAGCAAACACCAATTAACTTAAGCAATCATGTTAAAGCAAAGAAAATGTTAGGTCACAATATTAATCACACAAGAGATCGATTCTAGAGATAGAGAGATGGATGGAACTTGTGTATGTAATAATAAAACATTCATTAACCAAGAACCAACACCTTTTCCCTTCAAGGGAGGGGGTATTTATAGTGTTTACAATAAAAGGGGCGTTGCCCTAATAACAAATAATAGGCCGCACATGGGCTTGCTTCATGAGCGGGCCTTATAATAAACATACAAGCCTTATAGTTTACGACCTAATACATATACTAAATGGCCGACACTTTATAATGATTACACGTAATCCATATCTATAAACAACAACAACAACAATCTCCCCCTAAGGGTTGGTCATTTCAATACTTAAGTCGTCTGACGTCTTCTTTGCTTCTTTGGATTTGACGTCTTTCGTATCTTTGTTCTTTGTTCTTGTTATGTGTAGTATGATAATGGTGTGATCTGCCTTTCATCAACGTCTTTAATTCCGGTGTCATTACGTCTTTTCCACCATGCTCATATTTCTTTTGACTTTGATCTTTATACTCCAAGTAATTCTCATTCTTTAGCTTTGATCTTTGACTTTTGAACGTTTGCTTCGCTTTGATCTTTGTGAGAACTTTCTTTGTGATGTTAGTATGAGCATGATGGAAGTGGTGGTGGTGGAACTCCCGGTCTCCATAAGTACCTGCATGAAAAACAGTTAGCAATAAAACATCCGGCACTTACAGGTTCGGACTTCGAGATCGTTAACAGCATAGTGTGAAAACTTTCTCTAATCCTTGCCAAGGCCGTTCCTGAATCGGATGCCCCCAAGAGGGCTTACACAGATACACTGAAGTGAATCAACGATTCAGGGTGAGTCACTGAAGTATACCGAAGTATCACTCCACGACTGTAGACCGTTTGGAACCACCGCGAACACTAAGCGTAACCCACAAGGGATTACCGAAGTGACCTGCTGTCAGGGCTGTTTGATGTTGACCCTGACAGGAATTTCCATCCAATCACTGAGAATCACAATTGTGAATTCCATCATGAATGTTCTTGGCAGATTGCTAAGATCTGCGTAGGACTCTTATTATTAACAACTGGTGTCCTTAATGTTGAACAACCAATGTAGAAATATTAAGTGTTCCTAAGAGATCTTTTGATGTATCTCACAGCTCTAGACTCGATTTAGTGCATTTTGGTTTTAGTAGTCGGAGGCATGGAGCAGAGTGCCTCTTTTTCAATATCAACTCATCTCGAAGTGAGAGGTCGATAGATTATGAAGGGTTCTCCGTGAGAAATGAAACAAGTATCTTTTGAGAGACACTTGAGTGGCTAGAAGGTTTAGTGCAATGCGTCACTGGGTCCATGACGGCTTGTCTTCAATACCGGTGTCACCGTAGTAACTACCAGTAGCATATGAAATGAACCCGGTTTCTGCCCTAAGGTTGGACATTTGGAGGGCTATTTCTTTTCAACCTTTCAATTACTTTTCTTTTTAATTCTTCAACCCCTTCTTACTCCTTTCATTTCTTTACTCTTTTTTTTCAATCATACCTAAGGACTTCTAGTTCTAAACTATTGGTATTGTCCATGGGTAGATCCCTCCGATTCTGGCGGATCATAGGACGTATTTCCTAACCTTAGTCACCTTATTACTCCATGACTATCCTATGTTGCGATAAACCATTTATTTGAAAATCTCTCAAAGTGTTTATGATTATAAAACATATTTTGTTAACACTTTGAGAGTTTTGCTTTTTCAGAAATACTCCCCCTTCACATGTGCTCATAAGTTTTTAAGATAAATTTGCACATGTCGGGTGGAGTTAACACTTTTGAATTCATTGATTTTCAGTGAATATGACCGATTCGAGACACGCTTACATCACTAGTTAGACTAGCTTGAAATTATTATCCGTCCTGGTCATATTCAAAGAAAATCTCTCGAAACGGTGCACTCTACTCAGACAAGTCCTATTCGAGACACGCTTACATCATTGGATAAACCAGCTTGAAATTATTACCCGTCCAGGACAAGTCCTTTCGATTAATGACAGTTAATTTTCGTCAATTCTTGGGTAAAATCTGAGTCGAGCTCATGCGAGATTTCATACTTCACACTCATATTTTAATCACATTTTGATTCTCCCCCTCAAAAATAGCATATTGATGTTGTTTTTGGAAAACATTTTTATTAAAATATGCTTTTTGAAGTTTGTGAGAAGAATCCAACAAGAACTTTTTGTTTTTGAGCAAAGATTTGTTTCAAGTAGTCCCCCTCAACAAGTGAAATTACTTTTTGAGGTTTTAAACATGAGAGGGAATACTTGTTCTTTTGAGCAGAATTTTGAAAAACTTATCAAAATTTTGATGAATTCTACTCAAAAGTAAGAAGCTTTCACTCCTTATATTAGGATTGAGGCACTGAAGCGTACCTCAGGGTCCTTTCTTTACAAGGTACGGGTTGTGCACTATTATGTGTGCACAAGCCATAGTCATGCATAAACAATATTGAATGATGAAAAATAAATGACAATTATACCAATGATTTACTCAGGACGACGAAATGTGAGAATGTTAGGATCCTTAGCTCTTCCCCCCACATAGCTTTCCAATCTTCTCATTTGAACCCGATGCTTGAGCCTGTAGTCAATCCGTGCTATGAACTTGACTGCCTGCTTCACATCGTTTCGTCTCCATGTCATGTGACGTAACCAACCTTGCTTCCGCCCTTCTGTATGGTTTTCTAGAATGTGATCAAGCTCATACCTGACTTGTATCAAAATTTCATCACTAAATTTGTGAATGTCTTCGTATCCCATGAACTTTGGTCTTCCAGATCTGACGTATACTACTCCAAATGGTCTTTTGATGAAAGAATATGGCTTCATTTCTGCGATGCCCGAAGGTCTAAGATCAGGTTTGATGAGGTTGAGTTTCTTCTGGTAACTTTCAACACCGAGGTGAACATCTTTGACTCTTGTCTTTATTACTATTCTTCGGATGTAAAGAAGTAAGGAGTTGATGATGTCGTATTGAAGGCTACCAGGGAGATGCTCGATTTTTCCTTGTATCTTAAGCAAGTACATATCTTCAATATCGTTGAGATTCAAATGAGGATAGTCTGCTTCGTTGAACGAGTACTCCTTGTCATCTTGTCTTCGAACCGTGATCTTTGTCAGAAAGTTGTATCCATATTTTGATTCTGTTTCAGCACTCTTGATGGAAAGGATCTTTTGCTTGTAGTTTACCTTGTGTTTCGAGGTAAACGTCAGTTTCCGTTTGTAGAACCATTTGCGCATCTCTGGCCAGTGAAAGACTCCTAGAACAACTTCATCATTGTAATATGCAATTGAAGTGCTGAACAAGTCTCCAATATGTTCTTCAAGTCATTCTTGTACATAAGTAGCAACCTTGAACTTGGTAAGAGATGTAGCATATCGTTTCTCTGGATCAGTGTTCCCATATATCAAGTACTCCAAGTCATGATTGAAGAAATACGCTTTAGGGATCTTGGGATTGTGAGCTTGACAAATGAGCGGTAAGGGTTGAGAGTAGTCACGAAACTTAAATGTGTCGGGTTCATGTGAAGATCTTGCAACATCCCAACTAACATTCTCAGATAAGGCTCTGGCAACTTGTTTAAGATTGTATTCGAATTTTAGTTGAGAAGTAATAGATGTCTTGAACAATGAGAATCCTGCTTTTCGGATGTTGACAATGTCAGACAATTGTAGTTTATGGATCTTCATCACCTGCTTAAGTTTCTTTGTGAAATCCACAACTGAGCCTTCTTTAGGAACTTCGTCTTCTGGAATGTCAGGATATGCATCCACCATTTCTTCAAACTAATCAAACTTCTCAGCAAATTGATCAATCCATTCAGGAACAGGTTGCATTTGTGCATCCGCAGGTGGTTCAGGAATAGCTTCAGCTTCATTGTTGTGTGTGATGTCATCATGAGGTTCAACATCATCAAATGTTCCAGTATCTTGTGGTACTAGTTCTTCTTCGCTAGTATGTTGAATGTTGGATGATTGCAGTTTAGCCGTAGGTCCAGTCATTCATGTACGTTTGTTACTTAGCTTTGCTTGGTCATCTTTGTCAGAATCATCACGATGACGTTTGCTTGACTTGACCTGTTTGCAAGGATCATCTTTCTTTTCAGCTTTCTTCATTGACTTGATCAATGCTTTGCGAAGATCACTTTCCTCTGGATCATTGACGATGGCTTCAAGCAATTGACCTTTGAGATCTGCGGCGGATGGCTTTGATGGTTTAGTTTGAATAGTAAGAGGTGTTGTTTGAATGTGATGAGCAACTATTCCATCAAGCTTCCTCTTGACATATTCCTTTATAAGAGATGGAAGTGTTTCCTGAAGGTGTTTGTCGAACTCTTTTGGTAAGTTGTTGTTGAGGTAATCTTCCATTGCTTACGTCTTGAACTCATCGATGTCTTGTTGCTGTGACTTTACTTGAGCTTGCAACGTGCTGAGCTGTTCCTTAAGAGCCTGAGGTTCAATAGATTCGGTTTGTTGAGGTATAGGTTTTGGTGAGAAAGGCTTGGTTTTGGAGTGTTGATCAATAGAAGATGGTATAATTGGTGGAGTAGGTATACGATCATCTCCTTCAGAGTTGTCATCATTTTGATCATCATCGTCCTGTTTATCATCATCCTGATCATTATCACTATCATTGTCTTCATCAGTATCATCATATTTTTCTTCATTTTCTTCATCGTCCTTCTTTTCTTCATCAGTATTGTCTTTATCAGATCCTGAGGGCGAGTGAATGTGTTGGTCTGATTCGTCTGATTCACCCTCAGATTCACTCAGTGATGCACTTTCAGATTTAGACAATGTGGCTTCCGTTTCATCATCAGACTCAGTCAAGGCTTCATCTTCACCAACCTTTGACCCAGACCCTTCACATTTCTTCTTCATCTTGAGTTTCTCAAGATCAGCCAAATATTTTGCTTTGTTTTCTTGCAGGGCTTTCCTGAGTTGTGCTATTTCTTCTTCCTTTGTCTTAGGTGGTTGTAAGGTATCATCGGGTTTGTCTTGATGCATTAGTGATTTTCCTTTACCCAGATATTCATCATGTTTTTCTTTTTTTATCTTCATGATGCGTTTCCTTTCTTCCCTTAAGCTTGGTTCATCATCTTCTTCTTCAGTAGATTCATCTCGGAGCATTGGTTTCCTTTTAGTTTCTCAAGAAACCTTCTTTGTTCTTGTTGTACCAGCTTTTATTCCTCTTCCTCTACCTCTTGTGCCAGTTGTTCCTTTCATCGTTATCCCCACCAATCCTGCTTTCTCTGCTTCATCTTACCTTTCATAGGCCTCTGTTGCCCTCACCGTCTTTGTAATTAATGCATCTGGAATTCTGAGACCTTGTTTGGTGATGTTGGTGGCATGAATTCTTACACGGGAAAGAACATGGTCCATTTGTTCAGAATGAGCTTTTTCATTTGGGCGTTTGTCAATGTCTTTTTCTTGGGCCAAGAAGTGAGCAATGAGAAGCTTGGTGAAGCGATGGAATGGAATCTTGTAGCCCTTCGTTTGCCCAAATTGACGAGCTTGATAGACCATGTCAGTCCATAAATACTTGGCGTAGTCAAGATGTGCCAAGTTGATGACTCCCCAGAAGAACTGCAGATGTTTAAGTCTGGGGTGCTCGTGTCCTGTTTCCTTTCCCATGATGCAGTGACTTAGGACTGTGTATATAGTCAACCATGGTTGAGGAATATATATTCTGTCCACCTTGGAATGAGATGTGATCTCCTCAAATGAATCGTCATAGCCAAGGTGTTTTAAGGATTTGACTATACGTTCAAAGGATGGATCATCTACAAACTGTATGTATTTGCCAAAGACAGTTGGAGGAAGCCCAAGAACACTTCGAAGAAGATAAACATCGAACTTGATGACTTTGGTGTCCAGAGTGATTATCATGGTCTTGGTGTCCCGACTGATAATTAACGAATGCCAGAACTGATTAAGATAGATTTTTGGAACCGTAGCGGATCTGGTCAGAACATGTCTGCAAAAGTGTTTCTTCAGTATCTCCACCATGATCTGACAGGTAGGGTGGCATGGTAAGGTTTCCAAATCTACCCGGTAGTTGGATTCTCCTATCTTCCTTTCATCTCCTTCGGGTATCAAATCATTCCTTGCTATGGATGCTTGAGACATTGTGAACCTGAGAAGCACAAACACCAACAAAGAAACACAATTGAAATTGCATATTTGTGTTAGTGTAAGTCATTCATTACATGATCTATACTTAAGTGATATGATACACCATATAGAGGAACATGTATGAGGATCATGAATAATTAGTGCACAATAAACAAACAACCATATAAGAGTAAACACAATTTTTCAACTTGACACATTTCTATAATTTGGAAAAATTTTACAAGTCTAAAAAATGGGCTTACTCGAAGAAATAATGGTCTTACTCGAAGAAAGAGAGAAAAAACTTCCTTACTCGAAGGATTTAGTAAAATATTTGAAAAGAACATCCCTTAATTGGAGATTGCCATTTTCCTTACTCGGAAATTTTGAAACCCTCCTAACTAGGAGAAACTATGATAAGCATGCTTGCTCGAAGAGTTTAATAAAAAGATCTTCTAAGTCAAAGAAGTTTTCCTTACTCGAAGATTTTTAAGAAAGAATTTCTAAGTCGAAGAAATTTTTCTTACTCGAAGATTGTAAGAAAAAATTTCTTACTCAAAGATTGTAAGAAAAATTTCTTAGTCGAATAAATTTTTTCTTACTCGAAGATTGCAAGAAAAATTTCTTAGTCGAAGAAATTTTTCTTACTCGAAGATTGTAAGAAAAAATTTCTTAGTCGAAGAAATTTTTCTTACTCGAAGGATTTTATAAAAATTCTCTAAGTAGGAGAAGTTAATCTCTTACTCGAAGAATAACATAAAATTATCTAAGTAAAGAAAAATTTTCTTCTAACTCGAAGACATTCATCCTAAGTCGAAGACCTTCATGCTTACTCGAAGGATTTCATACTTAATCAAAATCTATATCAGACTGATTCAAGGGCCATGCAAGCATCAAATACCTTCCTAAACTCATTCTAAACAAATCCTATTATCCAGAAATCTAAGAAAACAAACACATTGGTCACAAAGGATTATTATGCAACAAGACATTCTTTGACTTAGATCCTATGTTTGATTTAGGTTACAAGACTTAAGGCGCATGATTAAGGGACCTATTTAAGCATATCTAACTACTCAAAACACATACACAATACTCCTAGTAGTAGCAGCAATGCATACGACTACTTAAACCCTAACACATTCAATTTTCATACACAGATGTTAATTAACACAAATAAGCAGCTATAGAGCAATCCTAAACATGAAATTAAGCTAAAGAACTACATTAATTATTCTAAAACCTAATACATGAGAAATGCCCAATTTTGCTCCTTAAAACCTAATTCTTTGATTAAGAAATCTAACCATAGAAATGATTCAAGAAATTTAGGCGAGTGATAATCATCCATAAGTGAATGAGTATAACACTTACAATCGTGAAATTAAAGAAGATCAAAAAGCTTGGTTGAATGTTTAAAAATGGCGGTAATTTGGTGCGTTTTTGAGTTTGTGAGTTTTTAAAAAATCTGAGTTAGTTGCTTATATAGGGAATAGTTTGGAATTCTGTCAAGTTTAGTCCCTTAACCCGTATTTCCCTTCAAAATGCAGTCCTTATGTTACAATATTTTGACAATCGACAACAACAGTCCTTGAGGTTTGTTGTTGTTGTATCCTTAGACCAAATGTTTGTTAACTTTTTGTAATTTACATTTCTCCCCCTTAAACTAACAAATACTTATAAAACTTTGTCAAATTTTTAGTTTAAGAGATCACGGAAATGTTGCACGATGAAGATTTTTATTAATGATGAAGATTTTGATAATAGTTTGCGAAAGTCATGATAAATAAAAAAATTATCTCCCTCAAAATATGTTTGTGATCAAAAATTGGTTAAATGTGAATATCAAGAGCATATTTTAATTTGTTTTAAATTTTGCACACTAAAAAGAGATGATTTTTTTTTTATTTTTTTATTTTTTATTATTTTTTTTTATGTAATAAGAAAAAGTAAAAATGAAAAATCTTTTTGTGTTTTTGAATAAGATATTTACAAAAAGATTTTGGTGTTTGACTTTCTTAGTTGTGTTTAAGAAAGTTGTTCAAATCATCTGGAGTCAAACACCGCATACCAATTTGGTGAACTAATTCCACAAATCTTGCATGGGGCAAGGCTTTGGTGAATAAGTCCGCTAATTGGTATTCAGTACCCACAAAATATAATTCAATTGTACCCTGTTTAACATGCTCTTTGATGAAATGATATCGAAGTGCGATATGTTTTGACTTCGAGTGTTGAACCGTGTTGCATGAGATGGCAATGGCACTCTTGGAGTCGCAATACATGGGAATCTTATTGAAAATGTAACCGTAGTCCATTAGCTGTGATCGCATCCAAATGACTTGAGCACAACATGCTAACATGGCTACATATTCGGATTATGTAGATGACAATGAGGTGCAATCCTGCTTCTTTGACTGCCAAGATACAAGTTTGTCTCCTAGAAACTGCACTCCCCCAGATGTACTTTTGCGTGTGTCTAAACATCCTGCATGATCAGCATCTGAAAAAGCTATTAGTTCAAAACCAGAATCCTTCGGATACCAGATCCCCAAATGGATGGTTCCCTTTATGTTTCGAAGGATTCTTTTAACCTCAGCGAGGTGTCTTTCAGTTGGTCGTGACTGATAACGGGAGCATAGGTATACAACAATTTGTTACGAATTACTGTTCCATCAGCATCAAGTTTGTTTTTCCAAATCCATTTCAGTCCGACAACATAGACTCCATCGGGTCTTTCTACCAATTCCCAGACTTCAAGACGTTTGAATTGATCGAGTTCTTCTTGCATTGATTCAATCTAATTGTCATAAGTCATTGCTTCTTTAATGTTCTTTGGTTCAGCTTGACTGACGGTAAGAGCATAAATGCATGTTTCACCATCCGTGTGAAGTCTTTTTCGTGTCATGACTGGATTATCTGGATTACCAATCACATTTACTAAGGGATGATCTCTTTTCCATTTGTGTGTTGAAGGGTAATGTTGAAAAAGAGTGTGCATATTAGACGGATCCAAGTTGCGTGTAGACGACTCTACAATATCGGGAATGGTTGGAGCCGGAGCAAATGGATTAAAAAATGCATTTCCGTCATAATGTGCAGGTGCGGGTATTTCTTCTTATTGTAGATCTTCAGCTGCATTTTCGGTGTTGGAAGCGGTTTGGTCTGCTGTTGATGGAGATTCAATTGGAGGTGCATCGGTAGCAACCGTTGTAGTAGCAGATGTATCAGGTTGTGCAGCGGAATTTGGTGATACATCTGGTGCATGACATGCAAAAGAATCATCAAACAGTGGTGCAAACAAGGTTTCCAATTCTTTACGGTTAAATGAAAGAGGTGCAGCTGATTGATCTGGAAAATTTAGACGGTTGGTTGCAGGTCCTAAGCTGTTTTGCTCAGAAGCCATTTCTGTAAGCTCGTCGAAATTAGCATGAATAGTCTCCTGAATTTCTCTAGTGCGACGATTCCAGATTCGAAAACCTTTGAAGTTCTCACAATATCCAATGAAGATACCAATGTCAGCTTGGGCTTTGAGTTTTCCAAAATCGTCACAATCATTATTTGTGTAACAAAGGGAACCAAATACATGAAAGTAATTTATATTCGGTTTACGATTATGAACAATCTCATAAGGAGTTTTGTGATGCCGTTTGGTGATCATGAAACGGTTTTGGGTATAACATGCTGTTGATACAGCTTCTGCCCATAGGTAATTTGGTAATTGAGCATTGATTAACATCGTTCTCGCAGCTTCCACTAACGTCTTGTTGCATCTTTCGACAACCCCATTATGTTCTGGACTTCTTGCAATGGATGTTTGATGTTCAATTCCCACTTTCTCAAAATAAGATCGAAGAGTTTGATTTTTGAATTCAATTCCATTGTCTGTTCTAACTTTTCTGACCGTATTACGAAGCTGAACTTGAATTTTTTTGAGAAAGATGATGATCATTGAAGGAGCTTGATCTTTGCTTCAGAGAAAGTAGACCCAAGTCCATCTGGAGTAGTCATCGACAATTACCAAAATGTAGCATTTACCATTTATCGTTTGAACACGCATAGGGCCACACAAATCCATATGAAGTAGTTGAAGAACGTGATATGTACTGTGTTTTGTTTTTGAAGGGAAATGTGCACGAGTACTTTTTCCTTGTTCACAAGATGGACATAAGTGATCTTTTGCATATCAAAATCGTGGAAGACCATCGACTAGTTTGTGACGTGCAAGTTCAGTCATGGTGTTAATACAAATATCGTCTAAAAAATGGTATTTATAGTTTACGATCTTTGCTATATTTTGTTAATGACAATTATAAACTTTATTTTTAGCAAAACATAAATATAGTTAAGTCTTTTACATATATAGTCACAAGTCTTTCATAAGCACAAAACATCATCTAACTAGTATATATATGTTACATATTCACTTTCATATACATTTTAAAAGTTACATTCATATACATTTTTATCTAAAATTGGAAATGTATTATGACATCATGGCATGCATCACTTTGAAATCTTTAGGATATTTTGAAGATCATATGAATATCTTATTTAGATCCTTACTCATTGAAAAGATATGAAAATATCTTGGTAAGATTTGGTTAAGATTTGGGAAGATACTCTGTCAGGTTCCCACGGAACCAAATAGGTACAAGGACAGATCCCTCATTTTGGATCCGTCCCATCCGTGGCTTGTTGAGGCAGTTGACCTATAAATAGCAAGCCACACATTCATGTTTACTCATCACTCATAAGCATAAACAACATCATACATTCTTTCATTCATATTTCATATTTCATTGAGCTTCTTTGTAGCAAGAAGATCAAAAGCATCACAAGCTTCAACAAAGCGTTGCAAGACTTGTTAGTTAGTTACTGTGTGAATTGTTGTTGTTCACACATCATTGTTTGTACCAAACAATCATAAAACCTCTGTAGTGATCGGTTAGTATTTTAGTCCTTAAAATACATACTGTGACGGGAGTGGTTGTACCCTTGTAAAAGAACTCGGTATTTAGCTTTGTACCGAAAAAAATGTAAGCGACGTTTGTAAAGGTTTTCTCCGCCGAGAATGGAGCTTGTTTCTTAGTGAAGAAAAACTCTCGAGTTAGAGACTCGGGAAGTGGAGTAGGGCAAGGAAGAAAGTCCTTGTAGACCGAACCACTATAAACAATCGTGTTGTGGTTTGATCGTTTCTTTCTTTACTTGCATGTTATTTATTGTTTGTTATTTGCATTAGTTGAAATCACACTAAGTATTCAAAGCAAATAAATTTTAAAAACGATAAAACTATTCAACCCCCTTCTAGTTTTTCACAATTGGCATCAAGAGCTACGTTGCTCAAGATTTTTAAAATATATTATATTTTAAAATTTGGAACGATCCATGGATTTTGAAAACTTCAAAGAAGGGCCATCTATGCATAGACCACCACTATTTGAACCAAATGGTTTTATATATTGGAAAAACCGCTTTGAAACTTATGTGAAATCAAAAGGCATATATGTATGGTATATTATTATAGAAGGTAATCATAAAGCTATAATAAAAGATATCACAAGTGGTCGGGATGAGGATACTTCACTTGCTCGTCATAGTGATGAGCAAAAGAAGTTGATTGCTAAAAATAATGAGGCAAAAATGATGCTTTACAATGCTCTACCTAGAAAAGAGTATGAAAGAGTCTTTATGTGCAAAACCGCAAAAGAAATTTGGCAATCTTTAATAATCACTCATCAAGGAAACTCACAAGTCAAGGATAACAAAATTGATCTACTTGTTCAAAAATATGACAATTTGTTATCCCTGAAGATGAGATCATTGATAGTGCATTTGCTAGGTTTAATACTATCATTAATTCACTTAAAGCACTTGATGAATCTTTTGGTAGTAAGAACTTTGTCAGGAAATTCCTTAGAGCACTCCATCCGAAGTGGAGAGCAAAAGTGACGGCCATTGAAGAATACAAAGATCTTTCAAGCATGTCACTTGACAAGCTAATCGGAAATCTCAAAGTTCATGAAATGGTAATGGAAAAAGATTCGGAAATAGTTAAGGGTAAAAAGGAAAAAGTCAAATCCATTGCCTTAAAAGCTAGAGTAGACTCAAGTGATGATGAAGAGTCTAGTTCAGGTAGCGAAGATGAAGAATATGCCATGGCAGTAAGAGATTTCAAGAAGTTCATTAGAAGACGAGGAAAGTTCGTAAGACAATCTCGAGAAGACAAGAAATCCTTTCGGAAGGATCGTGATGACAAGAAAGGAACAGGGGAAAGAAAATGTTTTAGATGCAGAGATACAAGTCATCTAATAGGAGATTGTCCTAAGCCACCCAAGAACAAAACTCAAAGAGCTTTTGTAAGTGGTGCTTGGAGTGACAGTGAAGATGATGACGAAGAGCCTAAGAATGACGAAGTTTCTCTCATGGCTCATGACTCAAACGAGGTACACTCTGACTCATCTTATTCTTCTATTGATGACGACACCTTGCAAAAGGAATATAACAATCTATCTGAACTTAGCTTAAAAATCATAAACAAAAATAAGTTTTTGAAAACTAAAAAGGAATTTTTAGAAAATGAAGTTTATGAGTTAATAGAAAAAGCTAAACGATTTGAAAAGAGTAATCCTATTGATGAGGTATGTATATCATGTCAGGAGCTTAGACTTGAATTAGAGAAACTTAAAATCACACAGGACGCACTTATCAAACAAAACTCTAAATTCAAAAGATTTGATAAAAATATTAGTTGTGTAGATGAAATAATGAAAATCCAAAAATTACCACATGATAAAACTGGACTAGGTTTTATGAAATTAGGAGATTTAAGTAGTCTAAAAAAAGGAGACAAAAAAGTACAAGAAACTGTTCCAATAGTCTCAGAAACCCACAGATCAAACGGAAACAAATCCTTGGTTCCGCCAGTAGTTGAGAAGGGATCCGTGGGAACTGTAGTAGAACAGAAAGCTTGTATATCGGCTCGTACAGAGTTCGTTAAAGTCACAAAGAAACCTAATACTAGTTCAACTATAAACAAACAAAAACCAGCTATTACTATAGGACTAGGACTTGCTAAGAATGAATTTAGAGCTAAAACTACTCAACAAAGACATAAGACGACTATTCCCAAACGCCCCTTTCCAAAAAGCAACTACAACACGCAGCCTTATTATCGAAATGGTTGGAACCAAAACTTTTCTAGGCATTATCAAAGTGCCAACTACATGCCATGGAACCCATATCCACCATTCTCATACATGAATCAAGTTAATGGGACGATTAACCAAAATGGACCCATGAGATATTGGGGACCAAATGCTTGAGTTTTTCTGTAACTTAGGTATGCTTGAAAGTCGGCTTAGAACCAGACGAGTGGATAAAAGATAGCGATTGTTCAAGGCATATGACGGGAAACAAGAGCCTTTTCTCAACCTACCAAGAGTATGACGAAGGTAATGTTACTTTTGGTAGCAAGTTAAAAAGCAATATTGTCGGAAAAGGTACTATTTGTCATGACTCTCTCTCTATTGATGATGTTGCTCATGTTGATAACCTAGGATTTAACTTGCTTAGCATTAGCCAACTATACCGTAAAAAGTATGATGTCCTCTTTAGTGAAAATGGAAGTAAAATACTAAAAGACGGTATAACAATAGCTAAAGGAGTTTTGAAAAATAACGTATATGTTGTGAAAATAGATAAAACATCTAAAGATAAACTTTGTCTCACATCTCTAGATGATACATCAACTCTTTGGCATAGACGCTTAGGCAACGCCAATATGAGACTCATCCAATCTCTATCATCTAAAGAACTCATTAGGAACTTACCCAAGTTGAAATATGACCAACACTTTTGTGATGCTTGCAAAATTGGGAAACAAGTTCATAATAGACATAAGACTAAAAATATGGTGTCTACATCTAGGTGTCTAGAACCTTTGCATATGGATTTATTTGGTCCATTCGCTATACAAAGTTATGGAGGCAACTTCTACACTTTGGTCATAGTAGATGATTATTCAAGATACACTTGGACAAAATTTTTGAAAAGTAAAAATGAAGCTTTTGATAAATTTGAAATTCTTAGTAAGAAAATTCAAAATCAACTAGGAAGTAGCATTGTGTCAATTAGAACGGATCATGGTCGAGAATTTGATAATGAAACACAATTTGGAGCTTTTTGTGATGCTAATGGCATAACACATAATTTCTCAGCTCCTCGTACTCCTCAGTCAAACGGTGTAGTAGAACGTAAAAACTCGAACACTCCAAGAAATGAGTAGAACAATGCTTAATGAACAAAACATACCACAAAAATTTTGGTGTAACGTCGTTGACACATCTACCTATATCTTAAATAGAGTTTTAATAAGACCATTTTTGAATAAAACTCCATATGAACTATATAGAGGCAAAAAGCCTACATTAGGCTACTTTAGAGTTTTTGGAAGCAAGTGCTTTATTCTAAACACTAAGGATTATCTCACCAATTTTGACCCAAAGTCTTATGAAGGTGTATTCCTTGGATATTCTCAAAATAGCAAAGCTTATATTGTTTTAAACAAAGAAACCTTAAGAGTCGAGGAATCGTTGAACGTAACATTTGACGAAAGTCCACCTCCTTCTAAGACGTCACCTTTGGTAGATGATGACTTAGTTGAAAGTCAAATGATTGAAAACCAAGAGAGTCTAGATAATGACAAGGGAGATGAACTATTAAATAAAGAAATTGTAAATGTCAAAGAATCGAAAAGTCATACATTAGATAGTGTCACAGGAAATATTAATGAAAGAACCTAAAGATCGAAAGTCCAAAATCAAAGTAACTTCCTTTGTTTTGTTTCAACCACTGAACCCAAAAATATAAATGAGGCCATAAAAGATGAATCTTGGGTCATAGCAATGCAAGAAGAATTAAACCAATTTGTTAGAAATGATGTTTGGACATTAGTTCCACAACCAAAAAGTCAAACCATAATTGGAACAAAATGGGTCTTTCAAAATAAAATGGATGAAAATGGTGTAGTGTCTAGAAACAAAGCTAGGCTAGTAGCTCAAGTCTATAATCAACAAGAATGTATTGACTACGATGAAACTTTTGCTCCAGTTGCTAGGCTCGAGTCAATTAGAATATTACTTGCATATGCATGTGCACATGACTTTAAACTTTTTCAAATGGATGTCAAAAGTGCATTTCTAAATGGTTTCATAAATGAGGAAGTGTATGTCGCACAACCTCCCGGCTTTGCCAATTTTGAAAAACCAAATCATGTCTACAAACTTAAAAAGGCTTTATACGGACTTAAGCAAGCACCAAAAGCATGGTATGATCGACTTAAAACATTCTTAGTTGAACATAAGTATACCATGGGACTAGTAGACAACACTCTCTTCACTAAGAAAAAGGGATCACATATTATCATTGTTCAAATATATGTAGATGACATCATATTCGGATCAACTTGTCAAGAGTTATGTGACGATTTCTCAAAAATCATGCACGACGAGTTTGAAATGAGTATGATAGGAGAACTAAACTTTTTCTTAGGTCTTCAAATAAAACAATTAGAAGATGGGATATTCTTTAACCAATCTAAATACATAAAAGATATGCTTAAGATATTTTGTCTTGAAGACTCTAAACCTATGAAAACACCTATGTCCTCGGAAACTAAACTCACCAAGGATGAAGAAGGTGAATCCGTAGATAACACAAAATATAGTGGAATGATTGGTAGTCTACTCTATCTCACGGCTAGTAGACCCGACATTATGTTTAGTGTTTGTCTATGTGCTCGCTTTCAAGAAGATCCTAAAACATCCCATCTTGAAGCCGTAAAATAAATATTTAGATACATTAAAGGTACTACACACTTAGGATTATGGTATCCCAAAGGAACGGGTGTTGAAACCATAGTGTATGCCGACTCGGACCATACCGGTGACCATGTCGATAGAAAAAGTACATGTGGTATTTGTACTTTTGTTGGGCATTGTCTTACCTCATGGTTTTCAAAGAAACAAACGGCTCTAGCAATCTCAACAACCGAAGCCGAGTACGTGTCAGCAGGAAAAGCATGTCAACAAGCGCTTTGGATGAAACAAGCTCTCGTCGACTACGGAATTCAACTCAACGACGTCCCAATTCTTTGCGACAACAAAGGAGCTATCGATCTTAGTAAAAATCCAGTTCAACATGCTCGAACCAAACACATTGAAATCCGTCATCACTTTCTCCGCGACAATGTTCAAAAAGTGAACATCTCAATCGAGAAAGTATCCTCATAAGACAACATTGTCGATATCTGTCACACCCCCAGAAATCGGGTCCAGCGGAAGCATACATGCCACTGGGGTGCAACTCAATTGGTATCACAACACAAGTGCAGAGAACGGTTTTCACCTCAATCATTTAGATTAAAATTGTTTAACAAAAGTGTTGAATTTACATTGATAAAAGTAGTGCGGAAATAGGCCCTTAAAACAATTAAAACGGTCCCCAAATGAATATCAGAGTCTTCTATGACTATGCCATGCCCTGCCAAAAGCCTCCTGTAGCGTGCTATTGCTTAATACCTGAAAATACATGCTAAAAGTGTCAACACGAGGTTGGTGAGTTCATAGAGTTTAATGAAAAATGAAATGCGTTTGAATGAAGATTTCCCAGCAAGGGCATTGTAAATCCACCCAGTTCCAAGTCCCGCCCATACAAGACTTGCAACTTGTGGGTTTACAACCCACTGCCAAATATGATCAGGTTTATGTGAACGTCAATTGATTTATGGACCACATATATTAAATGAACAATATATTCCCAATATATATATGGAGTTATTGACAACTAAATTTCAAGACACCAAAGCCTTAAGATTCTAGTTTGGGCATACCTTGACCTAACAGTCAAGTGGGGAAAACTATGATCCGTTTGAAATATCAGTCAAGTGGGGAAACCACAATACGTTTGACATCACAGTCAAGTGGGGAAACCACAATACGTTTGACATGCCATTCAAGTGGGGAAACCACAATACGTTTGACATTCAGTCAAGTGGGGAAACCACAATACGTTTGACATTCAGTCAAGTGGGGAAACCACAATACGTTTGACATCACAGTCAAGTGGGGAAACCACAATACGTTTGACATACAGTCAAGTGGGGAAACCACCCGGACGGGGAGATCAATCCTAATAGATCTATCCACAAAAATCGCGCTTAATGGGTCATAATATAGGCAAAATGAAATAGCTTAATGTATGGTGTCCATAAGAAAATGATCAAGGGTAAACAATGTGAACACAAAATACTTTCGAGCAACGACTCAAGTATTTTAACTAATCAATAATGTTTGAAAGACAACTCATGTTTCAAGCAAAACAAGCATGGAGTTTAAAAGTAAAACGAGCATAGAGTTTAATGAAAAATGAGCATGTATTCTCCCCCAAAACAGTTACAAAACAAGTAAAAGGAGGGGCTATGAAACTCACCTGATGCGATAGCAACAATGAAAATAATGAATATGCTGAAATGAGGCACGATCTCTAACCGCAACCTAATATGAATGATAGGATCTAATGTAAGCAATGACACAATGCAACACATGCAAATACGTATGTTAACGATACCACTCGTTAGTTTTGCAAATAACGTTTATCGTCAAAAAATACATTTTTGACGTCTCGTTAAGTTATAAACTACTTTTCGTGTAAATATGTTGAAACGGTACTCCACGATCCTCGTTTGTTGTTCTATAGTCAAATATAATGTTTTCGTCGCAAAATATCACTTTTCATAACTTGTGAAAATATGCCCACATGGTCTCGTAAAACTAGTCGTGAAATATTGTACGCTAAGTGTTAGTAAATAAGCTTGGCATTTTTAGAAACCTCATATCTTTGTCTTGAATTCATATGTTTGTCATTTTGATCATACGCGTCGCAATCCATGAGAAAATAGGCTCTCAATGTGACGTAGTGCAAAAACTGTTTTTAACTTAATAATATTTTCTTATTAGAAAGCTGATGGAATTTTAGTGGAGTTGTCGTACTTTAAACGCGTATATCTTCGTCGTTATGAGCTCGTTTTCTACTAGGGGTGCAAACGAGCCGAGCCGAGCCCGAGCTTTACTATGCTTGAGCTCGGCTCGTCAGTTTTTTAACAAGCTCGAGCTCGAGCTCGGCTCGATCCGAGCCTTTATTTTTGTGCTCGAGCTCGGCTCGTAAACTTTTCACAAAGCTCGAGCTTGGCTCGAGCTCGCTTTATCTGCTTAACAACCAAACCATTAGTTATCCTAATCCCACAACCAAGCTAATCTCCACCATCTCAAAATGGAAAATACTACACGATCTTTTTTCCCTGATTCATTTATAAAGCTAACAAAGAATGGAAAATACTACACGATCTCAAAATTTCTTTCGTATGGTACAACAAATACCCAAAGTCCGTTACAAGAAGAACCACACGAAGAAGTAATCATCACAGATCCAAATGGAAAAACATGAAACAAACAGAAAAATAATTTTGATCTCAGATTCGTGCTTAGGACTTTAACCAAAATCCTTTATTTAAGATTAAACACGTTTTCTTCATAGATCGATTTATTTTGAAGCTTAGCTTCAGTGAATATCCGAATCAAAAAGAAAGAATCATAACAAGTGTGTTATGTTCTTCCTTTAATTCGTTTGAGAAATGAATACCATAGAAATAACAACTTACCTTAAATCGGGGAAAGGAAGTTGATTTGGCTGTGTCCTTTTTTATGTTTGTGACAAACTGGTCGATTGATGTTATACAAGGATAATTAGATGATGATGGAGATGTATCGGGGAAATGAAGTTGATTTGGGTGTTATGGGTTTGGTCGTTTTTTGTGGTTGACTGCGTTTGGAGAGATGGAAGGTTAGGAGGGGGCGGATTTAATAGAGATTAGGGTTAGTGTGTGCCTGTGTGGTGTTTAATACATATAACATGGTTATTGGGCTTGGGCTTGGTTATTGGGCTTGCTTAAACGTAAGGCTCGATAAGGCTCGACGAGCCTACTCGAGCTCGATAACTGAAGCTCGAGCTCGGGCTCGATAAGTAAACGAGTTGATTTTCAGGCTCGAGCTCGGCTCGAGTCGCAAGGCTCGGTGTTCGAGCTTTTTATAGAGTCGAGCTTGAGTAGCTCGCGAGTAGCTCGGCTCGTTTGCACCCCTATTTTCTACGTTCTTAATATCCATGATTTCGTATTAGTATGAACTAACATATTTTCAGTAGGCCAGGCTCCTTTAGATCACGTCTAACACCTCGTTTTGTCCATTGAATTTCGTGTAACAGCACACAAAATTTTTCAGAAATTAGTTTTCGTCGTCTAACTTTGAAAAATCATAACTTCCTCATCGTAAGTCGGTTTTTACTCATTCTTGCGGCCACGGTTTCGTTTTTGAAAGAAATTTCTAAATATGAAGGCCAAAATGTCTCAATGTTTACTGATTTTTCCAGTTTTCACGTTTTTGGACAGTAGGTTTATTTACTTGTTAAAAACACATTTTTCTAGTTCAAGTCTTGTTTATACCACTTCCAATCAACACCACAAGTACTCTAATCCTACCATACACCTTCTTAAGGTGTCATGGGGTCCTAAACATCACCAACAATGGTGGGTTTCATGAGGATACAACTAAAAATCCATGGATCTATAGATCTATGTTAAAAATGAAAAATTAAACATTTGAGTGGTATGTAACATATATATATTTGTATGATTTGTTAATAGATCTTGAAAATACATCAAATGGAAGGTATGAAAAGTTTGAAAAGTATATGTAGACACTTACTTGAAGATTGATGAGATTTGGTGAGAAATGCTTAAGAAACTTTGAGGTTTTATTCCAAAACCTTAACTAGTGACACAAATGGAGATTAGATGATACTTGATCTTGAAAAATTGATGGGTTCTTGTTGTGTTCTTGATGTGGCCGGTTCATATGGGAGGAAGAAGAGAGTGTTTTTGATGTTTTTAGCTAGTTGAATTATGGAGTGTATGTGTTATAGAAAATAAATTACAAGACATATGAGCTAGGAGCATTAATTGAATGTCAAGCTAAGCATGTGTTTAGGGATATAGGTGGGGCGGCAATTTGGAAGAAAAGAAGAAAATATCTTAGCTAATTAAAGCTCTTGTCCCCCCCAATTAAGCTTTTATTAGTTGTTTAGTGTATACATTAGGTGTTATTGGGTACCGGGTTAACTAAAAATAAATCGTGACGAGTTGAAATAAAATACGACAAAGTTGTAAAAATTGTAAATTCACATTCTTTGCAAGAATCGGGTGTTAAAATAATTATCGGGATGAAATATCGCAAACCGACGGAGTTATAAGCTCCTAACGGAAAATATAGCAATTGGTTTAAAAACACCGGGTAAAGTAATAATATAATCTCTATATCATTATAATTAGTTTGAAAATGTATTAGGATCATTGTCGAGAGTATTGGGTATAATGTTAATAGTAATGACTGAGTGGTAACGTTTAACAAATAAACGAACATACGTAAATGACAAACACACAAACCCGTGCATGACTTAATATGATAATGATGCTACTGATGATATGCAGACTACTCTTAGTCTATATGAAGTGTCTTTACTGATGATGCGTGAATACGCAGCTAAACCTAACTGGTTATGCGAAGTTGAATACCCGTAAACCTAGTTTACGTAATGATGAATGATGAGCATGAATAGTGATTTTCCTCCGAGAATGAATAGTTTTACGTAAATAGTGAAATTTTTTACGACTTCTCAAAGTCTCAAACTGACTTCAAAAATGATGAATAGTGAATGATGAATAGTGATTGGTGAATAGTACCCATGAATAGTAATTTCTCGAGATAAATAGTGACATTTTGAAGCTTGATAAAGGACCTGAAATTACGGGTTGTGACAGACTCCACCCGTTAAAGGAATTCAGTCCCTGAATTCAGTTAGCGTTGGTCTCTGGAGTGGAGTCGGTGAAAATATGTGGATATTGGAGTCACATTGCGGTGATAAAAGATAAAACATCCATTAGATAGGGATTCGTAATAGTACATGAAGTTCATACGATAGAACTTAAAGTGAAACACAAAAGAAGTACAACACTAGAGGGTTTAGGTTTCCGTTTATTTGTAAGGCAGAAGATCTCTTCTCAACCATTGTCATTGTCGTTGTTGTCCTAACGAGCTTCGCATTTCAACGAGCTCTCCCGCCATTCTGGTTTCTCAGCTCTGGGCAGTCCTTTCTGAAGTGACCTAAGTTTCCACATTTGAAGCAACTCCCCGGGATCCTCTGATTTGTGGGCTTCCTACAGTCCTTGGTTTGGTGACCCCGCTTCTTGCACACCCCACACGGTTCACTGCAGTGACCTAAGTGATGGAGGTTACACGTGTTGCAGTAAGGTAAATTCCCAGTATATCTTTTCTTGGTGCGCGGTCCCGCAGCATAGGCTCTAACCACTTCTTGTCCTTCGTTTGGCTGTTGAACTTGATCTTTCCTTTGGTTGTCATCCCTTTTCCTCTTGTTTTCGTTGTTGTTGTTGTTGTTGTTGTTGTTGTTGTTGTTGTTGTTGTTGTTGTTGTTGTTGTTGTTATGATCATTGTTGTTGACAATGGTTCCATTCTTTATCACCTGAGCCATAAGCTTTTAAGATATCCTGATAGCTTCGTCTAAAGTTTGTGGGTCAAAAGAAATCACATCTCCGCGGATGCTGTGAGGTAGTCCACCAATGAAATTTTCCAGCAGCTTCTCATTATCGGGAACCATAGTTGGACATAGCACAGCCAACTCCTGAAACCTCCTGATATATGCCTCGATATCATTACCTGCTGTTACTAGCTCATAAAACTCTGTTTCCATCTTCTTTATTTCAGTGCGTGGACAGAACTTCTTAGTCAGCAACTTCTTGAATTCATCCCACGTAAGCTTGTGAGCATTTTCCATTCCCCTGGGTTTTGCATACGAATTCCACCACGACATAGCTTCCTCAACGAGTGTATGGGTAGCAAACTTTACCTTGTACTCCTCTGGACAGCTACACAGAAGAAACACAGATTCAATCTTTTTGAACCAACGAATCATGGCAGTGGCCCCTTCAGTGCCCTTGAAATTTGGAGGATCTCCACTCTTGAAGTCCTTGTATGTACATTTACGTCCATTAGTTCCATTAGTAGTTGCTCCTGCAGCTTCTGCGGTTTCTGCCCGTGAAGCGGCTTCAGCAGCGGCTGCAGCTACGGCAGCTCTTTCAGTCACCAGTGCTGCCTCTATACTGTCGGCAACCAGCTTTCTGATCTGGGCGGGTGTCATAGTAGGAGTACTTCTTTTGGGTGGCATGATTCTTCAAAACAAGAAAAGAAGAGTGATACGTAAATAAGGCGTTTCCTAAATGTAGATGCTCTGGAGTGGCTTGTCATACAATGAAAATTGGAAGTTGCGTTATGATTATCTGGCTTGCTTCTAGACGGTGGTTCACGAGGTGATGTAGAGGTGAATATTCTTGCAACGATTGAGTATACACATATGAATGAAACCTTTAGAAATCAAGTAGGAATGCAACCCGGACATAATTCTATTATAACTATTCCCAGTATTGCAAAATTCATCTCTGAGTCGGACATAGGTGGTCAGCCTATGTCCCACTGTCCCGGGTCGAATATAGATGACCAGTCTATATTCCACCGAGGTTCAATGAATTTTGAAATACTCAGCTCAGTTATACTAATACTATGTCCTTCACATTTAAAGGACGTTTCAAGGACTAAGGCAAGCGACCAAACTCGAGGTCGAATGATGAAACTACGCAAGGAAAAGGCGTAACGCTAAGACGTGTATGATATGTGAGCATGCTTATATGGAAGACAATTATAGTAATCAATGAGAATAAGCAAGTATAAATGATTTGATAATAAGACACAAATCTCATTAAATATGTCAGCAACAAACCACAAATGAGGCATCAGCTTGGCAGGCAGGCACGCGACGGTCATAGGGTTAAGTTTTTGTAAATGTAGCTATAGTCTAGGTTTTAAAATCACCCAGTTCTCTATAGCCAAGGCTCTGATACCAATCTGTCACACCCCCAGAAATCGGGTCCAGCGGAAGCATACATGCCACTGGGGTGCAACTCAATTGGTATCACAACACAAGTGCAGAGAACGGTTTTCACCTCAATCATTTAGATTAAAATTGTTTAACAAAAGTGTTGAATTTACATTGATAAAAGTAGTGCGGAAATAGGCCCTTAAAAAAATTAAAACGTTCCCAAATGAATATCAGAGTCTCCTATGACCATGCCATGCCCTGCCAAAAGCCTCCTGTAGCATGCTATTGCTTAATACCTGAAAATACATGCTAAAAGTGTCAACACGAGGTTGGTGAGTTCATAGAGTTTAGTGAAAAATGAAATGCGTTTGAATGAAGATTTCCCAGCAAGGGCATTGTAAATCCACCCAGTTCCAAGTCCCGCCCATACAAGACTTGCAACCTGTGTGTTTACAACCCACTGCCAAATATGATCAGGTTTATGTGAACGTCAATTGATTTATGGACCACATATGTTAAATGAAAAATATATTCCCAATATATATATGGAGTTATTGACAACTAAAGTTCAAGACACCAAAGCCTTAAGATTCTAGTTTGGGCATACCTTGACCTAACAGTCAAGTGGGGAAACTATGATCCGTTTAAAATATCAGTCAGTGGGGAAACCACAATACGTTTGACATCACAGTCAAGTGGGGAAACCACAATACGTTTGACATGCCATTCAAGTGGGGAAACCACAATACGTTTGACATTCAGTCAAGTGGGGAAACCACAATACGTTTGACATTCAGTCAAGTGGGGAAACCACAATACGTTTGACATCACAGTCAAGTGGGGAAACCACAATACGTTTGACATACAGTCAAGTGGGGAAACCACCCGGAAGGGGAGATCAATCCTAATAGATCTATCCACAACAATCGCGCTTAATGGGTCATAATATAGGCAAAATGAAATAGCTTAATGTACTGGTGTCCATAAGAAAATGATCAAGGGTAAACAATGTGAACATAAAATACTTCCGAGCAACGACTCAAGTATTTTAACCAATCAATAATGTTTGAAAGACAACTCACGTTTCAAGCAAAACAAGCATGAAGTTTAAAAGTAAAACGAGCATAGAGTTTAATGAAAAACGAGCATGTATTCTCCCCCAAAACAGTTACAAAACAAGTAAAAGGAGGGGCTATGAAACTCACCTGATGCGATATCAACAATGAAAATAATGAATATGCTGAAATGAGGCACGATCTCTAACCGCAACCTAATATGAATGATAGGATCTAATGTAAGCAATGACACAATGCAACACATGCAAATACGTATGTTAACTATACCACTCGTTAGTTTTGAAAATAACGTTTATCGTCGAAAAATACATTTTTGACGTCTCGTTAAGTTATAAACTACTTTTCGTGTAAATATGTTGAAACGGTACTCCACGATCCTCGTTTGTTGTTCTATAGTCAAATATAATGTTTTCGTCGCAAAATATCACTTTTCATAACTTGTGAAAATATGCCCACATGGTCTCGTAAAACTAGTCGTGAAATATTGTACGCTAAGTGTTAGTAAATAAGCTTGGCGTTTTTAGAAACCTCATATCTTTGTCTTGAATTCATATGTTTGTCATTTTGATCATACGCGTCGCAATCCATGAGAAAATAGGCTCTCAATGTGACGTACTGCAAAAACTGTTTTTAACTTAATAATATTTTCTTATTAGAAAGCTGATGGAATTTTAGTGGAGTTGTCGTACTTTAAACGCGTATATCTTCGTCGTTATGAGCTCGTTTTCTACGTTCTTTATATCCATGGCTTCGTATTAGCATGAACTAACATATTTTCAGTAGGTAGGCTCCTTTAGATCACGTCTAACGCCTCGTTTTGTCCATTGAATTTAGTGTAACAGCACACAAAATTTTTCAGAAATAAGTTTTCGTCGTCTATCTTTGAAAAATCATAACTTCCTCATCGTAAGTCGGTTTTTACTCATTCTTGTGGCCACGGTTTCATTTTTGAAAGAACTTTCTAAATATGAAGGCCAAAATATCTCAATGTTTACTGATTTTTCCAGTTTTCACATTTTTGGACAGTAGGTTTATTTACTTGTTAAAAACACATTTTCTTAGTTCAAGTCTTGTTTATACCACTTCCAATCAACACCACAAATACTCTAATCCTACCATACACCTTCTCAAGGTGTCATGGGAACCTAAACATCACCAACAATGGTCGGTTTCATGAGGATACAACTAAAAATCCATGGATCTATAGATCTATGTTAAAAATGAAAAATTAAACATTTGAGTGGTATGTAACATATATTTATTTGTATGATTTGTTAATATATCTTGAAAATACATCAAATGAAAGGTATGAAAAGTTTGAAAAGTATATGTAGACACTTACTTGAAGATTGATGAGATTTGGTGAGAAATGCTTAAGAAACTTTGAGGTTTTATTCCAAAACCTTAACTAGTGACACAAATGGAGATTAGATGATACTTGATCTTGAAAAATTGATGAGTTCTTGTTGTGTTCTTGATGTGGCCGGTTCATATGGGAGGAAGAAGAGAGTGTTTTTGATGTTTTTAGCTAGTTGAATTATGGTGTGTATGTGTTATAGAAAATAAATTACAAGACATATGAGCTAGGAGCATTAATTGAATGTCAAGCTAAGCATGTGATTAGGGATATAGGTGGGGCGGCAATTTGGAAGAAAAGAAGAAAATATCTTAGCTAATTAAAGCTCTTGTCCCCCCAATTAAGCTTTTATTAGTTGTTTAGTGTATACATTAGGTGTTATCGGGTACCGGGTTAACTAGAAATAAATCATGACTAGTTGAAATAAAATACGACGAAGTTGTAAAAATTGTAAATTCACATTCTTTGCAAGAATCGGGTGTTAAAATAATTATCGTGATGAAATATCGCAAACCGACGAAGTCATAAGCTTCTAACGGAAAATATAGCAATTGGTTTAACAACACCGGGTAAAGTAATAATATAATCTCTATATCATTATAATTTGTTTGAAAATGTATTAGGATCATTGTCGGGAGTATTGGGTATAATGTTAATAGTAATGACTGAGTGGTAACGTTTAACAAATAAACGAACATACGTAAATGACAAACAACAAACCCGTGCATGACTTAATATGATAAAGATGCTACTGATGATATGCAGACTACTCTAGTCTATATGAAGTGTCTTTACTGATGATGCATGAATACGCAGCTAAACCTAACTGGTTACGCGAATTTGAATACCCGTAAACCTAGTTTACGTAATGATGAACGATGAGCATAAATAGTGATTTTCCTCCAAGAATGAATAGTGTTATGTGAATAGTGAAATTTTTGACGACTTCTCAAAGTCTCAAACTGACTTAAAAAATGATGAATAGTGATTGGTGAATAGTAACCCATGAATAGTAATTTCCTGAGATGAATAGTGACATTTTGAAGCTTGAAAAAGGACCTGAAATTACGGGTTGTGACAATATCCTAACAAAACCTCTTAAGCAAGAACCATTTAATCTTCTTTGACTTGGTTTAGGATTAATGGAACCAAATTTGTAGTTAAAATCTTAGCTTAAACCTTAGCTTAACCAAACACGACAAAACTGACCAAAACCCAAAACTGGTCCCAATGAACCCTTCGACAACAAGGGCGGAACCACATATTTGGTTCCGCCCCATTCGTGGGTTCCTGGGTTGGTTTTTTAAAATATTAAACAAACACTCCTTTCTCATATCCATAACACACAAATAACTTAAACTCGTCCCATAGCACATCATTCTCAAAATTTAGGCATCTTCTTCAACCAATTTGTGCTCCAATCTACACTGTAAGTTTCCTAACTACATTTACACTCATGATCTGAGTCTAGGGCTTCTATTTCTTGCACAAAACCTAAACTTGGGGATTATGCATCTTTTTGATAAATCATGAAGTACATTTGCTAAATTACATAAATAATTATGTTTCTCTTAGTTAGGAATTGCATATTGTAAGACATTATCATAATTTTTATTATATATATATATATATACATTGTTCATACAAATAAAAAATGTTATGTTTAAAACATCATTTGCATAATGTCTCTTGAATGCTAAAAGAAATACATAACTAATATGCATTTATTTTTTACATTGTTCATACAAATAAAAAGGTTATGTTTAAAACATCATTTGCATAATGTCTCTTAAATGCTAAAGGAAATACATAACTAATATGTATTTTCGAGTACATTCAATCGAAGCTAAAGTCCTTGGAATTCTATGTGAAGGTACATGCCTTTACTCGGATAAATGGTCTTTATCAACCCTTGATTCTATTGTTGATCGTATGCCTCCATACGACACTCCTTTAGTTCCAAAAGAAATAATCCGAGACCATCTTTTCCTTCCTAGAACTTCAAACACAAGAAAAACCCGCCAAGGTAGTGAAGTAAACCGAGACATATTTGGCATGAAACTAAATGAACTTAGGCCACAATTCAAAAAGTGGGAAGAAATTCTTAGAGCCAATGTCATGTGTACCATAGGCAATCGTGATCACATCAATGCTTGCCTTTGTTACATGCTTTATAGATTGTCAACTCATCAACCTTTCAACCTAGCCTACTATGTTGCCAAAAGGATGGCGGACATACCAATATTAGGAACCACCAATCTTCTATACGGGATGCTTCTCACCCGTCTCTTTAGAGCCTTTGCACCCATTCCACCCAATGCTAGAGGTTTTTGTCCCGACTACTCCCTTGTTGATCACATATTTGTGCCTTTGAGTGATAAGAGAGTAGCAAAAACTCAAGGAAAACGTCCTCATCCACCTACTTCCTCATCATCATCATCAATGAGCGAGGATGATGGACTTCCAAACTCTAGGCTTCCACCTCTCGAATACTTCCAACAACTCCCGGTCATTGAAAATCAATCGGAAGAATTCAAGCAAACAACAGGAATGTTCAAGTGCATTGGAAGATTCCTAACAAAGATTAACAAGAAATTGGATAGACAATGAGAGGCTTTATGAGCGTTTGGTACATTTGCTCCTAAACAATGATGTTGGATGTATTTTTATGGTTGTAGGATGATAACTTAACGTTGAACAATTATGTGTACTAACCATGTCTTGCAGGGAGATAACATCATAATGTTATCATTTTTCCATTTTTTTTCCACATTTATAGTGAAATCATTAGCCCATGTTTGATCTATACCCTTACATGTGTTAATACATGTTTTATTGCCATTTTCTAATCATAACTAATTAATTACACATGTTTTAGAAAATTTTACGAGATTTGAATGGGGTTCGGGGGTTCAAAAAGTGCCTTTGTTTACTTTTTTGGACAGGCGGATTGGACGGAACCAAAAATTTGGTTCCATCCGTCCAAAATTTTGTGCCGCCAAAATTTGCCTGACGGATCAGGCGGAACCAAATTCTTGGTTCCACCTGTGTTGTCGTTTGGTTCCGCCGTCTAACAACTTAGACTGCTATTCCCGCACTCCAGATCATTCATTCTTGTTATTAGGATACTTTTACTGCTATTCCCTCATATTAAGATCATCTTAGATAACTTATACCAATAGGAAAATCATTTCCCACCAAAACTTGAAATTTCAAAAATCCACTCAAGTTACCTTTCTCCACAAAGCAAGGATCCCTAAATTTGGATCCTTGCCATCCGTGGATCACTGACATCAAAACATCTTCCACTCATTGCCATGCATTAACTGCATATCCTTCCTTTTTCACTCAACTCAACCCCATTGGATTGACTTTGATGATTTGACAACCTTTTCTTCCACTTCCAAATCATTAGAAACCAACATTTTTGTATGGTTTAACATCAAATCCAAACACACTCTTCCATAAATCTTGGATTCTATAAATTAGAACCTCTAGGATGATCATTTCTCACACCTTCACCACCATTTCTAGTAAATTTCTGCATATCTCAAGCATTTCTCACTATGACAAAATCAACTAACTCTTCATCACCCTCAAGACCACCAAGAAGAACGGCTAGGATTATTGTAAAACCTTGTTGCTTTGTCAACCTAAACTCATCATCATCAAACTCATCACCACTCAACATCTCATCTCCAATCCATGATGAAAACTTTCTCACCTTGTCCACTCCAACACCTTCACCTATCATCATAACAACTCCACCACCAACAAAGACACCAGTGGCCACCACACCACCTCCCGCACCATCTCAAATACCTAAATCACCATCACCTCCAAGATCTTCAAAACTTCAACCATTAGAGTTATTTGCCACACCACCGACCTCTCCACACCCCTTCTTGGAAACTTTAGAAGACCTACCTCCAAGATCAACCAATCCACCACCATTGCCATTTGAGTGTGAACCATCACAACAACAACCCTTACTCTTCCACCCTATCTATAGGGAAATCCATGGCCCACTATACGGAGATCAAGCTCCACCACCTCAACAACCTCAACCTCAACCCTTCTCACCAACCTCAACACTTAGGGACATTGACGAGTCCATGTGGATTGACCCTCTAAAAACTCAAGGTCAAATCAATGAGGAACTTGACCACCTCTATGCCTTTTCCAACATGGTAGATTCTCACCTCCATGAAGCTATGCAACTACAAACCACCTTACTTTCACCCATCATATCTCCACCAAATCCTAACCACCAATCTACATATGTTCCACCACCACCAACAAACGAACCTACTCCATGGTTGCCCCATGTGTGAAAGAACCGCTCATCTTACTCAAAGAACCAACATATTGGTTCATGAGCTCCAAAATGAGATGAGGTTCATTTTAAACCACATCCTCGAGCGCCTTAACGCTCTTTCTCACCCTCCTCAATAGATGCTCACATTAGGAGCTTCATGTCTTAGGATTTTTTATTTCTAAATTATTATTTTTTTATTTTATTTTAGGATTTTTATTCTAGGACTTTTCTTTCTAAGTTATTTTTTTCTTCTTGCATTTCCTTTTATAGCATCTACATTATAGTCCAATTTTGTGACTTTTGTCACAAAATATTTTCTAATGAATGATGTTTGTTGATGTTTGTGTGTTGGTTGTGACTTCTTATTGTACGTTATATCCATGGTTGGTTTGAACTATTTATCACTAACCTTTGTTTTGTAGCAATCTAATTTCATGCATCTTCTACTTGGCACCCTAACTAGGGGGAGTATGGACCAAGGGGGAGCTAATCAATCACTCAAACTCCATGCATCATTCTGCTTGGCACCCTAACTAGGGGGAGTATTGACCAAGGGCTTGCACTACATTCCGCTACGCTTTTCTTCTTTTTGTTTCGACAAAAAGGGGGAAATAATATTAAACTCAAATATCACACATTTTATACAATTTAAAATGGCTAAATTGATTTTAAAAGTTGCATAAAACTAGTTTAATCTATATTTTTAAAGACTTGCACTTTATTTATCTCATTGCTTAAAAATAAACTTTATGTTTTGTCCTCAACAAAAAGGGGGAGATTGTTAATACAAATATCGTCTAAAAAACAGTATTTATATTTTACGATCTTTGCTATATTTTGTTAATGACAATTATAAACTTTATTTTTAGAAAAACATAAATATAGTTAAGTCTTTTACATATATAGTCACAAGTCTTTCATAAACACAAAACATCATCTAACTAGTATATACATGTTACATATTCACTTTCATATACATTTTACAAATTACATTCATATACATTCTTATCTAAAATTAGAAACGTATTATGACATCATGGCATGCATCACTTTGAAATCTTTAGGAGATTTTGAAGATCATTTGAAGATCATATGAATATCTTGTTTAGATCCTTACTCAATGAAAAGATATGGAAATATCTTGGTTAGCTTTGGTTAAGATTTGGGAAGATACTCTGTCAGGTTCCCACGGAACCAAACATGGACAAGGACGGATCCCTCATTTTGGATCCGTCCCATCCGTGGCTTGTTGAGGCAGTTGGCCTATAAATAGCAAGCCACACATTTATGTTTACTCATCACTCATAAGCATAAACAACATCGTACATTCTTTCATTCATATCTAACTCATTCATATTTCATATTTCATTGAGCTTCTTTGTAGTAAGAAGATCAAAAGCATCACAAGCTTCAACAAAGCGTTGCAAGACTTGTTAGTTAGTTACTATGTGAATTGTTGTTGTTCACACATCATTGTTTGTACCAAAAAATCATAAAACCTCTGTAGTGATCGGTTAGTATTTTAGTCCTTAAAATACATAGTGTGACGGGAGTGGTTGTACCCTTGTAAAAGAACTCAGTATTTAGCTTTGTACCAGAAAAAGTGTAAGCGACGTTTGTAAAGGTTTTCTCCACCGAGAAGGGAGCTTGTTTCTTAGTGACGAAAAAATATCGAGTTAGAGACTCGGGGAGTGGAGTAGGGCAAGGAAGAGAGTCCTTGTAGACCGAACCACTATAAACAATTGTGTTGTGGTTTGATAATTTCTTTCTTTACTTGCATGTTATTTATTGTTTGTTATTTGCATTAGTTGAAATCACACCAAGTCTTCAAAGAAAATAAATTTTAAAAATGGTAAAACTATTCAACCCCCTTCTAGTTTTCCACACATGGTTTTGAAATTCAGATGAGACAGTCGTTTGTGCCATAACTAGGATTTTGTCGAATGTGCTTTGGAGAGCAGACATATAGGAGAAGAAGCAATCATATCAGACATTGAGACGGTGTAAAGACTAGTTCCACATTTTCCCGACATTAGATCATTTCCTTGTAAGTCACGAACGAAACAAGTTTTCTCCCGAAATGCTACTTCCAAATCCCCATCACAAAATTGACCGACGGAGAAAAGGTTGTGACCAAGGCCTTCGACATAATAGACACGACTCATTTCGATGTTGCCATTGATGTAATCTTCATAGCCCATGATAGCAGTGAAATGATAATTCCCGGATCTGACAGTGCCGATGAACTTTGCAACAAAGTTTACTAACAGTTTGAGATTGCCTGTCATATGTCGGGTACAGCCGCTATCAACAATCCATAGATCAATTTGACCCACCTGCATTACACGAAGACAATGAAGATGGAGTGATGGTAACGGGAGAACCCGTTAGGTTAGTAACACAGTTATTAATAACTTTAGGTAGCCATGTAAAACTAGGTTTCCTTTGTAACCAACGTTGCCAATACAACTAATTTTAGCTTTCTTCTTAGTGAATTTGCTAGGTTATTGGATTGTCTTAGGAGTTGTTTTCGCAACTATGGGTGTGTCTAAGGCATTTTTGGAAACTACACTTGGCGGTTTTCCTAGCACAGACTTAGAAGCAATAGTGGGCCTAGAGAGAATGCCAGATGTACGTTTCTTGTTACGAGATAAAAGAGATTTTGCAACACATTTCTTATGATCACCAGATAACATGCTTTTACGACAGAACACACAAGATGCATCAACATTCAAAACATTCAAAGTCTTAGCATTCGTTACATCGATATTAGAATTACAAGTTTTTAAGTTCGATTCTAAATCAGACGCAACATGCATTTTATTCAAATTCCTAAGTTGATCTTCTACTTCTTGGGCTTCTAGTTTTCCGCTTCTACGTTGCCAGATCCTATTCTTCTGTTTGTTGCTCTTACGCTTTGATCTGCTAACGCTAGTAGGAGTGACTATTCCTGTAGAAGTGGAAGAAATCAAATTAGTAGTCTGAGGGGATGTTTGCCTCGGTGTTGTGTCCATTTTGTACATTCCTGGTGCAATCACATTTGTGTTAACAAACTTTCCTTTTTCAAGTAACTGAATTTTCTCTTTGAGTTCAATGATGATGTGATTCTTTTGTTGAATTTTTGAATCGAGTTCTCTATTTAAACGAACGGTGTCATTACGATTTTGACAAACTTCATCGATTTCCTTTTCATATTTGAAAATATGACTTTTTAAAACATCATTTTCATCTTCAAGATTCTCAAAGTTGGATGTTTGACTGTTATGAAAGGACATCGTTTCATTTTGAATTTGCAATTTTAATTCAAAATCAAGACTCTGAGTTTGACACCATTGTAGCTTCTGATTGAGTTGAAAAATTTCTGTTGAAAGTTTACTTTGCACATCATCATTGTATTTAATGATTCTCTCATTTTCTCTTTTTTAAGTCTCAATTTTGTGTCTCAACGTTTCAGTGTCAGCAGTGTGATCATCAACAAGCATAGCATTGCAAGACACATAAAGCGAATACATAATCACAGAGATAATATCAGAACTTAGAACATCTTCCAAGAGTCGATTAGCTTCTTTTTGTAAAACTTTATTTTGACGTTTTTGTTTTGAAATCGAATTTTCTGTTGCGTTGAAAGTGTTCATCATGGATGTTACTTCTGTTTGGAGTTCCTGTTCCCAGTATGTAGCACAAAGACGCAAATGTTGAACGTATAGTAAAAATTATTTTTGAAAAAATTCTCTCTTTTCTTTTTCATAAGGAGATAGAAAAGTGGAAACTGTTATCTAAGAGTTATGCTCAATTGCTTGTTCTAAAAAATTGGTGTCTTCCATAAACGTATCAAAATATCTAAGTACAAGACATCATTTAGGTAATGGTGCAATTACACCAGAAGTTGGTAAAGGACCATTTATTTGTGCCACTGGCTTAACAGGACCAACCTCAGAAGAAGATTCATGAATTTGCATTACAAACCATGGTTGTTCTGTTTTATCTTTTTGAGGAACGAAAGTGTCAGAAATATGAGGCACTTTTGAATAATCAAATGGTTTATTGAACTTAACATTGCTCATTTTTGATCGACTCTCTTCTTCCTGTTCCTGTTCTTCCTCACAGTTATGTACAACAACACGCATAATTAAATCATCGAAGAGGTGGTCTGCACTATACAACTTTGGATTTTCCTTGAGTGCTTTGTGTAGAAAATGTGGTTTGTTATCACCAATAGCAAAACCACAACCTTGGGAATTTTGCTTTAGAGTAAACTTTTGAATTGTTGTTACAGACTCACCAGTTTTATAAACAACTTTTTGAAACTCTTTTATTTTACTTTCCAAATCTACGATTTCATCAAGATAAGAATCAATTCATTTCATAGACACTTGTTTATGTTCAGAAAAACTAGTTTGACAAGTTGACAACTCTGTTTTTGTTTTTGAAAGTTCACAATTGAGGTGTTCAACCTGTTGTTTGAATTCTAATTTTTCTTGTTCCATTTGAGAAACCAAGTTGTTTTTGGAAGCAACTAATTCTCGTAGTTGATGTTGTAAATCTTGTTCTTTGACATAAGCTTTTTGGAATGCAACTTCAAAACTTTGTTCTCGTTTTTCTTTTGTTTCAAAATTTGTGAGTTGTATTTTATAGCACTCAAGATCCTTGGTTAATGATGCACCTTTTTCTTTTAAGTTTCTATTAATCTCATTGCATTTATCAATCTGAGATTTTTGTGAGTCCAATTGGGATAGTAAGGTCATGAGTTCTGGATCTGGATCGAGCGAAGGTTCATTTTGTTTAATTTGACCATTCTTATTGTCATCAAATGCAACAACTGGGTTAATTTGATCTTCATCAAATGTAACAACTGTGTTCATTTGTTCATATTCTTGAGGAGATAATACTGAATCATTTTGAACAACTTGCTCCTCGTCTGATGCAGATGAAGATGGTGATACAATTTCATGTATTAGACATGTCGTTGGATCAGGTACTTGAGACAGACCGTTAGTATCATATACTGGGCCTGTGTCACTCATGTGAAGTTCCTGCATGTTGGCCATTAGCATCACAGTTGCATTTGCTTCCAAATCCTCCATGTCATCATCTGAATATGCATTTGCCATGAAGTTGTTTCTTTGTCAGTGAGAGTGCCCCCAGATTCATCCTTTAGAGCTAGAAGTAGTGCCTGCTTGTGAAACTCACTGCCTCTGACTCTAGGTTTGGGACAAGCATTAGCCATATGACCTTGCCCATTGTAGTTATAGCACTTGACCATTGTATTCCCAGTCCCTATATTCCCAGTTTCAACAATTTCAACCCTTTTCTGAGGAGCACCTACATTGTTCCTACTTCCACTAGCTGCATTAAACCGTTGTCCATTTCCTGAATTTCCCATATAACCTCCTGATCCAGTTCTTCCATAAGCACGATTTTGTATTTCAACCCTTCCATCATGTACAACAGCTTGATTCCTTGTGTTGGATGAAGTGCGGAGACGATTGTTGGATTTGTTAGAGAATTTGCTGAAAGCACGAGCAATGAGTGCAAATCCTTCATTCAAAGAGTTGAATGCATCATCTTCGTCACTGTTTGTATTTGTGTAGAGCATGGTGTCAGTGTTGTCGTAGGGGACTAGTTGATTTTCAGTTGATTGCTGTGTTGAATCATATGGAATGAGTTGGGTGGAAGAGGTTTGTTGAGGATAGTTAAAGTGATGTTGCTGTTGGACATAAGCATGGTTAGTGAGATTGAGATATCAGTGCCAATGAGTTTGGAGTTGTAGAAGGTGAATAAGTACCACGAAGAGCTCGATCTTTGTCAACTTCAGACTGATGGTGCTTCAGATAATCATACAACAACCCATAAGATGCATTGTGTAGATTTTTTGCTTGACGAACAAACGTGACATATTTTTGCCAATCTGGACCAAGACAGCTGAGAAACTTAGTGTTGATAGCAATCCTTGGTAACTGAATGTTGTGTCTGTCCAAGTCATTGATGATGTTTGTGAACCGATGGTAATAAGACTCTAGTGACTCCCCTGATTCAATCATGAACATTGTATATTCGAGGTAGAGTTTGGATTCCATGTCTTCTTGGTTCAGTTCAGTGCCTTCCATTAATAGATGAACGTGTTCCCACATATCCTTAGCAGTTTTCTGAGCATCAATGCTTCGAAAAATCGGATTAGGTATTCCTTGAAGAATGTATGACATTGCAAGTTCATTTGCTTCACGATGAAGTATTTGCTCTGCAGTAAGTTGAGCTTCAGGAACATGGAGCACGGTGTCAGGTCTTGGAGGAATAGCAGTTGGATCTCCAGGAACCATTGTAGTTGGCATTTGGAATGGACCTTCAATTATAGCCTTTTTCATATATTTGCCATGTGGTTTCTTGAGTTCTATGAACCTTAAGAATCGACTTGCCCATTGAACATAATTACCAGGAGTGAGCATTGGAGGTGTGTCAAGTGATCCAACTTCATGTCTAGATTGTTGGCTACTGATGGCCTCACACATTTGATCAAACCAATGTGGTTGTTTTGCAGAAAGTAGGAAGGAGTGAATTGGTTGTTGTTGATATGGTTGTTGTTGAGGGGATTGATGTTGTGGAAAGAATTGATGTTGTTGCATGAATAGTTGTTGTTGAGGATACTGCAGTTGCTGAGGATACTGCTGTTGCTGAGGATACTGCTGTTGAAAGTAGTTGAAATAAGGTGGTTGAGACATTATGTAGAAGTAAAGTAACTTGTGTGGATGATGGATCTTTTAGTATAAAGAAGGTTGTTGTTGTAGTTTAGATGTCTAATTAGAAGATGTTTGATAAAAATCCTTACTCGAAGAATTATGTTCTTACTCGAAGCTCCTTACTCGAAGAATGGTTACTCGAAGATGTAATTCCTTACTCGAAGACTGAAGGATAAAGAAGTATATAGCCCCTTACTCGAAGAAATTAAATTCTTATAAGTTCTGATTTCCTAACTCGGAAAGTATAAACAGAACTTGCTTACTCGAAGAAAAATACCCTTACTTGAAGAAAACCTTACTCGAATAATCCTTACTCGAAGAGAAGAATTTCACGAAGTATATAATCCCTTAGTAGAAGGATTAAAAGTGAAGAAGTTCTGATTTCCTAACTCGGAAAATATAAACAGAACTTAAGGGTAATCGTTACTCGAAGAAGATTGCTCGAAGAAACTAAGCTTGCTCGAAGAAACTAAGCTTGCTCGAAGAATTTCAAGTGCTTACTTGAAGAACGCCGAGATAAAACTTATAAAAACTCTAAAATCTTCCACAAAACACAACCTAATCTATCACTTGGCGATTGATACCACTTGTTAGGTCACAATATTAATCACACAAGAGAGCGATTCTAGAGAGAGAGAGATGGATGGAACTTGTGTATGTAATAATAAAACATTCATTAACCAAGAAACAACACCCTCTCCCTTCAAGGGAGGGGTATTTATAGTGTTTATAATAAAAGGGGTGTTGCCCTAATAACAAATAATAGGCCGCTCATGGGCTTGTTTCATGAGCGGGCCTTGTAATAAACATACAAGCCTTATAGTTTACGACCTAATACATATACTAAATGACCGACACTTTATAATGATTACACGTAATCCCAACAGAAAAGATAAACACATAATGAAACAATACAAACATATTGAATGATTAAAGGGATAACTTATCTTTATTGAAACATGAAGTTCAAGGGCTGTAAAAGCCTAACAAAACTATAAAAATCGTCTAGGTTTTGCCTCTCCAAAGTGTTACACCAATTATGAAAAACATGCGAAAGTATATATAGATTTACAATTATGACGGCGTCACTTGCAAAGTGTGATACCGTCAGCTCGCCTCCAATTAAGGTTTCGTCTTGTCCAAGTCGCCGTTATGACGGCGTCGCTTAGAATGCCTGACGCTGTCATGTGATGTCTGACGCCGTCCCTTTGTAAATGTTCTGGGCCGTCTCTTGTTAACTTTGTACGAAATCTTGGTCTTCAAATACACCTGACGCCGTCAGGTTATAATATCTTAAGATTCATCTAAGGCATCGCTTGTTAATTCTACGCCAAAAATTCATCTTCGGCTGCAAGTGACGGCGTCATGTTGTAGCTTGTGACGCCGTCGGATCTCTTTATTTGACAGAAATTGCGACTTCGTCATTTTCATCAATTCTAGCCCAAAATATTCCGTTTTCCATATTTTTCGTCCTAAGCACCTAAAATGCAAAAAGAAACGATTTAGGGCAATATTTGATCATATAAATACGATTTTGGCCTTAAATGACCCCTTAAAAAGGTACCAAATAATTCCTCATCATGGGAGAATGATGATTACATTTGCATAGGTTTAATCCTCAATGGTATGTCTGATCCTTTGTTTGATATTTTTCTAAATGTGGAATCTGGTAAAGAACTATGGGATTCCTTGGAAGCCAAATATATGGCTGAGGATGCATCAAGTAAGAAGTTCCTTGTAAGTAATTTTAACAATTACAAAATGGTCGATTCTAGACCTGTCATGGAACAATACAATGAACTTCTTAGTATCATTAGTAGATTCACACAGCACAAAATAAACATGGATGAGGCTATTTCAGTCTCTTGTGTCATTGATAACCTCCCTCCTTCTTGGAAAGATTTCAAGCATATGCTGAAACATAAGAAGGAGGAAATAACTCTTGTTGAGTTGGGCAATCATTTGCGTATTGAGGAATCACTCAAAGCGCAAGACAGTGACAAGCCAAAGAGTAGCAATGCTACTGGTCCATCAGTTGTCAATATAGTGGAGCATAACAACTCCATCAGGTACAAAGACAACAGGGGCAAACGTAAGCATCAGGATAACACCAAAGTTGATCTTAACAAGAAGCCAAAAGCAACTTGTTAGAAGTGTGGGAAAACTGGACACTTCAGGAAGGATTGTAAGGGTGTTAAAATTGGCAATAAATCCAATGGATCAGGCACAAGTGGTTCAGGGACTGGTTCAACCAACCCTCTGAAAGGTCAGATAGTGTTTAATAAGTATTTTCAAATTTATTATGTTACATATATATCTGAGGCATACTTTGTGCAGGATGATGATGTTGCGTGGTGGGTTGACTCTGGTGCAACAATCCATGTGTGTAAAGATAGAAGATGGTTCAAGACCTGTGAGTCACTGAATGATGGTTCTATTCTTCGAATGGGAAATGAGTCAACAGCCCTGGTGCATGGAAGAGGATGTGTGGATTTAAGATTTAGTTCAAGAAAGATTGTTTCTTTGTTTAATGTTTTACATATTCCAAATAATAGAAAGAATTTCTTTTCTAGTAGTATTTTGAATAATTGTGGTCATAAACAAGTTATTGAATATGATAAGTTTGTTTTGTCTAAACATGGTATGTTTATTGGTTTTGGCTATTTGTGTAATCAAATGTTCAGGCTTAATATTGTTGTTGGGACAACATTAATTAGGCCTCCTCATGTTTTAATGATGACAAATAAACCTTCGAAACACATAAAATTACAAACGATAGCCAAAATTCTCCCAACCCAATATCTGGGCCTGGCGCGCTGCCAGCACCCAGCCTTCTGTTTGGATCGGGTTAAATTTAGAAAGTCGGTTTTCCCCTTACCCGACAAATGTGGATCTTTCAATACAGGTATGAATATGTTATGTTCTTCATTGGGAACACTCAAAACGAGTTTTAGAATTAGAGGGATCCAAATTTACAACCTCCCGTATTTGGCAAAACACCAACTCAAGTATTTTGATAAACGCCTCTAGCCAAAGCTTTTCTAAACCTAGGGGTCTTATATATTTCACATGACATCAAGTGAAAGTATGCATATGACCATAATCCGTGTTTACGTCTTCTCTAATCACGTAACGGATTTACTCCCTTATTGGTCAAACTAAGTCAAAGGTCCCTCTGCGTAAATGCATCCTTTCCCGTAATGGGATATGCTTTACAATGATGCAAAGCACTTGGTTTAATTGCATCAAAGTGATTATTGATTACGTTGAGTCGTGGAAATTTACGCATTATGAGATTATTAATACTCGACGTTGAGTTATTTGAAATTATAAGTAACCTTTGATTTTCTCATTCAACACATAACCCATAATCATCTTTGTCAACTCTTTTCTTCCTTAATGACAAGATGATTAAGCCTTAATCAATCCTTTGATTAATCTCTACACCAAAACTAATCCTCCAACCATTTCAAATCCCTTCCAAATCTTATACCCAACATCCTATAATATTCCTTGTAATTGCATGTACTTCTTGTCCCCTACACTCCCACACCAAATCTTCCAAACATTATCTTTACCACATTCCAATTCAACCACTAGGATTTCACCATCTCATCATCTTCTTCATCCAACCCTTCATTTCAAAAACAAATAAACCTTCACCACAAATTACCTCACTTATCATCTACAACATTCAAATTTCAAATTTGAATCCTAAGCCAAAGGCTCCCCATCTTGTCACCTTCACATCATTCTTACACACATACAACTCACCCTCTTACACTCTCATCCTCACTTTAAATTCAAATTATGCACACTTCCCTCACAACCCTTTCCTTACCTCACACACTAGCCAACACATTTCATCACACGGGTATTTCAAATTTGAATCCTCTCTTAGGCTCCCCATCACATCTAATCCAACTCATCACAACCTTATGTCCTCACTCTCCTCTCTCACATTCAAATTCAAATTTCAAATCCAAACCAAGGCTCCACCCTATCACATCATTCCAACTCACCTCAAACTCATCTCAACCCTTCATCTCACCCTCCTCTTCAATTTTAGCATATCCTTGGAATATTCTCTTCTTAACCCAACCATACATCTCATCTAACCCAACCATGGTTCCTTCTCAACCCAACCTCAATCTCTCACTTCCCTCTCATACAATTTGAATTTCAAATTTAAATTCTTCCCTCTCTCTATCTCTAACATACACACTTCCTTTCCAAGCAAAGAAATATTCCATGGCATATTCTTTCTCTCTTTTCTATGACATGTGAGGAATACCCAAACTACCCTATCCAATTATCCCTTCTACCCTTCTCTCTTTGATAATTGGTTTCACTAAAACACTTCACAAATCATTTTTACAAAATGGCTATTTGAGTTGGTAGACCTTAAGGATGAATAATGTTAAGGTCAATGTGTGAAGTAGAATTGGGGGTTTAGCAAGGTTGGGTATTTAAAAGACAAAAATCCCAATAAAAAGCTACAGGGGTCCTGGCGCGTCGCTGGCGCTCCGACATGCCAGCAGCGCGCCGGCCTCGGTAAATTTTTGTCACTTGGGATTTTTGCCTATAAATACCCACCCTTGCCTCTTGTATTCCTCACCCCTTGCCATTATTCTTTCTCTCTAATTTCTTTTCTCTCAATCCTCTAATTCTATCTTGTGTTCTCTTAATCTTTCACATAACATCTTTGAAAGAACACATCTCCTTGCAAGGGAAGAATCACAAGAACCTAATCCACTCTTGTGATTGTGTCGAGGGTCTTCTTCTCTATACCATTTCTATTACAATCGAGTCTCTAGGTTAGGTTTGAGCTTGAGTGAACAATCAAAAATTAATTCATTCGATTTGGTTGTAAGGGAAGTCTTGTGTCAAGGTGACCAAGCCTAGATCATGGGAGATCTAGTTGGGGTTTGATACTTTCGGTGGGAAGTTTTAGTGGTCTTTGTGGTTAAGTCAAATCATGAGTCCTTGAGGGTGGTTTTCGAGGGCAGAATACCGTTGGGAGTAGCTCTTCTTTGTGAGCGCCGATCTTAGTGCATATCGGTGGAGTAAAGCTGTAACCGTTTATAGTCCACCGAAAGTATTATACTTTGTGAATAGTATAGTGTTGTGGATTCGCAACTGGACGTACAGATGGTATAAACCCCCATCCAGAACCAGTATATACCGTGGTGTCATTTACTCGCTTTATATACTTTGGTTGTGATTGTGTTAGTGGTTGTTGCATAAACCACTTGGTACTCTTTGAGGCTTAAAGTTTTTAAACACCCAAAAAGTCGAAGAGACCGTTTTCAACCCCTCTACGGTTCTACAATTGGTATCAGAGCGGTATACTAAAGTTTTTGAGCGTTAAAACCTTCCCGAGAAGTCGTTTTAAATCAAAAACTTCTTTTTCAAAAATTTAAAATACCTAACGAAATTTTTGAAAAAGTTGAGTATAGATCCATGGCTATGGCTCAAGAGAACTATGTTGAGGGGTGTTCTATTCAAATACCACCTTTGCTAGAATCCAAAGGGTTTTGCTTTTTGAAAACCCGGTTTGAGACCTATGTGAGGTCTAAAGATATTGACTTGTGGGAGATCTTCCAAAATGGCAACTTTGTCTTCATGATGCAAGATCCCGAAACAAAGTTGATGGTTGAAAAGCCATATTTGGAATTAAAAGATGATGAGAAAAAGAAGCTTGGCAAGAATGATGAAGCCAAGATGACAATCTACAATGCCCTACCTCGAAGGGAGTTCGAAATGGTTTACACTTGCAAGACCGCCAATTAGATTTGGCACACGCTCATCATTACCCATCAAGGCACAAGTCAAAGATTGCAAGATCGACTTACTCATCCAACAATATGAGAAGTTCTCTATCTCGGATGAAGAAACCATTGATAATGGTTATACTCGGTTCAATGCTATCATCACAAGCCTAACGGCCTTAGATCCAAGCTATAGCAACAAGAACCATGTAAGGAAGTTTCTTCGAGCTCTTCTGGCGAAGTGGCGGCCAAAGGTGACGGCTATTGAAGAAGCCAAGAACTTAGTGGAACTTACTCTTGATGAGCTAATTGCAATCTCAAGGTATACAAAATGATCCTTGAAAATGACAAGGTTGCATCTAAAGAAAATAAGGAGAATGTGAAGTCTTTGGCCCTCAAATCTAAAGTCACTAAGAACCAAGATAGTGATGATAGTGATAGTCAAGAAGGAAGTGAAGATGAAAGCGATGAAGATGATAAAGAGTTTAACTTGATGGCTAAGAATTTTAGAAAGTTCTTTAGAAGAGGTGGTAACTTTAGGCGTGGAAATCGGTTCGGTAACCGAGGTAATGATGGAAGAAACAAGTTTGGAAGATGTCGAGGCTTTGACAACAAGGTTGGTGAAAGCTCTAGGCGTGAACGTGGGTGCTATAATTGTGGTGCCAAAAGTCACTTCATAAGTGATTGTTCGAAGCCTAAAGAGAACAAAGCATTCATTGGTGGAGCTTGGAGTAATAGTGAAGACGAAGACCAACCAAACAAAGAAGCTACTTGTCTCATGGCACTAGAAAAACTAGAGGTACCTCAAAACTCCTCTACTTCTAATAATAATTTAAATGTTAATAAATTGCAAAAGGAGAATGAGGAATTAATTAAATTTAATGAGAATTTCATGAAAACTTTTGAAAATATTGTTAAGGAAAAATGCTCTCTTGAACAAGAGCGTGCTAAACTTAATGAGAGAGTTTATGGACTCGAAAGAGAAGTAAAGATACTAAATCATCGCAAAGAGGTGGTTGAACCATGTAAAAGATGTGAGTCGTTCACACTTGAGGTTAACTCTTTGAATGATAAGGTTTCTAAACTTCAAAAGGAGTCTCTAAGTTTTTCAAAATATAAGAAGAGTAGTAATGATTTGGACAATATGTTAAGTCATCAAAAAGTCTCCCAAGATAAGTAAGGTCTTGGATTTTCAAAACATGGGAAAACCACTTCCGAGAGTCTAACCAAACCAATAGTGTTTGTAAAAGAAAGCAAAAATGAAGCTCCAAAAATTTCCGAGCCTGACGCACTGGGAGAGACGTCGACGCACCAGCAGCGCGCTAAGACTTTGAGGAATAATGGAGTTTCGTCAAATACTTTTGTTAAACCAATCATTCCTCAAACTCCTTTTTCAAATACTCGAGGTAATCAAGCACCCATTACAAGGAGAGAAAACCCAAAGCAATTTTATAACTCGGGTTCTCGTAATGGTCTTGGATATACACAAACTCTAGTCAATCATAGACCACTCTTACCTACACCTAATGTGAGACCTTCAAACTCATACAACCAAAGATCTTCTTTTCAACATAATCAATCATTTCCAAGAAGAAACCTTAATCATAGCCAAAGGTCTCCACAATATCAACATTAAAACTACCAAAGGAGAGACAACTCCTATTCAAACCAAAGATTTTTCAGACCTTAAACTCATAAAAGCCATAGACCAAGCTATCAAAACCAAAATGATTTTCAAAACAACCCTTGGTCTACTTTCTCTAGATTTGGTATTGAGAAATTATGTGTCTTGCTTCAAGACCCAAGAATTTTTAACATGGGCACTTTAAATGTTAACCAAAATGGACCCAAAAAGCAATGGTTACCAAAAACTTGAATTGCATCTTTGGTTGTAGGTTTGCTGATGCGAGAATTGCATCCACGCAAAAGGTTTTACTTCTCAAGGGATCTTGAGAAGCTTGCAATCCTCCAGGCAGTGTACCTGATCATTGTAGTGTAGTATTGGTAGGTCCGGGGGATTGATCGTTCTCTAGGGGAATAGTGTCGTTAGGTCAAAATGTATGACGAGATAGGTCTAGAGGTGAGGGATGATTCTTTTTGTATTTTTATATTTTTTAGAAAGCAATTAAAATCTTGGTTTTGAAGGAGTGGGCGGAATTAGTTGTTAATCAACTAACCCAAAAACTAATTATAAAACTAAAATTAAACTAAAAACAAGAAAAAGTAAATTGGTGAACTTCTTATGATAGGAAAAGCGTGTTTACTTAGATTTAATTACTCACTAGTTATCTCCTATTGACTCGTTGAATTGTCACGTCCTTGTTTTAGTTGAAGCGTCGTATTCCTTATTATTAGTCGTGGGGAGGTGCCGAAGTCCCCAACTCTATGAATATTAGTCTCCCTTAAATCCCTTAACACCCATTAAGTTTTCTAGGATCTACAAGCCGCAATTCACGCAATAAATACAACGAACAAAACCAATAGTGCACTCTACGGTTGCATTTTTAAGACGTTCAAGCTAGTTACATATAAGAGGCCAGCCAGTTTTCTTAACCTAACGCGATAACAATCAACTAAACAAGAGACAACAAATCAATATTCAATAACTAGGTTTCATTAGATCTAAGCAAACACAAACAAACTTAAGCTAGCATGATAGATGGAAGAAAAGATAAACAATTAATCAAACAACACATAGACATATTGAATGATTAAACGAATAGCTTATCTTTAATAAAGCATAGGGTTCAAGGGTTGAAAAACCCTTACAAAGCTGCTGAAATTCGACAAGGGTTTTTTCTCCAAAGATGTCACACTTTACAATGAAAACTTTCAAAAATATATATAGGAATACAGTTCTGACGGCGTTAGGTTATAGCCTCTGACGCCGTCAACTCACCGTGGTTTAGGGTTTTGTTTGTGTAACCACCGCTCTGACGGCGTCAGAAAGGGATCTGAGGCCGTCACTTGTAAAATCCTTCTGAGCCATCTCTTGTTAGCATAAAGCGTGACACCCATGTCCACTTTACACCTGACGACGTCATGTTATAAAGCCTTCAAAATCTTCTAAGGCGTCACTTGTTATCTCAACACTAGAGATCTTCCATGAGTTTACAAAGGACGGAGTCACATTGTGTCTGGTGACGCCGTCAGACCTCCAAGTCTGACGTACTTTTCGTGACTTCTTTGTTTTCTTCACTTTATTGTCCAAATATGCTCCAAAAGTGTCGTTTTCCAAAATTCTCATCCCAAGTACCTAAAATACAAAAAGAAATGATTTGAGGCAATATTTGATCATATTTACTCGATTTTTGGCTTAAATGGCCCCTTAAAAGGTATCAAATAAATCCTTATTAATATTTCAAAATCCACCGAAATATCACGAGAACCGCGAAAAAGATAGGCTCTGAGGGGCGTACTAAAGATGAGTACATCGCAAGGGTGTGGGGAAAATTACTTGACCGGTGTAGCCAACGTAATTACAATAAATGTTTAAAACCTAACTACACGAATGTAGTCTCACTAGCGATCTCGGGATGCATCACGAACGCAAGTTCTATAATCTATATACTACCGGTACACTCATAAGCATTAAAGGTGAATATTTTTTCCTATATATCTAAAGGCGAACCTCACATTTTGGGGTGGAAATTTTTGAGTGGAAGGGTTTTTGTGCTAGCTATATAATTCATATCCATGAGACGCTTATTAAAACTAAAGTTTCACTCCTATATGTTGTAAAAAAAATTTAAATTTGGTGCTAAAATTGCCCTAACAAGTATCTTTCTTAGTTTTATTACACATTTACTCTAAGACAAAACAACTATCAAGAAAAGTTATAGTTTCTAAGGTATCCCATTTTACCCTTTCTACACTTAAATTGAACATTATCCCCAATGTTCTTGAATAGTATGAAAGTTATGATAACGGGAAAATAAAATAGAGAAAGAAACTAATACTCCCCTGTTTTGCTCGGCATGGACGATGTGAAAACATGATTAGATCTTCCTCTAAGAAAACAAACATGATAAGCTTCACTTCCAATGTATACTTTCGTCTTCTTGTCCAATATAACCTGTAATTCACTAAGAAAACGAAACACAAAACCTCTCATAAAATCGGCGGTAAACACTATATATACTAAAACTAAACTAGAAAGCAAAGTAAGATATAATGCTTGCAAAATAAATGTCTATAGATTCCTGGAAATTTAAAATTCTTAAAATTTTTCAAAAATTTAAATTCCAGCAGAAAAACAAAAATCTGGAAAACTGTGCTGCTACAGTGCCTGACGCCGTCGGGTGTTAAGCCTGACGCCGTCAGGTATGAGCTGACAGTATTTTTACATTTAGTTTTTGGAAAATTTCTGGTAAAATCTGAGTATTAAAACCTGGAAAAACTGGAGAACACTCATTGTGACTCGATACAAGCATTTGACTCTAAACAATCACATAAATATATGCTAATCATTACTTGTTATCTTTTACGTTCGAATTCTTTCTTTTAAACAAATATGTTCTTCCCTACACTTATCTTTTTATAAAATACCTTTATATGTATTTAAGACGAGGTTAAAAACAAAATAAAGTATTTTCACAAATTATATTCGAAACATGAAATATAAACAAATAAGGATGGAACATATATATGAAATAAAAACAAAATAAAAACAAACACACAAACAATTAAAAAGCTTGGGTTGCCTCCCAAGAAGCGTTTTTCTTTATTAACGAGTCTTGTAGCTAGACTCAAAGTCATGCCCTACTACGTGACTCCATCCTCCATCACGTTCTCAACGTCATCTTCTATCTTGGTTTTGTACTCCGGACCTAATTGTAAGCATTCTTTATAAAAACCAAATATCTTTCTCATCACATGGTCTACTCCTCTTCTCTTATCCTCATCATTCCTATAGTAGACCGATTGCTTAAGTTCCTTTTCTAGGTTTGGAAAAAGACGGAATTGCTCAATCTTATATGGCATTTGGTAGGCAATCTCGTCGGTTTCATCCGTAAATCTAACTATCCCTAAGGTTGGGTCATAAGTCATTTTAGAAACTTCCACAAATGGTTTTCTAAACACTACGTGAGATAAACAACTATCAATCACCGGCCGAATATCTTCAACAATCACGAAATCCCTAACATATGTGAATTTTCCTACATATACGTGCATTGCTTTAACTCTCCATACAAAATTATTCACCCTACCCGTGTTGGGATCTTTCCTAGGCCCAAGTTGCTTTTTCATTATCCAATTGTGGTGGATCCTATTCATGATGTTTATGGGGGATCTAAGGTCAATGTAAGCCTTCCACACATGCACGTGACCGAAGTTACATGGTATGTTTATGTTAGATTGGTCACCCATTTTTAGGATTGGTGAACTTATGCAATACGGTGTCTTAGGATCCTTAAATAAATACTAATGCTATGCGCATTCATCCTTTGTAGGAAACTTGTTGAAGTGATCTTCATCTACTTCTTCCACTTCCTTCTCATCATCTTTCTTAATTTCCTCCTTAGGATCACTTTTGTTCTCAATGACATCTTCGTCTTCTTCCTCACTACTCCTATTTGGTGGCACTAGAGTAATGGCATTAACAAAGTGAACATGTTTAGATGATGAAGGATCATTAACCTCGCTACCCCCACTTGTGCTTCTAGCAACTCTTCTTGACGGGGTCATCACTTGGTTGTTTAGTGCCTTCAACAAATTGTCAATCTTATTGGTCATCTCGCTTTGTTGTTGTTTGAAATCGGCTTCAAATTTAGACAAACGAGCTTCTTGAGATGCCATAAAATTGGACATAAATCCTTCAAAATTACTGGAATTGTTGGAAGGATTATTGTTGAAGGTACGGTTCGAAGACGAACCGTTTGATTGGAAACGATTAGGTGGATTTGAAAAATTGTTTTGAGAAGAATTTTGGTTTTGTTTCCACCTAAAGTTCGGATGATTCTTCCACGATGGGTTGTATGAATCACCATAAGTGTTTTGCTCGGGTTTGAAAGTGAACCACTTGTCTCCCGCTCAGTCGGTATGCGAGGATGCATAATTCGCAAAAGCTTGTTCGGGGAGTTCCATGCAATCACGAGTGTCATGGGGACTACTACACTAACTCACATGAAGAAGTGATTTTGTTCACTTGACTTGAAGGTTTTGGAGCTTCATAGGATTTCATGAGAAACTTGACTTGGTCTTCGAGTTCCATGATCCTACGGTTGGGAATGATTGAGTTATTCGAAGTAAAGGATATTGCCTTGACCATTTTGCTCAACTCGCGGGGGTCATTCCAACATTCGTTGTCATAGAGAGCAAGATCTTCTATGATTCCACACGATTCCTCGGCATTCTTGTCACGTAGCTTACCACCGGCCGCTTGGTCAATTGTTTGCCTTGTGGATTGATTGACATGATCGTAAAAAATTTGGACTTGAAGCCAAAGATCAATGCCGTGATGAGGGACTTTTTAGAGTAAGTCCTTGAAACGAGTCCAAGCCTCATAAAGAGTTTCACCTTGACATTGTTGGAACATCAAGATGTCATTCCTTAATTTGGTAGTTCCTCCCGGTGGGAAGAATTGAGCAAGGAAACGAGAGGTGAGATCATCCCAAGATGTGATGGATCCCGCGGGTAAACGCACAAGCCATTAACTAGCTTGGTCAAGTAGAGAGAATTGGAAGAGACGCAACCGTGTTGTCTCTTGAGTGTCAACATCAAGGTCTATGGAATCTACGATTTTTAGGAAATCCTTGAGATGTTGATTTGGATCTTTGAAACGAAGTCCATGGAATGCACATCCGCTTTGCACCAACCGGATGGTGTCGGATCGCAAGGGAGACACATTGGCTCTTTGGGGGAGCTCAATGGTGTTTCGATAGCCTTGGTGGCTAGGTCGGGAGTACTCACCTAGAGTACGGGCTCGAGGTGGGTCTTGGTTAATTGGTGGGTCTTGGTGTGGTTGTTGTTGGTTTGGTGGAGCTTGGTGTTGTTGGTTGATAGGTTCAAAGATGGCTGGGATACGAACAAAGGGAACGAAGAAAAGATAGACTAAAGAAAGCTAACAAAAAGAAAATAAAAATCTCACTTGATAGGAATCTAGTGAGTAGACCTAAAGAAGATAGAAATTGAACCTAAACAATAACTATTCCCCGGCAGCGGCGCCAAAAACTTGATGCGAGGATTGCGTCCACGCAAAAGGTTTTACTTCTCAAGGGATCTTGAGAAGCTTGCAATCCTCCAGGCAGTGTACCTGATTGTTGTAGTGTAGTATAGGTAGGTCCGGGGGATTGATCGTTCTCTAGGGGAATAGTGTCGTTAGGTCAAGATGTATGACGAGATAGGTCTAGAGGTGAGGGATGATTCTTTTTGTATTTTTTATATTTTTTAGAAAGCAATTAAAATCTTGGTTTTGAAGAAGTGGGCGGAATTAGTTGTTAATCAACTAACCCAAAAACTAATTATAAAACTAAAATTAAACTAAAAACAAGAAAAAGTAAATTGGTGAACTTCTTATGATAGGAAAAGCGTGTTTACTTAGATTTAATTACTCCCTAGTTATCTCCTATTGACTCGTTGAATTGCCACGTCCTTGTTTTAGTTGAAGCGTCGTATTCCTTATTATTGGCCGTGGGGAGGTGCCGAAGTCCCCAACTCTATGAATATTAGTCACCCCTAAATCCCTTGACATCCATTAAGTTTTCTAGGATCTACAAGCCGCAATTCACGCAATAAATACAACAAACAAAACCAATAGTGCACCTTACGGTTGCGTTTTTAAGACGTTCAAGCTAGTTACATATAAGAGGTCAGCCAGTTTTCTTAACCTAACGCGATAACAATCAACTAAACAAGAGACAACAAATCAATATTCAATAACTAGGTTTCATTAGATCTAAGCAAACACAAACAAACTTAAGCTAGCATGATAGATAGAAGAAAAGATAAACAATTAATCAAACAACACATAGACATATTGAATGATTAAACGAATAACTTATCTTCAATAAAGCATAAGGTTCAAGGGTTGAAAAACCCTTACAAGGGACGGCGTCAGGTTATAAAGCCTTCAAAATCTCTGAGGCGTCACTTGTTAGCTCAACACTAGAAATCTTCCACGAGTTTACAAGGGACGGCGTCACGTTGTGTCTAGTGACGCCGTCAGACCTCCAAGTCTGACGTACTTTTCGCGACTTCGTCGTTTTCTTCACTTTATCGTCCAAATATGCTCCAAAAGTGCCGTTTTCCACAATTCTCGTCCCAAGTACCTAAAATACAAAAAGAAACGATTTGAGGCAATATTTGATCATATTTACTCGATTTTTGGCTTAAATGACCCCTTAAAAAGGTACCAAATAAATCCTTATCATTTGCCTCAAATGTGATCTTCAACCGGACGAGTGGATAGTGGATAGCGGTTGCACTAAACACATGACCGGGAATAGGAGATTGTTCACCTCATACAAGGCGTATGACGACAATCAAGTCATATTTAGAAGCAAACTTAGTGGGAAAATCATCGGTAAAGGTAATGTCCTTCATGACTCTATAGAAATTACCAATGTTGAGCATGTTAGTGGTTTAAACTTTAACTTGATTAGTGTTAGTCAATTAACTGATGATGATTGTGAGGTTAAGTTTACTAAAGTAGATTGCACTGTTAGTAAAAATGGTATAGTATTAGCTAGAGGTCATAGGAGAAATAACTTGTATACTTGAAAGTTGGGAGGTAACTCCAAAAAACACATATGTCTTACATCCATGGTGGATAACTCAACGCTTTGGCATAGGAGGTTAGGTTACGCCAATATGAGGTTAGTACAAAGTCTAGCTTCCAACGAGCTAGTAAGGAATTTACCAAAGTTGAGCTTTGAAAGACATTATTGTGATACTTGTAGTCTAGGAAGTCAAGGACTTGCAAACAATAGGAATAGGAATGAAGTGTCAACTAATAGGGTTTTAGAGTTGTTACACTTGGATTTGTATGGTCCATCTCCAATCCAAAGCTATGGAGGAAACTTCTACACATTGATGATTGTCGATGACTATTCAAACTACAATTGGGTGTTATTTTTAGTGTCTAAGGATGGAGTCTTGGGAAAATTTGATATATTGAGGAAAAAGCTTGAAAACCTACTTGATTATTTTATTGTTTCAATAAAAACAAATCATAGTAGTTAATTTGATAAATTACAATTTGATAGCTTTTGTGAAGAACATGGAATATCTTATAACTTATCCGCCCCGTTCACTTCTCAATCGCTTGAGATTGTTGAAAGAACACATCGTAAGTTACGAAAGATGAGTCGTGCAATGCTTGACGAGCAATCCATTCCACAAAAGTTTTGGTGTCATGCCTTAGATAACGCGTGTTACATTTTTAATAGAGTTTACATTAGAAAGGTTACTAATAAAACACCTAATGAGATACTTAGAAATAAGAAGCCTTCCTTAGAATACTTTAGGATATTTGGTTGTAAAGTATTTATACTTAACTCCAAAGAATATCTCACCAAATTCGACCCAAAATCGTATGAAGGTGTGTTCTTAGGATACTCTCAAAATAGTAAAGCACACATAGTGCTTAATAAGGAAACAATGAGGATTGAGGAATCTCTCAATGCAACCTTTAATGAGAGCATGCCCGAGCCTAAATCATCTCCTTCTGTAGAAGATAATTTGATCAACGAACAAATAGTTCAAGATCAAGAAAGGTCGCCGTCATTACATGTTAATACTTCGGATGAAGGCAATCCTAAAAAAGTGAAAGAAGCGAGGGGTCATCCTTTAGAACAAGTCATTGGTGACTTGAATAAAAGAACACTTAGGTCACAAACAAAACAAGACTAGGTTTTGGTATGACATTTTTTCAAAAATCTAAATCATTTTTGGGATAGGTTTAGATGTTCATGGTTGACATGCATCTTAGGAGAATAATCTTTTAGGACATGTTAGATGTCTAGATAGTCGTTTGCAAGGCCCTTTAAATGATCTTAGAGCTTATGTGCTTATGTGACTAGGAATTATATGAAGGCATGGAAGGAAATTCAAATAAATGTTTTTCGAGAGGAAAGATATTTATCAATGCATTATTCAAACGATGATTGATAATATCCTAGATCCTACATGTCTATACAATTTGTGATGAGAAAGAAAATTTGACGCAAAATATTCTACTATATTTGCTAGAATTGAAAGTCATTTGTGTCAAATTACCACGACTAGATAAACTTTTAGATCACAACTTACACTTATGTTGAAGATTTTATATCTAACTCTACTTGTTCAATTTATGTGAAAATTGCATGCTATGTATTTAGGGTAGAAAAGAAAAGAAAAGAAAGTATTTTATGCAAGCATACAAACTACTTGCGTAGTTCAAGAGAATTCCCGTGGTTTGAATTCGGTATGGTATTGCATAACAAACTAAAATACCCATTTAATAGATTTAATAAGCTAAGTATTTCATCCGAAAACTTAGAAACTTATTTTGTTAATGCAAGTAACAAATAAAGATTATTAATATCGACACACTACACAACAAACTATAAACCGGAGATATCTTGCATTGTATATTGACTTTCTATACAATGTGTGATGGTTTATAGGATCTAGTTTGTGTACTTATTAAAATACACTTGATTTCTATACACATACAACTACATTCTTGAGATGATTTACATGAAATACTTGCACTTGGTTCATGTATGATGAGATGTAGGTTCTATATTATGTTTAGTAAAATCATTTAACTCCAAAATGATGATCTAGAAACTTTACTCATCCAACCATAATTGGAAGAATCATGCATGGCTTAACAAATTATGGTGCATGCATGATTAATTATGGGAACTAGCATGAGAAACTAGATCATCCAATCTCAACCAAATACAAACTAAAACACTCATGCCATCTCTTGAATATCTTACACCATCACATATGATATAGCATCTAAGTACATGATTTAGATGTCTTGACCATCCCTTCAAGCATCTAAGTACTTGGACTACAGCATTAATATGATGAATAATTCAAAATTCATACCTAACGCCCTCCTTCATCCCTATATAAACCTTTAAAATCAAGGCATAATACACATTTACTCTTCTTCTCTTAGTAGTATCACAAAGAAAACCTTACTACCAAAATTGAGTAGCTCATTCAAAAATGACTACAAAGGAAATTCCATTATCATTGATGAAGAACCTAATGATGAATGGGAAAACCCGTCGTTTGATGACAATAAAATTCTAAGAAACTATGTGATGAAGTGCTTATGGGATGGTCCCATATGGTACAAAATTGGGATGCCTCTCCCTCCTAAGCTTGATGTGTCAAACAATGATCATGCACGTAGGTGCAAATGTTGTTTGAAAACCATCAAAATTGAAAATGATCTTAAGGATCTTCAAGATGAGATGAGGGAGTTACACCTATCTTACAAAAACAACTTCAAAATGTTAACGAATGTTGTTAAAGATCTAGCCAAGGTTGCCGCCCAAAAGCGCAAGAAATAAGTGCGTGAGGGGAACCATTGTCTAAGGCTATGGGTGCTATGGATAATCAATATAATGTAATGTTTGGATTATGTCTTGTAGTTGATCTTTGTTGTTGTAGTATCTATGTGATCCTTGCTTGTGTTGGTAGTAATCTTGGTTGTATGTTCTATGGTTTCAATGAAATAAAATAGCTTGTGTATATTGGTGATTATTTGAGCACACATTTAACAAATAATTGCCCCATGCTCAACAAATGGATAATGGAGTCATAATGGACTAATAATATGTATAATTCTATGGACTAACTCTTGTTGCAAGTATCCAAATGGTCACCTAACCCATTTTGGACTTCCACATATGAGGATTGTTTGTGTGTTGCTTATTGGTTGTTTCTTTTGTAGCTAGGACACCGCAAAGGTGTGGCTCTTGACCCATGGATCCCCGCCTTGGAACAAGGGGGAGCAACGGTCTTGGGGGATCCACGTTCAAGGGGGAGCATGTTATCGGGGAATGAATGCTCAAGCTTATATCTAAAGATAAAAGTCCAAGTGATTCCCTCCTTTTTGATTCGACAAAGGGGGGAGAAAGAAAGCAAAGAGCACAAGCTTGGGTGAAGACCAATTTAAGATAAAGATCAAGGATTCACCAAATTACAAGGAAAGGTCAAGACGCAAGCTACACCAAAGGCGATCTTAATCTTCGCTATGACTTGTAATTTTATTTGCTTTCGGAATTTATTTGTCATCATCAAAAAGGGGGAGATTGTTGGGACAACATTAATTAGGTCTCCTCATGTTTTAATGATGAAAAATAAACCTTCACAGCACATAAAATTACAAACGATAGTCAAAATTCTCCCGACCCAATAACTGGGCTTGGCGGCGCCAGCAGGGCGCCAACCTTCTGTTTGGTTCGGAACGAATTTTGAAAGTCGGCTTTCCCCTTACCCGAAAAATGTGGATCTTTCAATACAGGTATGAATATGTTATGTACTTCATTGGGAACACTCAAAACGAGTTTTAGAATTAGATGGATCCAAATTTACAACCTCCCGTTTTTGGCAAAACGCCAACTCAAGTATTTTGATTAACGCCTCTAGCCAAGGCTTTTCTAAACCTAGGGGACTTATATATTTCACGTGACATCAAGTGAAAGTATTCATATGACCATAATCCGTGTCTACGTCTTCTCTAATCACGTAACGGGTTTACTCCCTTATTGGTCAAACTAAGTCAGAGGTCCCTTTGCGTAAATGCATCCTTTCCCGTTATGGGATATGCTTTACAATGATGCAAAGCACTTAGCTTAATTGCATCAAAGTGATTATTGATTATGTCGAGTCATGAAAATTCACGTATTATGAGATTATGAATACTCGACATTGAGTTACTTGAAATTATAAGTAACCTTTGATTTTCTCATTGAACACATAAACCATAATCATCTTTGTCAACTCTTTTCTTCCTTAATGACAAGATGATTAAGCCTTAATCAATCCTTTGATTAATCTCCACACCAAACTAATCCTCCAACCATTTCAAATCCCTTCCAAATCTTATCCCCAACATCCTCTAATATTCCTTGTAATTGCATGTACTTCTTGTCCCCTACACTCCCATACCAAATCTTTCAAACATTCTCTTTACCACATTTCAATCCAACCACTAGGATTTCACCACCTCATCATCTTCTTCATCTAACCCTTCATTTCAAAAACAAATAAACCTTTACAACAAACCACCTCACTTCTCATATCCAACATTCAAATTTCAAATTTGAATCCTAAGCCAAAGGCTCCCCATCTTGTCACCTTCACATCATTCTTACACACATACAACTCACCCTCTTACACATTCATGCTCACTTCAAATTCAAATTACACACACTTCTCTCACAACCCTTTCCTTCCCTCACACACTAGCCAACTCATTTCATCACATGGGTATTTCAAATTTGAATCCTCTCTTAGGCTCCCCATCACATTTAATCCAACTCATCACAACCTTATCTCCTCACTCTCCTCTCTCACATTCAAATTCAAATTTCAAATCCAAACCAAGGCTCCACCCCATCACATCATTCCAACTCACCTCAAACTCATCTCAACCCTTCATCTCACCCTCCTCTCAAATTTTAGCATATCCTTGGAATATTCTCTTCTTAACCCAACCATACATCTCATCTAACCCAACCATGGTTCCTTCTCAACCCAACCTCAATCTCTCACTTCCCTCTCACACAATTTGAATTTCAAATTTAAATTCTTCCCTCTCTCTATCTCTAACATACATACTTCCTTTCCATCCAAAGAAATATTCCATGGCATATTCTTTCTCTCTTTTCTATGACATGTGAGGAATACCCAAACTACCCCTATCCAATTATCCCTTCTACCCTTCTCTCTTTGATAATTGGTTTCACTAAAACACTTCACAAATCATTTTTACAAAATGGCTATTTGAGTTGGTAGACCTTAAGGATGAATAATGTTATGGTCAATGTGTGAAGTACAATTGGGGGTTTAGCAAGGTTGGGTATTTAAAAAACAAAAATCCCAATAAAAAGCTACAGGGGTCCTGGCGCTCCGACACGCCAGCAGCGCACCGGCCTCGGTAAATTTTTTCACTTGGGATTTTTGCCTATAAATACCCACCCTTGCCTCTTGTATTCCTCACCCCTTGCCATTATTCTTTCTCTCTAATTTCTTTTCTCTCAATCCTCTAATTATATCTTGTGTTCTCTTAATCTTTCACATAACATCTTTGAAAGAACACATCTCCTTGCAAGGGAAGAATCACAAGAACCTAACCCACTCATGTGATTGTGTCGAGGGTCTTCTTCTCTATACCCTTTCTATTACAATGAAGTCTCTAGGTTAGTGTAGGAAATAACCATATTGATTGTGTGGATCTATTCGGGTGGTCTTGGTTCATGGAAGATTAGATCCATGGTTGAAGAACTAGAGAGATGAGATGAACTAGAGAGAGAGAGGGAGACTCTTGAGAGAAAACCTGGATATTAGATTAACTATGTGTGAAGGTTACAAGAGTTCCAACCCTTCCCAAGAGTGGGAAGGGGTATTTATACTTACTAATATAATGCCCCTAGTGGGCTGTGGAGTGAGCTGACAGTGGGGAAAGCCCCGACCCACTCCACAAATATAAATACGACTAATACTATTAATACTAATACTAATAATACTAAGCTAATATAAATAAGCCTACGAGCTATGTAAATTCTAAATAGATACTCGGGGTGACCGAGCCTTCATCTGAATATTTATATTCCTAACAATCTCCCCCTAAGGGAGGTCACCCCGGAAATAATAACTTGAATTCTAGCATTTTATCTTCTGAAGTTGTCTTCATAGCTCGTAGTCTTTGATTCTTCATTGTCTTGAAACTTTGTGCATTCAGCAGTGTTCGTTTGATGACCGTTTGATCGTCTTGGATGATCTTTGAGTATTCTTCGACTTTATCATCCAATATTTGTTTCCAAGTCATCTTTCAGCAGTATGTTTCCTTGTGATGTGATATTCTTCGAGCCAACATGCTCACACTATTCTGGTGTCATGATCTTCAGCATCAGAGTTTGCAGAAGCTGTGTTAAAGGTCTTTTGGTTGATCATGACTTTGTTGAAGTACAATGATGATGTAGTGTGAACATGTGGTAGAGGATTGACATCTTGTCTGCAACCAGCTACAACAGCAACCAGCTACAGCATTCCACAGCTACAATCGCCAGAAGTTCCTGCATACGACAGTTAGCAATAAAACGTCTGGTACTTATAGGTTCGGACTTCGAGATTGTTAACAGCATAGTGTGAAAACTCTCTCTAATCCTTACCAAGACCGTTCCTAATCGAAAACCCACAGAGGGCTTTTTAAGATCGAACCGTAGCACATCAACAATTAGGTGAGTCGCTGGAGATCACTCCACGACTGTAGACCGTTGGAAACTGCCGTGACCACTAAGCGTAATCCATAAAGAATTACCGAAGTGACCTGCTTTCAGGGCTGCTTGATGTTGACCCTGGCAGGAATTTCCATTCAATCATTGAGAATTACATTTGTAAATTCCCTCATAAATGTTCTGGCAGATTGCTAAGATCTGCGTAGGACTCTTAAGTTTACAACTGGTGTCCTTAATGTTGAACAACCAGTGTAGAAATAATTCGTGTCCCTATGAGATCTTATTATGCATCTCGTGGCTCTAGACTCAATAGTGCGTTTTGATTTAGTGAGTGGAGGCTGGAGAGAACTGCCACCTTTTCAATATCATCTAACTCGGAGTGAGAGAGACGATAGAAATGTATTGAACTCCGTGACAATTGAAACAAGAATCCTTTGAGGGACCTTGAGTGGCTAGGGAGGGTTGTGCAGCGTATCACTGGGTCCATGATACTTTGTCTTCAATGCCAGCAATCAACTAAGTGATTCTGACAACATATGTATTGACCCGGTTTCTGCCTAAGTTGTAAGGAGGGCTATTTCTTTTCACCCTTTATCTTTACAATTCTTTTTCATTCTTCAACCCCTTCAGTGCTTACCGAGACTTCATAACTAACACCTTGTTGGGTTTATTCCAGTGTTAGCTCCATCTCAGTCGGTACTCTTCCCTTATACACATTTCTCCTTTTTAATCATACCTAAGGACTTCTACACTAACTAGTGGATTGTCCCTGGGTAGATCCCTCCGGCTCTGGCGGGATCGTGGGAACTTGAACCTAACCTTACCATCCTTATAACTCCATGCATTAAATAAAATGGTCGGTCTTTGGTGTACTTCCACGATTGCCATAAAGCCAAATCCTTGAAAAATCTCTCAAAGTGTTCATTATTCTGAAAACACATTTTTGCTAACACTTGAGAGTTTTATATTTTTCAAATGCTCCCCCTCAACATGTGCTCGGTTGATTGTTTTATAAATTTGCACATGTTAGGTAGAGCTCGCACTTTTTGAATTGATCAACTTTCAGTGAACATGACCGATTCGAGACACGCTTACATCACTGGTTAGACTAGCTTGAAATTATTACCCGGCCTGGTCAAGTTCACAGAAAGTTTCTCGAAACGGTACACTCTACTCAGACACATCTTTTTCGAGACACGCTTACATCACTGGTTAGACCAGCTTGAAATTATTACCCGGCCAGGATATGTCCTTTCGATTGATGACAACTTGTGTTTCGTCAATTCATTGGTTATGTCTGAGTCACGATCTCATGCGGTGCCAAATCCTTTTTGTCCATTTGCTCCCCCTCAATATGTGCATCGATATACGAAAGAGTTTAGCACATATGGGAGAGCCTAACGTTTAAGTCCAAAACATCACATTTTCATCAGGTTTCATATTTAAATCACATTCTCTCCCCCGATCAAAAATTTCAAACCTTTTGAGATTTGTGATCCCATTTGATTTAAATAAGTTAGAAAATGTGGGAGAAAATGTGTCCGATTTAATATATTCTGATGATAAGAACATACTGAGCTCCCCCTTAATCTAAGAGGGAGATTCACTGCTTTATATGCACAATATATTTATGACACAAATGATATTGACCTTTTTGCACAGATGATGTGATCATCCGCTTCTCTGAAGGAGTCATTGGTCAACATCGATTATCCATCCACCAACAAGAACGTCCAAGTATTGTAGATCCCCACTTGGCGAGATCGGAACAAATATTGCTTTGTTTCACTGAAGGTGGTGGTGGTGATGACAGTGTTGTTGTTGTTGTTGTTGCCGACGTTGTTGTTGTGGTGAATTCCGAGCCAATCAATAGAGTTTGAACGTCTGATCAAATGGTTAGAATGGGAACTGGCACATTCATTTTGGCTATGGAATCTGCATAAGAATATCAACACAGATATACATACATACAGATACACTATTCCTTAATAGCTACCCTTCAGCAGCTTGCCACATTATAATACCAAATTCATTTAATCAAGCCACAGTCAGGAAATACGTCAAACTACTATCTAGCATGAAGAGCAAGTAGCAATCATGAGCATGGCAATTCACACAGATTTCAATATTCATTTCAGGATCTTAGGAACATGATTCTATCATGATAGCTATATACCTAAGCGAATCCTGAGAACATATGCACAATATCAACAACAATTAAGCAGCAATCGACTAACAAGAGTCGAACAACAGTTGAAACTCATTCATTCAGATCATACACATGTCATAGGAGTATTCAAAAACATCAACTGCAACTGGTTTTCTTACTTCTTTTAGGTTTTGAGTCTTAAAGTATTTAGGGGATTACACGAGGATTCCAAAGTAACACAAATGAACCTTCTAGATATATAAAGCTAGGAAACTATAAGCACATTGCACATAATGTCCTAAACTTTCTAGCAATTCACACATTTGGCCATTTGATATAAAATTTTAGCAAGATCCTCTTCAACTAATACCCCATTAACTGCAAAACCATTTCAACAAGTATGAGTAAACCAAGAAACCCGTTTGATGATATAAAATTTGAATTCACTCTCCCCTCAATCAATGACCTAGTTAAAGATTTGTAGTCGTTGATTGAGTGACACATTTTATGCATAATCCAAGTATAAACAAATTTCATACAACACATATCCACCAAGTGTCTCACAAATAATTTTCAGAAGAATCACAGAATGAAAACTATTTGCATACACAGAAGATTTCTCTTCTTTTTCAAGAAATGATGCACTGAAACGTACATCAGATCGAAGAAACATGGATATAAAGTAATCCATGCCCAGGTGAACATCACCCAGTTGGAGGAACAACCGTCCTTTTGGCGACGTGCTTTCCCCAGTTTGAAGCGCGGGTTGCTATCTAAAGTAATAGCAAGCCATTTAGACATGTTTTATCAATCCATTTTAACTTCTGCTCGAGCTTCATTTAAAGACCCGTTCCATTATTGAATGACATTTCTAAGTCCGTAAATTTTATCGATAAACAGAAGACATGCCTAGGTGAAACTATTTTTGGTATTTTCTAATTTTTTAATTTTTATGGGTTTTCTGGTTTTAAGATTCTCTATTTACAATTAGCAAGATTTCTATATATCTATTTACAAAAAGGTATAAGATATGAAAAAGAATGTAAGAAGCAAAATATATACAAGGATACGAACCAGAAACCATTACTCCTCAGCATTCTGAATCTTCTCCGCATTCATCACTTGACTTGCTGAAGAGCAATGTGAGCACTTTTAATCAGGGATTGATTCTGGCTTTTCACTCTCCCCGAATTAGTGCTCTCCCCCAATCTGACAACCTTTCCTGATGAACACCCATAATAGGAAGAAGAAGAAGACTTTGGATGAACACCCATAATAAGAAGAAGTCTTTTGGTAACCAAATGCATGTCGTCTTTAGTCTTCTAACACTCCCCCTTAGGTCTCTTTTCGTAAGTTTAAGTTGAGCCTCAACTGAAATCTAGCTTAACCCCACAACTCATCAAACAAGAACTGTCATGAGGTTAAGCTAAACCACAAATTTAAGCCCAGTAACAACTTGATTTCAGCTTAACCTCACAACTCATCAAACAAGAACTGTCATGAGATTAGGTTAAAATCAAGTTGGACCTAACCTTAAACTACAGAACAACTTGAACCTAACTTAACTCCACAACTCATCAAACAAGAACTGTCATGGGATTAAGTTAAATATCAAGTTGTAAGAAAAGAACTCAACATTTTTGAATGTAGAGAAGACTGTAGACTCGACCTTCTTCAAGATTGCCCAATGTGGAGGAACATAATACCAATCATCTTCATCTCACCAAATGCCTTCCTGTAACCTTACATATAACCCATCAGCCCGCAGCATACACATGAGATGATAACACCCAACAGAGAATGTAGAGTAGACTGACGACTCGACCTTCTTCAGTCTTGAGTATAACAACAAAGTAACAAGTTGAACCACTGATCATCTATAGTATGTATCCATCCTTGGATATTAAGCCCTGATCACGTGAACCTGTTGTGCTTCCTTGATGTACACATTCTCTCTCCCCTGATGGTTACGATTAATCAGCCCATGACGTAACAGTGAAACGTAAATACCAAGGTAACAAGTTGAACCACTGATCATCTCTACAGTTATCAACACCGGAATAAATGATTACGCCGATCACGTGAACCTGTTGTGCGTCCTTGGTGTACACATTTCTCTCCCCCATGATGGTTACGATTAATCGGAATCATCATCATGATGTGTACATGCAGCCTAATGACGTGTACATGAAGCATCGACTAGAAACCCATTGTTGCTGATTGTACCAGCCCGTGAGAATATGTAGATTAGCATTCCATGACCATGTTCTTCAACACCTTGATAGACGGAAGAAGCAGTGTTGGAGAAACATGGTTTGCACGACTCCTGAACTGACATATTCAGGAGTCGTATGACCATTACTCAATCATCAATCAACATGTAGATTAATATTCACCCTTTCCCCCCCTCAAAAATTGCATATGCCTGCTAACTACAATTTTTGATGATTGAACTAGTGAATATGAATACCATCAACGGTAAGTAGCTCCACTTGACGGTTCTTGAAGACTGACATGTTGTTTATTCACCCTTTCCCCCCCTCAAAAATTGCATATGCCTGTCAACTGCAATTTTTGGTTGAATACGTGAATAAAAATGTACTCCAATATGCGCCGATCCACTTGAAGACTGACTAAGCACGGAAAGGGCATAAAACTTGTTGATGAGAATGGCCATAAATAAGAAGATTCCTCTTCTTTTGAAGATAAAGTGCACTCAAGCGTACACTTTTCTTTTCTTTGAAGAACGAGGCCTGCACTGATGTGTACAGACGTCATAATGTTGAAGAGCGAGGCCTGCACTGATTTGTACAGATGTCATTATGTTGAAGAGCGAGGCCTGCACTGATGTGTACAGACGTCATTTCTCTCTCTTTACTTCTTCTCTCATCTAACTCGTTACCAACCCCATTATCATTCTGTCGGCTTGATGTCGTGACCACTGATGGAGAAAACCCAATATGATGAACTTGATACTGAAGTAATATAACCCAAACTTGTGACTTAAACTTGTACTAATGAGTGACAAAGAGCGGTGTAGAGACTTCGTGCAACATCGAATCCCTAAGTACTCTATACTCTTCAACCAACCAACCATCAAGTATAAGACGTACATCACCTCTTGGAAATCCACAACTTCGTGTGACACTGAGCACTACAACGTGACTCCTTAAAGTGATAGTTATTTTGTGATAGAGAGAAAGACAAAATAACTAGATATCCAAGTCCTCGTCATTGTAAATGTTGAAAGCTCGAACAAGGATCTCGAAGAATCTTCATCCAACTTCCCCGATATCTTCAGATACTAAGTACACGCACCCATGAAATTTCACTTCAGCCTCAAATAAATAATACTGAACTAACCCCTTAGTCACATCTTGTCGATTAAATGCCTCGATCCAGCCATTTGTGATGTTATAGCTGAACTTTGATAATGGTTTTAACCCGATCATGGTCAAGAGCGCATAGCCCATCATCACGGGATTTTACAAATCTATGATCTAAACAGAGAAATAAGTTCTTTCGCGGGATTTTACAAAACCAAGAAGAAACCGTGAGATAGTAACAGATTGAATGTGGCATGACTCATTTGGTTTTGGTGAACATCAGTTTGGGTTAAGAATATCTTGAGAGAATTACAGTTCACATCACAACTTTTAAAACCTTTGTCCAACTAACCAACCTTGTACACAGATTAGTGACCACTTGATGAAGGAAACCCGATATACCAATATTGAAAACTGAAGTAGAAGTCCCCAAATTTGTTACTTAAGCTTGCACTAATGTTGGAAGAATGGTGTAGAGAGTTAATGCTCCAAGCAAATCTCTAAGAGCTCAATACCCAACCAAAGTATGAGACATTAACACCTCTTGCGATTATCGACACCGTCATTGACGTGTGACACTGAGTACTCCCATGACTCTTAAGTGATAGTTACCCCGACTGCTGGTAACTAGATAACCCAAGTCTTCAACTTAAAATTTTAAGCACGAGCAAGTTATCAATGAAGGTCATGCATCCAACCAACCCCGACTTCAAGATAAAATAAGTAAACGCCTTCGTGAAATTCAACTTCAATCACAAATAAAGAATACCTGATTAACTTCGTGATCATCTTGTGCTGTTGACTAGCCAGAAAGAGAAGAAACCTGCGCTAATTCTTAGAAGTGCCCATGACTCATAGTCAGTCCTATCAAACAAAGCTGTCTGACCCAGCTACTTTGGATGTGGAATAGTTGTCGTACTGTGTACAGGATTTTACAGTTCTTGAGATTTATCTGAGAAATAAATTCAAGAACTAACTGCACAACAGTAAGTATCAAACTGCTGTAGACTGAACCACTGAATCCTGAATCGCTACGATCTGACCCGCTGTAACCGAAACTGCTAAGATTCAAACCGCTGGAGACTGAACCGATACGATCTGACCCGCTGTAACCGGAACAGCTAAAATTCACATCGCTGGAGACGGAACTTCTAGGAAACTTGCGATAATTCTCCCCCTCAAAAAGGACATGAAATGACCTTTTTGCCAAAGCTGAGAGTCTGTGATGTTTATGAATTTGTCAGGCACAAAACATGGAAAGAGACAAATGAAACTACTGCAACGAAGATGGTGATTAAGACTCTCTTGTAGTAACCCCTTGCTTTCCTCATCATCAATGGTTTAGTAGATTAACAATTCATTGAAGCTCGTAATATGCCAAAACCGCTTGATGAAATGCATATGACTTTAAAGTGAGTAAAAGGTTAAAACATGTCTCCAAACAAATCACCTCTTGTCTTTAAGCCTGACTACCTCTTGAGAAGATCTTGAACAACAATCCCATTAGAAGCTTGAGAAACAACAATCACTTGATGAAGCTTGATAAAGAACAAGTCCGCGACTTAAACTTGCACTAAATTATGATTTAGAACCTATATTGAGCACAACAACGTAACTCCTTTAAATATAGGTAGTGATATATACCCAACCTTCCATCCTTAATTGTATATATCCACTTCGTGAACATCCAAGTCTAATCACCTTAAATTGCAAATTGTGATTTAGAACCTATATTGAGCACAACAACGTAACTCCTTTAAATATAGGTAGTGATATATACCCAACCTTCCATCCTTTATTGTATATATCCACTTCTTGAACATCCAAGTCTAATCACCCTAAATATGCTCGAGCAAGGGTCAACAAACATCGTGCATCCATCCACCCCGAGATGTTTGTGACACTAAGTACACCAACCCGTGAATTAACAAACCAATCAAGTTACCATAACTTCCCAATTCCTGCCGATCTTGAAGCACAAACATATCCCCAAAAAATAGTCAAACCCCGTAAGTTTTATTATGTCAAAATCCATGTCCATCCTACTTGTCCAAAATTAATTTCACGGGATTTTACAACTCTTGAGATTTAAACCGAGAAATTGAATCTTTCGCGGGATTTTCTAAAATCTACAAGAGAAACCGTGAAATCAACACGAGTAACCCAGAGTGAAGTGCAATATTAATATTCGAAATTCAAGTCACAGGAGTCAAATCACTACTTGATCAAATTGCAATAAATCAAGTTACAGATTGTCAATTTGCAACAAGTCAGATCGCAATCAACCAAATCACAATTAGTCAAATCGCAAGTGTCAACTCGCAACGTCATATCGCAACTGGTCAAATTGCAATCCGTCAAGTCGCAACAAGTCAAATAGTAACTTGTCAATTTGCAATTAACCAAATCGTAATTTGTCATCTGTAACTCAAATTGCAAGGATTAAATTGCATGCTTACTCAAAACGTGGCCACTAAGAGGACAATGCTACCAAATCCACAACTCTGAAATTACGTAGACCTTCATAAACCCAAATACTAGCCGTGACGTGTGCATCCATGTGAAATTTTGTAGATCCAAACATACCACACTTTTCACCATTTTGGTGTTAAGCTCTTAAGCCCAACTCCAAAAACATACGGTTGACAAACGATAACCCCGATCATAAGTAACCACAGCCCGATCCAAATCCACCTTTCACGTGTATTGCATTTGGTTAGCACAAATGCACATCCGGCCCAACAATAAGGATCCAAATCCAAACTTTAAGTCCACAAAGCCATTTCAAGCAAATTTTGGCAAAACAAGTTTCAGCCAAAACAAATTGCTCACGCCAACAAATAGTTCATGTGTACATTGGCCCAACTAGCCCATTTGTAAGTCCGGTCCAACCACTAACACCCTTATACGATCACAAACCCTAGTATTAGATATAAACCTAAACTTGTTGACTATAAAGAACCACTAATCCCCATCTTGTTTAACCCTAATCATAATAATCCGCCTCCCACAGCAAAAATGCTCTCACCTATCTCAACAAATCCGCCCCCAACTGCTCGTCTTCTCTCTATTTGCAGTCAAACACAACCACAAACCGATCATTATCTCCTTATGATGTTCAGGCAGGATCAAGATATGCGTCTTCAAGATCCATTGTGGTCTCGGGTAGGTGTTATGATGTACTTTTTATTTTTATAACCGAATCAAAAAGAAGATTAAAGCATTTGATTGTTTTGATTTTTCTTTTAATGTTCGGATATTAACATGAGGCTTGGTCCTCAACTTGATCTCAAAGAGTTGTTATTGTTTTTGTTGTTGTATTTAGCCGAAAGAAATAAACGGGTCTAACAATATTGTTAGAATTCGTTCTATTAATTTTTTTTTTCCGGACATTGAGAGGAAGTTTAAACTTCACAAAGATCGATGATGAGTTGAGTTCAAACACTTGAATCTCTAAAGATTGATATACACGTTTGAACAGGACTGAGATCTTGTTTGTTTTATTGTTCTTTTCGGTTTGAGTAGTGTGGAAGGGGAAATGGTACTGAGTAAGATTTAGGATTAAAATAGATAGTGAACTTGGTGTAGTGAAATAGATACGTGTAGTAATTTGGTTTGTGGTAGCTGGTCATTTTCACTTTGTTTTAATCTTGGACTGATGATGGTTATGGAACTGAGGTCAACGAGTCAGTGGTTGGTCTTGAGTAGACAAGCCGCATCCATGAACAAGTAGACAAACAGCATCCACAATCATACAGACAAACCGCATTCGTGAGCATTTAGCAAACTGCATTCGTGATTATACAGACAAACCGAGTTCGTGATTATACAGACAAACCGAGTTCGTGAGCATATAGACAAACCGCATTAGTGAGTATATAGACAAACCGCATTCATGACTATAGAGACAAACCGCGTCCATGAACATAGAGACAAACCGCGTCTTAGACAAACCGCATGTTTGACCAGTCAAAGCTGTCACTCTCACACTTTTGTCTTTTACCCCTTTTTGGTTACAATCCGAACTGCACCCAAAAGTACCCACAAACCGCATCCATGAGCATCATTCCTCCTTCATCAAACTGCTGCTCAAGAATCCATATCAAGCTGCTATCAAGAACAACCTTGACTTTTTGTTCGAACAAATAAATGCCCATATCAACCAAAGTATCAACCAAAGTACTAATGACTTTTTGTTTGGACCAGTAGTAAACACGTTTTCTCAGACCAAGCCGTCAAAGAAGAATGACTTGTAAGCAATTTAAACAAGGTTTCAAATTATTGAAGCCCAAAATACAAGACATGTTATGATGACCAGTAGCAGCTGTTAAGGCCCAACAGACCCACGAATCAATTTTTTGAACATGATGAAATGATTCGAACAAAAAAGTAGATGCAAACAGTTTGAGAAAAAAATTGTTCGAACCACACATAAAAAATCGAGACCACAAATCTAGGCACACACAATCAATCGGACCTAACCATGGCTCTTGATACCAATTGTAGGAAATAACCATATTGATTGTGTGGATCTATTCGGGTGGTCTTGGTTCATGGAAGATTAGATCCATGGTTGAAGAACTAGAGAGATGAGATGAACTAGAGAGAGAGAGGGAGACTCTTGAGAGAAAACCTGGATATTAGATTAACTATGTGTGAAGGTTACAAGAGTTCCAACCCTTCCCAAGAGTGGGAAGGGGTATTTATACTTACTAATATAATGCCCCTAGTGGGCTGTGGAGTGAGCTGACAGTGGGGAAAGCCCCGACCCACTCCACAAATATAAATACGAATAATACTATTAATACTAATACTAATAATACTAAGCTAATATAAATAAGCCTACGAGCTATGTAAATGCTAAATAGATACTCGGGGTGACCGAGCCTTCATCTGAATATTTATATTCCTAACAGTTAGGTTAGGGCTTGATTGAACAATCAAACATTTATTCATTCGATTTGGTTGTAAGGGAAGTCTTGTGTCAAGGTGACCAACCTAGATCATGGGAGATCTAGTTGGGGTTTTTGGGCTTCCGATGGGAAGTCTTAGTGGTCTTTGTGGTTAATTCGAATCACGAGTCCTTGATGGTGGTTTCTGAGGGCGGAACACCGTTGGGAGTAGCTCTTCTTTGTGAGCGCCGATCTTAGTGCATATCGGTGGAGTGAAGTTGTAACGGTTTATAGTCCACTGAAAGGATTATACTTAGTTAAGAGTATAGTGTCGTGGATTCACAACTGGACATACGGATTGTATAAACCCCCCATCCCAAACCAGTATATATCGTGGTGTTATTTACTTGCTTTATATACTTTGGTTGTGATTGTGTTAGTGGTTGTTGTTGCATAAACAACTTGGTACTCTTTGAGGCTTAAAGTTTTTAAACACCCAAAAAGCCGAAGATACCATATTCACCCCCCCCCCCTCTATGGTTCTATAATTTTTAATGATATTGTTAATTCAGCCTTTATGTCAACCTCTAAACTAAATGATTCAACCCTATGGCATGCTAGACTTGGCCATGTACACTTTAAGAGAATGCGAGATATGTCTAAGGATGGGTTAATCCCACCCTTTGATATGGATACTGAAAAGTGTAAAACTTGCATGATGACCAAAATAACTAAGAAACCATTTCAAAGTGTAAAACGTGAAACTAAAGTTTTGGAGCTGATACATAGTGACCTATGTGATTTACATGCAACTTCTTCATTGGGGAATAAGAAATACTTTGTGACATTTGTTGATGATGCTTCTAGGTTTTTTTATGTTTATTTGTTACATACTAAGGATGAAGTATTAGATAAATTTAAAGTGTTTAAAACTGAAGTTGAATTGCAACAAGGGTCCCTGATCAAGAGATTTAGGACTGATAGGGGAGGTGAGTACATGGATACTCTGTATTTTCAATCTGTTGGTATAATCCATGAAACGACTGCTCCCTATACTCCACAACAAAATGGTATCTCTGAAAGAAAAAACAGGGTACCAAAAGAAATAGTTAATTCCATGTTGTCTTATTCAGGGCTGAGTCAGGGTTCTAGGGTGAAGCTATGTTAACAGCTTGCTACTTATTAATTAGGGTTCCTAATAAAAGGAACAAGGTTACCCATTATGAACTCTGGACTAAAAGGAAACCCAACCTGAACTATCTCAGGATTTGGGGTTGTAGGGCTGTTGTAAGACACCCTGATCCAAAGCAGAAAACTTTGGGTGAAAGAGGCATTGAATGCATCTTTGTTGGATATGCAGAGCATTCCAAGGCATATAGGTTCTATGTTATTGAACCTAATGATTCTGTTTCAATTAACTCAATAATTGAATCAAGGGATGCAATCTTTGATGAGAATAGATTCTCATCAATCCCTAGACCAAGTCAAAGGATTCCAAATGGAACTGATGACATTGGTGTTTCAGAGGTCTCTGATGAGGTTGTGGTTCAACAACTTGAACTTGAGCTTAGAAGGAGCAAAAGGGTTAGGACTCCAAAGTCATTTGGACTAGAGTTTCAATTATATCTAATTGAAGGTACAAGGGATGAGGTATCTGACCAACACTTTTATTGCTTTAATGTTGAGGATGATCCCAAAACATTTGATGAAGCAATGAAGTCCCAGGATGTTGCTTTCTGGAAAGAAACAATAAATGATGAGATAGATTCTATCATGTGCAACAACACTTGGGTGTTGTCTGATCTACTACCTGGTTGCAAACCTCTAGGTTGCAAATGGATTTTCAAAAGGAAAATGAAGGTAGATGGAACTATTGAAAAGTTCAAGGCTATACTAGTCATTCAAAGCATTAAACAAAAGTCAGGGATAGACTCCTTTGATACTTATGCTCCAGTGGCACGTATCAGTACCATAAGACTGCTGATTGCTTTAGCTTTAATTCATAATCTGATTATTCATCAGATGGATGTGAAGACAGCTTTCTTGAATGGTGAATTAGATGAGGAGGTCTATATGAACCAACCTCAGGGCTTCATCTTGCCTGAAAATGAAAACAAGGTGTGCAAACTGATTAAGTCTCTATATGGACTAAAGCAGGCACCTAAGCAATGGCATCAAAATTTTGATGAAGTTGTTTTGTCTAGTGGTTATCATCTTAACCAGGCTGACAAATGTGTGTATAGCAAATTTGATGAATCTGGTAAAGGAGACATCATTTGTCTATATGTTGATGACATGCTAATCTTTGGCACTGATCAAGATCAGGTTGACCTGACTAATGCATTTTTGGCATCAAGGTTCTTCATGAAAGACATGGGGGAGGCTGATGTTATCCTTGATGTAAGGATTAAACATGAAAGTAAAAGAGTTTTTATCTCTCAGTCTCATTATATTGAGAAGGTGCTAAGGAAATTTAATTACTTTGATTGTACTCCAGTGAGTACTCCTATGGATACAAGTGAGAAGCTGATGTCTAACACTGGTAAGGTTATATCTCAACTTGATTATTCTAGGGTGATTGGTTGCCTGATGTATGCCATGACTTGTACAAGACCTGATATTGCTTTTGCAGTGGGAAAACTGAGCAGGTACACTAGTAATCCTGGTACTCATCACTGGCAAGCAGTTCAGAGGGTACTGAAGTATCTAAAGAGAACTATGGATTATAGTCTCTCATATACTGGTTATCCTTCAGTATTAGAAGGATACACTGATGCAAGTTGGATCAGTAACACTGAAGATAATTCGTCTACCAGTGGCTGGGTATTCCTACTTGGTAGGGGTGCAATTTCTTGGGCATCCAAGAAGCAAACTTGCATCACTATTTCAACAATAGAATTTGAATTTGTGGCCTTAGCAGCTGCTGGTAAAGAAGCTGAATGGTTGAAAAACTTTCTTCTTGAGATTCCATTGTGGCATAAACCTATAGCACCTATTTCTATCCGTTGTGATAGTGCAGCTACAATGGCAAAGGCTTATAGCCAAATGTACAATGGGAAGTTTAGATATTTAGGTGTCAGGCATAGCATGATTTGTGAGCTCATCATGAATGGGGTGGTATCTATAGAATTTGTAAGGTCTCAACAAAACTTAACTGATCACTTGACGAAGGGTTTGGCTAGAGACTTGGTTCTAAAGTCTGCTAAAGGGATGGGTTTAAAGTCCACCATAGTTGCTGAGCATTCAGACGCCCAATTCCCTCTGAAGGAAACTTTGGAGCTGAATTCAATGGGGAAAGCTTAATGGTCAGAGGCTGGAGCACATGTTTTATATTACATCCCAAGGTTGTGCTCGGAACCTGCTGAATAGGAGGATGAAGTCTTTACTTCTTAATGGTTAATTTCTCTGAAAAAGTGCTTGGCATGAGCATGAATAAAGAGGAACCACCTATGTGAATGTTGAGGTTTTGCCGCTTCATGGAGCTTTGGACTTTTGGCTCTTACAACATTTAAAAATTGGATATGGACACATGGCTTATTTAGTGTCAGAAGCGTTTAAGTGTTTGAAAACTTTGTGTTTATGTTATATTCAGGTATTCAAATGGGTTGAAGGGTTCAATTCTTAGAACACCCTAATTCTCGAGTATTTGAACGTATAATGTACTAAGATGGGAATTCAATCTTTAAGATATTTTCATTCATGCACGTGTTTTGTTTTATGTTTATTTTCATACAAAAGGAATTGTACTAAATTGGGGAGGATTGTTGAAAATTTAGTTCAATTGAGGGATATGGTCATACTTGGAAATGGGCTTGGAGGTAAGTAACAATTCATAATTTTGATGTTATTATTTAATTATTTAATTTTACTTAATATTTATTTTAAGTAAATTTACTCTTGCGAGTAACTAAATAAGTTATTCCGCGTACGTCGTTAAACGTACATTTAACTCAAACCGACACCTGACAATACCCAGTATAATTATTTTTATACATTTTGGTTCCTTACAATCATATTTTTAATATTCCATTTTTACTTTTCTATTTTTAGTTAAACTTTGCACATTTTGCGTTTTGCGCGTTTTCAATTTTTAAACATCAAGTAATCACCGAACAAGCTCAAAGATCACCTAAAATGTCAAAATAGATTTTCTTGACAAGTTTTAACATTTTTGTAAGTTTTTTATTTTTTACGTTACCCGGTTTTAAGTTTCGCATATTAAAAACTACACGTTTGCAATTACCGGGATCAAACTATACCCTCTAAACCCTAAGTTATCAATAAAAAGCAAAATAAGATACATATTCACCTCATCTTATCCCTTGTGCCACGTTTTATACATCAAAGACACTTTGCGACAAGTGTCTAGACACTTGTTACACCCGTTATGCATGTATGCACTACCAAGACCTCCATCTCATCTCACTCTCTTTCATTTTTCACAAGAAAACTCACACTCCATCCTTTCTCTCCTGGTTATTTCGAAATCCCATCACCATCACCATAACCAAATCCATCCTTTAATTTTTATAACTAGTTTCTTGTATTAACATTGAAGGCTTAGTTGGTACATAAGAGTTCTTGTGTTGTTTTGAAGATTTCTTTGGTTATTTTCATCTCATCCTTGTAAGGAACCATATTATACTCTCCTTTTTAAATCTGATGTCATTTTTACTTTATATATTTTTCATATTTCATATACTTGTTGTATTAATTTATGCATTGAACATAGCTTAAAATACTTAAAACTATAATTGGGAATGGATTTGCAAAGACCATTTAGACCAGGGACGGTTCTCGTAATGTTGAATCTAACACACCTGCTAGATCTTTGAGCCTATGTGGATCGGTAGGATGCCTATGTAATCACAAGCACACTACAAGAGAATCTCTGAGTACGAACAAGAAAAGAAAAGAACTAATGCTATGATCCTCTATGGATCGTATAATGAACTAAAAGATATTTTATTGAAGATTGTTAAGTCGTAAAGAGATATCAAACTCATAGACGGGATGTTTCTTTTATAATGATAAGAAACCCTAACCTAACCCGTCATACAAGAAAACGTGTGAAGAGATAAACATGATCTCTTCTAAAAATAAATCTAACAAACATTCTAAACATACGGGATAACAACTAACAATACCCGCAGTAACAACTACTATCAGCAGAAACAAGATAGAACTATCAGCAGCAATGAGCTTTAGCAGGAACCACAGCTATCGGCAGGAACCAGCTTTCACTATCGGCAGCAACAAGAAATATCTTATTTCCGAAATTCCTAACAATCCTCCCCTAATCTTGAGGTTGACTAGGTTAACCGACAAGATTCCCTAAGTGTTCTTTGATCTCTGAAAGTACTCTGAAGTCCATAGGGAGAGGATTAATCCAGCAGCAGCATCAGTAAGTAACCAGCAGTAACACTTGAAACTTCCAGCAGCAACTTTGATAGTTCAGCAGCAATAGGAAATTATCTTCAAAAGAAAATTTAAGCTGGTCACCATGGCATTCTGGATCTTGGCTGCTACTATGACAATATGTACATCAAATCACTTAAGTTTCAGACTATTCTCATCACATCCAGGTGTGTTAACTTCTGTGAGAGGTGAATCATTGAAAATTAATGGATTTGATGTCTCTTTACCGATAGCCATCACTACTGGAGTAGCCAATGTTTAGGTGTGTAAGACCATGGTACATTGATAACCATCTGATTTTGAGTAAACCAGCAACTGTAAACGGATTTGAGTTGTCTTTACCTGTAGCCGTTTGCTCAGGACTAGCCAATTCTTGGTTTCAACTGAACCTTGGTGAATTGAAGACCAAATATGGATACCAAATGTCTTTACCACAAACCATACTTTTGTGGACTAGCCAATTCTTTGGATCCCATACAGGGTTACATCCATGGTGAATCGAGAACCATTTCAACTCTCAGGAATGAACCATGGGTGAGTTGAAGTACCCTATAGCTTTGAGCAAGCTATTACAGCTATCAACGGATTTGATTATCACACCAGAGCCGTACCCTCATGGTGAGTCAACTCTTTCTTGTCTGTGAGACATGGTGAGTTGAATACCATTTGTTGTGTAGGTGTAAACACCAACACTGTACCTGCAAGGTGTTGCTTAAAACCAACTTATTAGCACACAAAATATACAAGAAAGTTTTTTTTTTTTTTTTTTTTTTTAACTAAAAGAATAAACATAAATCAAAGAAGAGAAAAGAAAATAAAACTAAAAAAATAAGACAAAGAAAATAACAAAATATACAAGAATACCATAATCAAGCAGATGATCCTTTGGCTGCAGAAAGCTGGTTTCTAATGAACCTGACCAATTGTTCAGCAGTTGTCAAGTCATTTCCAATTACATACTTCCCAACTTGCAGCTTACACTTAAGCATCCTCTCCATCAGATCTATGGACAAAGCATAGGGAACATCCACAAACATGGAAAGCACCTTCCCTGTAACAGTTTCCAATACATGAACCTGGGAAGTAGAATACAATCTCCAACTGTGTACTCTCCAAAATTGTTGATTAGCCCACACAGAATGAGCATTGCCCCCCTCTCAAAGAATCCATTAATACTTTCAAATCCCCCCAAAGAATAAGACCAATCCCTGTAGCTTGATGAGTTTCATAATGCTTAGTCACCATACCATAGAGATGTATCAAATCTTGTTTGTCCACTTTATTCAAAATCTCCCTAAGGAATGTAAAATGTTTTGTTTTCCCATCAAAGGTGTACAAGGCATGGATTTCTCCTTGAGGTATAGGAAGAACCTTCCAACCAGCAATATGTGACCAAGGGTGAGGAGAATCACCTTCAGAATCACTTTCAGAATCAAATTGAATCAAGTCCTGATCACTCATATCAGCAAGAGTCTTGAATGAAGATTTCATAGCATGACTCTTCTTTCTGGTCCTTGGAGTTTGAGAGGAGAGGTGAACTGTTGAAGGTGTTACATCAGGAATATGAACCTCTTGTGGTGCACCAGATGCATCAACAGAAGGATTTGTAGAAATAGATGTGGTATCCTGAGAACCTTCAGTAGGAATAAAGGAAGATGCACCAGTCAATGTCTCTCCAGACTTCAGTTTCTTTGTAACATCAGACTCTAAAGATAAAGACACTCTTTTCTTGCTTTGTTGAATGTCTGTCTTGACTGAAGAATTTATCCTTACATAAGTATCAAGGAACAGCTTTTGAATTGCAGCATCAGTCCAACCTTTGAAGTCACTGAGCTTGTAGTTAGCTTGATTCTTCAGATAGTCCTTCATAAAATTGACATTATCTTTGTTTGTAGGCATCTTATAACCTGACTTTTTCCTTTCACTGATCCTATGCATCAAGTCATTCCAAGTGGATGCTCTATGAGTCTTTAAGATAAATGCCTTGAGCTGGTCTGACTTTTCTTCCATACCCAACTCTGAATCTTGAAGAATCATAAACCCATGAGCTCTAATAATCATGTCAGAAGCCAACAAGTATTCAACTTGCTCACTGAACTCTTCTGAAGTAAGATCTTCTGATCTTGTGCTATTCATAATCCCAGCTATGTTCCTCTCATCAGCAGACATTTTCCTTGCAAACTCCTCATCTTGAGCAACCTGAGCTAGTCTAGCTTGTTCAGCAGCAATTTCCTGTTCATGCATCCTTTTAGCTATCTCAGCATCATGTTGTGTTGCAGCAGGAGGAATGGTGTCACTACCAGCAGCAATGGATGAGCTACCAGCAGAATTACCAGGAGCCTTAGGATCAGTAGACACACTACCAACTTTAGCAGGAACATCAGAGGCAACACCAGAGACATCAGCAGCAATGGTGGATTGAAACTTCTCAAAAGCTGACACTCTTGAGGGCTGCTTGGTCCTTGTTCTTGTAAAAGCCTGAGGTTTTGTAGTTGTTGAGGGCTTAGAAGAGGTAGGTACTTCAGTGTGTGTACTATCAAGAGAAACAGAAGCCAACACATCTAGTCCATCAAATGATATATCAGCCTGATCATCCTCAGACTCAGAAAGCACAACCCTTCTTTTCTTCTGTGGATGTTGAGCTTCTAAAGAGCTGATTCTTTCATTGAGCTTTTGGATAGTCTCACTAAAAGTTTCTTTGGTAACCTTGAGTTCCTTTTCCAAAGTCTCCACCTTCTCACTAAAACTCCTTTTGGTCTCTTTAAGCTCTGACTCCAATGCTTCAATCTTCTGCATAGACCTGTCAAGTAACTGGGACATAGAAGTGAGATCAGCAGCATCCTCAGCTCCACCAGCAGGAATGCCTGAGGTGTTAGGAGCTTCATTGGATCTAGGTGGAGAAACATGAAATTATCCCCCTGTATGGGTGTCATCACTAAAAGGCTGCCTAGTAGGACTAGGAGATGAAAGCCTTGAAGCAGAAGGCATATCCATTGAGGGTGTGGGTTGGACAACAGGTGGGACAACTGTGGTGGTCTGGACAATGGGCTCATCAGGGACAATAGTCTCAGGTGTGGCTGGTCTAGGTGATGGTGGTAATGGGTCATCAGCAGCAACAGATGCAGATGCATCAGCAGCAACTGAAGTCCCTTCACCAGCAGCATTGGATGCACCAGCATCAGCTGCATTGGGTGATGGTGGGACACTGTCATTGTTAGCAGGATCTGGGTTGTCAGCAGGATTGGCATTGTGTAACATGGCAGGTAATAATGGCAAATGTTGGCCTGCAAAATTCATCTTCATCATTGCAAACATTTTAGCAGTCATCTGATTCACTATCTTAGGGGATGGGTCATTGGTCTGAACACCTAAGATAATTTGAAGAAATCTAGGATACATTAAAAATCTGTTTTTATCACCAGTGATATTTTCAATCATCCCTTCAAAAATATATTTGGCCCAATTATATATCCTACCCTGTGACAGACAAACAAGACCAGACGCAATGGGACTAGGACATTGGTCCCAACCACCGGTCTTTATACTCATACACTGGAGTAACGTATGAACAAGAAATCTCCATTGAGGAGACAACTTATTTTTATAAAATGTACAACTACCAGTGACAGGATAACCTATGGCAGACATACCATCATTGATTTCTTGCCTGGAAAGATCATGCGCCCCATGCTCCTCAGGAAATCGGAGTGTACCCGAATCAACCCCTCAGTAATGATGACTTCATGCTCATCAATGGTGGCTACGATGTCGTCCTCCCTTCCCACAATGTGTCTAACCCTAGCTGTTGCCCAAAACTGCTTAATGAGCGAATCATACACCGTTACAGGACAATGAGTGAGTGCATAGTTAATAGATGACCCACGAAGAAAAGCTAACACCTCATCATAACCATCACTTTTAGAAGAAGACTCTAAGTATGCAACCTTGTTGTGATCATCCTTGTAGCGAAGTGTTGTCATTGTATTAGATGAATGAACTATGGTTCGAAATGACAAAACAATGAGTTAGGGTTTGAAAGGATTTTGAGAATCTGAGATGTGAGAAGTGCAATTTTAGGTTAGGTTGCCAATTATGGCAATTTAAATTGCTGCAATTCCGCGCACGTATCATTGACCAATTGACTTAATGAACTACCCCAAATTTAACATAGTCAGCAGGAACCATTAGTCAAACGGCAGGAACACTTGGTCAATCGGCAGCAATAAAGTGGTTTGACCAAAGTCAACCATCCAAATCCAGTCATTAGGAATAAACCGCCTGAATTAAATCTCAACACCAACCAACAATAAATTCGCACTAATCACCTTCTCATTATATAAGCCTCAAATCAAATAACTTCATTATTACAATCCTAACCAATAATCTTCAAATCAAAGAAAATCATGAGTTCATCCAAAATTCCCATCATCGAAATCTCATCAGACTCCTCCTCCTCCAACGAATCAGGATGGGAAAATTACTTTCCCCCGACTGCATCATCTTCTCAAAACAAAGGTAAGGCAAAGGTTGAGGAGGATTCATCTGATCCTCTTCCATCTACTCCTTCGTCATTTGAGTACTCTAGCTCTGATGATGAAGGATCATCAGAGCTGAAGTCCTTGACTTATTATCAGGGTGAATGGGAGACATATCCTCCCAATTTTCCCATCACAGATAAGCTAAGGGAAGAGATGAAAAAAATGTGGCTCTGCTTAGTGAAGAGATGGAAAGGACTGCTGCTACCTTTTACAAAGAACCGGTACCAAAAAGAAATCATTCAACCCCAATGCCGAGCCAGCCAACTCCTCAGCCAAGCCAGCCAACTCCACAGCCAAGCCAACCAACTGCAAGGTTACGCCCCAGATCACATCAGAGACAAACTACCCCAAGCTCTTCAACTCCAATGAGAGATCATCCAGCCCCTGAACCAAGACAGCCACTCCCAGTGGTGTTGGCACTTCCAGCCCCCCATGTGTATGAAGAAATTAGTCGTCAGAGGGGTAGGAGGTTCATGCCTGATTGTATGGGTAAGGGAAAAGGGAAGATGGAATAGGTAGTGGGGTTGAGAAGCTTGTGTCTGTAGTCTGTTGTATGGTTTGTTTTATGAAGCTATAGTCTTTTGTGTTTGGATGTAATCACCTCAAGAAGATGAATGGAAGTTTTTATTTTATGTTTTATTTCAAGCAATGAGAATGAGAACTGCAAAACAAAGTTAGTAGAACAAAACACACTAAAACCTGCAAAACAAAGTTAGTAAAAGACAAAACATAAAACATAAAAGAAAACAAAATTACAAGCATTAGCCTCCCCTCAAAACCAGCAAAGAAGTATACAACAACATGATCAGACAAACAGGACAATTACCAAGGAAACCATGGAGAGTAAGCCATTCCCCCTCCAAAGATTGGATTATAATAAGCAGGCCTGAAATCCCTCTGATAGGATGAGGAAGCACCAGCAGGAATAGTTCCCTGACTATCAGCAGCAACAGGCTTAACTGCAGGAACAGGTCTATCAACAGGAAAGGGAGCTCTATAAGAGTTCATTCCTGCTGCTTGTGGAACATATGGTGGTATTTGTTTAACATTTTTCCACAATGATCTGGTCTGTTGTTGCCCACCATTCATCTTCATTCTCTTCTCATGATAATCACAATCTTTAATGAGATGATATTGACTACCACACACAAAACATGTCTTCTTCCTAACAGCCTTGATCTTACCAGAACTTTTCTTATTACAGACAAAATTATCACTACTGGAACTAGAGACAACAGAGTTAAGTGAGTTGTTGTCATGGGAAGCTAATTTTGTATTAGTTACTCCAGAAGTGAAGTCATGAGATTTGGGTGAGGTTGACTTGACATTTGAATCACATGAGGTATAGTCTGTGGACTTAGATTCATAGGACTTGTTACTTTTGGAACAAGAGACAAAGTCATCAGACTCACACTCAGAATCAGATAAGTCATTTGACTTTTTCCCATATGTCATGTGTGATTCATCTGAGTCAAGGTCAAGGGCTGAGTGGATAGGAACAGGCTTGAAAACACCTCTTATAGGTGGAGGAACTGCATTCATCCCTCCTTCCTTAACAAACTTAACAGGAATTTGATAATTAACTTCCTTAGGGGTAGGGTCAAATATTCTAGGGTTATAATCCCCAACATCATATCCCAACCCTTTCTTACGCCAACCAGACTGATTACCATTATAGTTAACAAGATATTTTTCTGATTGTTGCCATGAATTTATCCTAGCCACTTCACTATCCAGTTTAGCCTGTAATTCCTGATTTTCTAATTTCACCTTAGCATGTTCTCTCTCAGAATGTTTTAGACAGTTATTGGAGTTCTCTAAGTCTCTTTCCAAAACCCTTATCTTTTGTTCATATGCTAGCTGATTAGCTTCATGCCAAGCCTTTTGTTTTTCCACAGTTTTAAGAGCCTTTTTATAAGCTTGAATTTCTACAAACAATTTATTATATTCAGGCTCCATTTCATCAAACTCTTTCCTAAGGTTCAAGTACAATTCATGACACCCAAATTGACAATGTTGTACCTGATGAGAGGCACCCACAAGAGCAAATTCTTCCACTTTATCCTTTGCATTATGAACCATGTTGTGAGTTTGGTTGAGACTATCAGCATCAGCAAGTTCTGTCCATTTTCCCCTTGAGTTAAAAGATAGCAGGGTTCTGACTTTCATGGTCTACCTTTCAAATTTATCTGCTGATCCAGACATAGTGTAATGGTTTAGAGAGATAGTTTTGTGAACTTTTGCTTCTTGATCAGAGATCCTCACGAGGCTCTGATACCACTTGTTGAATCTAACACACCTGCTAGATCTTTGAGCCTATGTGGATCGGTAGGATGCCTATGTAATCACAAGCACACTACAAGAGAATCTCTGAGTACGAACAAGAAAAGAAAAGAACTAATGCTATGATCCTCTATGGATCGTATAATGAACTAAAAGATATTTTATTGAAGATTGTTAAGTCGTAAAGAGATATCAAACTCATAGACGGGATGTTTCTTTTATAATGATAAGAAACCCTAACCCTAACCCGTCATACAAGAAAACGTGTGAAGAGATAAACATGATCTCTTCTAAAAATAAATCTAACAAACATTCTAAACATACGGGATAACAACTAACAATACCCGCAGTAACAACTACTATCAGCAGAAACAAGATAGAACTATCAGCAGCAATGAGCTTCAGCAGGAACCACAGCTATCGGCAGGAACCAGCTTTCACTATCGGCAGTAACAAGAAATATCTTATTTCGAAATTCCTAACACGTAATTTCTGCACATAATCAATAGACTTTGAGGCTTAGGTAAAATTATAAGGCTGTAGATCTATCTCTTAGCTTCGATTTACCGGGTGGTTGGTCCCGTGACGATACCCGATGATTTAATTAGAAAATAAAAGGTAAAACTTGTCGGAAAATGCACACCATATTTTAAACGTAAAAAGTTCATAGATCTACTCATTTTTGAGACTCGGTCCAGTTATATGAAATGAAGGTAACACTTTAACTTGAACGTAGCCGAAAACCCCATGTAAAACGAAGTTACGAAACTCAACTTATCGCAAAAATGGTTAAACTATTTGAAACTGTCCCATATCAGACTTGACATATAAGGGTAAAATGGTAATTTCACTTAGGTTATGCAATTTTAGAAGCCGTAAGACCTCCAAATCTGATTAGTACAGATTAATACCTTTCCGAAGATATAAAATTTGAAGTAATACTCCTTACGGTTTAGGAGAAACGGGACTTTTAGTAACGAATATCCACTTTTTATCAAAACCCGCACTTAACCTAAAAATTAAATAACTTATCAAATTTACTTAAAAATAGTCAAACATATTTTATAATATCTATAAACATTATTAAAAAATAAAAATATTGATGTAACTATTTTATAAACATAAAATTTGGTAAACTATAACACTTGATAAATTTTACACTTACCCGAAGTGGTAGGACCCACTTTCGAGAATAAACCCGATAATTTATCTATAGACAAAATGACCACATATTGATATATTAGGATACCTTGAGCTGTAGAAATAATATAAAACCCAAACCTCGGACAACTTATAAATTAGGCTCGTAACACTTTCACAACTTGTCAATTTTAGTCCATGTCACTTTATAAAACTTAAATACGCTATGTACAATTGCATGATTGATATAATATACTTACTTGCATTCATACTATATTATTTTAAAACCTATGATGCAACATATTATTTTTAGGTTGCTCGTAAGACAACTCGGTTTCCTCATTCCTTATTTACATGTAGTTATTTGATCTTTGGTGAGTTCATAGCCCCACTTTAACTCTTTAAACTGTTTACAAACCCATTGGGGGAGATACAAGCTATTTTACAATTTGGACACAAGTGCTTTGAACTGTATGCTTACTTGAATGTATTATTGCCTAAGTACCGATATTTCCAAAATTAAGTCCCTAGCATCATGAACCATTAATCATTTCCATGTGAGCGCGAATATTGTGAATAGGCCTATTGGGATTGACGAATCCCGTTTGTGTTGATCAGATGGATATCAAAAATGCACTATATTTGAATACCTAGGTAAAATGGCAAATTACCTACTAAGGCTTTATTATCATCTCTATGATACACCCAGTTAACGTTTTGAGTGTCATGAGTTTAGTGCAATAATAACTGCTTTATCAATTGTCTCTTAAACTTAAAATCTTGTGGTCCATTATTTATATATATAAACCTATGAATTTCACTCAATCTTTGTGTTGACTTTTTAGCATGTTTTATCTCAGGTCCTTAAGGTATTTGGCAAGCACGAAGTCGCACAGAGAATGTTTTGATGGCTTGCATAATATTATCATTCGATAAAACTTTATAAACGTATATGTTTATGTGTCATGTACTCTAAAACTATTTGGGACCTCTTGTAATTCTGATATTTTATTATGATCGAATAATAAACTTTTAAAAACGTCTCATTTAGAGTCTTTTTTTATGATTATGACTGTTGTACTAATAAGTAGCACCCCAATGATATTACATTCCGCTACGATATTTTGGGGGTGTTACAGATTGGTACCAGAGCCATGGTTATAGAGAACTAGGTCGCATTTTTTTAGTCCTAGACTATAACCGCTTTTTATATTTTAACTACTCCACTTTGCATTGCCTTACACTCTTCGTGCGCTTACACTTCCCGAACACTTATGCACAATTTTATGCACCATTATTCTATTTATATATAAAGAATATTTATAGATACACTTGATTGACTTTGATCACTATTTATTTATATAAAAGTTTGATTGATTTTGATCTCTTATACTCGTTTCCAGAATTTCATGTCAAATCTTGGTCTTCCACGATCATATATCTACTATTACATTTTTTTTTAATCTATAAAACTTTTTCAAGACATTGTAATTGATTACAATGGTCTCATTCATTATTATGACATTGTAAGTGAAACAACGGTCTCAATTAAATTCAAAACATTGCGAGTAATTCCATGATTTGCTAAAACTTTTCATGATCTTTCATAACATCGTTTTACATAAACCCGTTACAGTCTATCGAATTCCCTCGATTGTCTTACTATCTGTCTTTAGAGACGAGTTTGAACATTCGTCTCACACTCATGGAACATATATATCGCCTCGTAAACCATCGCCTAAAGACAAGCGGGTTGATTAGAACTTGAATTTAACGTACCGCCTTGGAACACCTACTTTCGGAACACAACTTTATAATATCTCATTCTTTTTCACTCCTATTGGTTTTGAAGAATCACACTGCTAGGAAGGTAACGCCGAAGCTTGATGGCAATGTTTAGCCTTACTTAATACTATCTTTCGTTTCCAAGGACAAATTGGAGAACTTGTCGGCCACCATTCTGACACCTACTTCACCAACCTACATACTGATGTCCGATAGTGAGACAGAGCCATTCGAGGACAAGGCTATGGAGTGTGAACCCAAACCATAAAATCACTCACTCGAAGAAGAACCCCTCGGAAGATGAGGAGGAGAACCACTACTACACCTACTCCTCCCACCCGACCAGAGTTTATCACCAGAGAGCCTATCCACCACAGCATCCCATCGCTGGTGACACACATGGCACACATGAGAGATATTACATGAGATGTGATGGCCAACCTACAGTCTCGTTGGAGCAGAGTAAAGCTCGAGGAGCCAAATACGGATCTTACTCAATCAATATTCGTTATGTTTATTGACTTTACCATTTATTATTTGTTTCATTTATCCTCAATCAACATTCGTAATACTCAATGTCTTTCTCATTTTATGTTGTTCTTATTTAACATACATGCTTACAATGTAATGCTTATCTCATTTATTGTTGGTCCCCATTCATTTCAATTAGCATTCGCAATGCTTATTGTCTTTTTCACTTATTGCCGTTCTCATTAATTGTTTACTCTCAGTTAGCATTCGTGCTGTCAGTTGTCTTTTATTATTCGTTCTCATTTCTTCTCATTTAGCATTCATGATACATATTGTCTTTCTCATTTATTGATTTTCTCAGTTATTCTCACTTAACATTCGTAATATTTACGGACTTCATCATTTATTGTTTGATCTCCTTCGTGACACTTATTGTCTTCCTCATTTATCGTTTGCTTTCACATTTATTGTCTATCTCATTTGTTCTTATTTAACATATTGTAATGCTTATTGCTTTCTCAATTCTTGTCCATTTCACTTAATCTCTCTTAACAATCATGATGTTTATTATCCTTCTTAGATATGGATTTTCATTATTCATTCTCATTTAACATTCGTAATGAATATTATATGTCTCATTATTATTGAACCTCATTTAAAATTATGACTTTCAGTAGTGGCCTCTTTTGGCTATTGGTTTGATTCGATTGATTCTCTCGGTTAATTGAATTACTTCGTGTTGATATTCTATATCTCTTCTCTTTACTATTGTGATAAACTATGATTCTTCTATTTGCGTAAATTTAAGTCATTAGCTTCTCTCTTACACACCCTTTCGTTTGCTTCTTTGTTCGTACGAATATCAAATCTTTATTTCGAGCACTCCTTGCTCATACCAGTACGAATAATATTGATATCTAAATCTATTCACTATTGTTTTAATTCATTTATCCTTCCATTTTCATCGATTGGTAACGGTTTTGTGGAAACCGTAGAGGGGGGGGGGGGTGAATACGTTTTCATTTAAAAACTTAAAAACTTTTTGTATCAAACACCCGATCAAGTGTGACGTAATATGAAAAGTGTCAACTATGGTCATATAAAATCTAGAGATGAATATAGTAAACTACAAAACAAGCACATTCAAACCATGACACATACTTAATCAACATAACATAAGCAACTAGCCACACAAACATAAACGCAATGCAAATATAAATATAAAGCGATAATGAATGAAATGAAAGTAAAGAGATAAGTAAGAAGGCGCAAACCGGACACGGTGATTTATAGTGGTTCGGTCATGAAGCTCCTATTCGCCCTACTCCACTCCCCGAGTACCCAACTCAAGAGTTACTTCACTAATCAACAAACTCCCTTCAGGCGGAGAATACCGTATACGTCGCTTATCCTATTTCCGACACTAAGCTAGATGTCGAGTGCTAATCTTAGCTAGCACCAATCTACCACGATCTACCCGATCTACCCTTGATCCACTTGATCAATACACAAGCCCAATGGCTTCAAGAGATGTCGAGTGCTAATCTTAGCTAGCACCAATCTACCACGATCTACCCGATCTACCCTTGATCCACTTGATCAATACACAAGCCCAATGGCTTCAAGAGATCTCCAAGATCTCAACAAGATCACAATGATCTACTCCCACTTGACTCGAGATACCCAATCTACCCCTGATCTTCTTGATCAATCACACAAGCCCACAAGCTTCAAGAGATCTCCAAGATCTTGACAAGATCACAATGATCAACCCTCACTTGACTCGATCTACCCTATCTACCTTTGATCAACTTGATCAACACACTAGCCCAATGGCTACTAGAGATATTCAATATCTCTATAAGATCACAATGATCTTCCCATATAAACTCTCAAAAGAAAAATGATCTTGATGTATGCTATGATACAATCAAGAGTGTAACAAATGTTACAAGTGCTTCTACCTACAAATAAAACACTTTGTATCTACTTGGATACCTTGTGTTCTTCTCTTGCACTTGAAGAGGAATGACAACACTTTGTATCTACTTGGATACCTTGTGTTCTTCTCTTGCACTTGAAGAGGAATGAAGAGGATCTCTTGGTGGGATGAAAGGATCACTCTTAAACAAACTAAGACTCTCTAAATGATCAAAGAAAGTGTTCTAAGTGAGGAGGGATTAGACCAGAGAAAACTCACTGGAAAAATCAAGTTGGAAGTGTAAAATGGTCCACTATTTATAGGCAAGGGGAAAACTAGCCGTTACAGAGACACGGCTCCACTAATTGTCAGACGGCTCCACTAAATTTAGTGGAGCCGTCGGTACTTTAGTGGTAACGTGGATGCTCCTCCATTTGTTTTTAGTGGGGAAGGTTTATTTGGGAATGTTTGGAGCTGTTTTGGGGGGAAAATTGAATGTTGGGATTTTTAAACTTATTTTTTAAAATAAAACATTTCTTTTTAATTCAAAAATAATTTGTAAAATATATTTTTGAAAGAAATGTTTTGTCACATTAAAAATGTGAAGTTTAGAGAAAAATAATCCTTTGATCATTTGTCAAGTAGTAGATTTGTTTGTCCATACCTTGAGTGATTTGCGTCGGGATGGAAATCTACGACTTTGTTGAAGCATACTTGAGACGTCGGGAGGTGTTGATGTAAGTATGCATTGATGATTTGTGTTTACAAGTAACTTGCACATTTTACGTTATGTATTACAAGTTACATGTTTGTCATTATTAAAACCGAAGAAATCGTTTAGTTTAAATATCGTAATATTTGCACTAACAATCTCCCCCTTTTTGATGATGACAAATATGTAAACCGTAACACATAGTAAAATGTAAAAGTTACCCTGTTTACACTCCCTTCTCCCCTTTTGTCGAATCAAAAAGGTTGTTACCTCCGACTCCCCCTTATTACACTACTACCTTTCTTCCCAAAAAGGCGAGCTTGCATCATCCTAGTGAAGTCTTCTATCACCACTTGTGAAGACGACTCCATGCTATGTATTCAAATACCCCCGAGCTCCCCCTAGCTCAATGCTCCCCTATGGTGACTTAATCCCCTTGTTTATTTACCTTAGTATCTAGCGGATCCATGGATCAAATTCTTACAAAGGCTTTTCCTACATCAAGGGTTAGCTTCGTGCAACATAATATATAACAGTATATGAGCAACATTATAGGGATAGAATACACATAACAGGACATGCAAGGGTTAACCTATGTGAGTGACACAACCTAAAAGTGTACCAAAAGGGTAAAAACCAAAAAGAAAGCCCAAGAAAGTTGAGCGACTCAAAAAGATGAATGCATATTGCAATTCAAAGACACTTGAGTGTCACAACCCAACCAACAACCTAAGGTGTAATTGATAAATCAATCACACTAACAAGAACGAGATTAGTTCATTGACTGACGCACAAAATGACTTCTTCCAAGTTGTCATTGGGAAGGCAAGTTCTAACAAACCTTTTGAACAACATAATCATCTACCTAAGATGATTGGTGTTGGGATGGTTTAGATTAATATATCGTTTGCACTGACAATGAGATGCATGATATATTTCAGAAGAAAAATGTGCATGTGATCCTAACAGGATTGGGGTTGGATATCTCTAACGGGGTTGAGGTAAAGAAGTTCTGGATTTCTAGTTTGGATAATCCTAGGTGTGTGTTAGAGATAATTTGGTGTATGAAGGGTTTCGTGTGATTGTGAGGATTGAAGGTTGTTTAACTAACTATCACTTATCCAAAGTGAGGATTAGTTGTAAGGTTTGAGGGTGATGATTGATGGGTTGAAGGTTTTTAGACTAACTATCACTGTCAAGAGTGAAGTGTAGCTAAAAGGTTTGAGTGGGGATTGATATAAGGGATGATCCTAGTTGTGTGTTAGAGATAATTTGGTGCATGAAGGGTTTCGTGTGATTGTGAGGATTGAAGGTTGTTTAACTAACTATCACTTATCCAAAGTGAGGAGTAATGTAAGGTTTGAGGGTGATGATCGATGGGTTGAAGGTTTTTGGACTAACTATCACTGTCAAGAGTGAAGTTTAGTTATAAGGGTTGAGTGTGATGAGGAATGATGTTAATGTAAGGTTTGAAGGTGAGATGCAAGATAAGCTTGCAATGGTGATGCCTTATGTAGGCAAGAGTTGTGGGATTCGAATTAAAGTTGGTGATGGAGTCCTAAGGTGTAGTGAGGGAATCCTAGGGTGTATGTGAGTTTGCAAAATCTTGCAGGTTTGAGGTTAGGGATGCAGGGATCTGGAGGGAACAGTGAAAATTCGTCAAACATAGGCACGGTACCACTAAATACCACACGGTACCGTTAAATTTAACGGTACCGTGGCCTATTTAACGGTACCGTGACCTGGAAGTCACGAATTTTCCTGTGCAGCCTAGTTCTGGGCAGCTAAAGGGAAGTTTTCTAGGAAATAAGAACCACATTTGTGTGTTCTTGAGAGTGTTTGTTGAAAGACTATATGAGTGTGTTTTCGCTCCCCCTTAATCTATGACCATCCGGACAAGATGTGAAAAAAAATAAAGATGAAAACAAACGTTGACGGAAGCGATGAGCTTAGTAACGTCATGACAAGTGGTGGATAGCGTACAATAAACTTCACCTTTGAAGTCACGTAGCTCTTCTCAATCATTGTGAATATTCATAGAATATTCATATGATGAGGCATGTGATCACGTGGAGATATCCTAAGGGTTAAGAAGATAAAATCTTCAAGGTTGTGGGGTTAGTGATAAAGTTCTAGTGGGGTTATCTATGTTGATGAAGAAGGGTTATCTCAACGTATCCTAGTGGTTCTTCGTTTGAAGTGTGTGGAAGATGAGTGGGATGCGGAAGCATTGGTAGTGTTTAGTACCATGCGGAAGTGAAAGGGAAAAGGCTAAGGAATCAGAAGATAGATAAAATCTATTCTGATAGGAGACGGTTCTGGTTCAAGACTACATCGAGTGGGTTTCGATAGTGCTTTTGAAACAGTGAGAATTGAAAACAAAATAAACTTTCTCAGCAGACAACGGTCCGACAGTACCGTTAAATTTAGCGGTACCGTCCCCTATTTAAGGGTACTGTGACCTGCTGAGGTCAGTTTTGACCCAGAATTAGATTCTTTACAAAGAAATTTCACATATGTTGTGATTTTTCTGGACCTTAGATTAAAGGAATTTATACCGAATAAATTCTTTTATGAATGAATCCAACGGGATTCGATGAACGTTTATCGAGAACGAGAAATGACATTTAATTGCATTTCGCAAATTAAATAAACTTTAAATATTTCGGATGAAATATTTAAGTCGTCATTAGAATTTAAGAGGATTTTACGAATAAATCTCGCTGATTTAGTGAGATTTTTTCGACACGAGGAGAGAATTTATACCTAATAAATTCTTTGAACGGTACTGGACGAGAAGAGATGACTTTTATATTTCCGAGGAAATACATAGGTAGTCATTAGAGCGATGTGAAGAATGACTCAATATTTCCAGTGAAATATTTAAAGAGTCATGAGACGAGACGCACGAGATGACTACAATATTTCCAGTGAAATATTCAAGTAGTCATAAGAGGGATTTAAAGAATGACTCAGTATTTCCAGTGAAATATTTAAAGAGTCATGAGACGAGACACACGAGATGACTACAATATTTCCAGTGAAATATTCAGGTAGTCATAAGAGGGGTACAAGGGATGACTTTAATATTTCTAGTAAAATATTTAAATAGTCATAAGATTTATGGAATATGTTCCATCATTCCTAGACCTAGACGAAGATGATTAGGGGATTTGATATTGGTTATATTTGGTCAAAGTAATCACAAGTCAAACCTCTCACGAAGAAAAGTCAACTTGAAACCATTAACGCAAAAACAACCAATTGTAATAAACCGGATAAGCGTGTACCCGGGTCGTTCTCCCTGCGAGGCGTGAAATTGAGGATATCGTTTTCGGTTTGGTATTAAAATGCTTGAAATGACGAGAGTTTGTCGGTTACTAATATCTACTAAAAACGAAAATTAAATAACGTAAACCGGAAACTACGAACGAGTAAAAACGTCAAATCTATTAAAAACTAACCCTACGGATATCAAAATAATTTTCCTAAGTTATAAATGACAAAAGAAAATTTTAGAAAAAAGAAAAATATTTTTTTTGACTTTTTAATAATTTTTTATAAATTAAAAACTATTTAAAAGAAAATAATTGATTAAAAATACTAAATGGAAAAACAAAATTCTAAAATTTTTTTTCTAAAATACTTTAAACTTAAATGAAGCTATAAAAAATATAAAGAGTGTCCCAACTTATTTCAATAAGCTAGGGATAAGCAAACAAGTTCGGATTAGATTAAAAGGGAAAAGAAAAAAATAAAAGGGTTTTAAATTAAATTTTGTAAGTTAAAACAAAGAAAAGTGAAGAGTGCAGTGGTTGGGTTGCTTGCTTGTGGACTAACAGACCTGGGTTCGAATCCCAGGCTGGTCAGTGTTTGATTATTACTATATATATATATATATATTATATATATATATATATATATATATATATATATATATATATATATATATATAATATAACTCAAATCAACAAGTGAATCACACAAATTTAAAACTGAATTTTTTTTTTTACTAAAAGATAAGCTCAGTCTAGCTTAGTTTTTTGGATCAGTTAGAAAGAAAAAAAGAGAAATAAGCTATAAGAGCAGCCTATCAGTAACCTATGGATACCAAAATCAAAATCAAAAAGATCTGCTATTAAACTACTTCAAACTGATGACCAAAATACCAAAATCAAGCTTAGCTATAAACCACATAAACAATCAGCACATCAACAAACTTCAAACCAACAAGAGAACAAGCATCACAGATCATGCTATACTAAAGCAAGCTCAGAACAAAATACCACCTTAAACTCAAAATCATAAAACTCAGAACACAATTACAAACTGCTCATCTCTCACTTAAGCAGGTTCAAGCAGTTATCCACCTAAACTTCAACTAACCAACTGAAAACTTCAAGGTACTAAAAATTAGCTAAAATGCTTCTACAGACATCTTACACTAGTAGATTTTAAGCTTATACTAAGCTTAAAAAGGCATATTTCCACTAACAACAATCACCACATAAGCAATAAAAGCAGAATAAAAAGGCAAATAGCAGTAGATAAACTAAAAAAAATAAACAAACAAAAACTGGACTTAAATTAAAATAAGAGTAAATTACAACTGAAAAATAAAAAATACAAAGTACCTTCGAAAATAAAATGCTAAAATAAAACCTGCTACAACTACACTACTACTCCTATATTTATACTAAAAAAAAATACAAAACCCTAGTCGAATGTGTTTTTTGTGTGAGTGTGTTCCCCTCTTGCTACTTGTGTTTCTTCCTTGACCCTTGGATCATAACTTGGTCACCACATCTTGGAATCTCATCCGTTGATTTTTCCTTTTGTCCACGGATCGCTGAGGTGGAGGGGAGGGACCAAAGACAACACCATGTGGGTGTTTTGGATGGTAGTGGTGGTGAAAGGGATGGGGAGATTAGCAGAGGTTTAAGCGGGATAATGATTTAGAGAAGAAGGTGGAATAGGGATTGTCTGAGTTAAACTTAGGGATTTTGACCGAGTGGTTTGGGGATTTGACTAAACATGTGTGACCCGTATTATTATTGCAAAAAGGTGGGTGGGCTTGTGTGGTTGTTGGGTTTGGGTAGTTTGGGCCGGATATTAGTTTAGAGATTGGTAGTGGGTTGGTTTAAATGGTGGGATCCGGTTGTTAAAGTTAAGAGTAAATGGGATTAACCAAGGACCATGGTTGTAATTTATGAAACCTCAAGGACCATTTCTGCCGAATTTTCAAAGTTAATCAAGGGACCATTTTTGCCAAATAAATATAATCCAAGGGTCATTTTGGAATTTCTTGAGCTCGAATAAAAATCCAAATGAAAATCGTCTTTCCCGGCTTCTGTTTTCGGCTCTTTTCTATATCACGCTCGGTTTTGTCCATATTTGCCTCGTTTTCAATCCTTTTGTACCTGAAACACACAAAACACAATCCAAGGATATTTGTAACATTATATGGTCCATTTGGGTGTTTTTGGTCATTTTTGTGGGGTTTTTCGGGTATAAAATGATGAGTAAAAGGCCACTCATCAATCCCCCACACTGAGCTATTGCTAGTCCCTAGCAATCCGATCATATAAAGTAATGAAAGGATTAAAATTACCAAGACTATCCCGTTTTGACTTTATTATAAAATGCAAGTAATTTAAAACGAGAACAAACGTAAATATCATGCTTGATTTTCAAAAGTGGCATCATGGAACGGGAATCACACAAAATGGGTGACTCCGGGGAATTGTAATCGTCATCCTCTTTTTATACTTCCCAACTAAGTCTAAAACCCTTGTGCAAACATTTTCGTAAAATGCTAACGCTACTTATATTAGCAACCTATGTAAGCCGAGACTTAACTTTTCACTCCCACAATTATTCATAAGTTAGGTGTGTGTGCTTGTTTTCAAAGTTTTGACCGTAAAAATCGACATTTATTAGGGTTAAAAACCGACAATGATTTAGAAATTAGAGATTCAAAGGTGAGATCACTCCATGTAGCGACTTTCTTCTCAGCTTATCCTTAGTAAACTTAGGAGGCTAGGTTTTTACACCCTCGAGAATAGTATCGGAGCTCACGGGATCTTTGAAGTCAACAATTTCTAAATCACCGTCCAATTTTTAGACAATATTGACGAATACTAGTTCAACTTTCGATTTAAATTTAAGAAGAAGCAAGTTTCTCACATTTATTCATAAACAAACATAAACATTTTTTCATTTTTCATCACTTTTTCACCATTTTTTTTTTCACTAACTTTTTACTTGTGTACCCTAAACGACGGAGCTTCACGGTTTAGTTCCAAGACCTTACACCTTTCGGAATAAAGGATCCAAGGGCCGTTACAACGGAGTGTTCCAAGACTCTAGACATTCCTGAAATGAGGATCCAAGGTGGTTAGACCAAGACCTTACACATTCCTGAACTAGAGGTCCAAGGGCCGGTGCAAGAGGGTAGCCAAGACCTAAACGCCTTCCGGAAATAAGGATCCAAGGCCCGATCTCAAATCCGTAGCTTAGAGCACTTAACTTATTCATACTCAAAACTTTAACTTTTGCAACTTTCAAGCAACGTCTCACTTTCATTTTGCATTCTTATTATGTTTTTAAGAAAGTATGCTTGTTCCGAAATTTAAATAAAACTTTGAACTAGTATTCTAAATCAAGATTGTATAAAAATTTATTTGCTTAACAAAAATGGTTTTTGCGTTCAAAAGTTTGAAAATAGCACTAATTTTAGTCAGATTAGGATCTTCTGGGAGGAAAAGCCATAGATTACTTATATAAGCTCTAAAGAGAACCAACTACTCCACGCTTAGCATTTTCATTTGCACAATTCGTAAAAACTTAGCCTAAAAGTTAAGGGTAGCAGCTAGATCAACACTCTAGCAGAGTCGGGATTCCCCTTGTTCTAGCCTAATCAAGTCTAAACTTCCACTAATACCGAAGCATTAATGTATAGCAAATTATTATTTATTGTGCCAAGCACTTCTTTTAGACGAAAAATACGATAAAAATTTTAAAATTTTGGTCAAAACGGGGGTGCTAGGGGACTAGAAGGTACAATAGTTGAAATTTTTTTAAAATTTTGGTCAAATGAGAATTCCCCCCCCCCCCCCCCACACATTAGAATTGAATATTGCCCTCAATATTCAAAGTACCGGCCTGAGCCGACACTATAGAACGTAAAAGGGTAAAACTACTACCTAAGTGTGGAAACGAAATCTTTTTCACATAAAGGATTATAAAAGATATCCTGGATAAACATAAATATAAAGATCGGATATTGGGCGGCTGGATTGAAAACAGGCGCGTTAATCATCACGATCTATGGGAATCCTGAAAACAAAGGCAAACATACAACAACAAAGCACAAGTAGAGGAATTCCCCCACACTTAGTGTTAGAAATAAGAAAGAAGATAGAATGATAGGCATGGGTTGCCACCCACGAAGCGCTTGTTTTTGCTAACCGAGTCACGAGCTTGACTCGACCCCGAATTCATTTGTCCATGGGGAAGCAAGTGGAAGAAACAATCTCCATCGGACTTTCATTCAATATGTTTGAAGAAACATTGAAGTGCTTGAAAGTTCCACACCGACGAGATACCCACGGTTTTAAGAAAGAGAAACCATAAATGGTGATACCGGGGTCAAAGATGGTGTCCTCACTCCCGAAGGAGTGAAAGAGATGAGAAATCACAACAAATGTGATGAAGAGAAGAAAGATCATCATGATTATCATGAAAAATTCTTCATCACCAAAGACAAAGCTTTCATCAAAAGTCTTGGGCGGGAGGGTTGGGATGAAATTTTCAATAAGTAAATTCTTATAATCAAGCAAACCTCCCCCCAGACAAATATCTTCCTCAAGATCAAAGTAGAAACGATCATATTCCGGAGGAGATATAATATGAGGGAGTTCACCAGAGAACTCCTCATGATAAAGATCATTCATATCAAAATGAAATGAATCATACTCGGGAAGAGAGAGATAAGAATGGGAAGTGGTACTGCCACTACCCGTCTCTTCCAAATGATCGATATCAAAGGAAAAGGCTTCGTAAGCCGAGAGTGAATAATCAGGATGAGAAGTGGGACTGCCACTACTCTCCTCTATGTCATTAAACACAAAACTCTCATATTCGGGAAAAGCATCCTTGAGCTCGAGCTCCACAGGATCAGACTGCTTTTCCTCAATAACAACTTTCTTCGGGGGAGAGAAAATAATGGTTCATCAAATATCATTGTTTCCAACAACGGAGCGTCTCCCCCCGGATCACAATCGGGCTCAACAATTTCCGGTGAAATTGGAGCATCAAACAAGAAAACCTCGAGCTCTTCCTTATAGATATCACTTCCCTCAAACGGAGGAGAAGGATGGGAAGATTCGGAAATGAGTGGTGCGGAAATATCGATACGATAAACCGATTCCGGAGGTGGGGCAAGTGGTGCGCTCTTAGAGCTAGCAGTTTTCACCACTTCCGTTGTATCATCCGATTCGTGTTCATCGTAATCAAGAACACTTTTAACTTCAGCACAACTCTTAAACCATTGACTTGAACCAGGGGCAATTTTCATTGCTTTGAGCTCAGCACGTTTTTGTGACGTACTCTTGACCGTAAATCTTGAAAGTATATCAGATTTTTGATCAATCGTAGCAACGTTGCATTTAGACCCCAGATTAATATTAAACGTGACCGCTTCATTATCAACACGAATGGTTAATTCTTCAGCGTACACATCAATGAGAGCACGAATCGTTCTTAAGAAAGCTCTACCCAAAATGAGTGGAACTCGAGGATCAGCGTCAAAGTTTACCACAACAAAATCAGTGGGAAAGTGGAATTTTCCTACTTTCACAACAACGTCCTCGGCTATTCCAAGCGGAGGAGTAATAGTACGGTCCGCTAGCTCGAGTGTCATGCAAGTAGGTGTAAGCTTTGGAAGAGACAATTTTTCCCATATCGAGAGTGGCATAAGGTTAATGCTTGCGCCAAGATCGGCCAAGGCGGAGCATTGAACCATCCCTGAGAAATCACATGGGATTAAAAACTTGCCGGGGTCTCCGACCTTTTCGGGAAGCTTTTTGAGGATCACCGCCGAGCATTGCTCGTTTAGGGGGGTTTTTGCCATCTCCGACAACTTTTCCTTGTTGCTTAGCAAACTTTTAAGTTTAGATGCAAATTTTGGCATAAGAACGAGAGCATCTGCAAAGCTTATGTCGAAATGCAACTCATTGAAGATTTGAAAGAACTTTTCCATTTGTTGATTGTTTTTTTCTTTATGCTTCTGATCATTAAGCCTTGAAGGATATGGTATTGAAGGCTTAGAATTTGTCTTCGGAACATCGGGTTTCGGAATTGGAGTTTGGATTACTGGAGGTGGGACGTGTGCGGTACTTTATGGGCTTGAGGTGTGCACCTTGTCCTTTGTTACCTCCTCCTCTCGTTCCACCTCCTTCACCGGAGAAGGAGTAGGAATCGAGGGTCCGTCATAAGCTTTACCACTTCGGGTGGTAACAGCTTTCAACTCTCCCTTTGGGTTAAGAATTGTATTAGCTGGGAGAGTTCCTGAAGTAGAAGCTTGATTAGCTTGATTAGCTAGATTAGCTTGCTGAAATTGATGGATGAGGGTATCAAACATGTTTTCAATCTTTGTTTGCGATTGATCAATTTTGCTTTTGAGCTCATTACCCTGCTTAGTCAAAGCATTTTGAAATTCGATTTTCAAATTTGTGATTTGATTTTGCATGGCCCTAATTTTCACTTCATTTGTTTTCATGTAATTTGAAAAATCATTAGAGGGAGCAATCGGGGCAGGGTAATTTGGAGCTTGATACCCTTGAGTGAAATTGACCCCTTGGGTCGGGTATTGATTAGTAGGGGCTTGATATGGAACATTTGGCCCCCTACTTTGGTTTTGATTGAATCTGTTTTGATTGTTTGGTTGAGAAAAACCGGGTGGTCCTGCTTGATAGCTAGCACGATAGCTCGGGTCAACTTGAGGATGGTATTGAGTACCTCCTTGTTTGTAAGACCCGGCTACGGCATTGCTTTTAAAAGGCCGGCCATCGGTGGCGGTACAATTATAATAAGCATGAGGACCACCACAAGTGACACAATGTTCCTCCACCGCTTTGACTTGAGCGGGTGGAGAAGCTTGTGGGGTAGAAGAAGAAGAATTTTTCTGAGTGGAGAGAACCAAAGCTTGGATTAAATCCGTGAGCTTTTCAATTTTAGCATCCGTGCTAGAAGTATTCATCGTTTGTGAACAAGAAGGTGAAGCACTCACTTGGGAAACAATCGGTTTGCTTCGTGAAGTGCGAACCTTTGACTTGTTCTCGATGATGGACAAAGCATCTCCCGTAGTCCGATTCAATATAAAACCACCGGAGGCGGCGTTTAGAGAATCTTGGTCGGTTTGGTTCAATCCATTGTAAAAAGTATCAATTTGGTGTAACTCGGAAAAACCGTGGTGAGGACATTTGCGAAGTAATTCTTTAAAACGGTCCCACGCTTCACTAAAAGATTCATCAAATTTTTGAGTAAATTTGGTAATTTCATTTTTTAAACTTGTGGTTTTTGAAGGTGGAAAGAATTCGTTCACAAATTTCGACACCAAATCTTCCCAAGTTAAGATAGAACGAGGGGGTTGTTTTTCAAGCCAAATCCAGGCTGCCCCCTCAAGAGAGAAAGGAAAGAGAAGCAATTTGATTGCTTCTGGAGGAACATCCCTACATTTGATGGTCGATGCAATTTTGTTGAACCATCGAATGTGGGAATGAGGGTCATCCCTCTCGAAACCGTAAAATTGATTCGACATTACTAAGGATAGTAATGCCGGGTTAAGCTCGAAATTATCGGCAATGATCGGGGGAACAACAATAGCATCTCCATAACCCTCGGTGGGTGCTTGGAGAAGCTCAAGCATGGTGCGATTCTCCGCCATTATGACAATGGGAGGATCGGGATTAGTACGAATCTCGGGTTCGACTAATGAGGCAGCACGTCTACGATTACGTGTGCGCATGCACCAAGAACATTAGGGTTAAAAAGGAAAGAAGAATATTTTTGGGTTTTTTTGGTTTTTCAATTTTTTTTTTTGGATTTTTGATAAAAATATTCACAAGATATACACGAAACTTCACGAGGAAGGTTCTTCAAGTCACTAATCGTCAAACCGTAACGATATTGTCGCAACACACCTCCCCGGCAGCGGCGCCAAATTGATATTGGTTAAATTTGGTCAAAGTAATCACAAGTCAAACTTCTCACGAAGAAAAGTCAACTTGAAACCATTAACGCAAAAACAACCAATTGTAATAAACCGGATAAGCGTGTACCCGGGTCGTTCTCCCTGCGAGGCGTGAAATTGAGGATATCGTTTTCGGTTTGGTATTAAAATGCTTGAAATGACGAGAGTTTGTCGGTTACTAATATCTACTAAAAACGAAAATTAAATAACGTAAACCGGAAACTACGAACGAGTAAAAACGTCAAATCTATTAAAAACTAACCCTACGGATATCAAAATAATTTTCCTAAGTTATAAATGACAAAAGAAAATTTTAGAAAAAAGAAAAATATTTTTTTTGACTTTTTAATAATTTTTTATAAATTAAAAACTATTTAAAAGAAAATAATTGATTAAAAATACTAAATGGAAAAACAAAATTCTAAATTTTTTTTCTAAAATACTTTAAACTTAAATGAAGCTATAAAAAATATAAAGAGTGTCCCAACTTATTTCAATAAGCTAGGGATAAGCAAACAAGTTCGGATTAGATTAAAAGGGAAAAGAAAAAAATAAAAGGGTTTTAAATTAAATTTTGTAAGTTAAAACAAAGAAAAGTGAAGAGTGCAGTGGTTGGGTTGCTTGCTTGTGGACTAACAGACCTGGGTTCGAATCCCAGGCTGGTCAGTGTTTGATTATTACTATATATATATATATATATATATATATATATATATATATATATATATATATATATATATATATATATATATATATATATATATATATAATATATATATATAACTCAAATCAACAAGTGAATCACACAAATTTAAAACTGAATTTTTTTTTTTACTAAAAGATAAGCTCAGTCTAGCTTAGTTTTTTGGATCAGTTAGAAAGAAAAAAAGAGAAATAAGCTATAAGAGCAGCCTATCAGTAACCTATGGATACCAAAATCAAAATCAAAAAGATCTGCTATTAAACTACTTCAAACTGATGACCAAAATACCAAAATCAAGCTTAGCTATAAACCACATAAACAATCAGCACATCAACAAACTTCAAACCAACAAGAGAACAAGCATCACAGATCATGCTATACTAAAGCAAGCTCAGAACAAAATACCACCTTAAACTCAAAATCATAAAACTCAGAACACAATTACAAACTGCTCATCTCTCACTTAAGCAGGTTCAAGCAGTTATCCACCTAAACTTCAACTAACCAACTGAAAACTTCAAGGTACTAAAAATTAGCTAAAATGCTTCTACAGACATCTTACACTAGTAGATTTTAAGCTTATACTAAGCTTAAAAAGGCATATTTCCACTAACAACAATCACCACATAAGCAATAAAAGCAGAATAAAAAGGCAAATAGCAGTAGATAAACTAAAAAAAATAAACAAACAAAAACTGGACTTAAATTAAAATAAGAGTAAATTACAACTGAAAAATAAAAAATACAAAGTACCTTCGAAAATAAAATGCTAAAATAAAACCTGCTACAACTACACTACTACTCCTATATTTATACTAAAAAAAAATACAAAACCCTAGTCGAATGTGTTTTTTGTGTGAGTGTGTTCCCCTCTTGCTACTTGTGTTTCTTCCTTGACCCTTGGATCATAACTTGGTCACCACATCTTGGAATCTCATCCGTTGATTTTTCCTTTTGTCCACGGATCGCTGAGGTGGAGGGGAGGGACCAAAGACAACACCATGTGGGTGTTTTGGATGGTAGTGGTGGTGAAAGGGATGGGGAGATTAGCAGAGGTTTAAGCGGGATAATGATTTAGAGAAGAAGGTGGAATAGGGATTGTCTGAGTTAAACTTAGGGATTTTGACCGAGTGGTTTGGGGATTTGACTAAACATGTGTGACCCGTATTATTATTGCAAAAAGGTGGGTGGGCTTGTGTGGTTGTTGGGTTTGGGTAGTTTGGGCCGGATATTAGTTTAGAGATTGTTAGTGGGTTGGTTTAAATGGTGGGATCCGGTTGTTAAAGTTAAGAGTAAATGGGATTAACCAAGGACCATGGTTGTAATTTATGAAACCTCAAGGACCATTTCTGCCGAATTTTCAAAGTTAATCAAGGGACCATTTTTGCCAAATAAATATAATCCAAGGGTCATTTTGGAATTTCTTGAGCTCGAATAAAAATCCAAATGAAAATCGTCTTTCCCGGCTTCTGTTTTCGGCTCTTTTCTATATCACGCTCGGTTTTGTCCATATTTGCCTCGTTTTCAATCCTTTTGTACCTGAAACACACAAAACACAATCCAAGGATATTTGTAACATTATATGGTCCATTTGGGTGTTTTTGGTCATTTTTGTGGGTTTTTCGGGTATAAAATGATGAGTAAAAGGCCACTCATCAATCCCCCACACTGAGCTATTGCTAGTCCCTAGCAATCCGATCATATAAAGTAATGAAAGGATTAAAATTACCAAGACTATCCCGTTTTGACTTTATTATAAAATGCAAGTAATTTAAAACGAGAACAAACGTAAATATCATGCTTGATTTTCAAAAGTGGCATCATGGAACGGGAATCACACAAAATGGGTGACTCCGGGGAATTGTCATCGTCATCCTCTTTTTATACTTCCCAACTAAGTCTAAAACCCTTGTGCAAACGTTTTCGTAAAATGCTAACGCTACTTATATTAGCAACCTATGTAAGTCGAGACTTAACTTTTCACTCCCACAATTATTCAAAAAGTTAGGTGTGTGTGCTTGTTTTCAAAGTTTTGACCGTAAAAATCGACATTTATTAGGGTTAAAAACCGACAATGATTTAGAAATTAGAGATTCAAAGGTGAGATCACTCCATGTAGCGACTTTCTTCTCAGCTTATCCTTAGTAAACTTAGGAGGCTAGGTTTTTACACCCTCGAGAATAGTATCGGAGCTCACGGGATCTTTGAAGTCAACAATTTCTAAATCACCGTCCAATTTTTAGACAATATTGACGAATACTAGTTCAACTTTCGATTTAAATTTAAGAAGAAGCAAGTTTCTCACATTTATTCATAAACAAACATAAACATTTTTTCATTTTTCATCACTTTTTCACCTTTTTTTTTTTTTTTCACTAACTTTTTACTTGTGTACCCTAAACGACGGAGCTTCACGGTTTAGTTCCAAGACCTTACACCTTTCGGAATAAAGGATCCAAGGGCCGTTACAAAGGAGTGTTCCAAGACTCTAGACATTCCTGAAATGAGGATCCAAGGTGGTTAGACCAAGACCTTACACATTCCTGAACTAGAGGTCCAAGGGCCGGTGCAAGAGGGTAGCCAAGACCTAAACGCCTTCCGGAAATAAGGATCCAAGGCCCGATCTCGAATCCGTAGCTTAGAGCACTTAACTTATTCATACTCAAAACTTTAACTTTTGCAACTTTCAAGCAACGTCTCACTTTCATTTTGCATTCTTATTATGTTTTTAAGAAAGTATGCTTGTTCCGAAATTTAAATAAAACTTTGAACTAGTATTCTAAATCAAGATTGTATAAAAATTTATTTGCTTAACAAAAATGGTTTTTGAGTTCAAAAGTTTGAAAATAGCAGCAGGGTTTGGAATCTTAAGAAGTGTGTAATCACACGAGAATGAAAGGAAACTACTAATCACTTATATAGTGATTCGTGAGTCCTTTGTCACCCGAGGGTTGATGTTAGCTTTTAGCTTTTGGATGAGCGTTTTAACATATGTTGTTAAAAGGCATGAATATGATGTTTCGGATATGACATTTAACAATTGCGAACACAAGTTAAACTTACTTGAATATTTCAGATGAAATATTTAAGTTGTGAACCCTACTCCGAGTTCTACTAGGTTTGTATCTAACCTTCCCATGACAAAAGGGTGTATTACTTGGAAGAAGGCGAAGTGATGACTAGGGAATTAGGATAACTTCGCGACTACTTTAACTTATAGGTTTTGACACTAGTGTATGACTCTATGACTTCTAAGGGTTCATAGTGATAGGCATACCTAATTCCTAATGTGTCAAAAGGACATAGTGTGGATGCAAACTTTACAAGCAAATCATGTAAAATGCACATAAGGAATAAATGCAAACATCATGCAAAACATGATAATCATTTAGCATTTAAGATCACGAAGATATTTAATCATATCTTACGAGAACATGTTATCATATTGAAACACGTATGTGGGATGCAAGCAATCTAGGTTTGCTAAGGCAGATCCTAATTACTACTTGTTTAAAATAAAATCCTAACGGGAGATAAAGTTCACCGATGTAAACTATCTCTAGTCAAATGTAGGAATGAAAATTTTTCAAGTTAAAGAATGAGTATGAGACTATCACTAGTGGTGCTCAATTCAGGCTAAACACGACCATTTTTACGGGTTATACCAAGAACCCAACTTCTCTCCTGGAAGCAATTCAACCGTTAGGTCAAATTGAATTTCTAGTGTGATAGGTTCTCCAGTAGTCATTCTCATGTTAGAAAAATTCAAGTTCCTATATTTGCCTATTGAAGTATAGCAAAGATGATATTAGCTTATTTCGCTAATACATGGCCTAATATGACTCAACTAACCATACTTTGAAAGTCGGTTAAGAGAATGACATGTCTTACACAACTCCTAACAAAGGCAAGCGAAATGTTTTAATTTTGTGTTTGAGATTTAGAGGTTATTTGATGGAGAAGGTGTATTTTATGATCTCTTGGACAACATCTTTGTTTGTTGAGTTGTTGCATGTTATTTTAACATGATTTGGTTTCCTAGAACCAAGAGACACTCTAATGTGATACAATGTAGAATCTACTACATCGTGTGTGTTTCAAGAATGTGCCTTTGCATATCTTGAGGAAGAATCTAGTAAAGGTAACTTACCTCAATAGATCTTGTGAGAATTATATTTAAAATGAGACATATTGTATATTTCAACAAGTATGCTTTTCTAAGAGTAACCTTATCACTCTTACGAATGCTTTGTGAAACAAGTATTTTAGTGTATGACCAATTTTACTTGTTTATGAAATGACACATGTCGTACTAGGTTATTATTCAACTATAATATCCTATATTTGTTAACAGGATGCAATGTATTCTCTTGTAACATAATCATTCATGTTACAAAGAAAATAAGATGCATAGGATATAAGTTATCTTTTGTCAATCTTTTGATAAGAGAAATATATGTGATATTCTCGAAGATTGATGACGTACATAATGGTTAGTAACATATTATGTGTGACACTTTTACTAGACATGTGATTTTAAGTGTTGAGTCGTTCATGAGCAAAGTTTACATATGTTGTTTGTTTGCTCGTGTTTGGTTTTTTGGAGATGACACATTTACTAATTGCATTACAAACTAAATTACTTGAATATTTTGGATGAAACATCCAAGTTGTCAATCCTACTTAGTTGTGTATTTTATGCATCTTTTAAACATATTAGTTTAAAGTTTGGAACACAACCATTGGACAAGAAGACTCAATATGGCATCTTCAACACAAGTGTGAGGTATGATCCGATGCATATTATTTTTGTCTTGAGAAGACGTCATTATTTTCATAACAATCGAGTGTGATTGAGTATGTAGATTCAAGATAGTATATTTCATCATATTTTGATGTTATCTTGAAGCTAGACAAATAATGACTCCAATTTCATGTCCACACTCGAAAACTTGTCAATTAGATTCGATAATGATATCAATCATAATTTGAATAATGAATTGATATGTACTCGAAATCTTTCTTGACCCTCACAATCACTCCTTTTAATAAGAAAATAAAAATTTAAGGAATGTGTTCCATTTATTCTAATACTAGTTGTATGTGTGAGGTTAATGACATATTAAGTTACTACTTTGATATTGTCATTTATTTTTATTTGAGAAAAACTATTTATATTATTAAGTATAATATTCTTAGTTTTTCGACACCTCATTAGTATAAAAATAATTATCTTAACTATTTTTATACAACATACGTAAAATACTAAATCTCTAAAACATTTTGTATGTGTGTTAGATCAATGCAAGTTTAATACATTTTCTTTTACTTAAATACTAATGTATTAATATGATCTTTTATCTTGTTTGGACAACCCATGGTCAAGCAAGACAAAATGATGTAATGTTTTAGAGATTATGTTACGGATTTTATGAAAGTGTTAAGTATTTTGGGATGATATACTTTTTACACTTTAAACCTTTGGAAAAATAATTGTGTAAGACAATATCTTTCGATACACATGATCTACCAACTTAGTTTCTATTCCTAAGAAGGTTACAAAACCATTTTAAAAACTTGCAACAAATGCAAGAAAAATGGTCTATGCCTATATGCAATGCAAACAAATTACTTAATATAGTGCAAGTAATTTAGCATGAGCCTTATAAATGCATAAACTGGATAGCTATAATAAACAAAATAGCAACATGGCCATAAAGACACTTATGCTTATAGATAAAATTAGCTTAACTAAAGACAACAATAAGCATACACAAATATTAACCAACAATACTAAGACACAAATAAAAACGAATAGCCATTTAGGTTAACACACAAAAATACTTATCGTCATTTTGTGTATTAAGTATAACAATGTATACTTAGCTTGATTTTATTTGAAAATGAATTATTTTCCACCTCATTTCAAAATTTGATCAAGTTCAACACTTTGACAAATATGAATACATCAATGTGTGATGTTCTCTTTGTAATTTGACAAAAATTTGTGCAATTGACATGACCAGAAAAGCCTATCTGTTACGAATCAAAGACTCTCGTAAATTTTACTTTAAAATCATTTTCTAAAAGTATTTTTAAATGGGAGTCAACTCAATTACGTTTAAAACGATAGGTGGCACGACTCCTACGGACTTACGGTTGATTTTATACAAATTTTTGAAAATTACCAAATTCTGAAAATCAGACGAAGGTACCGTTAAATTTAGCGGTACCGTCCATATTTAGTGGTACTGTACATTATATTTAACGGTACCGTGACTGTTTTTACAGTTTTGAACAAAACCAACCACATTACTTTACGACTCGTTCTATAGACATGACCGGACACTTACAAACTCTATTTTTTTAGTGGTTTAAGAAAACCTTCAAGCTAGTATGACAAAGTATATTTAACAACAAAGCTTGTAAGTATTAAGCAAGTAAATACTTTTCATATTTTATCACCTTCATGGGTAATTTGATACATGGATCGTACTCAATTTTGAAAACCATTTGTTTTAAAATTTGAGCAACCTGGATCTGATACCAATTGTGGAAACCGTAGAGGGGGGTGAATACGTTTCCATTTAAAAACTTAAAAACTTTTTGTATCAAACACCCGATCAAGTGTGACGTAATATGAAAAGTGTCAACTATGGTCATATAACATCTAGAGATGAATATAGTAAACTACAACACAAGCACAATCAAACCATGACACATACATAATCAACATAACATAAGCAACTAGCCACACAAACATAAACGCAATGCAAATATAAATATAAAGCGATAAAGAATAAAATGAAAGTAAAGAGATAAGTAAGAAGGCGCAAACCGGACACGGTGATTTATAGTGGTTCGGTCACGAAGCTCCTCTTCGCCCTACTCCACTCCCCGAGTACCCAACTCGAGAGTTACTTCACTAATCAACAAGCTCCCTTCAGGCGGAGAAAACCGTACACGTCGCTTATATGTCGAGTGCTAATCTTAGCTAGCACCAATCTACCCGATCTACCCTTGATCCACTTGATCAATACACAAGCCCAATGGCTTCAAGAGATCTCCAAGATCTCAACAAGATCACAATGATCTACTCCCACTTGACTCGATCTACCCAATCTACCCTTGATCTTCTTGATCAATCACACAAGCCCACAAGCTTCAAGAGATCTCCAAGATCTCGACAAGATCACAATGATCAACCCTCACTTGACTCAATCTACCCTATCTACCTTTGATCAACTTGATCAACACACTAGCCCAATGGCTACTAGAGATATTCAATATCTCTATAAGATCACAATGATCTTCCCTCACAAACTCTCAAAAGAAAAATGATCTTGATGTATGCTATGATACAATCAAAAGTGTAACACTTTGTATCTACTTGGATACCTTGTGTTCTTCTCTTGCACTTGAAGAGGAATGAAGAGGATCTCTTGGTGGGATGAAAGGATCACTCTTAAACAAACTAAGACTCTCTAAATGATCAAAGAAAGTGTTCTAAGTGAGGAGGGATTAGACCAGAGAAAACTGACTGGAAAAATCAAGTTGGAAGTGTAAAATGGTCCACTATTTATAGGCAAGGGGAAAACTAGCCGTTACAGAGGCACGGCTCCACTAAATTTAGTGGAGCCGTCGGTACTTTAGTGGTACCGTGGACGCTCCTCCGTTTGTTTTTAGTGGGGAAGATTTATTTGGGAATGTTTGGAGCTGTTTTTGGGGGAAAATTGACTGTTGGGATTTTTTAACTTATTTTTCAAAATAAAACATTTCTTTTTAATTCAAAAATAATTTGTAAAATATATTTTTGAAAGAAATGTTTTGTCACATTAAAAATGTGAAGTTTAGAGAAAAATAATCCTTTGATCATTTGTCAAGTAGTAGATTTGTTTGTCCATACCTTGAGTGATTTGCGTCGGGATAGAAATCTACGACTTTGTTGAAGCATACTTGAGACGTCGGGAGGTGTTGATGTAAGTATGCATTGATGATTTGTGTTTACAAGTAACTTGCACATTTTACGTTATGTATTACAAGTTATATGTTTTTCATTATTAAAACCGAAGAAATCATTTAGTTTAAATATCGTAATATTTGCACTGACAAGTTTGTTTCTTTATTCGTACAAATACCTATCTTTTTTTCGAGCACTCTTTGCTCATGATAAGTACGAATGTTCTTAATATCTAATTTTGATCCATTATTGTTATTCATCAATTCCTTCATTTGCATTGATCGATAATAGTTTGCTCATTTGTTCATACAGATATTTAATCTATCCCTTTTAAGCAATCTTTTCTCCTAAATATTACACACGGCAGAATCACATTACTATTTTTATGATTCATTAGCTCTTTCAATTGTATTGTTATTCATTTTTTTTCTTTTTGTGAGTATCATTTCTTCCATGACATTGATATCTACTTCTTTCGACTGTAAGTACGCCTCCGTGGTTGTCCCATCTACATTAATTGTTAGTACGTATCAGGGAATTAGGAGCAACACCCCCAGACAACAGGCTGCAAGCCGCACGAAGTCTTCAGAAGAGTTACGCCAATATGACACGTAATCCATTAGAATTTCAGGATGGAAATATAATTATGACGAAAGTCTTGCCATGAAAGTACGTGATACGTTTCGAGAAACAAGGAAAACGAACCCGAAGTACATTGAACCCTTCAAAAGTTTTGCTGAAGATGGTCTGGTAGCTTACCGACTCGAACTTATACCATAACTCAGTAGAGTACACAACACATTTCACGTTTCGAACCTGAAGAAATACTTATCAGAGGAAACCCTCGACATTCCACTAGAGGAGATTCAACTCGATGACAAACTGCATTTTGTCAAAGAACATATAAAAATCATGAACCGTGAGGTCAAGCGGCTGAAGCAGAGCCGTATTCCTAATGTCAAAGTTCGCTGAAACTCTCGACGAGGACCGGAATACACTTGGGAAAAAGAAGACCACATACGTCGAAAATATCCACACCTCTTCGCCAACACAAATTAGACATCTAACCCGAACTGAATCCCAGGACAGGATTCCCTTTAAGGATTAGGTACTGTAACAATTCACAATTTTGAGGTCATTATTTAATTATTTAATTTTAGTTAATATTTATTTTAAGTAAATTTACTTTTGCGAGTAACTAAATAGGTTATTCCGCGTACGTCGTTAAACGTACATTTAACTCAAACCGACACCTGAAAATACTCAGTATAATTTTTTTATACATTTTGATTCCTTACAATCATATTTTTAATATTCCTTTTTTACTTTTCTATTTTTAGTTAAACTTTGTTTTCAGTTTTTAAACATCAAGTAATATTGGGAATTAAATGTTCTGAAGATTAGTATTGGAAATTACATGTTCACAAGATCGTTACTGCTCAAAGAAATACTCTAAGTATCATTCTACTGCTAGTGCATTTGATTCTACTACTAGCGTTAAACATTCTACTGCTGAATGATGCTGCTGCTGGTGAAGAAGATTCTTCTGCCGAGTGGATAACTATTGAAGTATTCTACTGCTGGTTGGATAAGTATACGAAGATATTATGTGTATAATAGTCAACAATACACGGTAGATAATATCTTTAGACAAAGTGTTCAGTAACAAGTTGTAAACACAGATACATGTTGTATCTTAATGACTGACACTCTCAAGCATATGTTCGATTAGACTTGACAATATTATAAAGATCTCTCTTGGACTATAAAAGAGAAATCATAGGCTTAGATATTATATGCATTTAATTAGATCATAACTGTTAAGAACATAGAACAAACACAACAATATCATAAGTCATAGAAACATAAGATTCAAGGTTTTGTAACCCTAGTGATAGTGAAGATCACTCGTATTATCTTGAATAATATTGAATCGTTTGGTGATAAAACCTTCTTTGTTCATTGTTCTATAAAAAAAATATCACTGTTCCATTTCCATAACCAAATAACCTTCTATGTGTGATTAAGTAGATTCCGCATACTTAATCATATTAACTCAATATATCATATACACAAAGCAACAAAGGTCTAACAACCTTATAGTGTATCGAACCTCCCTCAATTGGTATCAGAGCAAGGCTAATATAGTTGATTTAGAAGAAGAAGAAGAAGTGGATGTGGAGAATACTCAAGAAGAAGAAATGGATGTGGAGAATACTCAAGCTAAAAATATTGCTGCAAAGTTGCCTATGATCAAACAGAATGAGTTTGAATTATGGAGGCTAAGGATTGAGCAATATTTCATGGTTCAAGATTATGCTTTTTGGGATATCATTCTGTATGGTGATTCTTTTACACTAGGTTATTCAGATGTCATTCTTGAAGGCAAATCAGTTAGGAAAACAAATACTGGACCCGTTACCAATGAAGAAAGGATAGAGAAGAGGAATGATCAAAAAGCATGGAATTTGTTGCTTATGACCATTCCAGGTGACCAAATGCTATCTTTTAGCAAGTATCTTGATGCAAAAACTATTTTTGAAGAGATTTGTGCATGGTTTGGTGGTAATGAAACTACTAAAAAAATACAGAAGACATTGCTGAAACCACAATTTGAAAACTTTAGTTCAAATAACAATGAATCACTTGATAAGCCGTTCTCTAGATTACACAAGCTTGTCAGTCAGTTAGCTGTGTTGGGGGTTGAGATAGCAAAGGAAGATCTCAACATGAAGTTTTTGAGAAGTCTATTTGATGAATTCCATACTCATGTAGTTGTCTGGATGAATAAGCCAGACATTGAAACCATGAAACTCAATGATTTGTACAACAATTTCAAAATTGTTGAACAAAGTCTGAAAAAGTCTAGAAACTGCAGTACTAGTTCTGGGAATGTGGCACTCTTGTCATCTCCAAGTATTAGTAAGTCAGAAGAGGTAGATGACAATGCAGGTGTTTCTACTGCTAACTATGGTGGTCCTACTACTAGATCACAAAAGAATGTTGCTGGACTTGGAGATCCATCATTCTATGTATTCATGTCTAGTCAAACTAGTGGTTCTACTCTAACTCATAAAGACCTTGATCAGTTGGATGATAATGATTTAGAAGAGATGGATATCAAGTGGCAGGTAGCTTTACTTAGCATGAGGGCTAAGAAGTTGTAACAACCCGTACTTTTTGGACTATTATTCTGATAGTGAAAATATTTATTTTCTGACTTTTACTGACGACTAAAATTTATAAACTAGAGGTTATCTCATTTTCCCTGAAAATGACCCCACACACGTACCAACACTCTATTAGTTATGGCAATAATTATTTAACTCATGCTCGAGTTCAAAGATGTTTTTATTATACTTATATAAAAACACTCACAAAAATGTATTCTATACATATTACTTGTAAGTGTCAAACCGGGACACCACGACTCACATTTAAGCTCAACGAGACACGAAATACACGGAATAAAATTAAAACATTTCCCTCCCACTTCTTTTATTCATATTGCCGCCCATTATGTCTTAGTCATCATGTGAACAGACATTGGAAATGTAATATGGAAGTGACTTGACCCATTTCTTTTCTAATATGTTCCTACATATCACACACACAAATAAACATTGTGTATTAACCAAAAGTCTCTTCCCTCTTTTTCTTCTTTATAACAGTCGAACCACAAGGACAAAACACACATTTGACATGATAAGCATATTTCCTTGATAGTTAAAATGTACAAGTTTTAAAGCAGACAGTACAAGCGGCAGCAGCTGGTCAAAGTCAACACACCCTCCCTAAGGGAGGGTCCGGTCAAAATCACCTTTTAGACAATAGATAATAGATCTAAAAGGACTAAGATTTGACACTCACACTTTCCTTGGTCCTTTGTTCGGCTGTGAAACCACGAAACAACACAAACTTCACTTGTTTTGCCTATAAACCACCTTGATGCACGTGTAAACATGATACATATATCTAGGCTAAACAAAATCCCTTGGTCATTAACTAACAATCACTCCCTTTTGAGGCCTTATAACCCAACGAGCCAAGGCATAAACAAACTCATATTTTACAACTTTCTTACAAAAACAAAACATAAACAAGTGTTGTGGTGTAGCTTGGAAGTATTTTTGGGTTACAAACTAGCTTTTGGAGTCTTGGGTATTTTGGAAGTAAACTTAGTATTTTGGAGCTTTTGGGTTATAAATCATCTTGGTTTCTTCTCTTCTTGTTCGTACCACCCACAACTCACTGTCGCGTATCGGTGCTACCCACTTATACTATTTGACTTTACTCAGACTGCTTTACTGAGGTGAGTATTCATGGATCCCCTTTTCTAACTATTTTAATCGTTTTGGGGCAGAATGCATGAATTATAATTGAACTAAATTGATAACTATTTTATGAACTTACTGAACTCTCGTTTCACTACTTATGCTTGTGAGTATTCACGGACCCCTTTTTTTTTAACTATTTAAATCGCTTTGGGGTGGAATGCATGAACTATTACTTGAACTCTTTGAACATTGTTTTGAACCCTTTGACTATTTCGAACTATTTTTACTTGTCTTGACCTTATTAATTGTTTTGAACTCTTGAACTTAAATATGAACTTATAACTTATTTTGAACTTAATGTGCTGTACGCACTACACATAAAGTCTCCCATGTTCGGAGCAATGTAAAGACTCCCATGTTCGGAGCATTCTTAACTGTATATAATAGTTGTTATGATGTACTGTTCGTACATTCGCATTGTTAGTCCCCGATTGATTTGCCGTTCGCACTTCAATTTTAACGTACCGTTCGTACGGCTCCCTTGTCTACGGAGCAGTAGGTAGTATGGATAGCGCTATTAGAGGTCGGCCAACCTCTCGTTCCCCTGTCTACGGAACGCATATTATTTATTTTAGGGCCTTTGCCGCATACTTTATTATATACGAGGTGCTATTATTGTGAACTGTTATGACCCGTGTGTACTGACTACCCGGCATACTACTTTTATTATGGAAATGTATGTGAACTTAAATTCTACAAGTCTTGTATGGGCGGGACTTGTAACATGGTGAGTTGACAGGACATTTGCCAGGCAGACTTTCTCATAAATGGTTTTTCGCACTATATAAAACCTGTTTACTCACCAACTATTTTCATAGTTGACCCGTTTTCTCATGCATTTCAGGTGATCGTCAGTAAGCGTTTTTATGAAGGCATTTGCATAAAGGGTCTTCACATGTAATCTTTACTTTCATTAAGTTGTCAAGAAAATGTCTTCAAGAATTCAAACTTATTTTTATTTGCCGATGTCGGCCAAAACAATGTTGTAATCATGTACTATTTCTTTAAATCTAAATTATGGTGTTGCATTATATCTCTCTGCGATGTATATTAAATTCGTAGCACCCCAGGACCCAAATGCTTCTACAATACCACATTTTTGGGGGTGTTACAGATTGGTATCAGAGCCAAGCTGTTATAGTGAATGCCGGTTTTTCAAAAATAAAAATCGCAACTATAACCAAAATAAAAGTTTTCTTAAAACACCGAACATCGTACGAGTCGACTAGTCCTAGCGTTGCATCGTTAATCCTAAATTATACATAGCCTGATCACCTATGTCTAATTCAGGAAGAATCATGCAATGATAAGAGTAGTAGTCTTGGATCATGTTTAGTTGGGTCTTAAGAGTCTGATCACCTGGAACTGCATTAGGCATGTGTGTATGCATAGCATGTTCGTATATTCGTGTTTGTGTATATGTTGTTACGTGTATGCTTTCTATTTACTACCTTATGACTCGTTAGACTAGGTGCGTCTTTGTTCCTGTCATGTTACGATCTCTAGTTCACGACATTGATTAATCTGAGACTTAACGTCATCAACCTTAGTTATATTTTATTAGTTGATTTGATTGGTGTAAGCAATTCCAAAATCGAGCCAATCTTTCAAAAGACCACGTTCCATGATGTGGAATCCTTCTCTCTGAAAACTTGTTTCCTAGCTTGATTCAGTGACAATTCTTGCTTGATGAATTGCGGAAATCAAGCTAGAAACAAGTTGTTACTCGACCTATTCAATGTAATCTCATGACAGTTCTTGTTTGATAAGTTGTGAGATTAAGTTAGAATGCACCAGTTAAAGGTCTTTTGAGGGCTAAGCTCGAGGATGGGAAAGTTTGACCATCAAATCTAACCACGAGAACGTACGTTTGTAGAGCGAACAAAAACTGAATTCAGGGACTGAATTCTTTTAAGGATGGCAAAACTGTAACAACCCGTAATTTTTGGACTATTATTCTGATAGTGAAAATATTTATTTTCTGACTTTTACTGACGACTAAAATTTATAAACTAGAGGTTATCTCATTTTCCCTGAAAATGACCCCACACACGTACCAACACTCTATTAGTTATGGCAATAATTATTTAACTCATGCTCGAGTCCAAAGATGTTTTTATTATACTTATATAAAAACACTCACAAAAATGTATTCTATACATATTACTTGTAAGCATCAAACCGGGACACCACGACTCACATTTAAGCTCAACAAGACACGAAATACACGGAATAAAATTAAAACATTTCCCTCCCACTTCTTTTATTCATATTGCCGCCCATTATGTCTTAGTCATCATGTGAACACACATTGGAAATGTAATATGGAAGTGACTTGACCCATTTCTTTTCTAATATGTTCCTACATATCACACACACAAATAAACATTGTGTATTAACCAAAAGCCTCTTCCCTCTTTTTCTTCTTTATAACAGTCGAACCACAAGGACAAAACACACATTTGACATGATAAGCATATTTCCTTGATATCCAACTTATAACCCTTTTAGACAATAGATAATAGATCTAAAAGGACTAAGATTTGACACTCACACTTTCCTTGGTCTTTTGTTCGGCTGTGAAACCACGAAACAACACAAACTTCACTTGTTTTGCCTATAAACCACCCTGATGCACGTGTAAACATGATACATATATCTAGGCTTAACAAAATCCCTTGGTCATTAACTAACAATCACTCCCTTTTGAGTCCTTATAACCCAACGAGCCAAGGCATAAACAAACTCATATTTTACAACTTTCTTAAAAAAACAAAACATAAACAAGTGTTGTGGTGTAGCTTGGAAATATTTTTGGGTTACAAACTAGCTTTTGGAGTCTTGGGTATTTTGGAAGTAAACTTAGTATTTTGGAGCTTTTGGGTTATAAATCTTCTTGGTTTCTTCTCTTCTTGCTCGTACCACCCACAACGCACTGTCGCGTATCGGTGCTACCCACTTATACTATTTGACTTTACTCAGACTGCTTTACTGAGGTGAGTATTCACGGATCCCCTTTTCTAACTATTTTAATCGTTTTGGGGTGGAATGCATGAATTATACTTGAACTAAATTGATTATCATTTTATGAACTTATTGAACTCTCATTTCACTACTTATGCTTGTGAGTATTCACGAAACCTTTTTTTTAACTATTTAAATCGCTTTGGGGTGGAATGCATGAATTATTATTTGAACTCTTTGAACATTATTTTGAACCCTTTGACTATTTCGAACTCTTTTGACTTGTCTTGACCTTATTAATTGTTTTGAACTCTTGAACTTAAATATGAACTTATAACTTATTTTGAACTTAATGTGCTGTCCGCACTACACATAAAGTCTCCCATGTTCGGAGCAATGCAAAGACTCCCATGTTCAGAGCGTTCTTAACTGTATATAATAGTTGTTATGATGTACTGTTCGTACATTCACACTGTTAGTCCCCGATTGATTTGCCATTCGCACTTCAATTTTAACGTACCGTTCGTATGGCTCCCTTGTCTACGGAGCAGTAGATAGTATGGATAGCGCTATTAGAGGTCGGCCAACCTCTCGTTCCCCTGTCTACGGAACGCATATTATTTATTTTAGGGGCTTTGCCGCATACTTTATTATATACATGGTGCTATTATTGTGAACTGTTATAACCCGTGTGTACTGACTACCCGGCATACTACTTTTATTATGGAAATGTATGTGAACTTAAATTCTACAAGTCTTGTATGGGCGGAACTTGTAACATGGTGAGTTGACAGGACATTTGCCAGGCAGACTTTCTCATAAATGGTTTTTCGCACTATACAAAACATGTGTACTCACCAACTATTTTCATAGTTGACCCGTTTTCTCATGCATTTCAGGTGATCGTCAGTAAGCGTTTTTATGAAGGCATTTGCATAAAGGGTCTTCACATGTCATCTTTGCTTTCATTAAGTTGTCAAGAAAATATCTTCAAGAATTCAAACTTATTTTTATTTGCCGATGTCGGCCAAAACAATGTTGTAATCATGTACTATTTCTTTAAATCTAAATTATGGTGTTGCATTATATCTCTCTGCGATGTATATTAATTTCGTAGCACCCCAGGACACGAATGCTTCCGCAATACCACATTTTTGGGGGTGTTACAAAAGTTCTGGCAGAGAACTGGTAAGCAGATTACCATTAATGGTAATGAAACTGCTGGGTTTGATAAGAAGAAAGTTGAGTGTTTAAACTGTCACAGGTTAGGACACTTTGCTAAAGAATGTAGAAACCCAAGGAAGCAGGATAATAGGAACACATGGTATAAGCAAGAGAAGAAGAAGGAAGTCACAGTGGAAGAGCCAAGGGCTATGCTAGCCATTGATGGTGTTAGCTATGATTGGAGCTTTATGGCTGATGAGGAGGAAGCACCAAAAGAAGCTGCAATGGTGGCCACTGAGACTGCTCTAATGGCCTTTTCTGATTCAGAGTTAAATTCTATAATCAAATATACTGAATCTTGCTGTGCTCTTAAAGCATATGAAGACCTTAATAAGAAATTTGATGATCAGCTAGAAGAGCTATATAACACTATGGCCAACTTAGCAAATCATAAAAGAGGTCTAGCTGTTCTTGAAAAACAAATCTGACACTTTCAAGGAAATGAATCTAAGTTTACTAATGACATGAATGCCCTAAAGAGAAACTTAGAGTTGAAAGATGAAATAATTTGTTTGCAAAATGAATCTTTAGCTAAAGCCAAAAATAAAAGTGAAAATGTTAAGATAACAGTAGATGCTTTAGCTCATGCCTCAGAAGGAATTAATAAAATTTGGGAAGCTCAAGTAATCAATAAAGCTAGATCTGGTGTAGGATACAAGTCTGTTCCTCCACCATATAGAGGTGTTCCTTCACCTCCTGGTATTGACCTAGCACACAAAGGTTTTGCTGAGTTTCAAGAACCAATAATGGAATATGGTTCTAAGTCTACTGAGAGTCCTAAGGTAGAGAAAGTAGGTGAAAGTATAAGTAATACTTCACTTCCTGAGGACAAGGTGTCCTCTGATAGAAGATCAGATAGAGTAGTCATTGAAGACTGGGTATCTGATAGTGAGGAAGATGAACAGGTTATGTCTAAACCTGAAGTGGTTAAGAAAGCAGGAACAAGTGTTCCTAAGATAGTCAAACATGATACTCATAGGCCTAAAAACAATGTTAAACATGTTAGGCAACCAGTTAGGTATTGTGAACAATACATAACCAACAACAAGCCCAGAGGTAACCATAGAAATTGGAATAACCTCAAGTCTCACCAACTAGGTGATGACTTTGCTTTTTATAACAAAGCTTGTTACACATGTGGTAGTTTTGACCATCTTGCAGCTTTCTGCAACCAATGGGTATCTGGGTATGCAAAAAATAGGGTGAATTACAAAAGGTAAACTCCTAAATTTCATTTTCACTCTAATTCTAAGAGAACAAAACCCAGAGCAGTTTCAAAAGCAGTTCCTACTGCTAGACCATATATGACTGTTTACCCAAAACAAACAGTTAAAGGTGCAAAACCAACTTATAAAATTGCATCAAAAACTGTTAAAAGGCCCATTCAAACAAGAGCAGTGGTCCAAAAACAAGTTTGGAAACCAAAGGGAACAACTACAAAGCTAGCAGTTTCTACTGCTAAGCATGTAGTTCATACTACTGCTTGGGAAAACAGGGCAAATGCTGTTAAGGCCTCAGCATGTTGGGTTCTTAAATCCAATGTTGCATGAATTGTTCTCAAAAGATTACATTTCATTGATGCAAGAGGCAGATCCAAGTCTGTAATGGCTTGGGTCCCCAAAGGAAACTAATAATCCTTATTACTGTGCAGGAACATTCAATTGATAAACAAGAGGATCAAGGATACTCAGATAGTGGATGTTCAAGGCACATGACAGGAAACAAGTCTTACCTTTCAGATTTTCAATCAATAGATGGAGGCTATGTTAGCTTTGGAGGAGGTGTTGGTGGCAAAATTTCTTGGTAAAGGTACAATTAAAACCGGAAATTTAGATTTTGAAGATGTGTACTATGTGCAGGAGCTTAAGTATAATCTTTTTAGTGTCTCACAAATGTGTGACAAAAAAAACAAATTTCTTTTTACTGAGACTGAATGTTTTGTACTTTCTTCTGATTTTAAGATGCCTGATGAAAGTCAAGTACTTCTTAAAATTCCAAGAAAAGCCAACATGTACAGTGTTGATATGAAGAACATTGTTCCTAAAAAGGCTCTAACTTGTCTTGTTGCAAACGCCACATTGGATTAATCAATGTTATGGCATAGGAGGCTTGGTCACATTAACTTCAAAACCATAAATAAGATTGTTAAGAATGGTTTGGTAAGAGGTTTACCTCAAAAATGATTTAAAAATGACCAAACATGCATTGCTTGTCTTAAAGGCAAACAACACAAAGCCTCTTGTAAGCCCAAAATTTTTAACTCTATTGATCAATCATTGTTTATGCTTCATATGGATTTATTTGGACCTACTTCTGTTAGTAGCATGATGCATAAAAGATATTGTCTAGTTGTTACTGATGACTATAGTATATTTACATGGGTTTTCTTTTTAGCTACTAAGGATGAGACTTCTAGCATCCTTAAGACATTTATTACACAGATAGAAAACCTAGTAAAAAAGAGAAAAAGTCATTAGATGTGATAATGGGACAGAGTTTAAGAATAGAGTTATGGATGACTTCTGCAAGGAAAAAGGTATTAGGAGAGAATTTAGTGTAGCTAGAACTCCTCAGCAAAATGGAGTTGCTGAAAGGAGAAATAGAACACTCATAGAAGCTGCTAGAACCATGTTAGCTGACTCTAAGTTGCCTATCACCTTTTGGGCTGAAGCAATCAACACTGCTTGCTATGTTCAAAATAGGGTTTTGGTTGTCAAATCTCACAATAAGACATCATATGAGCTTTTTAGAGGTAGAACTCTTGCAATAGGATTTCTTAGACCTTTTGGATGTCATGTGACAATTCTGAATACCTTAGACCATCTTGGAAAGTTTGATGGCAAAGCAGATGAATGATTCTTAGTTGGATATTCTCTTAATAGCAAAGCTTTTAGAGTATACAACTTGAGAACTAGAAGAGTAGATGAAAACCTGCATGTGGAATTTTTAGAGAACAAATCCAATGTAGCAGGTCAAGGTCCTAATTGGCTATTTGATCTTGAGACACTAACCCATTCTATGAATTATGTGCCTGTTGTTGCACAAACTAATGATTTTTCAGGTTCACAAACAACAAATGAGGCAGGGTTAGACAAGGAGACAAATCAAGATCATGTATGGATGCCAATAAGTACCAGTGTGGCTTCAACTTTAACAAATGATGAATCTTCTTCTGGTAAAGCTAAAGAAGATGTTGAAGATGAACACAAGGAAGATGGAACCAAGGAACAAGAGAATGTTTCTACTGATGATAGTACTGCTGAGACAGAGCATTCTACTGCTAGGCTTAATTTTTCTGCTGCTAGGCCAAATGTTTCTACTGCTGGCCCTTCAGACTCAAATGAAGCAGATTTCTCAGATAAAGAGGTGGATTTGAGCAACATCTCACCTAACTATCATGTTCCTATAACACCACACACCAGGATTCACAAAGTCCAATCCCTAAAAAATGTGATTGGAGATGTACAATTAGGTGTGAAGACAAGACAACAACTGATGTCTTCAGACCAACAAGGGCTTCTTGATGCCCTTTATGCTTCAAAGCAACATGAGTTTTCAAACTCTTGCTTGTTTGTATGTTTTCTCTCTCAGGCAGAACCAAAGAACATTCTTAAAGCCCTAGATGATTCAAGATGGGTGGAAGCTATGCAAGAGGAGCTTCTTCAGTTTAAGATTCAGAAGGTTTGGGTGCTAGTTGATTTACCTAAAGATGAAAAGGTAATTGGCACTAGATGGGTTTTCAAGAATAAAAGGGATGAAAGGGGCATAGTGATTAGGAATAAGGCTAGATTAGTAGCCCAAGGGTACACACAAGAAGAAGGTATAGACTATGATGAGGTTTTTGCTCTAGTAGCAAGACTTGAGGCAATTAGGCTTTTCTTAGCTTATGCTTCATTTATGGGCTTCACAGTTTATCAAATGGATGTCAAGAGTGCATTTTTATATGGAACTATTGAAAAAGAGGTGTATGTCTCACTACCTCCTGGGTTCATTAATCCTGATCATCCAGAAAAAGTGTACAGAGTAGTTAAGGCTCTTTATGGCCTTCATCAGGCACCAAGAGCATGGTATGAAACACTGGCTTCCTACTTAATTGAAAATGAATTTCAAAGAGGCAAGATTGATCAGACATTATTCATCAAGAAGCACAAGAGTGATCTTTTGCTAGTTCAGGTGTATGTGGATAATATCATCTTTGGATCTACAAGGAAGGAGATGTGTTTGGAGTTTGAGAAGCATATGCATGATAAGTTTCAGATGAGTTCCATAGGGGAACTTACATTCTTTTTGGGTTTGCAAGTTAAAAAATCATGTGAAGGCATATTTATTAGTCAAGATAAATATGTTGCTGAGATACTTAGGAAGTTCAACTTTGCTGATTCAAAAATGGCAAGCACACCAATGGACTCTGAGAAGCCACTTCTTAAAGATTTAGATGGAGACAATGTAGATGCACACACTTACAGATCTATGATAGGCTCTTTGATGTATCTCACATCATCAAGACCTGACATCATGTTCTCTGTTTGTACTTGTACAAGATTTCAAGTAACTCCAAAGGTTTCTCATTTAACAGCAGTCAAGAGGATTTTTAGATATCTCAAGGGTCAACCAAGGTTGGGTCTATGGTATTCAAGGGAATCACCTTTTGACTTGGTAGCATTTTCGAATAGTGATTATGCTGGTGCTAGCTTGGACAGAAAGTCAACAACTGGAGGATGTCAATTCCTTGGGTGTAGACTTATCTCATGGCAGTGTAAGAAGCAAACAATTGTGGCTACTTCAACAACTGAAGCTGAATATGTAGCTGCTGCAAGTTGCTGTGCTCAAGTCCTATGGCTTCAAAACCAACTTCTTGACTATGGGTACAATTTCATGAACACTGTCATACATATTGATAATAGTAGTACAATTTGCATAATTAAAAACCCAGTACAACATTCTAAAACAAAACACATTGAAATTAGACATCATTTTATTAGAGATTGCAATGAGAAAAAGTTGATTCAAGTTTTCAAAATTGATTCTGAACACAACTTTGCAAATCTTCTCACTAAAGCTTTTGATGTTGGAAGGTTTCAATACTTGGTAGCAAGTATTGGAATGCTTAATCCTTAAACTTTTTAATCTGTGTGGTTTTTGTATATAAATTTTTGATTGTACTGCTGGCTTTATAAAATACTACTGTTAGTGAAAAGTTTGTGCTGCTAGTACAAATTTTTGTTTGTTAAGTTCATATTTGTTAGTCATATCTATGATACTGCTATAAGACATATGCTTTGCATTTTGTTTCTTGGTTTTGGACTAACATTTTCAGGTATGAACATTGAACAAAAGAAGTTTCAAGTGAAATGGAAGCAGGAGAGTGATTCTTAGTTGCTGATATAATAGGTTTATGATGGACTGAGTTTGGGATTTCATTAACAAAGGTTTACACCTAAGTTAATTAAATTCTTTAAAACTTATTTCTTGAAATCTGATTATGATATTTCACATTGAATTGATGGCTCAGTTGATCAGATAGTAACTGTTTCAACTCACTTTCCATCATTTTATACTTTTAAGTATAATGAGCAAAGTCTAAGGACATCTGATAGAAAGAACAGCTAGTAAAAGTGAATCTAACACTTGTGTTAGAGGCAACAATTGCTATGAGCTGGAAACCCTGTCAAGAAAGCCTTTTGAATAGGTTTATCTTTACACAGGCAGTTATTTATAACTGAAAAACATTGGTTCTCACACAACCAGAGGTTGCTTTAAACCGGAATCTTGATTAAGTGTCTGTTACACACTTAATCCCTTCAAAATGGTTGAAAGCAGTATGATTTTTCTATAATAAAATCATGAACATACTGCTAAGTCAAAAATTTCTTAAAAAGGATTTTTAAAGGGACTCAGCAAAACCATCCATTGATGGATAATGAGTCAATGCCCCATGAATCACCTCTCATAGGAGTTAACACACCTAGAAGTGATGAGGGCAGCACATAAACTCTTAAGGAATTGATGGCTTCATGTACAACATTGTCTGAAAACAAATTCACATTGGTAGATCAGATAATGATGGGATGATGGTGAGAGATCTTCCAAACTGGGGAGGATAAAATGTTATTTGCATCTTAGGGGAGGAAATATCTCAGGGGAGGAAATAAAGCCCAAGGAAGATTAACCAAATGTAAGGGAGGAAAAGACAAGAGCATACAAGATGATGACATGGAGGTTGAAAATGACAAGAACAGAGCTGATTCTGGAGTATTATATATATTCAGAAGGGATGAAGCATTCCAAAGGAGAAAGTTCTATCTAGGAGCTTTCAGTTTCAATTTCAGTTCATTCTAAAGGAGAAAGTTCTATCTAGGAGCTTTCGGTTTCAATTTCAGTTCACTACGTTTGTTCATCACTTGCAAAGGCATGCTGATTGATGATTTCACTTGTTGAAACAAGCATCCAAGATACACAGCACCATTGCCTCTTATAATTCCTCCATCCAAGGAAATTGCACCATCTTTTAGGCTTTGTTTGAAGCTTGAAGATAGGTACTAATATTGTCGAAGTCAAAAGAAAATGGCAGATGAGTTACTGAGAAAGATATTTAATCTTGAAGAACAGAAGATAGCTCAGATCAAGAATCTAACTATAAAGTGTTTGAAAGATTCTCACAATCATAATTTAATTCAGAAACATGTTGAAAAGGATTCACATGTTTAGGGGAGGATTGTTGGGAATTAAATGTTCTGAAGATTAGTATTGGAAATTACATGTTCACAAGATCGTTACAGCTCAAAGAAATACTCTAAGTATCATTCTACTGCTAGTGCATTTGATTCTACTGCTAGCGTTAAACATTCTACTGCTGAATGATGCTGCTGCTGGTGAAGAAGATTCTACTGCTGAGTGGATAACTATTGAAGTATTCTACTGCTGGTTGGATAAGTATACGAAGATATTATGTGTATAATAGTCAACAATACACGGTAGATAATATCTTTAGACAAAGTGTTCAGTAACAAGTTGTAAACACATATACATGTTGTATCTTAATGACTGACACTCTCAAGCATGTGTTCGATTAGACTTGACAATATTGTAAAGATCTCTCTTGGACTATAAAAGAGAAATCATAGGCTTAGATATTATATTCATTTAATTAGATCATAACTGTTAAGAACATAGAACAAACACAACAATATCATAAGTCATAGAAACATAAGATTCAAGGTTTTGTAACCCTAGTGACGGTGAAGATCACTCGTATTATCTTGAACAATATTGAATCGTTTGGTGATAAAACCTTCTTTGTTCATTGTTCTATAAAAAAACATCACTGTTCCATTTCCATAACCAAATAACCTTCTAAGTGTGATTAAGTAGATTTCGCATACCTAATTATATTAACTCGATATACCATATATACAAAGCAACAAAGGTCTAACAACCTTATAGTGTATCGAACCTCCCTCAAGTAATTACCTAACAAGCTCAAAGATCACCTAAAATATCAAAATAGATTTTCTTGACAAGTTTTAACATTTTTGTAAGTTTTGTATTTTTTACGTTACCCGGTTTTAAGTTTCGCGTCTTAAAATCTCCACGTTTGCAATTACCGAGATCAAACTATACCCTCTAAACCCTAAGTTATCAATAAAACACAAAATAAGATACATATTCAACTCATCTTATCCCTTGTGTGATGTTCTCTTTGTAATTTGACAAAAATTTGTGCAATTGACATGACCGGAAAAGCCTATCTTTTACGAATCAAAGACTCTCGTAAATTTTACTTTACAATCATTTTCTAAAAGTATTTTTTAATGAGATTGAACTCAATTACGTTTAAAACGATAGGTGGCACGACTCCTACGGACTTACGGTTGATTTTATACGAATTTTTGAAAATTACCAAATTCTGAAAATCAGACGAAGGTACCGTTAAATTTAGCGGTACCGTCCATATTTAGTGGTACCGTACGTTATATTTAACAGTACCGTAACTATTTTTATAGTTTTGAACAAAACCAACCACATTACTTTACGACTCGTTCAATAGACATGACCGGACACTTACAAACTCTATTCTTTTAGTAGTTTAAGAAAACCTTCAATCTAGTATGACAAAGTATACTTAACAACAAAGCTTGTAAGTATTAAGCAAGTAAATACTTTTCCTATTTTATCACCTTCATGGGTAATTTGATACATGGATCGTACTCAATTTTGAAAACCATTTGTTTTTAAATTTGAGCAATCTGGCTCTGATACCAATTGTGGAAACCGTAGAGGGGGGGGGGGGGGAAATACGTTTCCATTTAAAAACTTAAAAACTTTTTGTATCAAATATCTGATCAAGTGTGACGTAATATGAAAAGTGTCAACTATGGTCATATAACATCTAGAGATGAATATAGTAAACTACAACACAAGCACAATCAAACCATGACACATACTTAATCAACATAACATAAGCAACTAGCCACACAAACATAAACGCAATGAAAATATAAATATAAAGCGATAAAGAATGAAATGAAAGTAAAGAGATAATCAAGAAGGCGCAAACCGGACACGGTGATTTATAGTGGTTCGGTCACGAAGCTCCTCTTCGCCCTACTCCACTCCCCGAGTACCCAACTCGAGAGTTACTTCACTAATTAACAAACTCCCTTCAGGCGGAGAAAACCGTACACGTCGCTTATCCTATTTCCGACACTAAGCTAGATGTCGAGTGCTAATCTTAGCTAGCACCAATCTACCACGATCTACCCGATCTACCCTTGATCCACTTGATCAATACACAAGCCCAATGGCTTCAAGAGATCTCCAAGATCACAATGATCTACTCCCACTTGACTCGATCTACCCAATCTACCCTTGATCTTCTTGATCAATCACACAAGCCCACAAGCTTCAAGAGATCTCCAAGATCTCGACAAGATCACAATGATCAACCCTCACTTGACTCAATCTACCCTATCTACCTTTGATCAACTTCATCAACACACTAGCCCAATGGCTACTAGAGATATTCAATATCTCTATAAGATCACAATGATCTTCCCTCACAAACTCTCAAAAGAAAAATGATCTTGATGTATGCTATGATACAATCAAGAGTGTAACAAATGTTACAAGTGCTTCTACCTACAACTACAACACTTTGTATCTACTTGGATACCTTGTGTTCTTCTCTTGCACTTGAAGAGGAATGACAACACTTTGTATCTACTTGGATACCTTGTGTTCTTCTCTTGCACTTGAAGAGGAATGAAGAGGATCTCTTGGTGGGATGAAAGGATCACTCTTAAACAAACTAAGACTCTCTAAATAATCAAAGAAAGTGTTCTAAGTGAGGAGGGATTAGACCAGAGAAAACTCACTGAAAAAATCAAGTTGGAAGTGTAAAATGGTCCACTATTTATAGGCAAGGGAAAAACTAGCCGTTACAGAGGCACGGCTCCACTAAATTTAGTGGAGCCGTCGGTACTTTAGTGGTACCGTGGACGCTCCTCCGTTTGTTTTTAGTGGGGAAGGTTTATTTGGGAATGTTTGGAGCTGTTTTGGGGGGAAAATTGACTGTTGGGATTTTTAAACTTATTTTTCAAAATAAAACATTTCTTTTTAATTCAAAAATAATTTGTAAAATATATTTTTGAAAGAAATATTTTGTCACATTAAAAATGTGAAGTTTAGAGAAAAATAATCCTTTGATCATTTGTCAAGTAGTAGATTTGTTTGTCCATACCTTGAGTGATTTGCGCCGGGATGGAAATCTACGACTTTGTTGAAGCATACTTGAGACGTCGGGAGGTGTTGATGTAAGTATGCATTGATGATTTGTGTTTACAAGTAACTTGCACATTTTACGTTATGTATTACAAGTTACATGTTTGTCATTATTAAAACTAAAGAAATCATTTAGTTTAAATATCGTAATATTTGCACTGACAGGTTTGTTTCTTTATTCGTACAAATACCTATCTTTCTTTCGAGCACTCTTTGCTCATGATAAGTACGAATGTTCTTAATATCTAATTTTGATCCATTATTGTTATTCATCAATTCCTTCATTTGCATTGATCGATAATAGTTTGCTCATTTGTTCATACAGATATTTAATTTATCCCTTTTAAGCAATCTTTTCTCCTAAATATTACACACGGCAGAATCACATTACTATTTTTATGATTCATTAGCTCTTTCAATTGTATTGTTATTCATTTTTTTTCTTTTTGTGAGTATCATTTCTTCCATGACATTGATATCTACTTCTTTCGACTGTAAGTACGCCTCCGTGGTTGTCCCATCTACATTAATAGTTAGTACGTATCAGGGCATTAGGAGCAACACCCCCAGACAACAGGCTGCAAGACGCACGAACTCGTCAGAAGAGTTACGCCAATGTGACATGTAATCCATTATAATTTCAGGTTGGAAATATAATTAAGCCAAAAGTCTCGCCATGAAAGTACGTGATACGTTTCGAGAAACAAGGAAAAACGAACCCGAAGTACATTGAACCCTTCAAAAGTTTGGCTGAAGATGGTCCGGTAGCTTACCGACTCGAACTTATACCATAACTCAGTAGAGTACACAACACATTTCATGTTTCGAACCTGAATAAATACTTATTAGAGGAAACCCTCGACATTCCACTAGAGGAGATTCAACTCGATGACAAACTGCATTTTGTCAAAGAACATATAAAAATCATGAACCGTGAGGTCAAGCGGCTGAAGCAGAGCCGTATTCCTAATGTCAAAGTTCGCTAAAACTCTCGACGAGGACCGGAATACACTTGGGAAAAAGAAGACCAGATACGTCGGAAATATCCACACCTCTTCGCCAACACAAATTAGACATCTAACCCGAACTGAATCCCGGGACAGGATTCCCTTTAAGGATTAGGTACTGTAACAATTCACAATTTTGTGGTCATTATTTAATTATTTAATTTTAGTTAATATTTATTTTAAGTAAATTTACTTTTGCGAGTAACTAAATAGGTTATTCCGCGTACGTCGTTAAACGTACATTTAACTCAAACCGACACCTGATAATACTCAGTATAATTTTTTTATACATTTTGGTTCTTTACAATCATATTTTTAATATTCCATTTTTACTTTTCTATTTTTAGTTAAACTTTGTTTTCAGTTTTTAAACATCAAGTAATGTTGGGAATTAAATATTCTGAAGATTAGTATTGGAAATTACATGTTCACAAGATCTTTACTGCTCAAAGAAATACTCTAAGTATCATTCTACTGCTAGTGCATTTGATTCTACTGCTAGCGTTAAACATTCTATTGTTGAATGATGCTGCTGCTGGTGAAGAAGATTCTACTGCTGAGTGTATAACTATTGAAGTATTCTACTGCTGGTTGGATAAGTATACGAAGATATTATGTGTATAATAGTCAACAATACATGGTAGATAATATCTTTAGACAAAGTGTTCAGTAACAAGTTGTAAACACAGATACATGTTGTATCTTAATGACTGACACTCTCAAGCATGTGTTCGATTAGACTTGACAATATTGTAAAGATCTCTCTTGGACTATAAAAGAGAAATCATAGGCTTAGATATTATATGCATTTAATTAGATCATAACTGTTAAGAACATAGAACAAACATAACAATATCATAAGTCATAGAAACATAAGATTCAAGGTTTTGTAACCCTGGTGATAGTGAAGATCACTCGTATTATCTTGAATAATATTGAATTGTTTGGTGATAAAACCTTCTTTTTTCATTTTTCTATAAAAAAATATCACTGTTCCATTTCCATAACCAAATAACCTTCTAAGTGTGATTAAGTAGATTCCGCATACTTAATCATATTAACTCAATATATCATATACACAATGCAACAAAGGTCTAACAACCTTATAGTGTATCGAACCTCCCTCAAGTAATTACCCAACAAGCTCAAAAATCACCTAAAATATCAAAATAGATTTTCTTGACAAGTTTTAACATTTTTGTAAGTTTTGTATTTTTTATGTTACCCGGTTTTAAGTTTCGCGTCTTAAAATCTCCACGTTTGCAATTACCGGGATCAAACTATACCCTCTAAACCCTAAGTTATCAATAAAACACAAAATAAGATACATATTCAACTCATCTTATCCCTTGTGCCACGTTTTATATATCAAAGACACTTTGCAACAAGTGTCAAGACACTTGTTACACCCATTATGCATGTATGCACTACCAAGACCTCCATCTCATCTCACTCTCTTTCATTTTTCACAAGAAAACTCACACTCCATCCTTTCTCTCCTGGTTATTTCGAAATCCCATCACCAATACCATAACCAAATCCATCCTTTAATTTTTATAACTAGTTTCTTTTGTTAAGATTGAAGGCTTAGTTGGTACATAAGAGTTCTTGTGTTGTTTTGAAGATTTCTTGGGTTATTTTTCATCTCATCCTTGTAAGGAACCATATTATACTCTCCTTTTCAAATCTGATGTCATTTGTACTTTATGTATTTTTCATGTTTCATATACTTGTTGTATTAATTTATGCATTATACATAGCTTAAAATACTTAAAAGACAAAAATACACCGTTGGTCCCTAAACTTTCCAGAAAGCATCGCTAGGGCCCAAAACTTGGAAAAATCGTCGCCGTGAGTCCAAAACTTGGGTTTTTGAGGCCGATTGCGTCCCTTGACCCATTTTACTAAAGTTAACGTCCGTTTTACTTTTTGGCAAAAGGGCATAATAGACATTTCCACTTTTGTTAATTACTTTGGTTGTACAACCTTAGGGACGAACGGTGTATTTACAAATGCTAATTTTCACGTTCTTAATTAATATTAAATGAGTATTAATTATTTTTAAGCTGAGCATTTCTATGCGCATTTGCATGTTTCTGAGTATTTTTGAGCATTTTTGGGAGCTGTCCCGCATACTGTAGCTTACAGTCACTGCAGAAAAAGTATATTTTTGTCAGTAAGCCTAAATTATCCTATTTCTGATAGTTACTGACAAGTCTCGTAATTAACTGAGAGCTTTCTCGCATTTTTCTGAAAAACAACTGCACGCGCGTACCGACAGCATAGTACACATGGTAACAGTCAAATAAATATATTTTTGAGTCAGTAATAATATTTTATTACATTTCTAACAAAAACGTGGATAAAAACTTTATTTTACGTATACGTGCCCAAAAATGTCAAACCGGGACTTTACGGTCACATTTAAGCTCAAACCGACACACGATACACCAACGCGGAGTAAAAATAAAACTTACCTCCCCCATTATACACTATAACCTCCCAAGGTGAGTATTTCACCACTAGAGTCCAAAATAATCCCACTAACATAGATATAATCTTATAAATAATACCTTATTACTCTAAATGATACACAAGCCAAGTTTTCTTATCCCTTTATATCATCTAAACTTTCCTTGATCATTTTCCCATCTCAAACTCACGGCACAACTAAGTTTCCAAGATCCAAAAGTTTTCTTTGAAGTTCAATCAATTTGGAGTGTATATTCAAGCATTTCGGGTTAATTGGAACGTGGTTTGGGTAAATTTGGTGAAGTTTGGGTTGTTCTTGGTCTCTCCTATCACACGTTAACTTCAAAGCATTGTAAGAAATCATCAAAATTTTCTAATCTTGTTAAATTACATGTTCATTTGATGTCTAATGGTGTTATAAATTGTTAAAAGTATATATTTTGTTAAAATGGAAGAAGCTAGGGCTTATACTTTGATGAATAGTGCTTGACATTTTTAAGATATATGAACAAATTATAATATTTCTTGCTTGTGTGGTAAATCTTGTTACATATGATGTTAGTTTGATGATACAAACATGAGTTACGTTAATTTCGCGAGATTAAGCAATATATAAACTTTTGAGGCTATGTATATGTTTCGACTAGAATAAAAATACAAGATTATTGGGGTTTTGAAAAACATAAAATTTTGGCTCAAATGGTGAAATGGTGGAAATTATATTTAAGAGCTTATTTGGAATAGCTTATTGAATAAGCCATAAGTAATAAAGATTAACTAAGAAAAATAAGAAAAATGGGTCAACATAATTAATATGGGTCGAATAAGATGAAAATTTGTCATAGTTGACTATTTGAGTAAATAGCTTATTTATATGAACTTAATTGATAAGCTTAAAGTTTATTACGTAACTAATAATTACAAATTACAAAACAATGGACTAGAAATAAATTTTTGGACTTAAAAGCCCACGTAGGGACTGTTGGGCCGAGCCCAACAAAATATTTTGCAACTTTGACTTTTTGACCAAACGGACTTAATGGACGTGTTAAATGATTTTTTAGAAACGCGACGATATATACATTTCAACTAAAAATGTGATTTGGGCTAAAAATTAACTATTGGGCTTATTTCATAAATTTCGGCCCAATAGATAAGTTAGATGATAAAAATGATTTTTGGAATACTTTCCGGCTCGCTTTGAATATTATTACCTAACGAAACGATAAATATAACGAAAACTAGTTTTGGACTTGTTTTGAGACGCTTAGTCTCCTAAAGGGTGAAAAATGACATTTTAACCAAATTATTATTAATGTTGACTTTTTGTTGACTTTTCGGCTAAATATTGACTTTGTATCGAAATCTATTGTTAATAATGAAACTTAACAATAATTATAACGATAAAATATTTACGACGACCAAAATATATATTACGAACACATTTTGCACATATAGTTAACGAGACGAGTTATTTGAAAAAATTGCAACACCTAAGGAAAATGGAAACGTTGTATAAACGAATGGGTCATGCCTAAATTTTCTAAAAATCTAACACTTAGAGTATTTTGGTAAAAATACGTAACTTAAGTAAATTTTTCTAAGTTACTTAACAATGTTTTTATTTTCTTATAATTAAAATTGTATTATAAATAATAAATAATATTTATAATATAATAATCCTCCACTAACTCTATTATTTTATTAATTTCTCAAAAACCTATTTAATTAATTCTTAATTAATTAAATACTTAAGTACTTAACCTAATATATATATATATATATATATATATATATATATATATATATATGTGTGTGTGTGTGTGTGTGTGTGTTGTGTGTGTATATATATATATATGTGTGTGTGTGTATGTGTATATATATATATTATATATATATATATATATATATATATTATATATATTATATATATATATATATATAATACTTGCGGCGAATACTAGCACGGATGTTCCGTTACGTATTCTCACCGTACACTTTCACCATGAGCCACCACCAAGAGTTACAACGATAAATCATTTTGAAATATATTTTACCACACAACAAGCAAGAAATACCCGAGCACTGTTCACACGTAAACTTTTCAAATAAAGTAAAGACACATGAGACACGAATATTTTCGCTAAGACTTACCGTACTGATTTAGGTTGCGTGTCGGCGCGGTTGCAATATTTTGTTGATTAGCAGATTGCTGTTGTATTTAAGGTGAGCTTATAGCCCCATATTTTTATACGATTTGTTTTATAAGCTTTGGGGTGAGAAACATGCAAAACTGTTTTTATGGACCAAAAAGTGGATTTTTGTTTTTATGCACACTTATATGCAGAAACCTAAGTTTAGCTGAATCCCATTGCGCCCACTATCATCAATCGTTAATTCCTTTCTAGGAAGCCGTTTGATATAAATAGATCTATTGGGGATGACACCCCCGTTCGGTTGGCTCAGCATAGCCAAGGCGAACGTATACCATACGAATAATAGGCCGAGTGTCTGGGGATTAACACTCGCGGGCACCCTTTTTCTAGCTATTTCCAGCCTGGCATGTTACGATGTCATAGTTCGGTTAGATGAGGCTTAGTGTTTGCATAGCTGAGAAGTGTGTTTTTTTTGCTGAATGATTTGCTGATATTGCTATGGTCCATATGTGTTATTTATTTTAAACCTATGAACTCACCAGCGTTAGCTGACTTTTAGCATGTTTTTCTCAGGAAACTGAGGTGTGTTAGCTGAACGCAGGGCATGGCGATGGTCATAATAAATGTTGGATATGTTTTTAGTATTGCGTTAACTCTGAAATTTGGACCTCTTTGTTTAATGGGCTACATTTTTATTTGAAATGGATTTTATGTAAGACAACATGACTTTAAACATGTAATGTATTTTAAAATGGATTTTTAATCCGTTCCCTATATCTTGTGTTGTGATTATCGATTTAGTAGCACCCAAAGTGTATGCTTCCGCAATTTTATGATTTTGGGGGTGTTACAGATTGGTATTCAGAGCCTAGGTTATAGAGAACGAGGTTTATAAAAACCTTAATCTATAACTAATTTATGAAAAACTTTTCCTTATGACCGCCAGATGCCTGCCAGTTTAGCTTGCTATGATTTGAGCATTATTTGCTTTATTTGATTAAGTGTTATGATATGCTATTTGAGTATTTTATTATGCATATATGATATTAGTATTTTTTTTTTATATACTTACACGTGTCGCACCATATTTGTCACAGACTATGTCTCTCCCCACCGCTACCAGATCAGGTGTACATTTCGAGGTAGCTGCTGCTGGACTCACTTCTCCGATGTGACAGCCAGTTCCATTTGTGGATGACCCATTGATGGAGGTTGTCCGATCTGCTGCTCAGCCACCCATTCCAGCTCAGCATGTACACACCACTCCAGTGTCTACCTCACCATACTTACCCCAATCCAAGTTCCTAAGCACCCATTGAGCACTCTCCAATTTGGATTTTAGGGCTATTGGTTTAGGCAGAGGCCAGAGCACGATGCAGGGAATGTTGAGACGAGCCAGAGGTGTTGACCGTACTCAGTGGCAGAGGATTATGACTGCAGAGTACACTATTGGAGCAGTGATGAGAGAGAATCAGGAGCTGAGAGATCGTATAGGCCAGTTGGAGACTACTATTGGAGGATTGACTTTAGCATTTGACCAGTTATGCCTAGATAGTGACCGAGCTTAGAGTAGTCGTAGTTGATGATGTATCCATTAGGATGACTAGTATTTCTTTAGTATTCCAGAACTAACTATTAACCAAGCTTGTAATTTTGTGAACCTTTATCTTTTCGATATGTATAACAAGCTTAGTTTTCCTATCCGATTATTCGTTTTCCTCTGTGGTTGACTTTATTCTTGCATTTTGTTTGCACTATCCGTATATTCACGTGATTCTTTTCTCCCGTAAACAAGATCTCATTTATCGGCATCTTTTTTTGGTGATGCAGATAAATGGCACCCAAACGAAAGTCAACCAGATTCACACGAGGACAAACCGCTAACACACCTACCCCGACAAGGTCAGTAAGGGGAAGGACTGCTGAGAATGTCGCCCCGACAAGAGCCGCACAGGGCCAAGTTGCTGGGAACGCCGCCCCGACCAGGGCCGCAGCAAATACACCAGTGGTGAATCAAGCAACTCTGGATCAGCTTGTTGCTGATCGTGTGGCCGCCGCTCTCGCAGCCGCAAATAATTCGACCACCAACACCGGAACATCTAGGCCAGTGACCAACAGCCGTGGTTATACTTACTCTGAGTTCCGAAAAATCATGGTTGGAGGATTTGGAGGAACAGAGGGGGCCGTTGGCTTGACTAGATGGATTGAGAAGCTAGAAACCGTGTTTCGCATCAGTGGTTGTAATGATGAAGATAGGGTCAAGTATGCATCTTTCACTTTTATGGATGCCGCTTTGACCTGGTGGAACAACTACATGAAATCTGCTAACATGGATGTTGCTTATGCTATGCCGTAGGAAGACTTTAAGGAACTAGTGATTAGGAAATATTGCCCACGAAATGAGGTCAAGAAGTTGGAGATAGAATTTTGGAATTTAAAGGTGCAAAACAAAAATATGGCTGCTTACAACCAGAGATTTCAGGAGTTGGCTTTGTTGTGCCCTGAAATGGTTCAGACTGAGGCAAGATTGATTGAGAGGTATATTGGTGGTTTACCGAAGTCCATAAGAGGTGATGTGACTACCTCGAGAGCTGCAGATCTTCATGAGAATATGGAGATAGCAAACAAGTTGATGGATCAGGAACTGGAGGATGTTTCAGAAAAGAGTGCTGACCACAAAAGGAAGTGGGAAGATCACTCTAAGGGTAGTAACAGCAGCTCTCAGAACAAAAAGCAGAATGTAGCCAAGGTGTTGAAACTTAAGACCTTGATAGATCTTCGTGAGCTCGTGGATCGTTAGTAATGTTTATGTAATCACAAACACACTAAAAGAAAGTCTAAGTTACTTGTATTCTATAGCGGAAAACAAACACAAGTAAGAACACGATTACTAAGAACGATTTGATCCTCTATGGATCTTTGATTAATACTAAAGTTGTTTTTCTAAAACTCGTACATAATACATAATGATGCGTTCCTTTTATAGACAAGGAACCCTAAACAACCCTAAACCGTTTCACAAGAAACGTATAATCTAAAAACTATCTAAGATATGCAATATCACTTTCTAAATAAACTCATGCATATCCTAACTAATAACATAATACGCGGAAACTATCAATCAGCAGAAACACATTCCGCACAATCTATACTTTGGCAGAAACAATCTTCAGCAGAATCTTTACTTCCGCAGAAACCATTCTTCAGCAGAATCCAATACGTCAGCAGTAACCATCAGTAGAACTCTTCCTAAGCAGAATTCCCAACAATCCTCCCCTAATCTTGAATTTGACATGGTTAAGTTCAAGATTCTTGATAGATCTTTAACACTTCATAATAAGAGGATTGACTTTCGAACATCAGCAGCAATGAACCATATGAACCACATCTCTATGAATGGCAAAACTTTAAACTTCAGGTCTTTGCAGCAACAAATGACAAGTTGTACATCAAAACATATTAGTTTCATACTATTCTCATCACATCCAGGTGTGTTAACTCCTGTGAGAGGTGAATCATTGAAAATAATGGATTTGATGTCTCTTTACCAATAGCCATCACTACTGGAGTAGCCAAATGTTTAAGTTCGAAAACTATGGTACACTGATAACCATCTGATTTATTAGCAAATCAGCAACTAGAAACGGATTTGAGATGTCTTTACCTGTAGCCGTTTGCTCAGGACTAGCCAATTCTTTGGTTTCAACTGAACCTTGGTGAATTGAATACCAAATATGGATACCAAATGTCTTTACCACAAACCATACTTTTGTGGACTAGCCAATTCTTTGGATCCCAGAAAGGGTTACATCCATGGTGAATTGATGACCATTTCAACTCTCAGCAATGAAGCATGGGTGAGTTGAGTACCCTATAGCTTTGAGCAAGCTATTATAGCTATCAACAGATTTGATGTGTCTTTACCAAAGATGTACCCTTTGGACTAGCCAACTCTTTGATGGACACAAGTCACATCTGGTGAGTTGATAACCATCAACAGAGTTATACAACAAACCTGCATAAAAGTTAGTATACAAAGATTTTTTTTTTTTTTTTTTTTTTATTAAGAATGAAATAAGAAAGAAATGAAATAAAGAAATAGAAAATATACAAATAATACATAATACCAGAATCAAGAAGAAGCTTGTTGTTGCAGAAGCTTGGACTTGATGAACCCGACCAATTGTTCAGCATGTGTTCTATCATTAGCAACTGGATTTGGAGGAATTTCCAACTTCCTTTGGAGCATGCGATTCATCAGTGTCATGGACAATGGATATTGTTGATCAGAAAACATACATACTCGTATCCCAGACTCAGTCTCCACCACATGGACATTGGGAATGGGATAAAATTTCCAAGTATCAACTTTCCACCTATGGGAATTCTTCCAAATCGAATAGCCTTTCCCCTGTGGAGTTTGGGAGTCAAAGAGAACTTGAAGATCTCCCAATAGATATAGGCCTGCACCTTGTGGAGTATGTATAGCATAATACTCAGTGACCAATTTGTAAAGAGTCTGCAGATCTTGTCTATCCACCAAATGAAGAATTTCTTGCAAGAAAGTGAAATTCTTAGAGGATTGATCTTGCCTGTAGATAGTGTTAAGTTGTCCATCTGTGATAGTCCATCTGATCAACACATTGTATGATCCTTCAGGAAAAGTGTCAGAAGTTCCTTCCTGAATAAATGAATCATCAGTAGCTTCTAGGTCTACTTGCTTTGAAGAACTACTCATTTGAGCTCTGAGGACCTGCTTAGCCAATCTAACTGATCTTCTACTTGCAAAATGTTTGCCTATATGTGCCATTCTCTTCTTCCTTCTACCAGGGATGTAAATCCCCATAGAAACATCTTCATTAGCAATAGAAGAAGTATCTTCAGTAGGAATAGGAGAACTTGGAACAGAAACCCCTGTTACATGCAACCTCTCAGCCATTTCCCTGGCTTGTTTACCCTTAGCAGCTGCCTGTTCAGCTTGTTTAACCTTTTCTGCATTATAATGTGACAAAGATGAATCTTCATGATCAGCAGATGTTGCAGCAAAAGTTTCAGCAGAATTGGGCGGAGCTTCAGAAGAAACAGGAATCCCAGATGATTGTCTCTCAGAAGCTTCATCAGCAGCAATGGTAGGAGTAACAATAGGCTCAGCAGATTGTAAGTCTGCAGGAGTATCATCAGCAATATCAGTAGAAGGACTCAGAGGTACTTGATCTCCAGGAGATGAAGTACCTATCTCCACCTGCTTCAGTCTTTTTGTACTTGGAGCTTCCAAACTAGCAGCAGTCCTCTTAGGTTGAGTAGCAGAAGAATGAATAGACTTCATAATCTGATCATAAATCCTATTCAACTCAGAATCAGACAAAGCCCAAACTTGCTTCTTTGTCAAACCATAACTGTACACAGATGTATACTGATTATAGACCACATTCCTCCTATATTGTTTCTTCTCTGCTTCAGTCTGAGGTCTATCTCTCTTAGCTTGTGCTTTCTGAGCAGCAATAGCCTTCCTCCTTTCTGCTGCAGCTTTCTTCCGCTGTTGCCCAAGAGCTACCATTTGCTCAGCAAAGTTATGACTATCAAAGTTAGCTCCTAAGATACTCTGGGCCAAAGTGGGATTGGATGCAGCTTGTTGAGTGTAAGAGTCCCATTGTGCATCAGTGAAATGAGCTGATTGCTCATCAGCTCTCTTTGCCTTGAAATGACTGATTGCTCATCTAGCTTCTAAGTCAAAGACACTCTCCACTCATACCCAGCTTCCTACTAAAACCTGCCGCAGGAAAAGAAATGCGGCTGAGCTTAAAAAGCCCAGTGAACAGATATATATACAAAGCATAACATAAAGGTAATAAGTATAAGCAACGAAGAAAATCAGAATACGAACGAAAAGTATAATCATGAAAGTCATACGAATTTTCAAAGATAACCAAGAGTCAAGAGTGCATGAGAACTGAATAAGTAATGAATCAAGAATGGAATGAAAATAATGAAAAGGGTCATATAAGGATGTGCCATAAGAACTCCATACAAAAATCCGTCAAATCATATCATATCATATCATAAAAGTGCACGAAGAGGGGAGACCTCTAAGTACCAAAAGTGTGAGAAGGAGTGTAAGGCACACACCACCTGGTCACCAAAATCATACATATACAAAAGTCCTAGGATGCATCCATACGCTCCCATCAAAAGTATGTATGCCAGTACTAGACTGGTCACACATATAAGGTTGGCCAATAGTGTACACAAAATCATATCATATCATAAGGGGGAACGCCGTAGATCTATCACACCTCTACGGGAGTGTCATGTCTAAGGTGCCATCAAAGACATGGTCCTGGTACCTCCAGAACTAGGTAAGCTCAGGCACGGATCTATCATATCATACATAATCATAATCAAATAAGCATGGCAAGAGAAACGAATAGTAACTTCATAAGCATCGTAAAACATAATCATAGCATTGCAGAGACATTTATACTAAATGTCAGAATGAATCAAATAGAATGACAATCATACAATGAAAGTCATGAATCAAATAAGGGAAACATATCAGGCATCGGATCATACGAAATATCCCTACTGAAAAGGGAAAGAATATCTGTACCTCAACAAAAAGCGCAACAAAAAGCAAATGAAACGAAAAGCAAACAGGAGATCACTCCTTCTTCACCCGATCTACAAATAATCATAATCGTACTAATAAGTTTCATAGAATCATAATGTTTCATTTTAGTTCTCTTAACATTTTAGGTAACTTTCTATTTTTAGTAACTTTTCAAAAATAGTAACTTTCTTAACATTTTAGGTAACTTTCTATTTTTTAGTAACTCATCAATTTCAAACAGATACTGATCGAACTAAGGAACGTACCACCAGTCCATGAAGCACGTGGCGAATCATCAAATGTATCAAGAGTTTTATAAGAGATAGATAGTATAATTTTACTCTTGTATTGAACGCATATGAGATGGGTAGCATATTTGTACCGACGATCAATGGGGTATAAATCGAAGTATCGAAATGCTTCAGGACACCAAACAAGATAGGTCGAATAATCATACAGATAAAACACATCAAAGAGCTAACGTAGTCGTACAGACGATAAACTAAGCACATAACGGAGGATCGGAACGTATCGAGAGCATAACGGAATAGGTCAGATAATCGTATGGAAAACAACGACTCAAAGGATTAACGCATTCGTGAACCAGATCTTCTTCATACACCCAAAACGTCTAACTCTCCACAACGGGGACATCGTACGAAACATACAAATTTCATAGTCCACCATTCAAGGTTTTTTCTTCCACAAGGATAACTAATCCACCAATCACAGTAATCAATCTCGGACCTTAAACCAGCGAATCTCCAACTTAATCAAATCCAAAAGGTGTTCTACCTCTCTGCAGGCAAACTCAATCATGCCAATACACTTGTCAACTCCCTGTCTCATACATCTTCAATTTCAACCTAGTTGCTCTGTCCGTCCATCCATCTGAAGGTGAGTAGTCGCCATAAAATCTCGAGCCGGTCTTGGAGGTCTTCTGCAATTCTTCTGGAGGTGTGAAACAAAACTCGATTTTTTTGACACGATCACTGCAGGTGTGCCAAGGAGCTTGAATAATCTTTGTTGAAATAAATCTCTGCCGATCTTCCAAGAGAGCCACCAAGTTGAACGATTAACTACAACCCACATCGTTTGTCCTTCCCAACGTGAGCGTAAATCCCGTTACAAAGTTGCTGACCTTCTTCTCAAGTAGGAAAATATCCTTCTTAACTTTCCAAAAGTTCTCCAACTTATTCTTCATCCCTACCCAAAATTATACCCATCGAGAAACTTACATCGAGCTCTTCTGACCTAGAAATTTACAACACCAAAATGCAAGGATGATTCCCGTGTTTCTCTTTCGTCCCTGAATATACTAAATCATCATACTATGACAATTTTCCAAGCATTCACGAAATACACGATTCATCAAGCTCACAAGAAATAGTCGGAGCAGTAGCCAATACGATTGGTATCACAATGCTCATAGAGATTATAACGGATACAAATCAATGCTAGGAACATCTTGCTCCTTCACATGAAAATGGACATAATCAGATTACAGATCGATCATAGAGAAAACTTCACCTGAAGTTGATTAGATAAGTCGTCGATAACGGTATCAGTCCTAATCACCATACTACTAAGATTCCAGAATTCCAAGAACAACCTCATAACACCATCATTCTTCTTCATAACCAAACTGAAACACAACACAGAGACGCACATAGACAGATAAACCACTTCCTAGAAGTAGGTCCTTCAGTACTCTTCATTCAACGTATGTCGTTCGTAATGGATTTCGGAATAGGCAAAACGTCGCTTACACATGAATAGAGTTCTGATTCAAACAACACACTGATCTCAGGCACTCCTCAAGACATTCTATGACTCCAATAAGTTCAAGGTATATGATGTAACTATTATCACGCTGGCCAGACGTCATAATACCTGCATCATATACACATGCCTTTATTGCAATCACAGTCTACCTCAAGTCGTGACAAAACACATTCTAATAAATGGATCAAAACAATTACATTCGAGAGGAAATCTTGGTAGTCCATCAAGGAATACATCGCGAAATTCAACATCGAAAACTCTCGAGCGAGTTACATCAAACGGAATATCTTCACAAACGCGAGGGATTAATATACGGAATTTCAAAGCAAAGGTGATCACAATAGTATGCCAGGTCAGAAACCTGGGCACGGAGCTTGAGTTTCATAAGTCGTCAGATGTGACAAAATCATAACTATTGTTAGCATCTCAATGCTCAGTCAACAATTACATAACCAGAATGAAAATGAATCGAACATTCCCAAAGAAATCAGATTAGCAGAATGAAATTGATCTTCCAACATCCTTAACCGTACAGGATAATCTACACTCGTGATGGATAGTCACAAAATTCTCATAGAGATAAAATTAGGAATAGCAATTCAATAATGCAGAGGGGACTTAATGTGCTTAGTAAAAACAAGAGACACCACAGGATGTGTCGTTCTCGTATCAAATAAAACCACGCCGCACGATCGCATAAGTAAGGAATAACCGAAACGGTACTTGATGTGTCAGCAGCCTGGCCCCTGGTCAGAGCGAACACTCGACCCTCGGCAGATTGCTGTCCATCATTCTCATTCTTACGGTTGTTACCATTCACTTTCAGACACTCTTTCGTCCGACGTCCAATCACACTACAACTGAAACCGGCATCCAACGTCTTATAACACGATCACCCAGATGAAACTTCTCATAATCAACACATGGAGGAGATGGAACCTGGTCCCACAACTTCTTCTGCTCAGACGAACCCGAACTTAGGGATCAAAACGAACAATGAAGACAAATCAAACGTTAGGATGGAAATACGAAGGAAGAGATCGCGTCAAACGAGCAGCCTAATGTCTACCCAATATCCTCACAGGTCATTCTAAGGGAGGGAAACAAATCTTCCTATATCCGTGGTTAATAATTACCAGAGTTCTCATAGGATTAGCAATGGATTATGTAGGTTCAAGTAGTATCAGATGATACATTCTATATCCAGCATAAGTAATGAATTCACAGAATGTGTCAAACACATGACGGTTGAATGACCTTTGGAATGGTCAGAAAGGTATCAAACTGTTTATCAAACAACTCGGAGATGGAGGTCAAAATCAGGAAGTGAAACCTAAATGGTGTAAGGTATCCACGTAGTTCTCGAGGAATTCCAAACTTACTTGGTTACTAAGCTTAGGTTACAAAACTTTCTAGCTTCTGAAACAAAGGTTCTTATAAGGCATAGCTAAGGCAAAGGCACGAATCAGAGTGATGCGGAAGCAATGCTATTTACATAGATGTCCTAGTCTACCCATTCCTCACCAGTTATAACTTATGTTCCTATGGGAGATCCTAAAGCAATTTCTCAAAGGTTGTCTTATGAGCGCCTACAGTGGAAACTTAGTGGTCCAAACTTCACAGGTCAAGGGTAAATGTATTACAAGTCGCAGCCTGTCGCTCTGATACCATAATTGTAACACCCCAACCCGATAAGGGTAGAAGTATTACGTTATGGTGACATATCAAAGCAAACAAAAGCATATGACTAAATAATACAAAATGAATTTCAAAGGTTACAAGGAGAAAATCCGAAACTACAAGGTTACAAATGAATTACAATAATTACTAAGTCTAAATATCGTCTCTTCTAGTCATCTCTAATCCGGAATAGCTTCTAAATCAAAGACACTCTCCACTCATACCCAGCTTCCTACTAAAACCTGCCGCAGGAAAAGAAATGCGGCTGAGCTTAAAAAGCCCAGTGAACAGATATATATACAAAGCATAACATAAAGGTAATAAGTATAAGCAACGAAGAAAATCAGAATACGAACGAAAAGTATAATCATGAAAGTCATACGAATTTTCAAAGATAACCAAGAGTCAATAGTGCATGAGAACTGAATAAGTAATGAATCAAGAATGGAATGAAAATAATGAAAAGGGTCATATAAGGATGTGCCATAAGAACTCCATACAAAAATCCGTCAAATCATATCATATCATATCATAAAAGTGCACGAAGAGGGGAGACCTCTAAGTACCAAAAGTGTGAGAAGGAGTGTAAGGCACACACCACCTGGTCACCAAAATCATACATATACAAAAGTCCTAGGATGCATCCATACGCTCCCATCAAAAGTATGTATGCCAGTACTAGACTGGTCACACATATAAGGTTGGCCAATAGTGTACACAAAATCATATCATATCATAAGGGGGAACGCCGTAGATCTATCACACCTCTACGGGAGTGTCATGTCTAAGGTGCCATCAAAGACATGGTCCTGGTACCTCCAGAACTAGGTAAGCTCAGGCACGGATCTATCATATCATACATAATCATAATCAAATAAGCATGGCAAGAGAAACGAATAGTAACTTCATAAGCATCGCAAAACATAATCATAGCATTGCAGAGACATTTATACTAAATGTCAGAATGAATCAAATAGAATGACAATCATACAATGAAAGTCATGAATCAAATAAGGGAAACATATCAGGCATCGGATCATACGAAATATCCCTACTGAAAAGGGAAAGAATATTTGTACCTCAACAAAATGCGCAACAAAAAGCAAATGAAACGAAAAGCAAACAGGAGATCACTCCTTCTTCACCCGATCTACAAATAATCATAATCGTACTAATAAGTTTCATAGAATCATAATGTTTCATTTTAGTTCTCTTAACATTTTAGGTAACTTTCTATTTTTTAGTAACTTTCCAAAAATAGTAACTTTCCTCATTTAGAAACTTTAATTATCAACATTCCCGTTTATCAAATCAAAGTACTAAAGATGACCATATTCATAGTTTAATGTTCATAATGTCATTTACATAAGTTTAGGGTTCATAATGTAGTTTTCATAATTTTAGGGTTCAATATGTAATTATCACAAGTTTAGGGTTTAAAGTGACATTATGATAAGATTAGGGTCTAAAGTGTAAATATTATCAAGTTACATGTTTCCACAAGTTAAATCCTTTAGTTTTAAAAGAATGACCATTTAAACCCTTTTAGTATAGAAACTAACACTTAACACCTTTTAACATCTTTTAAACTTCTTAACAGATTTACACATGAACTGGACCTGTTTAGTCAAATTTATTAATCATATAAGAACTCCGAAATAAAATCCCCAAAAATTCACACACGTACCCAGATGTCTTAAGTATTTTACATAATTTTTCCAGATTTTATTATTTAGCATAACTATAGTATAAAAATCCTTTTATCCATATCGTCCAGATTTCTATTCAGATTTTATATACGAAAAGTTTACAGTTCAAAGCCCCACCAAAATAATTTATAAAAATCTACAAACATTCCAGTAATTATTAGACATACAAAATATTAATCCTGCAAAAGGACATCTTCCAGTTCGACATGGTTTGCAAATTAAAATTCAAAAACACGGACGGATTTTCCAGACATACGAATTCCGATTGACACTTAATTTTCCAAAAATAAAAAAGTCGCCTTCCCGACCTCTAAAAATTACAAGATAAATTTTCCCAGAAAGCTATTTTCTTGAATTTAATTATAGACTCCAGAAACACCAAAATTCACGTAATTATCATCAAGATACATACACTTTAATTCGGCCTTAATTTCTAACAGCAAACTGATTTCATAATTTCATGTGATCTCTTTAGGGGTTTCCATTTTATCAATTACCAATCGCCACAAAACACTTAAGATTACATCAACCCAACCCTAGGTCGATTCTTACATAATCATAACATGTTCATAACAATTAATTTTCAGATTCATATACATAATTCTATTCATAATAAGGTTCTTATATTCAATGATTTCATGGTTTTCTTTTTGTGATTTTATGTGATTCTTGTGATTTCATGTGCATTAAACGATCATAACATCACGAAAACGAAATTAAAAATCAACAAGGGGGGATGATACAATACCCTTGATGAACCAACAAGGAATCACAAACACCGCACGATCAATCACATGCCTCTTCTTCTCCTTCCTTCTTTGGTTCGCACGGCATAAAACAAAAGAACAAGACACAAGGTCGATTAGGGCTTGTTCATGGTTCGAATGGATTGAACTTGATGAAAAGGAGATTACCTATGATACGAATGAACGAGAACACAAAAAACTCCTTCACTTGGTGCTGCTATGGATGAAGTGCATAAGAGGAGGGCAGCCGAATATTGGTTGTAGAGAGAGTTTAGGGTTTTGTTTCTCTTCTTTTTTTGTTGAACCGTATAGTGTGAAGGAGGGAGCTAGGGTTTAGGGAAAAGTTCGGTTATAGAAAATGAATAAACCATGTATGGTGATTTGGAGTATTTAGGAAAGGATCAATTATCATAATGAGCCTAATTAATCTTATTTAGTGCATGAACTTGGACATAGTTGTGGTCAAGGGGGGGGGGGCGGCATTATGTACTTTTTTTTTTTTTTTTTTTTTTTTTTTACATTTTTTTTTTTTTTTTTTTTTTTGTACAAAATACTTATAAGGTAATGTTTTAATTATATTGAAACTTAGGTTAAGTTACATATAATGTTACTTACACAATTTTATAAATTCTTAAAGTTCAAATTCGAGGGCATTTTTTTCATTTCAAATTATATTAATTTTGGGGTTTTACAATTCTTCCCCTATAACTTTGTCTCTGATACCAATCTGTAACACCCCCAAATTTGTGATATAGCAGCGGAAAAGTAATTAGGGTGTTACGGGGAGGATCGAAGTCAAAATCACAGAAAACGGCTCGTAAGAGGCGTTTTGAAAGTTATTTGTCATTCAAGTAAATACTTTTGATACAAAGATGAAACATTTGATTTAAAAATCCCATAAAGAGATATAGAGGCTTGTAAAAATGACATGTTTGATTTAACACCATTTTTATTTATCAGAGTAATAAATGCCCGCTCCGTGTCTTGTCCTGCTCCGTTAATACCTGAGATACACATGCTTAAAAGTGTCAACACAAAGGTTGGTGAGTTCATAGAGTTTAATGGAAAACCATTTATTTCAATGAATTTAGAAGTATATAGTAATGTTTGAGATAAATTCGAGTATGATTAAACAATCTGTTTTAATAATTTCATAGATAATTACGATTATCCAAAATAAGTTCCAAGTACTGATAAACAGTTCATTTCAATAATTTCAAAAACGAAGAAATAATCGTAATAAATACTAACAGTGATGAAACAAGTAATGAGTGATGTTGTATATAATCACAAATAAATCATATATGTATTTAGTCAAGTTCAAGTACTGTATCTTAATCTTAGCATGAGGTGGAAGCTCATGATGTTAATGTAGTGAGGTGAAATTCCTATACAGCTGTATCTAGATATATGTTGAAAACATATATTGTCTTATGGATATTGCCCCAAGCCTCATGACACGCAAACGTTAACAGTACCGTAAATGGCGGGTGATCAATATCAAATCAATGACGGAAGATATTTGCCCTCGTGTAATAGGTGATTGTCATTTCCTATTTTTATTCAAATATAGTGCATCACGACTAATACGACTAGCCATTAAAAGGCATTCCGTCAAGTAATTAATGGGATAGGTGGTCAACCCCAAACAGGTTTCGAAGCTGTCCACTATATTCGCGTTCACTACAAGTGATTAATGGCTCATGTATAAGGGACTTTCTGAAAAAATGGGGGAACTTAGGCAATATCAAGGTAATGATGAATCTTAAGTACTATTGCTCTTCCTAGCAAATATTTCCGTTGAAACATGGAAATAACATATAAAGATATGGGGAACATTCAAGATGTTATAGTGAAACAATTATCATGTTATATCAATCAATTCAGAAATATCATCATCTGAGTTCAATAGTTAAGCTAAACAATTAGCATGTGAGATATATATCATATTTTAAGAATAAACCATATCGAGTAATTATTAATTAGGAAATTGATTTGAATCATGTAAGTTACTAATATACTTATTCATAAAAGTAGTAAAATATATTTGAGCATGTATCTCCCCCAAAAGTATAAAACGTGTATTAAAAGAGTAGGGCCATGACTCACCTTAAGTGATATTGAGAATGATGAAAAGTAGGTTCGGATGAGATTATGGTAACGGCTTTGAAACAAGACCTGATAAATAAATATGTCTGAGAATCTGACCAAATACTATTTGGTGATTGTGAAACGAGTAACGTGTAACGATAAATGGATAACGAATAACGATTAATGAATAATATATTAATCGTTTATGAAAAGATGATATGTAAATGAAGTTATTGAGATTATAATTATTATCACATGATATGATAATTAAATTATTTCCAAAGCTTTTATGATGAAATATTACGTAAAGAAAACTAGTTGAAATATCGTTAAATATATTATTAACGTAACGTTAAATAATATATAAATGAAATAAAATAAATATGCACGACCATCTAGTAAGCGACTTGGCCATATGTTCATATAGAAAATTATGTTGAAATAAACTAAGTCTTTTGACAGATTTTATAAACGAGTGGAACAAGATTAAAAATAGATTTGTACGATGCATGTAACGTTGAAATAATAGTGAAGGATGTGTGTATGACATGGTTATTTAGCTTTCCGCAAGGGAGGCAACCATGTCGTTGTGTTCTATACGAAATATATTACGTAAGAAAGTAAATAGAATTATATACGTTCGAATGAGAAATTAGCGATATGCATGTTGCTATAAATCGATCCGAATGGAATTAGAAACATTATGAGAGGACTTACAAGGAGAGTAGAACAGGATGTGGTCGAATATTATGGACGAAAACACAAGGATACGTAGAAACTTTAACCCGTATGGATCAAAACTATATTCTTCGACTTGAAAAGATTGAACCCGATCACTTCTATAACTTCACTGGTCTTCTGTGGTGATTCGAATAGAGCAAGAAGTAGGGAAAGTGAAAATGAAAGATGGTGCAAATGAAGGTGACAAAGTAGTTTATATTTATATAGAAATGTTTAAAGGTATACATAAGATATCAAAGTCAATACATAGCCTTAGCTCTTGTCAGTGGTTGAGAAGTTCAACATGAGCTTTTCTTTCATGTCTAGTAATCTAGATATATGTGAGTCCATGAATTAAGGAAACTTGTCCTTGTGGTTAATATATATGTCGACCATCAACTTTTATATACATACGATTTGCTTAAATCGTGTAGCCTTGGATATTTGATGATGGAACTAAATTATTAACATGAAAACATGCTAAGATTAATATTAGAAGCACGTAGGAACTAACTAGAGTCAAAATGGATAAGTTTTGAATAAATAGATTATGTCGAGTTGAGTTGAATTGGGTCGAATGGATTTGCCTTCAAATATTAAGTAAAACGCGACGTTAGATGATGAAACTTGGTACGTTAAGAGTTGGCTAGGTGAGGAATGAGATGACATAAAATAATAGACGTGTCGTGTTTTATAATCTAGAGAACGAAGTTCATTTTGTTAGCATGGTAATTCGATTAGTGAATAAAAACCATAAGTGAGTTTTTGGGCTTTGAATCGTGGGCTAACAAAATTGAGTGGCCGAATTTAGATATGGTCTGAAAATATTTAAATTCCGATTGGTGTATTATGATATAAATTAGGATTAGTGGGTTAATTGATTTTCGTTAAATGTGTCGAGAACTTGTTCCGTCATTTGGTGAATTATATTATTTCGTAAACATGACTAAATAATATAATAAGAAAAATTTCAAATTCCCCCGTAAAAATGGTGATTAAAATAATGACAGAGATTAATATATAATTAAACATTGTTAATTATAGGGATTTTTTGCAGTTCGTCACACAGACTGTTAGATCCGTTCATGGTTGATAGTTTACCAAAAACTATATGGTTATCAACTCACCATATCTCACTGTGAAGAGTTGGCTAGTCCAAAGCAAATGGCTATTGGTAAAGACAAATCAAATCCGTTGATAGCTGATAGTTTGCTAAAAACTATAAGTGGGCAAAAATGTTTTCAAGTCCACATTGAGTTTATCCTAATCTCTGAAAATTTTGCTAAACAGTTTGTACTGCTAGTTCAAACTAGTTTGTACTGATGGTTTGAACTTGGTTTAAAACTAAGTTTATGCTCTATGATTCACCTCTCTCAGACTGTTACACAAGTGATGAGAGCAGCTTGACACTTCTATGAATTGATGGAAACTTGTACAAATTGTCATAATGGAGGCTGTTCAAATTCATGTGATGGTGAAGATTCTTCCAAACAGGGGAGGAATTAAAGTTTGTTCAGTTGCTGTAATGATGATTATCTGATTCAGGGGAGGATGAAATACTCAGGGGAGAAAAATATCAGAGAATGATGAAGATCAATGCTGGAGTATTTGCTGTTCAAGGTTTATTCAAAGCTTTAATGTGAAGAAAATACTGAAGTGATTCAAGATTGAAGATAAGTGTTTGAAAGAATCCACCCCATCATCAAAGTTGGAGTTTAATTCGAGAAACTTATGAATTGCAGAGAAATCATAAGTTTAGGGGAGGATTGTTGGGAATTAAACTAACAGTTAGTACTGCCAGGTATGAAGTTAATACTGTCAAACATAATGTTACAACTGATGAAGAATATACTAACAGTACTAAGTCAATTAGTACTGCTACCTCAAGAAGTTAGTACTGATTATAAGATGAAGACAGAAGATGAAAGACGCGTAAAGATATATATAGAAAAGATGTAATGTATATCTTATTAAGATAGATTGATACGTATAATAGTTTTACTTGTATAGGACTCCTTGTTCTATAAAAGGAGATCCTTGGTTAGGGTTTTGATATATCAGTCATACGCATTATTGTAAGAGCTTCAAGGTTGTCGAACCCTAGTGATATTGTAGATCACTCGTAATATATTGAAGCTAATCGTTTGGTTAAACATTGTGTTTTTGCTTACACTGTTACATTCATACAACCATATATATCACCAAACACAGAATCTTCTAAGTGCTTTGTAGTAAATTCCGCGTGCTACCTAGCATATACTCAAAGTATCTCTAACACAAGGCATACGTTTAGATCCGTTCATGGTTGATAGTTTACCAAAAACTATATGGTTATCAACTCACCATATCTCACTGTGAAGAGTTGGCTAGTCCAAAGCAAATGGCTATTGGTAAAGACAAATCAAATCCGTTGATAGCTGATAGTTTGCTAAAAACTATAAGTGGGCAAAAATGTTTTCAAGTCCACATTGAGTTTATCCTAATCTCTGAAAATTTTGCTAAACAGTTTGTACTGCTAGTTCAAACTAGTTTGTACTGATGGTTTGAACTTGGTTTAAAACTAAGTTTATGCTCTATGATTTACCTCTCTCAGACGGTTACACATCTTGAAGTGATGAGAGCAGCTTGACACTTCTATGAATTGATGGAAACTTGTACAAATTGTCATAATGGAGGCTGTTCAAATTCATGTAATGGTGAAGATTCTTCCAAACAGGGGAGGAATTAAAGTTTGTTCAGTTGCTGTAATGATGATTATCTGATTCAGGGGAGGATGAAATACTCAGGGGAGAAAAATATCAGAGAATGATGAAGATCAATGCTGGAGTATTTGCTGTTCAAGGTTTATTCAAAGCTTTAATGTGAAGAAAATACTGAAGTGATTCAAGATTGAAGATAAGTGTTTGAAAGAATCCACCCCATTATCAAAGTTGGAGTTTAATTCGAGAAACTTATGAATTGCAGAGAAATCATAAGTTTAGGGGAGGATTGTTGGGAATTAAACTAACAGTTAGTACTGCCAGGTATGAAGTTAGTACTGTCAAGCATAATGTTACAACTGATGAAGAATGTACTAACAGTACTAAGTCAATTAGTACTGCTACCTCAAGAAGTTAGTACTGATTATAAGATGAAGACAGAAGATGAAAGACGCGTAAAGATATATATGGAAAAGATGTAATGTATATCTTATTAAGATAGATTGATACGTATAATAGTTTTACTTGTATAGGACTCCTTGTTCTATAAAAGGAGATCCTTGGTTAGGGTTTTGATATATCAGTCATACGCATTATTATAAGAGCTTCAAGGTTGTCGAACCCTAGTGATATTGTAGATCACTCTAGGGCTGAGCATCGGGCCGCTCCCGACCCGTCCCGACCCGATCCCGACTATCCCGAATCCGACAAGCCGAAAAACACAAACCGAGTCCCGACCCGATTAAGCTCGGTTCGATTTCGGGACAGTCGGGACGGGACGGGATCGGTCGGTTTGATCGGTTTTGTTTGTTGTTTTTTGGTTTTTGGCTCGTCCCGACCTGATCCCGACTATCCCGAATCCCGACAAAACAGAAAACACAAACCGAGTCCCGACCCGTTTGAGATCGGTTCGGTTTCGGGACAGGATTCGGGACTCGGGATCGGGACGGGATTCGGGAGTCGGTCGGTTTTGCTCACCCCTAGTGATATTGTAGATCACTCGTAATATATTGAAGCTAATCGTTTGGTTAAACATTGTGTTCTTGCTTACACTGTTACATTCATACAACCACATATATCACCAAACATAGAATATTATAAGTGCTTTGTAGTAAATTCCGCGTGCTACCTAGCATATACTCAAAGTATCTCTAACACAAGGCGTGTTTTTAGATCCGGTCAGAGTGGTCGAGATTTATAAAAGGTGTGTAACTTTGACTTGTAGTTGTGATATGTAGTTGGGGAGTAAACAAAGAACAATCGTGGTGATTTTCTCTATTTTTGTATACCAAATATTCAACCATGTCAACTGAAAACACCTACACATGTATGCAATCTAATTTGGATTATTTTAGAGAGTGTTTGAGATTGTTTATTCGAAATTACGTTGCATGTCTACGTGAGACAACTATTTGGGCACAAATTTATAGTTGATAATCATATATATGATCATCGATAAAAACATCAAGATGTTTAAAATTATTAGTTAACAACAATATTCCGTATATAATATGATAGTACGAACAACCTTTCCGGACCTTATTCAATCTCAGTAATTCGTTGCAACAATTGTTGATGAGCAAAATATTTAAACCGTTAAACAACTTTATCATTTTCAAGAATGGGTTTTGCTAAACAATATCCACTGGACAATGTTTAATATGATTATAAAAAGAAATTTTAACTTTATTAAATAAAAAATACTGTATATTTAAGTTAATTTTTATGTTCATTTATTGTGCATTAAATGCATAATTAGTTTAAATATGGAAAAAATAGATTGAGCAAAACCCTTCAATAATATAACGACTAATTTTTTACGCAATGCGCTAAGAAAATAATTTTATAATTTACCAATAACAATGGATCAATTAAAAAGGCCAGCTTAAATCTTCTTGGGTCTGACTAACCGGCTCCTTTTATGTAAGTGTTCATAATTTTAAGCCCATGTGAATTTTACTTCAATAAATCAATAAAAAGATCAAATAAAAGACAAATATCCATTAAAAATTTTAAAAAAGTGAAAAAAAAATACTGTTGTAAATACAAGATTGAGGGAATGAAAGTATTGTTTATTGATAATAATGTAGAGAATACAATAGAGTATATATAAGATAATATTATGGCAAAAACCCTAATAGCTAATTGGGCCATGGGCCTCTATTTAGTTATATGGACGCATAACACACCCTCTTGTATATAATGATCCATAACACTCCCTCTTGGATGTTCATATTGTTAAATACACTTAGGAATTGCTGCCTCATTAAAAACCTTGTCAGGAAAACCCAGTGGGACAAAACCATGACTAAGGGAAAAAGAGTGCAGCGTGTATTATCTCCCTCTGATGACTATATCACTTGAGCTCTTTGAGTCGACGCATCCCAATGTTGTGACTTAGTTTCCTAAATGTTGAGGTAGGAAGTGTTTCGTCCTATCACCCTTGATGTAACCTTCCTTAAGTTGAGCAATACAAGCTGCATTATCTTCATGCAAAATTGTTGGCGCCTCCTTCTCTGAAGAATCCCTACATGATCTACGTATGTGTTGTATCACACTTCTTAGCCACACACATTCTCGACTTGCTTCATGTATTGCTAGAATTTCTGCATGGTTGGATGAAGTCGCTGAGATTGTTTGCTTAACTGAACGCCATGAAATTGCTGTTCCTCCACTTGTAAATACATATCCAGTTTGAGATCGACCATTGTGAGGGTCAGACATATATCCCGCATCTGCAAAACCAACTAAACTTGTATTCGATGGGTTAGTGAAAAATAACCCCATATCCTTTGTACCTTGAAGATACCGAAATATCTGTTTTATTCCATTCCAGTGCCTCTTCGTGGGACAAGAACTATATCTTGCTAATAAATTTACAGCAAATGCTATATCCGGTCGTGTATGACCAGCAAGATACATTAAACCTCCAATAGCACTTAAATATGGAACTTCAGGACCAAGAATTTCCTCATCAGCTTCTTGAGGTCGAAATGGGTCCTTTTTAACATCAAGTGTCCTAACAACCATTGGAGTACTTAGTGAATATGATTTATCCATATAAAATCTTTTCAACACCTTTTCAATATATGCTTCTTGATGCACAAGGATTCCATTCTTAAGATGCTCAATTTGTAATCCAAGACAAAATTTTGTCTTTCCAAGATCTTTCATTTCAAATTCTCTCTTTAAGCACTCAATAGCCTTAGGAAGTTCACCAGGAGTTCCAATTATATTCAAATCATCAACATACACCGCAATTATAACATATTCCGATCCGGATCTTTTAATAAAAATGCATGGGCAAACAGAATCATTCTTATAGCCTTCCTTTAACAAATATTCACTAAGACGATTATACCACATTCGTCCCGACTGTTTTAACCCATATAGAGATTTATTCAACTTAATTGCATATTTTTCTCGAGAACTATTTTTACATGATTCAGGCAGTTTAAACCCTTCAGGGAGTTTCATGTAAATTTCAGTATCTAGTGAGCCATACAAATAAGCTGTCACTACATCCATTAGACGCATATCAATTCCTTCTTGTATTACCAGACTAATCAGATAGCGAAGGGTTGTTGCATCCACCACAGGAGAATATGTCTCCTCATAGTCAATTCCAGGTCTTTGAGAAAATCCTTGTGCAACCAATCGAGCCTTATACCTTGTGATTTCATTTTTCTCATTCCTCTTTCGAACAAAGACCCATTTATATCCAACAGGTTTGATATCATTAGGTGTTTGGACTATTGGTCCAAATACTTTTCTCTTCTCAAGAGATTTTAACTCTGCCACAATTGCGTCTTTCCATTTTGGCCAATCATTTCTATTTTTGCATTCTTGCATAGATTTTGGTTCTTGATCCTCATCATCTTCCATTATTTCTAGCGCTACATTATATGCAAATGTATCGTCGACGTCGATTTCACTTCGATTCCAAACTTTTCTAGACATAACATAGTTTATTGAGATCTCTTCATTTTCAGGTGCCTGTGGTTCTTCTTGAACCAACATGTCTAGTGTCTCTTTAGGAGACCCTGGCGTTTCTCTTTCCTCGATTATACCATCTTGAATATTTGCTCCCTTTTTCTTTCGAGGATTTTTATCCTTGGAACCGACTGGTCTACCACGTTTTAAACGTGCATTAGATTCTTTGCCTATTTGAGGCTGTCCTTCTTGGACATTAATTTTAATTGGAGCATTAACAGCTGGAATATGTGACTTTGTCACTTTCTTTGGGTCAGTAAATGCGTCTGGTAACTGATTTGCTAATCTTTGTAAATGAATTATCTTTTGAACTTCCAATTCACATTCTTTAGTTCGAGGATCAAAATTATTTAATGATAATTCTTTCCAACTTATTTCTTTTCCCAGCTGTCTTATCTCTTCCCCCAATGTTGGAAACATTGACTCATCAAAATGACAATCATCAAATCGAGTTGTAAATAGATCCCCCGTGGATGGCTCTAAGTACTTAATTATTGAAGGTGAGTCATACCCAACATATATTCCCAACCTCCTTTGAGGTCCCATCTTTGTGCGTTGTGGTGGAGCAATTGGAACATATACCGCACAACCAAAAATCCTTAGATGGGAAATATTTGGTTCCTGACCAAAAACCAACTGTAATGGGGAGTAAATATGATAACTTGTTGGCCTTATGCGAATTAATGTTGCTGCATGTAGAATAGCATGGACCCAAGCAGAAACTGGTAAGTTTGCTTTCATAATCATTGGCCTTGCAATCATCTGAATCCTCTTAATAAGCGATTCAGCAAGCCCATTTTGTGTATGAACATGAGGTACAGGATGTTCAACACTTATCCCAATAGACATACAATAATCATTAAATGCTTGAGATGTGAACTCACCAGCATTGTCCAAACGAATTGTCTTAATTGGATAATCTGGAAAATGTGCTCTCAATCTAATTAATTGTGCAAGTAATCGCGCAAACGCCAGATTGCGACTTGATAATAAGCACACATGTGACCATTTAGTCGATGCATCAATCAAAACCATAAAATACCTAAATGGTCCACAAGGTGGATGTATTGGTCTACATATATCCCCTTGTATCCTTTCCAGAAAATTAAGTGATTCATGTTTCACTTTAGTTGGTGATGGGCGTGTAATAAATTTTCCTTGTGAGCAAGAAACACATGTAATATCCTTACTTTGTAGGATTTTATGATTCTTCAAAGAATGCCCTTTTGAATTTTCTATGATTTTTCGCATCATTGTTGACCCGGGATGTCCCAGCCGGTCATGCCAAACAATAAAATTCGCACGGTCCATAAACTAGTGGTTTATGACTGCGTTTGATTCAATAGCACTAATATGAGTGTAATATAAACCAGAGGAAAATGTGGGTAATTTCTCTAGTACATGCTTTTTACCCGAAATCATATTTGTAATGTGAAGGCACTCAACATGTCCTTCATTAACTGTCTCAATATGATATCCATTTTTACGAATATCTTTAAAGCTCAACAAGTTCCTTTGAGACATGGGGGAAAATAATGCATTATCAACTTTAAATTGTGTTCCGCCCGGTAATAAAATACTTGCCACGCCAAAACCTTTAATTAATTTGGCGCTACCAGATATAGTGCTAACATTTGATTCTTGTAATTTCAAATATGAAAAATATTTCTCTTTCTTAAGAATTGTATGAGTAGTTGCACTATCCACAAGACATATATCTTCGTCATCGATCATTATACGATCCATGGGCTACGTTTTCTAAAATATAAAACAGATATACACAATTATTGACTACGTTAATGAAATAAATACACATAAACCCACTGATCAATACAACATAAACATGTAATATAAATATATATTATCTTTAGTAATGGGCTACGTGTATTTGATTCATTCTCAACATCCCCTTTGTTATTTACTTTATTTATATTACATGTTAATAGAAACAAGCAGGAACTATGTAAAAGTGCAAGATCATCACTTAAGTGTAAAAAGAAAAAGATAAGGTGCATCATTGCCTACGAATCATGTGGGAGTTGTGTATAATTTATATTAGTAATATCATAAATATTACACATAACGAAAGAGAATAAATTTTAATAAAGATATTGCATAGCCATGAATAATAAGAATCCAAACGTAATGAAGTCAACCAAAGAAAATCCCAAACAAATAAAAACACCTAATGAAAATCCCAAACAAAACATTTAAAAGTAAATTATTCATGGCTTCAAACTACTAATCACTCATTTGCTAGGAAATCCCCAACCTCCAAGTGGGTTGCACCAGCATCATCATGGTTATCATTGTTGTCATTGTCATAGACAAGATTTGCTTCTACCTTGATTCCTTTATTCTTAATAGACTTTTGATAGAGGTCCACCAGATGCTTTGGTGTACGACATAATTTTGCCCAGTGATTAAAACTGCCACAACGATAGCATGCATCATTGGCTACCAAGGCCTTATCTTTTCTTCCTCCTTCATGCTTATTAATCTTTCCTTTATCTTGCCACTTCTTGTGGCCATTGTTGTTCTTAAAGTTAACACTATGATTAACAGCATGATAATTACCTCTACCATTGCCACGCCCTTGACCACGACCTCGACTAGAACCATAACCTCGACCAGAACTATAACCTCGTCCACGTCCTCGTCCACGGTCATAACCACGACCACGACCTCCATTGTGATAAGTTGTCACATGCGCTTCCGATAAAGGAGCGGTACCAGTTGGACGATTATCATGATTTTTCATTAAAAGCTCATTATTTTCTTCGGCCACAAGTAAGCATGAAATTAGGTCACTATATTTAGTGAATCCTTTGGCTCGATATTGCTGTTGCAATATTATATTCGAAGCATGGAATGTGGAAAAAGTCTTTTCCAACATCTCGGCATCACTAATTGAGTCACCACATAATAGCAATGTGGAGGTAATGCGATGCATGGCCGAGTTAAATTCACTCACTGTTTTGAAATCTTGGAGCCTTAAGTGAGTCCATTCATATCTTGCCCTTGGTAAGATGACCATTTTCTGGTGGTCATATCGGTCCTTTAACTTATTCCAAAGGGCTAGTGGATCTTTTACTGTGAGGTACTCAGTTTTTAAGTCCACATGGAGGTGATGTCGTAAGAACATCAATGTCTGGGCTTTTTGCATATTAGTTGTTTCTTTTCCTTCGTGGATTGTATCCACAAGCCCATGTGCATCCAAGTATGTCTCGGCTTCCAACGCCCAAGACAAATAATTTTTTCCGCTTATGTCTAAAGCCACAATAGAAAGATTTGCAAGTTTTTGCTCCATGATAACTATACGTTGACATTAAATACGTGTTAAACAAAACACATAAACAAAACACCGAGTGAAACAAAAACAAGTAAAATATGTACATGAGATAATATACTTCGATCCATGTTTGGTTAATTTAAATTATACTAAACTTTAAGCAAATATAATAAGTTATATAAAATAATTACGGCAGAATGCACATATTAAATCATGTTACGCTTATAATTAACATATTTTCAATAATAACATATAACAAGAATATAAAACCACTTTTTGTTAAATTATTATATAAAGAATTACTTATTAATATTCTTGTTCACTACAAAATTTCATTAAATCAATACATATAGATCTACACATCAGATCCAATTAACTTAAGAATCAGCATTACTATTTAAATTAAAACCATCTAACATCATGTAAACATAAACATAATCATGACGTCAGCATCGATATCAAATCAGATCTACTATCATAAACCATTCCTAACAACAACCGGTAAACATCACATGTACAAAACATATAGCAAATCAAGGCAATAACATGCATGAATCACATACATATATATCACATAGCCATTTTAACTTCCATGCATGAATTTCATAATATTTTATGCCAACCAACAAGCACATGAAATTATCACATTAGAGAAAATGGTGTTGCTAACTTCGTTTACATAAATGGGTTGTCTTATGTTTATCATAACAACTAAAATTGAGGGATTTGCCAGACAAGTTTTTTACCAATCACATATATTTGGTTCGCATAGTTAACAAAGTTTTTCTGTCACTGTTAATCAAGATTTCATAGTCTTATAGCCTTTACTTGTATATAGACCAACGTACATGACTTATCCAACATATTTAGATCATTAAAAAGTTAAACTCACATACGCTTCATAAATATGGATTTAACCATGAAGATGAGTTATGAAAAGTTAATAGCATAAGTTGCATATTCCTTAAGCACAATCGATATTAATAACTTATATAAGAATACTAGGTTACTATAGTATGTTGCTTATAATAGGGTTCCATTCTAAGATGTTAGTGATCGTTCGTGTTTAGTTTTCCATTAATGTTGTGTAATTAATAACCACGAACACTCATAATATAATATTCTAATAGTCATCAAGCAAGTACATGGGTTAATAAGAGATCTCGTGATTGTTAAAATTTATTTATGTTCACGTATGTCTATTAATATTACATTAACAAGGTTATGAGTATATCATGAGGAAAACAAGAAAATAAGTAAATTTGTACATAACCGTAGAGGATAGAGGGTTCGTGACATACCTTTCGGAACAGGAAAAAGCAAAAAAATAATAATAACCTTTTAGTGCGTGCTGATAACGTGTTGTAAATACAAGATTGAGGGAATGAAAGTATTGTTTATTGATAATAATGTAGAGAATACAATAGAGTATATATAAGATAATATTAGGGCAAAAACCCTAATAGCTAATTGGGCCATGGGCCTCTATTTAGTTATATGGACATCCACAATATAATGATCCATAACAAAAAAAAAAAAAAAAAAAAAAAAAAAAAAAAAAAAAAAACTTTCTTCAAGATAAATGATTTTCGTGAATAAAGATTATTTATTATTTATTATTTATTTAAAGATTTTATTTATTTATTTATTATTATTATTTTTTTTAATTTCGAGTTTTTATATGTTCTTTTTAATGCTGAAATACGAAATTTTAGCAAAAATAAAATAAAAATAAAAATAAAAATTGATGCATAAAAATTTTAACTTGTAATATATCAAAAATAAGGATGCAAAAACAAATTTTTTATGCACAAATATTGATTTACGAAATCTTAATGCACAAGCGTTGTTTCATAATCCTTTTGTATCAAACGTATACACTTTTTGAAAAAACTTATTTCACAACATTTTTATCCACCAACGTGTATATAATTTCGTGATACACAGCGGAATTCAAATTGGGTATTACACGACGACACAACAATTATAACAATAGAAAACGATCTCTAATGGAGTCGTTTTTAAAACATTTATCATTCGATTTATATAAATATCAAATGTATACAATTTCGTGATACACAGCAGAATTCAAACTGGGTGTTACTCGACGGCACAACAGTTATAACAATAGAAAACGATCTCTAATGGAGTCGTTTTTAAAACATTATCATTCGATTTATATAAATATCAGAGTTTACAAAAATGAGGTCCCAGTAGTTTCACGGTTTACATAAATAAGTTTTCGAATGATAATAAAATTTATAGCCCTCTTGAATATCCGTACTCCTCCGTGCCAGCCTCGTTCATTATAGACCTGAGATAAACATGCTAAAAGTGTCAACACAAATGTTGGTGAGTTCATAGAGTTTGTGGAAATAATGTGAAAACCTTGTAAAAATCATTGTGACAAGTATATGTAAATACTAAATGTAGATCTAAGATTCTAAGTGTATGACTATTGTACTAAATACAATATCACATGTAGGTAGTGTTTCTGTTGCTCTTAGTTCTTGACATCGAAACCTTAAATTTATGTTTCTGGTTTGTTCACAATTGTACCAAGTCCGTTGGTTTGTTACTATACCAATTCTATTAGTTTCGAGATTACACCAAGTCCATTAGATCACATAGTTTGTACCAAGTACATAAAATCGTATTTGGACCAAGTCCGTTGAATCGTGGGTTACGTTGTTATATATCCATAGGTTAAAACAGGTATTAATGCTCTAAGCTCATGACTACAAATGTGTTAACACCATATGGACTTCATGCACACATGACTACAACTGTGTTAATCATAAAAGGACTTCATGACATCTTAGGCAAGAATATATATAATGTTGAAAAAACAGTTTTCATTGCACTATCCTCATGAAAACCAAAATGTAAATCTCGTACTAATAGAAATTGGAATAATTGTTGCAATCATAGCCTAGTAGGTAATATGTTGTTATACCTAGTGTTCTCAAATGTTTGTTGCGTTTGTTTGCTCTAACCGAGTCAACTTAATGGTTACATTAATCCCAATAAATCTAAGCATAATATTCGTACTCACTACGCATAGTGCTTAATGGTCTATGATATAGAAACTCTAAGTAGGGCAATAATGTTACTTAGCATAAATAAACATTTAGTTCAAATAAGACATATAGTTTGTAAATTATCGAGATTGAAATTAAAAGTAGTTGAGCATGTATCTCCCCCAAAGTATTTATAAAACAAGTAGAAAAACGGGGCTATGACTCACCTGATAATAACTGATAAATGATACTAGAAAATTGAGCAGCGCTTCCGCATCTATATTCAAAAATCCATTTCCTAAACTATAAAAACCTCTAAATATTCTCATAACAACCCCAAAACTATTCTAATCGCTCCCATAATAAAAACCCATCCTTAGAATTAGCTGATATATCCTTGCCAAAGTTTCAAGAAATTTCTAATAACCACAGCTCCTATCCACCTTTGTGTAGCTCATAATCTAACCGCAGAAACACAAAATAAACTTAATTTTTACGTAGAGAATACTTATGCCATCAACTTATCTGTATAACTCAGAGCTCGAAAATCAAGTATGGATGATATATTGGGAGGTGGTGGCAAGGAGGAGGAGGGATTTTCTGTGAAATAAAATAAACTAGTTTTCTTTCTATTTATAGTGAAAATTTCTGAAAATATATAGATATTTTGATGAATAGTGTTTAGATATTTTGTTGATTAGTATTTAGTTATTTATAAATAGTAACTAGATATTTATGAATAGTAACTAGATATTTATATATTAGGAGTACATGGTACATTATTTATGCATGAAAATCGTGTAAAAGCGTTTATTTATTTAATTAATGATAATAAATAAATAATAGGTAAATAAGAGTAAGACATAAAATGAAGATGATATTACTGGAAACGTTCTAGAAATATGTAGATTAACCTTAGGATGAATAGTTAAAACACGAAAATGCGAATTGTTACACAACGTCTCCTATCTCGTGGATTTTTTTTAATGTTTTTTAAAACAATTATTTTTAAATCTTTTTTACATTTTTCACAAATATTTGTATTTTTATTATTACCCTACCCTTACTTTTGTGTAATGAGTTAACATTTAGTCTTTACTTTTTAAGATGTACAACGATATTGCTAACCGTATAGGTACAACAATTGAATGCTTGGTCTAAATTCTTTTATAGCGATACAAATACAACTATTGGAACATGCTAAGTTCTATCTCACATTGCTACCACAACGAAACTATTATCTCATTATAAGGACATTGAACACATGATTAACAAATAGATAAAGTCCATAGTAGTTAGCTTAATGGTTGGTTTAAGCTTGTTTACACTTAATTGGGCTTGATAATAGTGATTATTAAATGGTCAAAAGATGGATCTTGGGCTTGAGGCTTTGGGCTCTAATTGAATTTCTATAATTAATTTTTATTAATTCATTTTTCAGGTTTTCATGTGATGTTTAATAAAAAGATGCAACGTTCCTTTTTACATTTATAACGACATAACTTTATTATGAAGACTTGCAATGGTTCAAGGAATCTCTTCATACACTCGAATTCATTGTTGTATCCTCTAAACAGACGCACTAGTTCGGGCGTAATTCTGTTTAAAGTCACTGCATTTGCATGCCTCAATCACACTGTTGTATTATTTGATATTGCTTAACAACAACTAATCTTGCTAAAGCTTACAAGTTACAACAATTGAATGCACATATTATTAGACATTTCAGGTGGTACTGCTATTTATTCAACTAAAACGAAAATGTGAAAATAGCAAAGACTCTCGTTGGGAACAGTTTGAAATCAAGCACTATCTCAAGTCTCAACTGCTATTTGTCTCTACTAATATATAAAGCATTTGGACTATTCCATAATTAGCAAGGCTTAAAAATTCAGACTCCTAAACTTGCTTGTTATAGAAGTCAAAACTTGTAACCGTCATATTAATGATCAAATAAGTGATTTAATGGGAAAAAAATGTGCAACCACCGTATCAATACTTGTAAGATATAAAACCGAAAAAAAGTTATTGATATAAATTAAAATGTCAGCTATCAAATCTTGTAATATAAAAAGAACTTATGGTTTATGAAAGAATAAAATAAGCTACAACACAAACTAATCATACTTCACACACAATAGATTCAGCCATCCTAGGTTTGGATGGAGCAATCTCTTTCTTGTTATCTGCTTATTTGAGCCGGAAAAACATTTGCTCGCCGCAAAATATAGTCACGGCGGTACCCGCCACCGCATTGCGAGGGTACCTTTCTAGTTAGACAAAATGTGAAAATAGCAACAACACCTTAAACGAAAATGTGCTTCGTTAATTTGATATATAACTGTGCTTCATTAATTTAACTGTTGGAATATACACATTTTGAGTTTGTTGTTGTGACGTGAATTTATAATCTCACGTTTGTTGTTGTTCACAGAGAAGTACTATCTAGTTTGTTTCACTTCTTGCTAAATCTGTTGTAGTTTTAAAACTAGAAGTTAACTTTATTGCCGGACCGATGATCTAGAAGGGCGTTCGGCTAGGCTTTTTCTAGAAATACAATAAACTTTACCCCAAATACCTATTAACAAGTGCTTAAAAGCCTATATGGTCACTAACAAGAAATTTGAAATTTAAGTTTAAATGTTAAAAACTTACACAAGTTATACTCCGTTAGATATCACAACATGAATAGGTCATAGGCACGGAATAATGTTAATTCTACTCTAGGATAATGAGTCGAGTTACTTTGAGATAGCCCATCTGTGCGCATACATATCGGATTAATAAGCATTGCTAGCTAGTTTAGAAGTTACGCAAAGGCAGATGGGTTATATGAACTTAGGTATGCTGATTATTGTTAGTACTATGTATGTATTAACACTCTTATGCTTATAACCTCATATATGCTAGGTATGTATGTATTAACACTCTTATGCCTGTTTTATTTATCAGCTTTAATGGTCGTTTGCTCCAAAGGTAAAAGATGCTTAACAAGTATCTCACAGAAGTATTAGCATAGTTCTGTTCATAAACAAGCTTTAATCTATATGTTTGTTAGTTTGTCAAAAGTTAATGGTTCCGTAATCAAGCTGTAATGAATCGGACAGAAAATCAATGATGTGTATTATGTGATAAAGGCGGAAATCTTTTGGCTTGTAATGGCGACGACTGCCCTATTTCCGTGCATAAGAGTTACATGGGTTGTGAGCCTCATTTAGATGATGCAGGCAACTTTCACCGTCCTAATTGTATTTATGAACAATTAACAGCTGAAACTTGTTAACTGAAGGCAAATGTTATGTTGACAAAGAAAGTTGTGTCAACTTTCTTGAGGGAGGAACTGACAGATGACAATTAGCAGGAGCCAGTAGTTGGAACGACTAATAAAGAGGAAAATGGGAATAACCGGCCGGTTGGTGGTGATGATGTTCACAGTCACTGTGAAGAATAGTGACACCTTAGTGCGTGCCTGAACAAACTAATGTTAATGCTTGTCAAATAACAATTGTTTACAACACAGACGAGATGAAAATTGAGTAATTGACCAACCTGAATCAGAGAGGATCAAAGTTGCAACTGGAATAGGAAATGATGAGCAGAGATTTATACTTGTTGACCAACAACAAGCTAATTCTTTAAAGCTACCACCGCACTCCGCAGAATGGAAAACATAAAGTGTTTTGGACTGAAGTGTCTTACCGGGATATCTTCTGTGATGATGAAAGTTATTTAAAACACTTTAGTTAGAGAAAAAACATTTTGTTGGAAAACAACTTATATTTGTTTTGTAATTTTCCTTGTTAAGTTAAAAAATATGGGATTTTATGTTTTGCAAAACATTTTGTTGGAAAACACTTATTTGAACGCGTTCTCTATTTTCCTTGTTTTTCACAAAATATTTTGTGGAAAGCAAGGGTGTTTTCCCCCAACTAAACGCACTTAAATTCTGAGAATAAATTTTAGAAATGCCATTGACCATGCCAATATCCATCTGGAGATATAAAAAGCTCAAGGAAATCTAAGTCATCTGATAGGATGTGTGCATGTGAACATAGTTCTTACCCAAAAATTGTGATTGCTCACTGGTTTCTACCACAACAAAACGTCATAAATGGACCAAACAAACCTTAACGGATTATAACAAACTAGACAAAAATAAACCGAACGACTGCTTTATCTCTCTGCCTCATACTCTTCATACGTCTCTTCTTTATTTTCTTCTTGTTCTTCTTCTTCTCCAATTTGAAACAAAACGAGGATGATGATGCTTCATTACCATTCCGTTTCTATACGTAAAAAGAAACACAAATTATAGGAGCAGCATCAAGAGAAACAATGTCAAAGAAGCAAAATCAGTAACTAACCTGTGAGTGCTTACAAGTTTAGCAAAATCATATAAAATCCCAAATAAAATTGGTACTGACAAAAAAGATCATTCCCAAGAAATAGTAAAGCGGTTGCCAAAAATATAAAAGCATTCATAATCTGGCCTTGACATCTGCTTCTTTAATGTGCTACTGAGATGAAGAAACCTCAAACTTGGACAGGTCAAAGCAATTGACTTAACATCTTCCCATGAAAAATTGTAACACGAGGACAACGAAATTCTCACTAAGCACTGGTGACCAGAAAAAGCACGTAAACCAACACTGGTAATTCTCTTGCAACCGTTTAAAATAATCAACTCAATATTCAAACACTTGCGAGCAATTTCAAGCAATGAAACGTCCGTTATATTGAAAAAATAATTTAATTCGAATGTCTTAATATTCGGGAGCTCACATAGGGCCACAACCCCATAGTCGGTGTTATGTCCCAAATAGGACAGGTGGCATCGAATGAGGAAGTAGAACAAGAAGCGGTTAGGAAAAGTAGTAGAGTGAAGAAACTGCCACAAAAATTAAGGGAATAAAAGCAAGTGGAAAGAAAGGAGTGGGTGTGGAAGTTATCTCATGTCATTCTCCTCTCTGATTGTTCTAAACTTCTCCCCTGTCTGCACTAATTTCCTTTTCGTTAATTCAAAGTAGTCATTGTATTTCATTATCATTTCACTATTGTATCAGACCTTTCACTTTCAGTTATATCAGTTGGTGTGTAGTTTGTTCCACACAACCCCATAGTCGGTGGCATTATCACACTCAGACAAATCTAGTGTTGTTAGACTGACCATTATCGGTAATCCTATCACATTTATGAAACGAAGTAACTTCAAACAATACTTTAATTCCCCATTCGCCAAATACTCCAAACCCACATCACTAATCAAACAACACTCTGCCAAATTTAATCGTTTTAAACAAGTTGCTTCTGCAATAACCTTCAATGATCTGTCTGTGACATTCACACAACCTTCCAAACATAAGTCTCGTAAATTCTTGCATGATCTAACAAGGGAACCAATTCCTATCTCCTTAACACCTAACCTCCCATATAGATCCACATCAACCAAATTTATACAAGCATCCGCGATTGCACACAAGCCAACATCATCAAATTCCAACTTACCCACCTCATGATTATAGTATGAAAGATTTAGGTACTTAATATTGGGGCATGACTCGGCAATCAGTTTCATGTGGTTATTCGAAAGTGTTCCGAAACATTCAAATGATAATGTTGAGGTAAATACTCGTACTAGGTTCGTTGAGGCCTTTCCCTAATGAACCGAGTGAGACCCTGCAAACAAAGATAAACCCGTTAGCCTCGTCCCGGGTTTTATCCCAAGACCAAGCTCCGGTGCAAGGATAAGTATTTATCCGGATTGGAGTAAATGTAGAGTATGTAGGTGAGTAATAAATATGGGTGAAAGTAGTTGGTTCGAGTATTGAATGCGCTGGGGTATTTATAGTGTACCAGCCACTTGTTACCTGCTGTGCCTGGGGGCGTGTATCCGGTACGTGAACAGTTGCTGTACCTGGGAGAATGGATCTGGTACATGAACAGTTGCTGTTCCTGGGAGAATGGATCTGGTACATGAACAGTTGCTGTAGGCGGTGCACTGCTCATGTACTTATCGTACCATTCCATTAAATGCTTTAAGCGGTGCACTATTCATGTACTTGCCGTACCATTCCATTAAATGCTTTAAGCGGTGCACTATTCATGTACTTGCCGTACCATTCCATTAAATGCTATAGGCGGTGCACTATTCATGTACTTGTCGTCCTGGTCTATTACTTATTTATTATTGTTATTGCGTTCAGGGCCGGATGATTTTGAATGGAGTTCGTCCGGTTTGATCCATCCGGAATGGGTCATCCGGACACCTACACGAACATGTCCCCCCCCCCCAAGTATTGTATCTTTGGTTTCCGAATCAAAGGTGCAATATAAAACAAAGATAACCGAAAACAGGCTACTGTATGAGCCGGACAAACGTAATTAATGCGAAGAGGGATGATGAATATGCCATGAGTCATACCTTGGTTATCGTGCGGCCCGACACATGTTACGGCGTATTCCATTTAACGGTTAAGATGCGTGGATTAGCATGATTTGACGTTTCGTCTTATTATCTTTCCGCCTATAAATAGGGGTGGTGAATCTCATTTTTTACCACTTCTATATTTTTCACTGCTTCATTCCGAGCTCTCTGCGAACTTCCCTTCCGTCTTTCAGGTGCGTTCATCTTCCTTGTTAGTTTTAGATTTTCTTTCGTCCCATTCGGCCTTTCAAGACATGTCGGACGATCATCTTCCACCGGATAACCAAGAAGGTACTAGCGGTACTACTTACTTTCCAAAACTTGATATGCATATCCATACATCGGTTATGAATGAAGCCCAAGTGAGCTGGGCTGCTAAGACTTACGGTATTCCTCTAGACCTGCACCCACGAGTGCCTCCGACCGGGATGACGATGATCCAGGTTCCGAACGATAGTTTGGGTTTATATCTTCATTTTTTCAAACAGGGGGGTTTTAGGATTCCGGTTTCTACGTTTCTATTGGGGGTGTTGAATCATTTTAGAGTTCACATTGCTCAGTTGGTGCCGCTTGGGGTGAACCGGACGACCATGTTCGAGATGTATTGCCGGTCGCTTGGTATAGACCCTACCGTTATTTTGTTCAGGGTTTTTTACAAACTTTGCAAACAAGGCCACTGGTTCTCCTTCCAGGCTCGGACGGGCAGGAATTATAAACCCTGTTTTAAGGAGATTCAGTCCAGCCTTAAAAATTGGAAAAATCAATTCTTTTTGGTTGATCGGAGGGCAATTCCTATTGCTATGCCATGGCGGGATGTAGATTCTAATATCAGTGATCCTGCTTCCTTCTGCCGGGTCTTATGATGTGGGTGCTGTTGCTAGGCTTCGTGAGGTGGTCATTCCCCTTCACAAGCCTGAGCCCAGTATTTTATATGCCGCTGGACTTAGCAATGTGTGGAAACACGCCGGACGGCATCCTGTCTTGAAGGGTCCGGAGGGCAATGGTAATATGACCCTAATCGTATTTTGCCCCTCTTTTTTTTTATATTTCTAACTCTTCTTATCTTATACTTTTGTGCATTGTTCTTCCCCTTTTTGTTACAGTTGTTACTATGTCGGAGCTTCTTCGCTTCCCGTCCTTTGCCGGCTGTAAGGTCACTCCCGGGCCGCCTCTCGCTGAAGGGGAAAACCGTGTGACCTATACTTCCCCTCCGGCCCCCAACAATGAAGCGATCCCCCCTAAGACCAGACACATGGAAGCGGTGGAAACGCCTGATCCGGACGTGGTTGTCGCCCGGTCGCGCAAAGAGGCTCAGGCGCATGCCAAGGGAGCCGAGGGCGAGGGTGTCTCGAAAAAGAGACGTGTTGCAGCTGCGGGGTCTCGTGCTGCTAAGAAGAAAAGGAATACTGAAGAGCTTGTTGATCAAGACGTTAGTTCAACTCATGTTTCGTCTCCCAATCCTTTGAATCAATCTTCTCCGGTCAACCCTGCTTTTCAGTCCGGGCCTTCTCATCCTGATGGGCAAGAGAATGAAGATGTTGGTGATCCACATCATAGTGAGGAATCTGAATCTCCTCAAGCCAGCCAAAGGTCTCTTTCTTTGGAGCGTGAGCCAAACCGCTCGGCCACCCATACTGGTTAGTCTTATGCTTTTCTCCCTCTGTTTATTTTTATTAAGGCCGGAGTGTTGATTTTATTTTTCTTGTAGTTCATGCTTCCGGTGTAGTGACGCAGTTTGTTGACTTGACTGCCGACCGCCTTGGAGCGGATGAAGGTGAGTGATTTCGTATACCGTTCATCTTATCCTTATCTTTAGTTTTTTGCTTACACATATTTTTTTCTTTTTCTTTTTAGGCACTTCCGGTGGGCGTCATGGGGATAATGTTTTTACTCCCCAGTGGGGGCTTACCGATAGCTGTCGAATGAATAATACTGTGAACTGCAGGGATATGCTCAAAAATTTGTTCACCCCGGCTGACCAAGATTTTTACTTTTATGGGATGTCTGATGAGGTAGCTGTCAAGCGGTCCTATCGGTCACTGGGGACGTGTATGCTAGAACAAGCTAACGTTCTGATGCGGTTTGAGTCTTTGTCCGAGCAGTATGCTGATCTTTCCTACAAGCATCAATCTTGCAAGGATGTGGAAGCCCGGTTCAAAGAATGTAAGCAAGAGCTGCTGGGGGTTAGAGCCGAGAGAAATTCTGCGGTTGACCGGGTTGATGAGCTTGAGCAGGAAAGGTTGAACCTGGTTAGAGTTGGGGTTGAGCAGGCTGCAAAGATTAGGGACTTGGAGGCCAAACTTGCTGGGTCAGAGAGCTTGTGTACAAAGCTGGTCAAGGAGAGAGAAGATTTAGCTGTGGCATGTGGGCAGGGAGAGATCGCTAGGCACCGTTTGGTCCGTGAGTATTTCCCTACGTTCGTTCGGCGTCTACTTCAGAGCGAAGAATACAAACGGAGTTTGGCTGGGCCGTTTAATACGGCTATTGCTGCCGGCTGGCTACAGGGGGTTCAAGAAGGCCGTTCTGCTGAGGCCATACAAGCTATTCTTGATGCCTCTACTGGATTTGATCTTGGGGCCGGGGCTAAACTTTACCCAGACTATGATGCCTTGTTTGACAAGCGGTACTCTTATGTTGACAAAATCTCCCGTGCTTATAACAAGAGTCTGGCTGATCTACAGAATCTGCTTCCGGATGAAACCCCTCCAACTCCCGGTCAAGGTGGTTCAGGCTCTGCGCAGCCTTAGAGTTGTAATAACTTAGTTTTTGAACAGTTTAGAATGTTTTGTTTTAAGATAAATGGTGCTTTTTTGTAACCGTCTGTTGCGCCCCATTGCCCGAGCGGCAATTTTGCTTTGTATGGATATTTGGATCATTCAAGCTTATGTTATGCTGACCTGTCTTTCTTTTATCTATATATATATATATATATATATATATATATATATATATATATATATATATATATATATATATATATATATATATATATATATTATATATATATATATTATATATATTTTTATATTATTATTACCCGCTTAATGTGTTTGTTTAAGGTTGTTTGTGTGTTTTTTGCATTTCGTACTCATGCGGTGAATAGCACCTTTCAAATGGCATAACCGTTCGGTGAACAGCACCTGGGTTCTTCCCTTGTGAATAGCACAATTGGGGTATGATAACCGTTCGGTGAACAGCACCTGGGTTCTTCCCTTGTGAATAGCACAATTGGGGTATAATAACCGTTCGGTGAACAGCACCTGGGTTCTTCCCTTGTGAATAGCACAATTGGGGTACAATAACCGTTCGGTGAACAGCACCTGGGTTCTTCCCTTGTGAATAGCACAATTGGGGTACAATAACCGTTCGGTGAACAGCACCTGGGTTCTTCCCTTGTGAATAGCACAATTGGGGTACAATAACCGTTCGGTGAACAGCACCTGGGTTAGGAATAGTAGACATTGACTACACATCGACGGAGGTAGCTAGCCGTCCGCCGGAGTCATTATTAACTTATGTCTTACATGATTTTGCGGGAAAATTGCTGTCATTCCAACCGGAATGTAGCGTTCATTTCATTTCACATTAAATATTTAAGATTACATTTGTTTACATATAGCACCGCCTTAAATTCATAGCGTTCCATGTGCGTGGAACTTCCCTTTCATCTAGTGTCATAAGTTTGTATGAGCCATTCTGGAAGGCTTCAATCACTTGATATGGTCCTTCCCATGTAGGTCCCAGCTTTCCCAAGTTTTCTACTCTGCTGGCCTCGTTCTTTCGATACACAAATTCCCCGACCTTAAATGATGTCGGACGGACTCTTATGTTGTAGTATTGTTCCACTTTGGATTTGTACTTTGCTTCTTTGATGGCTGCCGCTTCGCGCCTTTCCTGTAGTATGTCCAGGTTTAGACGCATTTCGTCTTCGTTCATTCCTTCCTGGACCATCATGGTTCTGTGAGTTGGCATTCCGATTTCTGCAGGAATTACTGCCTCGCTTCCATATGTTAGGCTGAACGGCGTCTCACCGTTGCTTGTTTTCAAAGATGTTCGGTGAGCCCATAAGACATTGGGTAATTCGTCTACCCATCCGGCCCTTTCTCTTCCCAAACGTGTTTTGATGCCCTTCATGAGACTCTTGTTGGCTCCTTCCACAAGCCCATTTGCTTGTGCATGAGCTACCGCTGTATTTATCTGTGTTATTTTTAGTTTTTGACACCAAGTTTTGAACGGATCCTTGACAAAGTTTGTTCCGTTGTCCGTCACGATGATGGATGGAAGACCATATCGGCATACTATGTTTGTCCCACACAAATTTGATAACCTCTTTGCCGGTGGTTCTGGCTAAAGGTTTTGCCTCAATCCATTTGGTAAAGTAGTCGATTGCTACTATGACAAATTGGACTTTTCCCGGGGCCGCCGGGAGTGGACCGAGGACATCCATCCCCCATTGGTAAAACGGCCAAGGTGCCATGATAGATGTCATTATGTTCTTGGGGAGTTTCGGCACCGGTGAGTGTATCTGGCAGGAGTCACATTTCCTTATTTCGTCCCTTGCGTCTTGGTGCATAGTGGGCCAGTAATGTCCTTGTCGGATTGCCTTTGCTACGACCGACCGAGGTCCTGAATGCATTCCGCATGCTCCCATGTGTAATTCCCGGATGACATAGTTTGCCTGCAAGGGTCCTACGCACCTTAGCATAGGCATGAGATAGGATTTTTTGAAAAGTACGTCGCCCTCCATGACGTATTGACTTATTTTCATTCGGAGGGCTCTAGCTTCGTTCTTGTCGTCCGGCCATTTCCCTTCTTGGAGACACCTTACTATTGGTGTCATCCAATTATCTTCCTCTTCTTCTACTATTGTGCTGACCGCTGTTGTTTCTATAGATGGTTTGCCCAGAATTTCAACAAGGATTTCTTTGGTTAGGTGGTTGAAGGCGACGGATGCTAGTTTGCTCAGTATGTCTGCTTTCTGGTTTTGGTTCCGAGGTATGTTTGCTATTCGGAATTTCTGGAAGTAGGTTATGTTGCGTTTTGCTTCGGCTAAGTATTTTGTCATGTGATCCGTGTAAGCTACAAATTCACCATTTATCTGCCGTGCTACTAATTGAGAATCAACCTTTACGGAGAGAGCGGATACTTTCATCTCTTTCGCTATTCTTAATCCAGCGAGCAATGCCTCGTATTCCGCTTGGTTGTTAGTGCTTGGGAAATCCAACCTGAGGGCATAGGTGTATTCCGTCCCTGTTGGGCTTATTAGGACTAGGCCTGCTCCCGATCCGTTCTTTCCTGATGCACCGTCAGTATACAAAGTCCATTCGTCCTCTCCCTCAGTAGTTCTTAACTTGGCCGTTACTTGCTCCTCAATCCTTCCGTTGCTGTCTACCGGTACTTCATTTATGAAGTCCGCCAACACTTGCCCTTTGACTGCACTTCTGGGTTCATATGTTATGTCATACGTCCCCAATTCAACAGAATACTTGGCCAGTTTTCCCGAAGCCTCCGATTTGTTCAGGATTTGTTTGATCGGTTGGTCGGTGATGACTTTAATTGGGTGTGCCTCAAAATACCTCCTGAGTCTTCTTGATGCATGGAGCAACGATAGGGCTAGTCTTTCAAGCGGAGCGTAGTTGCACTCAGCTTCATGTAGTGTTCGACTAACATAATGGACTGGAAGCTGTATTCCGTTTCGTTCGACCAACAAAACGGCACTGACTGCCTCTTTCGCTGCCGCTAAGTAGACACACAGTGGTTCCTTCGGTTTTGGGGCGGCCAGGTATGGAAGTTTAACGATGACCCTTTTGAGTTCTTGGAAAGCCTTCTCCGCATCGTCCGTCCAACGGAATTCGTCCTTGTTCACTTTTGTGATATTTTTTAAAGTTTCGAAGAATGGTAAAGCCCGTTCGGCTGATTTGGCGAGAAACCTGTTTAAAGCAGCCAACTTTCCCGAGAGGCTTTGCATTTCCCGCAGCGTCTTAGGAGATTGCATTTCCGTGATGGCTTTCGTCTTATCCGGATTTGCTCGTATGCCCTCGGATGTAACCATGTATCCCAAGAATTTTCCTTCTTGGACAGCGAACGAGCACTTCTTCGGATTGAGTTTCATGTTTATCCTTCTGAGATTGTCGAATGTCTCCGCTATGTCAGCTAGTAGGGTTTTCTCCGTTGCACTTTTGATCACCATATCATCAACGTAAACCTCTAGGTTCCTGCCGATTTGAGACTGGAAAGCTGTGTCTACCAGGTATTGATATGTGGCTCCTGCATTTTTTAGACCGAACGGCATCTTGGTGTAACAGAACGTTCCTTGGTCTGTGTAGAATGCTGTTTTTTCTTCGTCTTCGGTGGCCATTTGCACTTGGTGGTACCCTTTGTAGGCGTCCAGGAAGCACTTGTATTTTGAGCCTATAATGGATTCCACCTTTAAATCTATCTCCGGGAGGGGATAGTAATCCTTTGGGCATGCCGAGTTAACATTCTTGAAGTCGATACACATCCTCCAACTCCCGTCTCCTTTTTTTACTAGGACCGGGTTGGAGATCCATGTTGGGTATTTTACTGGCCTTACTATTCCTGCCTTTAACCACTCGTTTACTTCTTTCGTAACCGCTTGGCTTTTTTCCGCTGAGAGGGGTCTCTTCTTTTGACTCACGGGAGTGATCGATGGATTGGCGTTCAGGGTGTGTTGTATGACTCGCCTGGGGACGCTTGTCATATGAGATGGTTCCCATGCAAATATATCCATGTTCCTCTTGAGTATATTCTTTAAGCTTTCCGAACCGGCGGACGACAAATTCCGTCCGATGGATACCAATTGGTCAGGATAAGCAGGATTCACCATGACTTCCTCGGTTGATTCGAACTCCGTCCGTTCTACGGGTTCGGGTTCTTCCTCCGTTATTCTTTTTTTGTTTATTTCTCGACATTCGAATACCGATGCTGCTTGAGTGACTAACGTTGCTATTCCTTTGGGAGTCGGAAATTTCATCATTGAATGTATAGTGGATGGAATGGCTCGTAACTTTTTTAATCCGGATCGTCCTATTATAATGTTGAAAGGTGAGGGTGCGCTTGCCACGATGAACTTCATTGTGGTGCGGCTGCAAAAAACACCGCTACCGAAGCATACGTCCAATTCTATTTTTCCCATAGGCTTTACCTGCTCCCCGGAGAAACCTGCCAGAGTCGTTGCTGTTTCAACCATTCTTGCCTTAATGGTCGGATGTAGGTTATCGAAGCAGTGTTTAAACATTATGTCACACGAGGCCCCCTCGTCTATATGGACCCTCATCACTAGGTATCCAGCGATTTCCGCTTCTACTACGATGGCTTCTTCGGCCAGGTCGTCCGTTGGTACCGGGGGGAAAGTTATCGGTACGTTCATCCAGTTTTCTGTGGTGGTCATCGTCTTTCTTTTTCGGCCCTCCTCTTGGCAACTAACCATATTAATGATCTTTCTTCCCTGCTGGCCGTCCTTTTTATGATGAGCCTTTCCTCTCTGCCTTACATCTTTGATAAGGTGACTTAGCTTACCGGACTCTAAAGCCAGTTCCAATTGTTTTTTCAGCTGAAAGCAATCGTTAGTGTAATGCCCCTTTTCTCCGTGGTAATCACAGTACCTGTCAAGGTTTTCCTTCCTGGGAGTGCCGGCCAATGGGGGCGGCAGTGGTAACCGGAGGTGATGCTCAGTAGCCAAGATTTCCCTGGGGGTTCGTTTCAACGATTCTAACGTCAACCGGTTCTTATCGTCCTTGAACCCGTAACGAGGGTTTCGTGCGAGTTCCTGCCTTGGGGATGCATACGGGGAAAGGCGATCCTTAGGCCGAAACATGGGTCTGGGTCCCCACCCCCGTCTATCTTCAAAACTTTTGTGGGGCCGCTCGTTTCTTGTCATTTGCGATCCTCCCCCATCCCTCCGGGTGTATTCCCCCTTTGGTAATTCGGTGTTTCGGAAAGCCTCTTCCGACCGAATGTAATCTTCTACCCTTGCTAGCATTTCGTCAACCGTTTTTGGGATTGTGTCAGAGAATTTCTTTGCCAGTTCTGGACAGTGGTGGCCATTCAAGAAAGAGGAAACCTGCATTATTTCTGGAGCGTCCGGAAAGTAGTTCGCCTCACTTACCCATCGTTCCTTGAAATCCGGCAGACTTTCGTTGGCTCTCCTATGGATCTTGTTAATTTCTGTGAGGTCTTTGACACATATCCTTAGTATACCGAATCTGATCAGGAACTTCCTTTGGAGGTCTTCCCAATTGTCAATGCTCCCAGTTGGTAATTTATCGAACCATCCTCTGGCCTTTCCATCTAACGTTTGTTGGAACATTCGACACCACACGGGCATCGGCCATTCTTCGTGGTTCCCCGCTCCAGTGAACCGGTTGATGTGGTCGTCCGGATCAGTCGTTCCATCATATAATTTGAGATTCGTTGGTATCTTGTGCTTTGGAGCGGAGAACTCGATGATTCTTCTGGTGAACGGACACTTTATCATTTCTTTGTGAGGTTTGTTCAAGTCGTCTACTACCGCCGCTTTATCTTTGCGGACTGTTTTTCTTACGGGGCTTCTCTCCTCCTCGTCCGTTAGGTCGTCGACCGCCACCGCTTTACCCTTGCGGCCTGTCTTTCTTACGGGGCTTACCCCCTCTTCGTCCGTCAGGTCGTCATCAAAGTTTAGAAGCATTGGCTTGATCAGGTCGCGGTTCGCTGATTGCTTCATCAGTTCCTTGAGAGCTGACACGTGGCCTTCTATAAGGGCTTGTGGATCCGGGGGGATAGGTCCCCCGGACGGACCGCCTGCTTCCGGGAGATCTGGAAGAGGGGCGAAATGGTAAGAACCGCTCATTCTATGCTTTGTGGTAGATTGAACTTGGGTCCCACGGATGGCGCCAGTTTGTTGAGGTAAATACTCGTACTAGGTTCGTTGAGGCCTTTCCCTTATGAACCGAGTGAGACCCTGCAAACAAAGATAAACCCGTTAGCCTCGTCCCGGGTTTTATCCCAAGACCAAGCTCCGGTGCAAGGATAAGTATTTATCCGGATTGGAGTAAATGTAGAGTATGTAGGTGAGTAATAAATATGGGTGAAAGTAGTTGGTTCGAGTATTGAATGCGCTGGGGTATTTATAGTGTACCAGCCACTTGTTACCTGCTGTGCCTGGGGGCGTGTATCCGGTACGTGAACAGTTGTTGTACCTGGGAGAATGGATCTGGTACATGAACAGTTGCTGTTCCTGGGAGAATGGATCTGGTACATGAACAGTTGCTGTAGGCGGTGCACTGCTCATGTACTTATCGTACCATTTCATTAAATGCTTTAAGCGGTGCACTATTCATGTACTTGCCGTACCATTCCATTAAATGCTTTAAGCGGTGCACTATTCATGTACTTGCCGTACCATTCCATTAAATGCTATAGGCGGTGCACTATTCATGTACTTGCCGTCCTGGTCTATTACTTATTTATTATTGTTATTGCGTTCCGGGCCGGATGATTTTGAATGGAGTTCGTCCGGTTTGATCCATCCGGAATGGGTCATCCGGACACCTACACGAACAGATAACATTCTCGGGCATGCAATTAGCATATCAAATAGTAGATCAGGAAACGTATTTCGTATCTGACAAAGGTGAAAACATGCAACTTTCAAGAATTTCTTGCATACTTTAGCAAATGCTTTTTTGTCCTTTGGGTCGGCAATTCTTTCAAAAATGGAGAAGATCTCATCCTCTCCAAGTCGTTCCATCACTCTTTTGATTTTGCAAACACCTCACCTGTCACATATACATGGATAGTTAAAGCTTAAAAATCGAAATATATGCCTAAGAACAAAACTTGGTAAAATCAAATTCCTATTTTATTAACTGGCATCGGTCGCAAAATCTGCATTTTATAACAGAAGCAGGAACAAAAATGTGGCATGATAATATGACAAAATCAACTAACAATACTCTATTTGATTTTTATGTGCAAAATCAATTCTAATTTTTTGTTTTTACCTCTGAAGAAAAAAATTTGGAAGCTGTGTTTCTGGTATAAAAATTCGTTATTTATAGTTTTTGTTTGGTGAAATTACGTAACAACCCCTGTACTTTATGAAGTTTAACTAAAATAGACACACAAGCTTTTATTTGGTTCATATGTTTTCTAGTTATGGTATTTAACTGACGGAACCATGGCTAAAAGTGACCAGAGTCACAATTTTTTTAACCACAGTGTAAGGGAAAAATTAAAGAGAAAAAAGTATGATTTTCATTAAATATGATCGAGTTTGGTATAAACTAAGTTCACTTTTCACTTAATGGACTAACTGATAACACAATGCACCTGCAAGACCGGGTGCATTTTGAGAATTCTGTATTTTTACGAAAATTAACACTATGAACCAAAATTCTATCGAGTCCCGTGACACACTGAGACCCACTTAGTTCCGTCCCTGGATACTTTTAAAGTAAAACAAAAGTTAAATAGCGTTGTAAGTTGTTACTGTTTTTAACCTCATGTCGATATTGTTTGATCTCACATATATGTGATATCGCATACTTGTCCTTGATTAATGCTCCACCACATCAAATGTTGCTAACCGTTCTGTAGACTTTGCAGGAAGGACTTCATAAGTTCTCATAGTCACCACGCGAAAACATACCATGCAAGAAAATATTGGAATTTGGTCGTCATGTCTTTGATTCATGTCACACTCCTTCTGGCCTCAAGGATATGTGTGAAAATCGCAAAATAGATCTCACAGAAGGTTATCAACTAGATCAACATCAGCTAATGCTAGTGTTTTGTGTTCAATCTATTTGGATAAAGATTGTAATTTGCGAATTGGGCTGGAAGAAGTTGGGCTGATGTTGTCCTATACTTGGTTTACTAAGCAGGCCGACCCAAATGGAGCACTTATAACACGTTAGCCATAATCAGCTTTCAAATTTTGTTAAGGCTCTATCACGTTAGCAAATTGAAAGGTGATTTGCACAGTCAACACAAAATATAAGTTCAACTATGTAAGGCATGAAATTATGTGTAGTTGTGTACTAATAAATAGTACTAGCAGGGTACCCGCGCAATGCGGCGACGGGTACCTTGTGACTATATTTTGCGGTGAGCAAATGTTGTTCGGTTACATGTTTTTTTTCTAACAATAACCGTACAAATGAAGGATAATTTAAATTAAAAATAACTTCGCGAGTCATGCAACCAACAAACCATCTCGACTCGTAAAGTCAAATAAGTACGCGATCTTGTGATTTATCAAACCAACCTATGTTGGAGCCGACTGACCCCGTTCGACCCTCATGCTACAATGGAGGCGACTCGGTCGGCGCAGCGGCGACCAAACCGGTTGACCGACCATTACGGGGCAGACTAATGACTTTATTTTTAAGTACTTGGCTTAGTAGTTCACTCGCTGAGTCTCTTTGCATCCATGGCTGAATGGACGGGAGCATTCCGAGTCCACCGCAAATGATTGAAGAAATATCGACTAGCTTGATTAGATTGTACATTGTGGTTAAATAGTTGTATATTTTGGTGAATGAGTGTTTTTAATAATGTATTAATTGTAGGTATTGAATAGTGTTTTTTAGTTTTATTTATGCTTTAAATACTTGTAAATTATGTTTTTTACTTGTATTTGCTTAAAAATCTATTTTAGACAGTCTTATAAAATTAATATGAGAGAATGTGCAAGATGCATTATAAGATAGTATAGATATAGATATGTGTCTAACCAAATGACCTGTGTCCCAATGGTATCCTTTGTTGTGTGAGAATCTCTCAACCAAACGGTTGTGGGTTCAAGTCATGCTTATGACATGTGAAATAGTTGTGACTTGTGGTGTATAATTTGTGAGATAGTTTGTTGCTGATCTTAAAAAAAAAAAAAAAAATAAAAAATAAAAATAAAAAAAAAGGTGTGTGTATAGATTTTACTTTGATACTCGTACAAATTTGTAAGTGCCGGTTGAAAGTGAGTATTAATCTTGGTGGAACGTTTTGAGTTTTGAATCTTAAGAGAATTTTTTATCCTTATTGACATCACCTCCTTTTACATAACTTTAACCAATATTTTGTCAATAAACAATGCATTCTTGTTACACTGCTGAACTTTAAATTCTTTTTTGCTACGTTTTTAGATTATTTTTTTGAACATGATATGTCACAACACATTTTGAATCTTGATCAAAACTGACTAGTTAATCAAAACACTTGATTGACAAATAATGTTAAGATTCAATTCAACTGTACATTAATAGACAGTTTGTTCTTGAATTTAATGCGAGTACACCGCTACAAGAACAATCCTTTGATTTGGAACAGATTGAAAAATACTATCAAATCAGCTTGAAACGTTTTCTTTTTTTTGAAGTGTTTTCTAATAATAGCTTTTAGGACTATTGTTAACATTTCATTATTACTATCATCATCAATACAAATAAAAGAGAATAAAAGTGAATAGCAAATAACTGCATGACGTCTAAATCTTATGTAAAAAAAATTCAATGATACGCACATTTTTTTCTTATATATTCAAAAGCAGCCAACTTTTGTTTTTTTTTTTTTTTTTTTTTTTTTTTTTTTTTTTTTTTTTAATCTAAACTAATACTCCGTAACATAGATAAATGATAAAGAAGCCTAATTAATATGCTTTAAAAAATCTGTAGCGATACATAATTTTGTTTTTTTTTTTTGAAGGGTAACTTTCATTCACAAACAGCCAAACCCGAAAACCGGGCGGCAAACACTAACAACTACACAAGATCATATTTACACCAATCAGACCAAGATAAATTCTTTAAATTAGCTCTAGACTTAACCCAAAGAAAACCAAGCGTCTTGATCTCACTAATTATCTCCTCCACTTTCGCAACTTTCCTATCGAACTTCATCTTGTTCCTAGCCCTCCACAGCGCCCAACAACTAAGGATAATAATCCCCTGGAAAACCTGCTTCGCCTTGCCCTTCAGACCCACATGGTTATGCAACTCCACAAGATCCCTGAAAGAGAAGACGAAAAATCTCTGCACCCGGCACCACGCAGCGATATGATCCCAAATACGCATAGCAAACCAACACGCTGTAAATAGATGATCTACTGATTCGATGTAATCCCCACACAGCTGACAGGACGCGTCCACACCGGTGAAGTTTCTCCTAATTAACGCTTCGGCCGTCGGGATCCTATTCATCTCCGCACGCCACGCAAATACATTACACTTAATAGGAATCCATCTACACCAGCTAAGGACATAATTATTGCTGAAATCACCATCACTGTATATTAAGCGTCTCACTGAACTCACACTAAAATTTCCCGACCTATCCCCAATCCATTTCCACTCATCCCTCCGACCAGAAAGAACCACCGAATCAACCACATCCGACAAGAACTCCAACTCAGCCCATTCCTCCTCTTCAGCCAACGACCTTTTCCACTCCCACTGTTGAGCATGCCTGGCATCCGATCCAGCGTTTCCCACCCTGTCCTTAACCTTGCATCTCTTATTAATTTCTAATCGGAATAAGTTCGGACACAGGTCCTTTAGCGGATCATTGCTCACCCACGGGTCCAACCAAAAAGCAATACTCGCCCCATCTAAACATAACATAGATAATGATAAAGAAGCCTAATTAATATGCTTTAAAAAATCTGTCGCGATACATAATTTTGTTATCGGTTTTGCTAATGACAGCCTTAAGGGTCGTGGTTAAGAAGTGATTTTTTTTTTTTATTTCTTTTTTATTATTTTTTTATTTTTTTATTTTTTATAATTGGTTGTAGGAAACTAAATCATCCAATCAGAATCAAGTGTTGGTTGTAAATCGGTATTTTTAGGGACTGTCTCCGTTTTTTTGGGAATCCTCATCCAATCATAATCATTTATTGTAATCATGTAATAAAAATTGTATTCTTAATCACAGCCCTAAGGGGCTGTCATTAGCAAAACCCTTTTGTTATACTCCACTTTCTTATGTATATTTGTTTAGGATTAATGCATAATCTAACCTAAACTGTAGATTAAATAGTAGTTCACTCCGGAACATTAGCTTTTGACTTTATAGGCTTGGTCAATAAATTTGACTTTTCTCTTTACATTTAAAACGGCTGAGGCCGATCTTTGACCCATCCCAACCCAACTAACAAAAACCTTTTGACCCGCTCCACTATTTATTTCCTTTTTACTCCTTCTACCTAAAACATAAAATGAAGACATTTTAAATGACCAAAATAGCCCTTTTATCACCATTATATTACACTAGACAAGTACCAGCGTGAAGTGACGGTATATAGCTGCAAGTAATTATATACTGCGAAATCGTAATTCTGGTTTGACCCTTAATGCAAACTTACGGGTTCAATTTGTAGTCATTGCGAGAAAAAAATTCATGAGTTAGAAACAAAAAATTATAAAAATTTAAGAATTAAACAATATTTAAAATGTTAATTTAGTTTTCGATGATGTTACAATTTTTTAATCAAATGTATAATAGTCCACTAACATTACTTAGATTTTAAGCATTTTAAATTTAAGAAATGCATATACATGCGTTATAAGTAGTAAAGATTTTAAATGAGTGTCTATATACAACAAAGTTACGAATTGCTCAACTAGAATCGAAAGATAAGATATCAATGTCACATTGAAAAGTAATGTCCCACTATATTAAATTGCTTATTGAAGATAAAGGACCACAGTAACATTAAATTCAAATCTCTTAACTATTACGGAGGCTATTTGTAATGGGGCGCTAGCCACCCCAAAAACGCCCCCCTCGCGCCCCACCCACTACACAAGGGCGCTAAAGCCCCAAAAAATCCCTTGGGCGTGACCCTGCTCGCGCCGTGCCCATCCTTTTTTCCAAGAATTCTAGCCGTTCATTTGTGGAGATCGATGGAGTGTGAGTGTATGTATTTTTCATTTGTGGAGAAATTATAGAGATACAGAATGGAGTGTGAGTGTATGTATTTTTCATTTGTGGAGAAATTATAGAGATACAGAAAGAGGGTTTTATTTGTGATGGATGTGGAGATCAATGGGTTTGGTGGCTGTGGATTTGATAGAGAAAAAAAGACTTGGAGGAATTTTGCTTTTGATTTGATAAAGAAAGAAAGACAGACTTGGAGATACTTTTTTTTTTTTATTATGTCATTTTTTTTTTAAATTATGTAATGTTTTTATTTTATTTGAATGAAATTGTGTTTTAGTTTTAAATTAAATTGTTTTAATTAAAAATGTATTATTTGGTTGAATTAAAAAAAGGAAAAAGAAAAAAAAAAGAAAATGACTGCCACGTGTCGCATAAAGCCTCACCTACCATTACACACCTATTTTTTTGGAGCCCCGTTGCTGACTGGACTGCCACATGGCGCAAAACGCCCCATAGTGGGGCTTTATGATTACACATAGCCCTTAACTATTACGGAGTATATATGCACATATTAATTTATCAAGTAATAATTTATCTACTGTTTCATATTTGTTTATCCTTGACGTATAGAATGATTTCAAACATTGCAAGATAACTTTTTCATGAATGTAATCCTAGTTGCGATCGAGTCAAGTAGAATTGAAAAACCTCGATTTTAGTTTGACACGAAAACGAGAAATTTGAAACAAACTCAAGACTGTTTGAGCTTTCATTTTAAAAAACGCTATGAATCTATTTAGACTTCTATTGCACATCTATACTCAATTCGACTTGAGTCAATTTAGTTAACGGACACATACACATTAAACATATAAAAAGATACATATGTAAATAGCAAAAAAAAAAAAAGAAAAAAAAAAAAAAAAAAAGTGTTGTTGTGTTATGGTCAAATTACAGGCGTAATTTCGTTAGCTTTGAAACTGCAAGCGCAAATTTTGTGTTAAAAACGGTAAAAGATGAAATCTTAAAAGTGCATGCACGGTTTTTGTAGAGGCGATAAATGAACACAAAGTTCCCCATAAGCGACTACAACTGCAATTTTCCAAACCACATGGTCGGTTTTTGCAATTTACTCAAAAACATTATGTCGATAAAAATCTCACTTAGCTTCACATATCAAATATTTTGACTCTTAGGGGGTGTTTATTTTTTTCCTTTATTGCCACTTAATGAGTGGGTCCATCCCTTATTTCCTCTTATCGGAGAGGCTCACAAAAATGACTCTCTCTTAAATAAGTGGCTTATATAGATAAGGGCCCACACCACTCCAAACCACTTAATTTAGTAAAAAAAGACAAAGCTGAAAAAATTGTGAAAATAGAAATCAAGAATCCACCAAGGGCAATGTAGTCATTCCACTCACAAAATACACAAAAAGTCAAGAATACCCTTAATAGCCCATCCTCATATTCAAAGTAGCCGTTACAAATTCACCCATATTCTCTCCTTTTAACAAACAATCAAACCCCAACTCACTTCCCCTTCCAATCACTCAACCATGCCTCCAAATATTTCAAACCTCTCGCCGAGAGACCCGTTAACCGTCTTGAAGAAGCGAAAAAGACCACCCATGATTGAGATACCAAATGTTCTTCAAGTCATTGAATCTGAAGGTGGTAAGTTCTTACCTGAAAAGGGTCAAGAGAGATGTGTAAAGGGTATATTTTCGGCTAGTGAGTTCGGCGTTGGGGTTTGTTCGGTTAAGGGGCGGAAGTCGTTTATGGAAGATACTTATTCCATTGTCTCGTCTTCGAATACAGAAATGGTATGTTTTAGTAATTATATGATTTAGGTATCTTATATTGTTTTGTTTGTAGTTTATAAATAAGCAAATTATAAACTGCTTAAAAATAAGCACTTGAGGAACAATAGTGTTTGGATTTGCTTATTTTGTAGAAAGATGCAATAAGTTTAGAAATTTTCAATCTAATACATTTATATTGGATTCTAGGTAAGGTAAGGTATGATGGTAAAAAAGCAATATTGGTGTGATTTCAAATAAGCACTATGAAATAAGCATACTTACTGAAAACAGCTTATTTTGCCCCAAAATAGTACATAGGTGGAAGTAATATAGATGATCCAAGCAATTCAAACTGCTTATTTACTTAAAAATAAGCAGTAACAATTAAGCAATCACAAGTACACTCTAAAATGCCTAAATTTTTAGGGCACGATACGAAATTACCCTTAAATTTCTGTTTCCAAACATGTTTGTAACAGGATCTTGTATAAACAACTCGGACATATATCTAAGTTTGGTAGATTAGGTATGGTGATAAAAGAAGTTGAATGCGTAAGTCGTAATTTATGTAAATCAGTTTGTTTAATAAACGTTGAAACTGGAAATCATTTTGTATTATATTGATTATATTTGGTTGTGAAAATAGGGGTTCTTTGGTGTTTATGATGGGCATGGAGGTAGCAAGGCTGCGGATTATGTATCAAAGAATCTGCACACGAATGTATTAGAGATGTTGGAGAACTGTTCTGAGAATGCAGCAACAGAAGAAGTTGTTAAAGCCGCATTCATGAAAACAGATGATGAATTCCTTAAACAGGTTCGGATTTTCGTGTTAATGTGTTAATATTAGCTTTCTTCACATACTCATACTTATTAAAAATGGCAAAAGTTTAAAATGGATTATATCAGTTTTTTATGTTCAGATAAAGAAATTCTGCTTTTAGTTATCTACTGTAGTTTGGAGGTTTGCCTCTTATAAAAGATTTTATTACAACTGATCATGCGATTATGATCAATAAACATTAGGCAGTCACTTCTAAAATGCATACCCAAAGCAACTTGCGATAAATTATGGAGATGTAAATGCAAATAAAAAGTCCTTGATGTGGACACTTTTGTTGTTCAAAATCATGCAGTCTTATAAAATATAGTTCTCATTTTTAGTAAGAAAAATTAAACAATTTTTTTTAAATAGAAAAGACCAAGCACGATGGCTGGGAATCTAAAACATTCCGTTTACATTCTAGAAGGCTTTCGTATTTGTCAAGCAATTTCAGTTATTTGTTGAACAACATTTGAATAGTTCTAATAATCTATATTTAAGTTCAAGTGTTGTTAGGAGTTGTTCACATATATGTTTACTATTTCAAGATCTAGACTTGGTCATACTTGAAATGGCCATTTTTCAACTTGCTATATTCTATATCCATCAGAATAAATTTCCGTGTACTTGTCTAGCGGTTAACAATTTAACATCCGTAAGACCGTTACTAGTTAGCTTGACTTTAACTGACATGTAACTAAGTCTATCTTAATGATGAATATGTGAAGTCATATGTTTGACTTAGAATGTGAAAATAAAAGTTGCATAGAAAAACTGAATGGTATGTGGTGACGAATTACAGGGATTAGAGAGTGGCGCTTGTTGTGTTACGGCGCTTATCAAAGGGAAGGAACTTGTTGTCTCGAACTTAGGAGATTGTAGAGCTGTTCTTTCCAGAAAAGGAAAGGCTGACGCTTTAACGAATGATCACAAAGCATCACATGAGGATGAACGTAAAAGGATACAAGATAAGGTACAAATTCAGTCAATAAAACTAAGTAGTAAAGATGGCAACTTTAACTTTTTACCTTAAAATGGGTGGATTTGGGTTGCGTTTGATCCCAAACGGGTCAAGTCAAAGCTAAAAGAGGAACATGCTTAACAGGTTATAAGTCGTACAAGTCTTGCACACATAATATTTTCACTTTATGCAAAGATTCAGTTACTTTGATAATCATAATCAAGACATTAAGTATTTATTGAAAATGGACAAAAGGTGTTAGCGGGTGAATTCAAGCTGGCCCGTTATGGAGCGTAATAAAGATGACCCGTTTTGACATATTACCCAACATGTAGCATTTTCTTGAGAAAACAATGAAACTGATGATTCTGTGTATGTCTGGTTTAGGGCGGATACGTGGAGCTTCATCGTGGGACATGGAGGGTTCATGGTGTACTTGCTGTCTCAAGAAGCATTGGCGATGCTCATCTGAAAGATTGGGTATTGGGTGAACCCGAGACCAAAATTTTACCATTGACAGACGACTTAGAGTATTTAGTCTTGGCTTCTGATGGACTATGGGACGAGGTACACTATCCTGTCGGGTCTGACTTTTAAGGTCAAAGTACACTTATATCTACCTGTCTGACACTATCCATAACCAAATTTGAGTAAAAGTTGATGGTTATCATGAACTACATAAGTACATAACAAACACGACACATGGAAATATACAGGGAAATCAAGAAGCTATTGAAGATTTATATGAAAATATTTTAATAAATTTTGGTTTGAAAATTTATATGTTTGACTTCAAATGTTTTCAGGTTGGAAATCAAGAAGCTATTGAAGTCGTAAATCGATGCATGACAAATGTTTCACTAAAACAGAAGAAAGCTTGTCGGGTTAAACAAATAAAAAGTAGAGTAAATAATAACTGGAAAGAAAGTGAAAACCACTTCACTAGTGAAAACAATGAACCTCAAAGAAAGGCTAGACGCGTTTCATTTGTGAACCAGGCTAAGAGCACGACTCACAACCAGGACCAGAACGAGAACCAAGACCAGGACCATGGCTTGACTCATGATGGGCTAATGGATTCTTGCAAGGAGCTAGTGAACCTTGCTGTAAGTAGAGGTAGTTTAGATGATATTACAGTTATGATAGTTGACCTTAAAGCTTTCCAATAACCAAAACAAGGAAATGTGCTCTATTTTTTGTACATTGTGTATTAAAGAGGTTTTACACTACGGTATATTTGGCCATTTTTTTTCTTCTGGTTTTCGATGACCAGGAGTTATCTTTTTTTATTATCGTAAATGCAGTTGCTCGTTGAGTTGGATTTTGAGGTTTATGTCTATTTTTCTATCGCTTTCCACTTGCAGAAGTCGATTGTGTTCAAATTTGTTGCATTTCCTACTCTCGTTAATAAGGAGGATTATTTTAGCCCCTGCGTTGTGGCAAGAGCTAAAAGATTAAATTTCATATGCGGGAACGAAATCTTACAAAGCTTATAATTTATTGCATTAAGAGTGTTTTAAAGTTAATATGAAATATTGTTATGAAAAAATTAAGGGAAATGACAAAATAACAAATTTTACAAACTATTTTTACTAAAAAAAATTTGACTAGCAAAGTCATCCTTGGAAGAAACTATGGAATGTTGCGATCTTTATATCGATTGTTAGTGAATCACTAGGAATGGTGTAGCTTACACCATACATAATGATAGACCAACAACAAATCTAACGATTTCAACTTAAAAGTAGCATATAGACCAAGTAGAGGTGGCAATTTAGCCCCCCTCCTTTTGAAAAAAATGAAAAAAAATGGGCTAATTTTGACTACTTTGTAAAAGATTTGGGCACATTTAGCCCCTCTATTTTTTAAAATGGGCACATTTAGCCCATTGAAAAGTTAAATGGGCACAACGGCCACATATTTTCTCTCAATCAGAGAATATTATAATCGTTTTTTAAGAAAAACTTATATATATAATATATTTAATTTTTTTAAATATAAGTGGGGTATTACATTTAAGGAATTTATTTCGTCATTTTGGGTCTTCTATAAAGCGATTTGTATAACATGTGCCCGTTTAGCCCGTGTCCGTTCCCGCCCGGCCCGCTCGTTTTGCCACCTCTAAGACCAAGTAAGATAAGCAAGCAAAATTTTGTTTCTTTGACCAATGTGGGACTACAAAATTAAATTTTCACAAAAAAGTAACCAAGCAATGAATTGTTTAGAGATCTTAATCTATATCGTTTGTAATCTTTTTCTAAAGCCATTAGAAATTTGATTCCAACAGATGTGCATACACTACCGTGGTCCCAATTAGTGCAAACCCCCTACCTCACACCAATCAGCACCAATGGAATACACTCATGATGGCATCATCAAGTATATAGACATATCAATTCTCCCAAAGGAATAGATTCGCATTGACTACATTTCCTAGAACTATACTTGCGGTTCACTCCTCACAAATATAGTACAGTATAATGGAGTTATCATAGATAGGCATCATCAACGCAAAACACTCCTAAGGTAGACGTCCAAGCAAGACTACACTCCTTAAACCACGGTTTTAATCTCCATTCATGGTGGAATCATACCACTCATCCCACTACACCATTAACTCCTCATTCTCTACACACTGCATAACAACTTTCCTTACTTGAGCTGTCAACTTCACTCTCAAACTTGACAGCTTTAGTTTCATAGTATTTATTATCAGAGTCGTCACTACTTCCTTCCAACTTCTTCTTTGATTAGCAAACAATCTCTTGTTTCTCTCTTGCCAAATGAAACATACACATGCTGCCAATACTAACCAGTAACCTCCTTATCACACTCATGATGGATCTATTACAGGGGACTTTCAATAGGTTATGTAGTATATCCTTCCACTTCTCGTTCAAACCTTCCTGATCCATTTTCTTTTTCATCACTTCCCATATTTTTGCTGAGTAAGGGCATTCAAAGAATAAATGAGCATGAGAGTCAACGCATTCTTCATAAAGAGCACAAGAAACAACCTTCCTAGGAGACCATTTAGCTATCCTATCTTGAGTTGATAATCTCTCCTAACTGTAAGCCATAGAATAAAGGAGTGTTTGGGTATACAGTGAGAATACCATATTAGATCACACCACGGGACTCTGTCTTCATTATGTCTTAAATCCTTCCAAGCTTTGTTAACTGAGATTTTCATTATTTCTCCTTCGTTAGTGATCCAAAACGGCTTTTTAATGTACCATATGTTAACACAATTTATCATGAAAACAGTAGAGGTACCACCATTGTTGTTTGATATCAAGTATTGCATATATTGCTGGTTTAATTGTTGCTTTTAGTGGCGTAAATGCGTAATACAAGCATAGCTACTAGCGAAAATACTTAAAGTGAAATTTAGAAATGTAGCTACTTAGCTTGACTCTAGAATGTGAAAATGAATGTTAAATAGAACTACATGGATTAGAGAGTGGTGCTTGTTGTAGAGCCATTCTTTCCAGAAAAGGAAAGTCTGATGCTTTAACTAATGATCACAAAGCGTCACATGAGGATGAACGTAAAAAGTTTCAACTTTGACTTATTTACTTATGAATAGGTCTACAAGCTAAGGTACAAATTCACTTGATAAAATTACGAGTAGTTAGTAAAGGTGGCAACTTTGACTTATTTACTTATGAATAGGTCGATTTGCTGTGTTTTATCCTAAGTTAGTCAAGTCAAAGCTAAAAGAGGAACATGTTAAAGTTAAACAGTTTCAATGTCACACATAGATTGAGTTATTTTTTTAAGAATTAATCACAACACTAGTTATTTATTAAAAATGGAAAAAAGGTGATAGCGGGTCAATCCAACCTAGCCCATTTTGTCTCGTACTAAAGATGACCCATTTTAACATGTTACTCAACCTGTAGCATTCTCTAGGGAAAACAATATAACCAAGGTTTTCTGTGTATCAGTGATTTAGGGTCGATATGTTGAGCTTCATCCTGTGACACTGAGGGTTCAAGGTGTACTTGCTGTCTCAAGAAGCATCGGCGATGCTCATTTGAAAGATTGGGTGTTGGGAGAACCCGAGACTGAGATTTTACCATTAACAGATGACTTAGCGTATTTATTCTTGGCTTCTGATGGACTATGGGACAAGGTAAGCTATCCTGACGTGGTCTGACTTTTAAGGTCAAAGTACACTTCTATCTACCTCAAATTTGACACTAATTATAAAACAAAATTGAGTAAAACTTGATAGTTACCATAAAACAATATTGGTCTAAGACTTGTAGTTTTCCCGATAGAGGTGAACCACAAAGTCTTTCAAACTAGATTATCTTCATGGTTTTGATCGCTATCATAGAAACAAAATTATTTTAGTAAAACCCTTTGGAATATTGTTAACGGAAGCTACAAATTACTATTTCGTTATAAATGAAGATGAAATGTTTCTATTAGCATTAAACCTTAGATCACTCTGATACTATATTAATCTATTTAAACGTAGATAAAATCATAAAATGAGTGTTTGGTTCAATGGTTCTGTTTAATTTGACACTCTAAAGCTGAAAGAAACCAAACCATGTATAACAAACCAGAACCGAATCGGCAAATCCGGTTCCAAAGCATCGAAAGATTGAACTCATCCAAAAACCTTAAAAATTATATTCCTTAAAGATTATATTAATTACAATCAAGCTATTTATGAAGATACAATGTTAAAGAGGCTCATGACACATATGAAAATTGCCAAACCAAGGGATGGTGTTAGCACAACATATAAGCCCGTGACAAATGCAACAGCCATTGCGACCAATGCAATTCCTGTACGAAAACATAAAACCGCAATATTGACATCAATGTACTTCTGCTTTCTCTCATCAGCTTCATTATAATGATTGCGATGTATCAGTAAATAAATGTGTCCAAGTAGAACAGAACACGCAGAAGAGAATGCTATAGCATTACTGACGACAAATGCTCGAAACGCTGTTTTTTTAAGTAGAAAGGGTGTTCCTTGTTTGGAGCCATTGCTACTATCAAAACCACCTGGCACTTTAAAAGCAGCTGCAAAGCTTGCTGTCGTTATAAGAGTGGCGACTAAAAAAAGATTGTCCACAATCTTAAAATGTGCTTCAGATTCTTTAACTCTAGCTTCTGATTCTTTTTCGAACCAATCAATGATGCTTGAGTTAGGAGACAAGGAGCTTGTTTCAGTTATGTTTGCATCCTTATCAAAAGAGCTTGTTTCATTATGTATGTTTGTATTCATGGCAATGCCCTGCATAATTTTAAAACTTTTATTACAAGTCACCTCAGGGTGAATAGATTGCTTATTTATGTGTTTATCTAATAAAATTAAAGCACATAAACGGTGAAGAGTGTTTGGATAAAACTGCTTATATGCTTATATTATAATTAATAAGCAATTCCAAACAAGAAATATATTTAATTTGTCCTAGAAGTAATCGTCTTATAATATTGGACATGTATACAATAGGTTTCCGGAATTCAGTGTAAGAAGAAAATATGTACCTTAATCAATGTCTCTCTTTTTTCATCTGAAGATGCTATGTCCAAAGGAGTGCACTTTTCATCATTGAGGGCATGAATGTCAACCCTAGAATCGATTACCATTTCCATCATTTCAAAGTTCGACGCCACCAGTAAATGAATCGGAGTGTTCCCACTGCTATCCTTTTGATTAATAAGACTCGTAAATGATTCATCTTGAAAGATGAATTTAATTACTTTGGTTTTGTTACTTTCAACAGCAACATGAAGAATGTTTCTTCCTTTGCTATCAATAAACTCTGAGCATCCGAGACACTTGTTTATAAGAACCTCCATTGTTTCACAATGGCCAAGACTAGATGCAATGTGAATTGCTGTAGTACTTATGTCACCTTGAGTCATTATCTCATATCCTACGGAATGGTCCACATTTAGCAGCTCCCTTGTTGCTAATGAGCTATTATGATGAATAGCATAAATCAAAGGCGTCCAACCATTCTCATCTTTTGCGTAAAGTAGATCTGGCTTTTCATTTAGGAGATGCGTGATACACTCTAAAGAATACATATCCAGGGTACAATAACTATATTATCTAAAGATAAAGAAAACTGGAAACATCATTTGTAACTATTTATAAGGTGGTGTTTCTTTTGCAACAAAGATTACCTGCAGAGTTAGAAATGGCCGCTACGTGTAATGCTGTTTTGCCTTTGGGTCCCATAAATATATTTTCTCCGCACTTCATCAGAATTCGTTTCACGATTGCACAATACCTTCTTTCCGCAGCAAGGTAAAGTGGGCTTTCACTGAAATCATTGATATGATTCGCAAGTTGAGGAACTTCTTCAATCAACCAGAAGACCACTTCAACATGATGATTTTGTATGGCAATATGCAATGCATTGTGTTTGTCCTTTAGCCTTATGAAGAGCGATTCAATGGAATCGTTGTTCTCTTTCAATTTGTTGATTATAAGTCTAAGAACATCCACATGTCCCTCCCTCGCAGCAACATAAACCGGCGTCTCCCCTTCAGAATTGTGACTATAAATTAGGGAAGGTTGTTCCGCAAGAATATTTTCTACATGGCCCACATCTCCAAACTTTGATATAAGATGAAGAATAGTGTTATTCAGTTGAAGTAGGCTATGATCAGTTTGTTCACAAACATCCTTATTTCTGTGAAAAAGATTAATATAAATTAGACGATTTTTTTTTTATGATGGCGCGAAGCTTTTTGGAGCTTTTTTTGGGCAATGAGCGGTGAAAATGAGCTTTTTTATTTTTGATATTCGTTTGGTAAGATAGCAATGAGTTGTAGCAATTTTTTAGGAAAGCTTTTTTCCCAATGCTTCCTTTTGAAGCTTTGGAAATTTACAAGAGCTTTTTTATATTCAATGACTAAAATACCCCCTACCCCATCCTAATAAAAACCCTAATATATATCATCACGTCTGTGGCTTTTTTTTTCCTCTCATCAATTGCTGTCATCACATTCACATCTTTCAAGGTTAGTGCATGCTAATTATTTAATTGCCTAGTTGTTGTTTCTGTGATTCAGTAGCATCCTCGTATATGTTTTTGTTCTTCCTTGTTGATACACAAAACAACTTATTAATCCAACTTTACAAATTCTAGTGTTTACTACTAAGAGCCTTCTTTATTAAATGGAGCTGATAGATGCAATGCCGAATATGTTTCTACAATACGTTAAATTCTAAGAATCACTAGATATGCCGAATATGTTTCTACAATAAGTTAAATTCTACATGGCGTTCACAACATTTGAACAACATCCAGATTACATGGGAGGTGAAGAACTTCGTGACGTACGTGACTCGAATGCAAATAATGATGATATTTCTAGTGCAACATCTATCGAGATGAAACGAATTCGCAATGATATTGCCACTTCAATATGGAATGCACGTCGTCGGTAGTAGATTACTAGTGTATAACGGTATTATGAACTGTCCAGCATGTAAACGTAACTTTATTATTTATTTAGACAATTTTCTATTGAAATATGCATATGTCCTTTTACGTCATTTTACATATATATAAATACAGCTACAGCTATGTTACCAAACGTTTTTATTTAAAAGACAGCTACTGCTCACGGCTACTGCTCATAGCTACTGCTCACAGCCACTGCTCACAGCTACAGCTCACTGCTACTGCTACTTTTACCAAACACAGCCATAGGTGAGGGTTCGTAATTTGCAAAAGTTACATATATTTAAGAGTAAATTGCAAAAATCATCCTTGTGGTTTGGCCAAACTGAAAGTGCAGCGAACGTCCCTATGGTAACTTACGAGTGCAATTTTAGTCCCTGGCCAAACTGAAATGACTGAATTTCCCATGGCTTCTTCCCAGTCAATTTTCCCTTGATTTTTTAAATTTTTTTATAAGAATAATGTGTATAAGAATGATGTAAACATGAAGAACACCTCCATTGAGAATTCTATATGTTAATCAAATACGATAACTACAATCACAAGAACATGTCTTCAAAATTTCCACCTCTAGTTTTTGTTAGATTTGTTATTGTTAAAAGGGGTATATTATTAGACTTGTTCTTGTACACACCAGCGCTTGATTGTGCATCAAGGCGCATAAGCTTTATGCATCACGGCTCCATTTCTTATGCATCACGTCGAATAAGTTTTATGTGGGCGTCATATTTAGGGTCAACGGGGTATATTATTAGACTTGTTCTTGTGCACACCGGTGCATAAGCTCTTGTGCACATCGGCGCTTGATTGTGCATCGAGGTGCATAAGCTTTATGCATCACGGCTCCATTTCTTATGCATCACGGCGCATAAATTTTATGCACCATCTCAGCTTTGATGTTCTTTCTCTTTGTGTACAAAAGTTTTAAACCCTTGGCTGTTGCTAAACATTATTCGACATTCACATAATTGTACAAAGGTTATTTAGTTGGTTTAAAGTGTGTTAGTGAAAACTCTTCATAAAGTTATTGACCCAATTGAATTCACTTTGGGAATAAGTATTGTTGGTCCACACAGTTTGAGCAAATGACGATACCTTACTACTAATAAGAAGAATAACAATAAGTTCACCCAAAACCATAATAACACCATTTGTACTTTTCAACGTTTATAAATCTTATTATAAATGAATCAAATATTTACAAGGAATAGTTTACGGTACACTATTCCGGTTGATGACAAATGAAACTCTCCTATTAGAACGACAAGAGGCAACTAGCTTTGCTTTGTTCGTTCCTAGGAGAAAATGATCCTATCAACTATTAGGGAGTAACTCTCACTGATTTCTTTTATTAGTGAGTTTCACCCTCAGATAACCATTAGAGAGTAACACCCTTTGATAACCTTCAGATAGTAACACCCTCTCATAGCTATCAGGGAGTGACTTACTTTCTGATTTGTTATCAGTGAGTGCTTTACTCTCTGATCACGATCAGAGACTGATCTGCAATGAATGGATTAGGCTATTTTATGTTTAAATACTTGTCAGAGATAATTGGGTCGAGCTCTAACCCAACAATCTCCCCCTATTTGAATATACAAATAGCCTAATCTAAATCAGTAGTAAGTGAGCATAACGGCTTCTTCTTACATACTGAATTACAACAAGGAATGAAGTAATGGAAAGATACAGTCTGATTCCTGATTGTAGCTGAACAAAAAAATTATACTCTGAATCCTTGAACTATCATCGTCAGAGGTTCAGAGTTACTATGGGTTCAACATGTTTAGTATTGTAACTGGCTATCTTAAATACTGGTTAGAGACTATTGGGTCAGCTATTCTACCCCACAGTCTCCCCGTGTTTAAATACAGAGATAGCCTAAATTAAATCAGTTGTAAGTGAGCATAAAGGCTTCTTCTTATAAACTGATGCACAACAAAGAATTAAAATAAAAAATCAATAAAAATCGATCTTTTGTTGTTAATGTATTCAGTAAAGTTTCTTGAGGATCAAGGACTATTCCATTCACCGAATACTCCCCGATGCGCCTTTTGAGCATAATCTGAAGACATACCATCCTTCCCCTGATGCTCCCCCTTCAATCGCCTCTGATGCCCCATCATTTAGTAGCCTCTGATGCTCCTTTCTCCTAATTTGGTTGCTACTGAGAGTAACCATTTTTCATACCTATCATAACCACTCTTCATAGCTTGTGAGAACTTATACTCGCACTTTCACAAGAACCACTGAAACAGAAATTTCAGGATGAAAACATTTACTCAGGACATGTTATCCTAGTGAACTTATTTTTGAACGAAGGGACTTGCAAAAAATTAGTACTAAGAAGAGTGTGGTTAAAAGAACTGGAAAGGAGGCTGATGGAGCTTCTTCTGCACAAGATCATCGTGATAGTACACGATCTTGTAGAAATGAAGCATAATGATTTTCGGGTAGGGTATATTTTGGTGGGGTTTGAAGAGGATGGTTCTGGATTTGTGTTATTAGCCATCATTCAAGAACGGCTGTGGATTATTAGCAGTCATTCAAGAACGGATCTGGATTAAGAGAAACCCACCCGCTCTGATACACTTGTTGGTCCACGCAGTTTGAGAAAATGACGATACCTTACTACTAATAATAAAAATAACATCAAGTTCACCCAAAACCACAATAACACCATTTGTACTTTTCAACGTTTATAAATCTTATTAGAAATAAATCAAAGATTTACAAGGAATAGTTTTCGGTACACTATTTTGGTTGATGACAAGTTGACAACTGAAACTCTCCTATTAGAACGATAAGAGGCAGCTAGCTTTGCTTTGTTCATTCCTAGGAGAGGATGACCCTATAAACTATAATACTTTGTACTCCCTCCGTCCCTAAATAAATGTCCACTTTGACTTTTTACGGTCTTTCTTGTTCAACTTTGACTTTAAATATTTTTGTTTGTGTTATATAATACTTGATGAAAATTATACCAATGAAAAATACTTTTAAAACCCAATCCATTCATATATTTTGCATCAAGTATTATAAAACACAAACAAAAATATTTAAGGTCAAAGTTGAATATTAAAAACCGCAAAAAGTCCAAGTGGACATTTATTTAGGGACGGAGGGAGTATTACTTTATGTGTTTGTTTAAGATCTCTCCTTATCCCAGTTACAACCATCAGTTTTTATAGAAGGAGAAGTACTGTGGATTCACATGGGTATAGTAGCTTTCCAACTTGCAATAGATGGCACGTGCCTAGTATGCTAGGTTTAAGCATACTTTTGGTTTACTAGTGCTGACAACTATTTGTACCAAAGGTTACTTTCTCTTCTTTTGATAAGTCCTTTTGCTTATCTTCCCAAGAAGTTTCCCATCCAAACTTCAGAGACTAATTTGCTCTTCAAAGTTAGAAATACATTTTTCAGATCTCAGTGACTCTGGTGTTGTTTGTAGTTCATTGTACTTTACTCACTGATACCGCATCAGCTTATAAAGTGATTCTTCAGGTGGTCTTCGACTTCCCTGAAGCTTGACTGTTGATTGAGCTCTATACAACCCTCACTGATTTCTTTTATCAGTGAGTTTCACCCTCAGATAACCATCATGGAGTAACACCCTATAATAACCTTCAGATAGTAACACCCTCTGATAGCTATCAGGGAGTGACTTACTTTCTGATTTGTTATCAGTGAGTGCTTTACTCTCTGATCCTTATCAGAGACTGATCTTCAATGAATGTATTAGACTATTTTATGTTTAAATACTTGTCAGAGACAATTGGGTCGAGCTCTGACCCAACAAGTATTATACGCCAAAATGGTTATTAAATCATTTCATCTTCAACTAACACATTTATCACCATCTATTACTTCCTCATTTATACTTTATTTACATCTCCAATTAACCTACCATCTTCATCCACTTTTTCAAATCTCATTACATTTAAAGAGGTGCATCACGGCGCATAATGTGGGTGCATTAGAGTGCATCACGGCGCATAAAAATGGTGCATCAAAATCAAAGTGATGCATGAGAGTGCATCAGACGCATAAAAGTGGTGCATCAAGGCGCATAATGAGTGCATCACGATGCATAAGGTGTGCATTTCACAAGATGTAGAAGTGGTGCATCACGGCGCATAAGGAGTGTATCAGGGTGCATAAGTAGTGCATCATGGTGCATATTAAGTGCATAATGGCGCATAAGGTGTAGATGTAAATAAATCGGCGCATAGCATAAAGCGCATACAATATCATAATGCACACTTATTAGAAGTCGTAGGATATGACAAATGTCATGCATCCAACCATTATTTTCGAAAAGTTCATTTTGGTAAATTATATTTGCGCCGTCCATTTTCGTATTTTAGTATATAGATGGTTCAGTTAAGAAATTTTCTCCAATGATAATGATAACACTAAGGAATACAATAGAGGTTTTCGTTGTATTAAAGTTGCTTGGTTAAAAAGTTATAAAGGAATGAAAACCATGTTTTTTCTTTTACTTTTATAGATCGACAATTTCTCTGAAATAGCTTAATTCGTTAAGCAATTTCAAAGCGAGAATATTTAAGATCAAATAATAACAAACAATATCAAGTGATAACAATTAAACATAAAGCGACGTAGCAAACATCAAGCACTTTAACAAAAAAAAATTGCGTCATTATGGATTTATGGTCACCCAAACTTTTAAAATGTTAATAAAATTATTTGTTATTACATATATAAGTTTCGTTCTATCAAATTATAAAAAAACTTACTTATATATGCTTCTATATATGTATACAATGATAGTTATAAATATCAATATCAATGTTAATATCGTAAATAATATTTCACAAGGTTACTAGCTAAACTTTTGTATAACTTTCGATGGAAAAAATATTTTCATATACATGTATGTCAAGTTGCGACTTGCGAGTACCATTTTAAGAACAAAATTAAACTAGCATGAATTTAGGAGTAGTGGGATCATGGGGAGAGAAGAGATAGAATTCCAATACCCTCAATTTAGTGAGTAATGAAATATTACCTACTTTAAAGAAATGGAGGATTGCATTATAGATAACTAAGCACCCCCTGAGTTATTTTATATGATCTTGTTGTGAATCTGGTGTTATACGTCTAGCTTAAGATGATGAAGACTTTTTTTTTTCTTTTCCAAAAGAAATTTAAACTAAAAAACTAAAAGGTAAGGGTAATTTTGTCATTTCTGTTTGGCCAGGTTCTAAAAATTGCACTAATAAGTTTCTTAAAGGGACGTTCGCTTCGCTGCACTTTCAAAAAGATGATGACTAAACATGCAATTTGACCAAACAAAAAAGACGATTTTTGCAATTTACTCTATAATTAAAGTAGGAAATTAGTCTTGTAAGATTTACCTTGACGTTTATCGTCATTCAATGATTGTGGATTCCAGTATCTTCTTTGGTTTGCATTCTCCAACATATCGAAAATGAGGGCGTCATATTTAGGGTCACGTAACAGGGGACGTAGAACCGCCTTTTTAATACGAATCCACTCTAATGGTAAGTCCTTGGGAGATAATACATTTTTCAAGAGCAGCTTAGCCACCTCCACGTGATTATAGTAAAGTGCGACCCCCAAGGCGGCTTGATAGTCCAAGTCATGGATCCAGGAGAACCGTGGATCCCATTTTCCTAGATTTTTATTTGTTTGTTTGGCACATTCTATGAAACCCCACACCATGTTTGTAAGTCCTAGACGTGATGCTTCCAACAGTGGTATATCTTTGCATGAGTCTACAGCTTTCGACCCCCACCTAACTTTGCGTGAATTTACACCTACCCAGTTTGTAAGTCCTGATGGTTCTAACAGTGGTATATCTTTGCGTGAGTCTACAGCTTTCGACCGACAGATTTGATAGATATTATCAACAATGCGAATAAGTTGATAACTCATTGGGGTAATCCTACCTCTACATAACTCATCTCCCATTTGTAGATGGTCGTCAATCGATGCGTAAGTTTTTTCATTTTGTATTCTGAGTATTTTAACTCTCATTAGTGTGCTGACTTTTCCATTGAACTCACGCCAGAATTCAAAAACACGTTTAAAAAGAGCTAGCGCTGAAACAATTAGTTCACGCATGGATTATTCTTGAAGGGATGTGGGTTGGTTGTGAAATATACTGAAACACGAAATGGGCGAACGTGATTGTTTAGAACTTTAGATGACATATATGGACTACAGTTGAGTAAATGATAAGAGTAATAATGATTAAAAGTCGTTTTATATAAATACTCCTTCCGTCCCAAAATAAGTGTCCAGTTTGACTTTTCAGAGTCAAACTGGTTCAACTTTGACCTTAAATATTTTTTTTGTGTTATATAATACTTGATGAAAAATTATACCAATGAAAAATACACTTAAAACTTAATCCATTCATATATTTTGCATCAAGTATTATATAATACCCGCAAAAATAGCGAAGGTCAAAGTTGAACCAGTTGACTCTGAAAAGTCAAATTTGACACTTATTTTAAGACGGAGGTAGTATATAAATATGAGTTGGCAAAACCTATATGTGGCAAAATGGTCTGGTTTGGTCTGGTTTGGTAACGGGTTCAAGTCTCGGATCGAGTTGGCCCGCCCATTTTCACAAAAATATTTTAGTAATCTTTTTTTCTCACGACTATTCACAGCATTAAAAAATGCTCCACCATCCCCATTCAAATTAACAATATTAATTTCTTTTTAAATATAAATAGTAATAGATGTCTTCATGATAACGGGTTTCTATGTGCATATTAAAGGGAAGTCTAGAGGGCAATGTGTTTTACGTGTTTCTAAAAGAAAAAGAAGATGTAAAAGATGCAGGAGTGTTTTTAAAGTGTTCTCCATTAAAATTCTATTCTTGCCGTACCATTCACTAGAGGAATGAAAATTTTATTCTTACCGTATCATTTCACTAGAGGAATGAAAACTTTATTCTTACCGTATCATTTCACTAAAAGAATGAAAACTTTATTCTTACCGTACCATTCAGAGGAATGAGTTTTTAAAAGTATTATGCTTTAAAATTTTATCTTTACTATTCACTCGAGGAATGACCAAAGTATTGTTAAGTTAATTCTAATATCGTCTAACCATTCTTAAAACTTTACAAGGAACAAGATCCTCTCAAGTTGTATAACACAACTTGACTCAAGTTAGACGATTGTGAGCCATTGGATTTGATCCAATGGTTATGGTTCAAATCAAAATAAGTTATTTTGATTTTAGCCATTGGATCAAATCCAAGGGCTCAGAATTCCCTAACTTAATCAAGTTGTGTTATACAATTTGAGAGGATCTCTCTCCCTTTACAAGAGCCTATGGTTTAGACTTTGGCAGCTGTTGTTAGTGCCCACTTTTGTTGTCATATACGAGTAGCTTTTTTTCTTCTCAAATATCATCGAACCATTCTTGACACTTAATATTTTAATGTTCTACTACTTTTTCTTGTAACATAGTTTTTCTTTGTGAATATAAGAATTTTACAAGAAAAAGTAGTAGAACATTAAAATATTAAAACATTAACATGGAATACGTTTTAGAAACCCTTTCTAACGAGAAAACAAAAATTGAAGATAATAAAAATATTGTGTCATCTGAACCATTTATACCATATAAACAAACTTTATTTATAATACCTCAACACTTGCCAGAAGGAACATCTTATGGTATTAATATAATAAATAATAATGATACAAAACATTCTATTGGAGAAAAAAATAGATATAATAAACTCAACACTCAATAATATAATTGAAATATTAAGCTTTTTTAATACTTAAACAATTACCAGAAATGTAAAAAAAAAAAAAAAAAAAAAAAAAAAAAAAAAAAAAAAGTTAAATAATATACAGATATTATTGAATAAAAAGACAAAAGAATTCGAAAACTTGGAACAAAGTCAAATAAGTATAATTGAACAACTATCAAATACAGTCGATACCCAAGAACAAGATAAGGATATCACTATTACCAAAATAAAAGAAACATTATTAAAAAAGTCAACTCTTAAAATTGTCCCACCATTACGAATAACATAATGGAAAACCTTGAAGAACAAATTGAAACTCTCACTAAATTAATGTCATCATTAGATATACCATCTGAAACAAACGAAGAAACAAGAGAAGATGCAGATATAGTACAGGATTATAGTTCAGACGAAAAACCATACGAAAATCCATATAAATATCCAGGAGAAAATTCTTATACAAACTATAATTTCGCACAAAAAAAAAAAAAAAATCTTATATAGACGAAGATTTACAAATACAATTTGATTATAAACCTCTAACACCTACAGAAAGATATTTATATCAACAAGGAATGATTAAAAACAAGAAAGGCAAATGGGAACGTATACCTCCTCAATATATACCAAAAATACCAATAACTAGAATGAATGATAAAATTCTAAACATCGACTGCGAAACAGAAATAGATGATAAAATTCAAGATTGGAATAATAGGTTAAGTGCTCAAATACAATTAACTGAAGAATTGCGAGCATTACAACCAAGGGACTTACTTAATTTTATAATGCACAAAACATTAGGAAATGTTTATAGATTTTTTAGAATCTATAGATGAATTAGAATTATCAAGAATAACAACAACTGATGCTATGATAACTTTTAAAAATATTGTAGCATGTATAGTACAAAAATTCACTGAAAGAATTCCAGGAAAAGAAGCATCAAATGAAGCTTTTAGGGAACATGCATACTGGAGAATAATTAATCTTAAAATATGTAACATGTGTTATCTAGATTCCTTCATATGTGAATTCTCTGATCAATATCATAAACTAGATCCTACAAGGCAAAAATCAGCTTTGGAAATGTTTTCTAATAAACTTCCCGAATCTGTAGTAACAAAATTAAAAGATTTGTATGCGACATTATTACAAGACAATAATAGAATAATAGAAGATACTCTAGGAGATAGAATTACTACAGTAAGAGCATGGATTAGAAAAGAATGTTTACAAGAAACAACTAAAAAAGAAGCACAAGTTGAACTTTGTTGTAACACCCCCAACTCGAAATATGGCAGCGGGACTGAGCTTGGGGTGTTACGTGAGGGGTAAGATAGTCACAATCACAGAAAACGATCTCATAACGAGACGTTTTTAGCAAAACATATCATTCGAATACAAAATTTAATGTTTAGAGTCTAAAAGACTATCACAAATTGCAGCGGAAAAATAAAGATAGTTTGCAGCGGAATAAAAGACACAGTTTTAAAAGATTATTCGAATGATAAAGATAGTAAGGGTAAAAAGTAAAGCCCAATGATAGCCATCCTCAACCTTCAGCCACTCCTGGTGCTCACAACATGCATCAATTACCTGAGATAAAACATGCTAAAAAGTTAACACAAATGTTGAGTGTAATCCATAGGTTTAGTAAATAATAGTTGAGCACAAGATTTTTAGTCTGGAAGATATAAGTAACAAATACAAATATCGGGTAAGCGTCACATAATCATTCGTTTTCTTTTGCTAAGCTCATGACACACAAAGCGTTAACCAACACCAGTAACCCTGGCGTAAGTCGACAGTAACCGCGGAATTTCATAACATAATAGTTGCCCCCAAAGCTAGGTATTTTGCCAGATACCTAGTAAAACTCAATTATAGTACATCACATGCTGACCGACCTTAGTCAATATGGCGGGATGGTCAAATCCTATAGGCTTATAAACTACAATCGCGCTAACTCGCAAGTGATTAATGGTTCATGATCGAGGGACTTGCTTTTGGCAAGGAAGTTACTTAGCATTATCGCATCAGTTAGGAATAGCATACCAATAAACAGTTGTGCTCATAAAAATAAGTAAGTAGCATGTATCTCCCCCATGGGTTTATAAACAATTTAAAAATAAAAGTGGGGCTATGAATCACACCTTAGTAGCAGATGAACAAGATATCACAATATGATCAAATGGGATAGCACGGCAAGTGAACCTCAGCACAACCTAATATATGAATAATATGTCTCAGCAATAACCTTAAAGTGATTTATAAAACAATACTCGTATTTTAAATGAAAATGTTTTATTTCAATGGCGTTTGAGTGAAATGACGTTTAAGACTCGTGTGGATACGAGATGTTAAAATAATGAAAGTCGGCAAACACAAACGGATACAAATAAAGAATAACGAAGAGAAAAGGAGAACTAAAATTAAGAAAAGAATAATTAAGAAAGACAAGACAGAAAACATTAATAGGTTGTTTCGGTGTTTTACCTATTTCCCCAAATAGTTGATGAAACATCGAAATTTTGGAAGAAATTATATAAGTATTGAAAAAGGTTTTTAAGATATTTGAGTAATCATAAATGATTAAGTTATAAAAGGTTTAATCAAAATTTTGGCATGATGCGCCCGTTTATAAAACATTTCTAAGTCGTTACGACTCTTGAATACAAGTTTTATTGCCTCATTTTACAAGTTAAATATATTTAATTGGACACTATCATTCGCGTATATATTAGTTATTATAAAGATAATATAAAACCCGTGTACTGTTTCACATAGACTTATAGGTATCCATTTATTTTTTTAACCCATGCCCGGCACACATACCCTACCTTATTCGGATCTCCCTCATACTTTACTCTTCCTCCCTCTCTCACCTTAAGGTCCGACACCGATCCAACACCGGAAGTACCCCGATCCGGCCAATTTATAACTACAGTGCAACCTCTGAGTGTTGCTACAGAACCACCCAAAACTACAGTGCAACCTCTGAGTGTTGCTACAGAACCACCCAAATAATTTTTAAAGCGTTAATATAGTTCTGGATCTTTCTTGGTCTTTCTCATTTTTACATCTTCCCATTAAATTAAACCACAAGGTACTGTCTCTTTATTACTACTGATGATACTTTTTACTTTCAGGCGAAAGGGGGTTTGGATTAATTTCAGAATAAAGGGATTAAATCAGGTATGCTATTTTTTGTTACTGATTTTCAATTTTTTTTTTAGGTTCTTTTATCATCATGTTTAAATAAAGGATTGGATGTTGGTGTAATTGTTGTTTGTGCATAAAAGTAGCTTGGGTCATATGGTGAACATGATGTATTTTTTGCATTTTGCATATCAGATTGGTTAAAGTTATATTGTGATGGTGCACTTTGGGTTCAAGGGCTGATATTGGTCAATTGAGCTGCATCGACAATTTTGTTTCACGCTGAAATGGATTATGCTTAAGGTGAGATTTAACATGAGTTGTATGATCTTTTTCATTTTCACTAATCTGAATATATGAAGAGCATAAGTTATGAGGTGATAAATATGTGCATAAAGAGCATAAGTTATGAGGTGATAAATATGAGCATAAGTATCACATAAAGGAATTTGATACTTATCATGTAAAAGTAGTAAAGAGACATAAGTTCGTTCAGCTCTTTGTTCTATGATGAAATAACATGTCAATCATAATTTATACATTTAGGCATTATGGATTAGCTAACCGGCGATGAGGATAATTTTATGCATTTATGTTTTATGGACGCACGTATCTTGGTGGGACATGGGCATCTTCCAAATTTCCACCAAAGAAATTATAAGTATAAATGATGTAACAACTAAATAAGGGAGATTTTGAACTACAGCCTTTGCTGAACAACTTATTTAGATTTGAAAACCCACATAAGTTAAAACTTTTTTTTTTTTTTTTTTTTTTTTTTTTTTTTTTTTTTTTTTTGTAGGTCATCAGGATTGTATGGCTTATGTGCAGCTGGAACATGATGGGTGAAAGTGGCATGTATCTTGGCGGGGCATCACGATCATGTTCGTGTTTGCAGCCATGGCAGGTTCACAAACCCTTTTATCCGGTTACACCCCCGTCTCCTTTATAATGTTTCCTATAAGGCTATGATGATATCTGTAATATGACACAAATAAACCGTGTCTTGAATGATTTGGCCGTAAGCTGGCGGGGCAACAACCGGATGGCATAGTTTAGATACTTACTATGCAACCGTGTTTGTTAGCAGCCATTACGGAATAAGGATAATTTTATGACTTGAACCCTCCATACAGATCTGAGACAGTTATTTATTGCAACATTTTAGTGGTTGGATACCTTTTATGTAATGTTTTGGTGTTTCGCATACATTTGTAGTTTCTGAACTTTTTTCCATGAGTGTATGCTAATTTGGCTTTGACTGCTATATTTCATTGCCACAAAAATATCCCCATTCTCAGCCTAATCTATGATACTGTGAACAGGTATCAATCTCACTTATATTCACTTTATATGCTCTTATCGTTTGTCAAAAATCTTAGGCTGTGTATATGTTAATTGTCCATGTACTCAATTCATTTTAGCATCCTCTCATATGTTACATTAATAGTGGTTTCTGAAAACATATGCAGGTTGTATATACAGATGAGCCCAGCACCGATCTCAATACAGCTTCAAAAAATAATCTGTGACAAAACCATTTTGCAGCGTACAGCATCAACCAGCAATGAACTTTAAGGTAATAAGATTTTTTATTTTTGTTTCTTGCCATATTATATTTATGTCAAATGCACACTTTTGCCATGACTGTTTTGCCTTTATTTGGTCTCAAATCACAAAGTCGAGAATATATATGTTGATGACCTACTGCAATAGCGTGTTAGGCATGCTAACAAAGTTTGAATAGGATGAGAAAGACAGGTTCGGAAATGGCCGGATTAGCAAGATGAAGGGCGGCCCCACGAGGTATGTCTTCTTAATGTTTATGAATTAATTTGACATAGTAGTCGTCACAATTAATGGTGAACCAAAAATAAACATCCTCATCTATAGTGCGGAACTGTCTTTGTATACGTTATCAGGTGACGAGAAAATACAGTAGACCATACGAGATGTTATTACTTTCCGAGGCCCTGCATTTTTCTATTGACTGCCAATTGACCGATACAATTGACTGCCAATACAATTGACTAAAAAGTAGCATATATGAAAAAAATACTAATACAACTTTTATGGTTGATAACAATTTTTTTTATTTAGTATAGGCTTTTAGTATATATAATAATAAACAACTATTGTCTACTGCAGGTGGTATACTGTTAAAGTGGAGTACATGCTGTGCACTCAATATAAAAGCTCACATTTACATTTTGTGGAGCTTGGAGCACTTGGACTTTAACCAAGACAGATTAGTACATACGGGTCAAATAGATTTTGGCAATAAACAGTTAAAGACCACAACCTGAAACCGATCCGGATCTTGGCGATCTGGGATTTACTAAAATGGTGTTTCACCATGGCAAGAAAGTCTTGGTTAGCCCACAGCCATGGCAGCCATATGGCGATGATGATGCTATTGCTTTAGTTCGTGTATGATTTTTCAGCTATAATAAGCTGTTGAACCGTGATGGGTGAAACCGATCCATCCGTCTTTTCAGCAGATAGTTTCTGAGAGGCTGCAATGAAAAGCAACTGGAAGTCCGGGAACTCAGCCGACCTGATGCAAAGCTATCCGTGCAGTTAAGAGTAGCACCACTATCAACTTAGCCAAAGTTATTACTACCTACAGGGTATGGAAATATTTACTTTGGAATTCAATTTACAGTTTGAGATGTCGTATGAAACTTGGTTGCTATTAATTTATTTTTGTTGATTTCAACTGCATAGGATTTTTTGCGTATAAATATCGTTAGCTAATTCTGCCATTTAATAATTTTATAGAATTTTGAAGTATCAATTTTGATTGCAGTACAGTGCAATGTCAAACAACTGATGAGGCGCACATCTGTGAAACAATCAAAACAAATAAGATTATGCTGCCATGGCTGCAAACCTGCAAATGCATCAGCAAATACGAAAGTTGTGACGCCAAAAGGTTAGGCATTGTCGGATCCAAACTCGATTGACCAGCTCATCTCTTTCACTCTCACACACATGCACCCGTTGTATGATATTGAAGTAATTAGATTGTTGCTTATTTCTTCTGTCAGTGTAAAAGGGAAGGGTTCTTGCAAAGCATTAAAAGACAAAGCATGTCAAGGGTGCAAAACTTACAGATTCTTAGATGTTAATAAAGTGAGTGCAAATCTCCATTTTGCACAACAACAACAAAATTTCAAAATTCCAGTAAAGTTGCCAACTTCAAGTTCAGATGATGTGGAAGTGTCGTTTATTGACACTGAACTTGGTGTGCCTTCCAGGTGATTCTCATTACTTCTAAAATATACGGCTTACGTCTAGCTTTAGTTTGTCGTATTTTTGTACCTTACAGTTGCATATTTCTGTTACATTATCCTTAATCAGACAGTCCTAACTCAATAATAAACGTAGCCCTTTATTAAGTAAAGCTGTAGGCTGAATTTGTTGCAAAAGTGAGTGGCTGGGTACTCTTTAATGAAAGCACATTATTAGTTGAATTGAAACTAGGTTGTTTTCATTGATTAAGTATACAAAGAAATCATAGGATCATAAGTGTGAAATAATGTTATATAGTTATATCAAGTAATGTCAGTATATAATGCTACAAAAGGCTGTTGAAGAGTGGAACACGGCAACGGAGGAATGACTAGCCATTAAGACACTATAACTGCCACCGCCGCTATCAAAATCACTTGGCTTGAGTCTATTTTGTTCCCTTTATTCAATCCATTTTTAGTTTTTTCTTAATATAGTTTTGAGTGTTGTAATTTACTGTCAAACCATTTTTATACTTCTTTAGCGAAATATCCCGCCGCGAAGCGCGGGCTACAAACCTCGTTAAATGTTAATCGACTATTTTGTGTATGTTCGGGTCCAAATGTGTTAAGCTCTTATGAGTCTAACATACTCTTCCATCTCATTTACCAAAATCGTCCATAAGCTCATTGACTAATACCGTAAATCCAATAACGTCCAATTTCATCCAAGCATAGGAAATAACAAGTAACCAAGTCCAATGTCCAAATTATATCTCATGTTTTCCAATAATTAACCGAAACAACATATCGATAACAAATAATTAATAAATGACAAAAAAATAATAAAATGAAAGATATTATGGCCCATGTGTATTGGGCTTCAACTCATACTATATTGGGCTTTCCTTGGGCTTTCGGACCCAAAGTTATTAACACTTAACCCATTTAGGACTTATCCAAGTCCAAACCGACTCGACACTAACCCGAGGTTTTCTAACCTCGCGTCTTACACGGCCGAGACTCACTTGAGTCTCGACTAGACTAATTCCCGACTAGTCGTGGCCCTTTTGGGTCACGGCTTAAACCCCTTGAATTCTAACTATCCAACACTTAGCCAAACACACACGGCTAATACCAAACTTGACCAATATTACCATAAACCTTGGTCGTGACTCATTGAGTCACGGCTCGACTTTACTCGAGCCTTGGAGCTCTCAGACCAATCATCAAACCAAACCAAATCCAAACTTCAACACGACACAACCACTAGGCCATGCCGTGACTCATTTGAGTCATGGCTCGAACCTACTCGAGCCAAAGGCTCTCAGCTTCTACCACATCTCATAACTCCATCCAATATCCAATCCAATCATCACAAGACCATCAAGGCTATGCCGTGACTCATTTGAGTCACGGCTCGAGCCAATAGGCCCTCAGATCAACAACAACAATTCCAAATCCAAACCAAAATCCAAAACCAATTACAACAAATCAAATCAAATACAACAAAACCAACACTGCCTAAAATCCTACTCGGCTAAACCTAATCCTAGACCACGTTGTGACTCACTGAGTCACGGTTTAAACACCATACAAGCCATGGGGCTCTTGACTGCAATCCACCGTGGACCACTCGAGACCATCAATGATTTCAAATCCAAATCCATGCTACAACAATAAAGATAAATTAGAAATAAAATAAAATAAAATAAGAATAGACAACTCACCCCGAGTCAACGCGAGTTGACTCGGTAAGTCACCCAACTCGAAACTGAGTTGAGGGTTTCACGGCGTAACAAAATAGATCCACACGATTTTTGTTAGTTTGAAAAGGTTTTTTAACATGATTTATTATTAAAACGTTCGAAATAAAGATTTAGGGTTTTAAAGGTTTCAGAATTAAAAAGAAAAGAAAGTATAAGGCGCTTGGGTTACCGAGAGGTGGGGGATAAGGGTGGAGGCTTGGTGGTGGGTGGTGGCGTGACGGTGTTGGAGGCTGTGGTGCTTCAAACTACAGCCAAAAGGGCTCCGTAGGTCTTCAACTGCTCCAGATAAGATCAGGGAAGCCTGGTCTACATTTTGGGGTGGTTAGATTGTTCGCCGACAATTTTTCCTGTGACGGTGGTTAGGGTGCTACGTGAGGGGTAAGACAGTCACAATCACAGAAAACGATCTCATAACGAGACGTTTTTAGCAAAACATATCATTCGAATACAAAATTTAAGGTTTAGAGTCTAAAAGACTCTATCACAAATTGCAGCGGAAAAATAAAGATAGTTTGCAGCGGAATATAAGACACGGTTTTAAAAGATTATTCGAATGATAAAGATAGTAAGGGTAAAAAGTAAAGCCCAATGATAGCCATCCTCAACTTTCAGCCACTCCTGGTGCTCACAACATGCATCAATTACCTGAGATAAAACATGCTAAAAAGTCAACACAAAGGTTGAGTGTAATCCATAGGTTTAGTAAATAATAGTTGAGCACAAGATTTTAAGTCTGGAAGATATAAGTAACAAATACAAATATTGGGTAAGTGTCACATAATCATTCGTTTTCTTTTGCTAAGCTCATGACACACAAAGCGTTAACCAGCACCAATAACCCTTGCGTAAGTCGACAGTAACCGCGGAATTTCATAACATAATAGTTGCCCCGAAAGCTAGGTATTTTGCCAGATACCTAGTAAAACTCAATTACAGTACATCACATGCTGACCGACCTTAGTCAACATGGCGGGATGGTCAAATCCTATAGGCCTATAAACTACAATCACGCTCACTCGCAAGTGATTAATGGTTCATGATCGAGGGACTTGCTTTTGGCAAGGAAGGTACTTAGCATTATCGCATCTATCAGGAATAGCATACCAATAAACAATTGTGCTCATAAAATAAGTAAGTTGCATGTATCTCCCCCATGGGTTTATAAACAATTTAAAAATAAAAGTGGGGCTATGAATCACACCTTAGTAGCAGATGAACAAGATATCACAATATGATCAAATGGGATAGCACGGCAAGTGAACCTCAGCACAACCTAATATATGAATAATATGTCTCAGCAATAACCTTAAAGTGATTTATAAAACAATACTCGTATTTGAAATGAAAATGTTTTATTTCAATGGCGTTTGAGTGAAATAACGTTTAAGACTCGTGTGGATACGAGATGTTAAAATAATGAAAGTCGGCAAACACAAACGGATACAAATAAAGAATAACGAAGAGAAAAGGAGAACTAAAATTAAGAAAAGAATAATTAAGAAAGACAAGACATAAAACATCAATAGGTTGTTTCGGTGTTTTGATGAAACATCAAAATTTTGGAAGAAATTATATAAGTATAGAAATGGTTTTTAAGATATTTGAGTAATCATAAATGATTAAGTTATAAAAGGTTTTATCGAAATTTGGGCATGATGCGCCCGTTTATAAAGCATTTTCAAGTCGTTACGACTCTTGAATACAAGTTTTATTGCCTCATTTTACAAGTTAAATATATATAATTGGACACTATCATTCGCGTATATATTAGTTATTAAGTTTATCGACTATTTTGTGTATGTTCGGGTCCAAATATGTTAAGCTCTTATGAGTCTAACATACTCTTCCGTCTCATTTACCAAAATCGTCCATAAGCTCATTGGCTAATACCGTAAATCCAATAACATCCAAGCATAGGAAATAACAAGTAACCAAGTCCAATGTCCAAATTATATCTCATGTTTTCCAATAATTAACCGAAACACCATATCGATAACAAATAATTAATAAATGACAAAAAAAATAATAAAACGAATGATATTATGGCCCATGTGTATTGGGCTTTGGCCCAATACCCAACTCATACTCTATTGGGCTTTCCTTGGGCTTTCGGGCCCAAAGTTATTAACACTTAACCCATTTAGGACTTATCCAAGTCCAAACCGACTCGACACTAACCCGAGGTTTTCTAACCTCGAGTCTTACACGGCCGAGACTCACTTGAGTCTCGACTAGACTCATTCCCGACTAGTCGTGGCCTTTTTGGGTCATGGCTTAAACCACTTGACTTCTAACTATCCAACACTTAGCCAAACACACAAGGCTAATACCAAACTTGACCAATATTACCATAAACCTTGGCCGTGATTCATTGAGTCACGGCTCGACTTTACTCGTGCCTTGGACCTCTCGGACCAATCATCAAACCAAACCAAATACAAACTTCAACACGACACAACCACTAGGCCATGCCGTGACTCATTTGAGTCACGGCTCGAACCTACTCGAGCCAAAGGCTCTCGGCTTCTACCACATCTCATAACTCCATCCAATATCCAATCCAAACACGACAAGACCATCAAGGCTATACCGTGACTCATTTGAGTCACGGATCGAGCCAACTCGAGCCAATAGGCCCTTGGATCAACAACAATAATTCCAAATCCAAACCAAAATCCAAAACCAATTACAACAAATCAAATCAAATACAACAAAACCAACACTGCCTAAAATCCTACTCGGCTAAACCTAATCCTAGACCACGCCGTGACTCACTGAGTCATGGTGTAAACACCATACGATCCATGGGGCTCTCGGCTGCAATCCACTGTGGACCACTCGAGGCCATAAATGATTCCAAATCCAAATCCATGCTACAACAATAAAGATAAATTAGAAATAAAAGAAAATAAAATAAGAATAGGCAACTCACCCCGAGTCAACGCGAGATGACTCGGTGAGTCACCCAACTCGGAACTAATTTGAGGGTTTCATGGCGTAACAAAATAGATCCGCATGATTTTTGTTTGTTTTAAAAGGTTTTTAACATGATTTATTATTAAAATGTTCGAAATAAAGATTTAGGGTTTTAAAGGTTTCATAATTAAAAAGAAAAGAAAATATAAGGCGCGTGGGTTACCGAGAGGTGGGGGATAAGGGTGGAGGCTTAGTGGTGGGTGGTGGCGTGATGGTGGTGGAGGCTGTGGTGCTTCAAACTACGGCCAAAAGGGCTCCGTAGGTCTTCAAATGCTCCAGATAAGATCGTGGAATCCTGATCTACGTTTTGGGGTGGTTAGATGGTTCGCAAGAAAATTTTCCTTTGACGATGGTTGCCGACGGCGGCGGTGGTTGCCGGAGAAGGTGACCGGATGGGGTGGGGGGGGAGAGAGAGAGAGAGAGAGAGAGAGAGAGAGAGAGAGAGAGAGAGATGTGAGGGAGTGTGTGTGAAAATGAATAAAGTAATAAATTTTTTGCCTTTTATACCCAGGCAGGGACCAAAGATGGGCAAATCAAAGTATAAGGGTGTGTGGTGAAAAATCTGGGTGGGGGTAATAGTTGTCACTTGGTAAAACGTTTTCCATAATCACTGTGGGACCCATTCGATGTACCAAACGGACTCGAAAAATTATAAAACTTGCGCCATTGTTCTCGAAATAATTTTTCTGATAAAAACGAGTATAAATATGCATATTTTTCTCGAAATCAATTTATTTGGAAAATTCGATTCGCTTCGCGTTTTCTAGGTTGTGCTGGCATAATAAGGGACCAAGGTTCACGTTTCTCAAGATATTTTGCGTTTCTCAAGTTCAAATAAGTTCAGAAAAGGTTCAACTGCTAAGGTGATGCAAAAATAAATATTTGGCTAGTTAAAATAGTTTGGAAAATTACCGGATGTTACATTTGTTGTGAAAAACAATCCGACATGGTCGGCAACTATGGATGCTCTCAAAAACCATATAAAAAACGAAAGAAAATATGGAAAAGAGAAACATATAACTCGAAATATAAAAAAATTTATAAAAAGAATTCAAGACAAAATTATTTTTTAAATCGAAGACAACATCGCCAAAAATTACAAAAAACAGGATAATTCTAAATATTGTCCCTCTAAAAAGAAAGATTGTAAATGTTGGTTATGTCACGAAGAAGGTCATTATGCAAATACATTTCCTAAAAAAGGAGAAAAGAAAGGAACAGAAGTATTAAAAATAGTATATAATCTAGGATATGAACCCCTTGAAGATTCAGATATTGACTCAGAAATTGAGATATATGCATACACAGATACTAGTGATTATTCTAGTGATGCAACTTCCGATTATGAATAAAACAAGAACACATAAAAGCAATATCAACAATTTTAAAAAGAATAAAAGAAAAATGTTTGATTTTATCACAAAAGAAGTCTAAACTGCTTCAAAATGAAGTAGAATATTTAGGATTAAAAATTGCAAAAAATGGAATAATTTCTCTGACAAATAATACACAAGAAAAATTGAAACTTTTTCCAGATAAACTAGAAGATCGAAAACAAATTCAAAGATTTTTAGGATGTTTGAATTATATAGCCGAACAAGGATTTTTGAAAAATCTAGTAAAAGAAAGAAAAGCTTTACAAAAGAAATTTTCTGAAAAAATTCTTTGGGAATGGACACCATCCGACGCCCAACTTGTACAGCGCATTAAAACAACTGTACAATGTTTACCGGAGTTATATAACCCGAAAACAAAAGATTTTTTGATCATTGAAACAGATGCATCCGACGACACTTGGGCAGGATGTATGAAGGCTATTCAGAATGGAAAAGAATTATTAGGATTAGATATTGACGGAATTCCAGTCCCTCAATCTAATCTATCTAAATTAGCATTATGTATTGATGGAAGTCAAATTCATCAATCAGATTCAGTATTATCTAAATCAGCATTATGTATTGATGGAAAGCAATTTCCTCAATCTGATCCAGTATTATTTAACTCAGTATTACAAACATCAGAACTAGCTTTTTTAAGCAATGAGCAGACATCTGTTTTAAAAACAGAAAAATACAAGTCTAAATTATGTAAATATATTTCTGGAACATTTTTAGAAACGGAGCAAAAATATAGTACTCATGAAAAAGAAACACTCGCGTGTTTAAAAACTCTCAAAAAATGGAAAATTGATCTGTTACAAACAAGATTTGAGGTACGAACAGACTCAAAATATGTAACAGGTTTTGGAGATATAAGCTTCAAGAAGACTATTGTAGAGTTCGACTCATCCGTTGGCAACTACAACTACACCAGTTTCATCCATACATTAAATACATCAAAAGTAACAACAACACCTTTGCAGACACCCTCACCAGAGAATGGAAGGAATACTAAAACAGGCTCAACATCAACTTCAGCAAAAGAGAGAGCAACACATCTCTTTAGAAAAACAATTAGCCTCCATCAGAAAAGAAGAAGAAGAAATAGCCAATACTATACAATACTTGACCCGAACATCAAGTTCAGAATCAATTTCAGAATCAACCAGAACACCAACACCGTCAAAACCATCAACACCCAAAAAACCGATACCATCAACTTCAAAAACTCAATCATTATATTCACCTTCACCCGAGAAAAATGAGTTTACAAAAATTGTAATACACTGTAAAATTCCATTGTGATTATGATCGTTAATCAATATTAACCTCAGTTACTGTTTATTGTTTTCCATTTTTGCGGAGAAATTTGAAATTTTTCTTATTATATTATTTGGTCGTGATTACGATATCACATAAATCACCAAATGACGGAACGATCTCAACGTGTATTACGAAATTTAATTATACATAATTAACACTTAATCGGGCCAAGATTAACTCAGCCCAATCACCACCTATCGTGTATTGTTCATCAGCCCAAGCCCAACAACATGATTTTTGTTATTTCATGTAATAATACTCGATGAACCCCTCTCCAAAACGCCTCTCATTCTCTCGAATCTTAAACGCGACATATGGATATTTTTACACAATCTCACTCACCTCCCACCAGACTATATTAATGTCGAATTCCATATTGTGATGTCGAGTTTTGATATGTTTCCAAGAGCCAAAGTGTTCGCTCGTTTTTAACCCAACTCGATAGCACCAAAAATTCAATACCTAACCGTTTTGAGTCCAATTTGATTCTACCATCTCCTAATAATTTTTCTAGCCTAATGGCATGTTATTGAATCAATTTTGATCAACCAAGATCAAATATCACTCGCTAATCCAATTTTGCACCTAGTTTATATACTAGTCGACATAAGATATTTACACAAAACAAATTCTAACTTTCCTACTCACTCACATTCCTTCTTAAAGTCATAGAATGTCAGGAAAATCTCTTGAGAACCCTTCATTCACATAACAGGACTGTAGAAACAAGTAGAAATTGTCTCTCTTATCAACTCAATCCATACGTGTACATATATCATTTGTATAACTATCCCTAACTTACCACCTTCTCTCACTCATTCAATACTATCATTTTCACTCTCTATCACTCTCAAAAATAACCAGAGAAGACCAGAAGGTATCATTGGCTTGTTTGAAAGCTTGTCGAAGGAAACGGGTTATATATATATAAACGTATAAGTAGGTATAGCGAACGTGGGTTGAAGTCTTGTGTTCCATTCATTTTCACGCGTCTCTCTACCACCATAGAGGTGTGGTAAGTCGTTATAAACTCTTTCAGTTTCATTCTATACGTTATTTTATAACCATGCATCGTATATTAACCTATTACTTGAACGTATATATTTCACTTATTTATGTACGTACCTATTCTCATGTAGCACACTAAAAGTGACTAGCCTCCCTTGCGGAAGGCCTAGGAGTCACGATACACACCCATATCACCTTTATATTAACGTTACATGCATCATACTAAGCCATATTGAAACATGCTCAAATCGTTAAAACAGAAAACACTTAGAAAATTTCAAAGTATTTTACTCATAATACATATTCCATGTCGCCCTAAAAATGACCATATATAGAAAAATTGGACTTAACAAGCATACTATATTTTTACACAACCTAATAGACACCATTACTAGCTACAACTTTCGTATGAATAACTTGTAAAAAGGAGCACATCTAGACCCTTTAAATCGATCAAAGTGAAGTGCATAAACCATTTCAGAAACTGTTAATAAAACTCGATGTGGGCTGTTAAGCCCATTAAGCAGATTTTAAGCACTTGAGATAAGCTAGCTTATCTAGGTCTTTTGATATGAAAATAGAACATTAAAAATGAGCTTATGGATGAGCCCAACTCGTCTCAAAGCTTACGGTTTTTAAAACGTTAATGGGCTTTATAAGTGGCTCGTTAAAAGCCCAACAAATGAAAAATAAGCTCTTTTGCCATATAAGTTGTTGAAATAAGCTTTATTAAACTTAAATAAGTCTTGGAAATTTTCATATAATTTTTCCCCATAATTCTTGAACGTTTGGACTAAAAATGCAAACTAGTTACACCTTAGAGGACTAAAACTGTCAAACCTATAAAACATGGACTGAAACTGCCAAAACAGAAACATTAGGGTATAAATCTATATATTATCATATTCCAAGCTCAGAATGCTATTTTGGACATGTAGTGGACTATAAATGCAATTATATTTAATAAAGGACTAACGGTGCAACGCTAACGCCGTTGGAGTAAAAAGTGTAAAAACTGGAAAAGGACAAGGACCAACAGATTATATTTGACATTCTTATTTCTATTTTTCATTTTACGATTTCCCTTCACGTCACATGCATTTTTATATATTTCATTTACGTATTATTTAACGTTACGTTAATTTTATGTAACGAGATTTTGAACGATTTAACTTTACGTTTCGTTTCACCACTTTCGAGGAAATGTTATTATTGGATTAAATGACATAAAAACAAGATAATATTATATGTAATATTATTTTTGAAATTCAATCATTTTAAGCATATCACATATCTCACTCTAACGATCAAATCGTTATTCGTTCTCATTATCATTTCCATCATTCGTATTCGGTCAGATTCTTAGACTTCCCCATTTATTCAAGTTGTATTTTGAAGCCGTTACCATAATCTCATCTGAACTTACTTTTCACCATCCTCAGTATCACATAAGGTGAGTTATAGCCTCACATTTACTTATTTAACAACTTTATACTCCGTGAGGGAGATACATGCTATAAACAGATCACAAGTATTTTTATGTATGCTTTACCTGACTTGATATATGCCTAAGTACCCTTATTGCCACAAGACCCTTTATCATGAGCCATTAATCACTAGTAAGTGAACGCGAATATAGTGAATAGATCTATTAGAGGTTGACGACTTATCCCACTAATACTAGACGGAATGCCTTTTTGGTTAGTCGTATTAGTCACGATGCATTATATTTGAGAAAAATAGGAATTGGCAAATCACCTATTACTCGAGGGCATTATTTTCCATCATTAACTTGATGTGACTCCTCCGTTTTACGGTACTTTGTTAACGTTTTGCGTGTCATGAGACTTAGGACAATATATACTGCAATATCAACTTTTCAACTGATTGTATTCCCAATACAATCTTACTTGTGTATCGAACTTATTATTAAATTTCAAACTCTATGATTCCACTCAACATTTTTGTTGACTTTTAAGCATGTTTATCTCAGGTAATTAGCGGAGCAGCAAGGGCATGGAGCGGGCTGTGACTTATCTTTATTATGGTGTAAAATAAAATGTGTAATTCAGTTTAAAATAATGCTTCCTTTATGGATTTCATCAACTTTGATATGAAACTTTTGTAACTGAATTAATATGAAGGACCTATATTTTCAAAACGTCTCTTTCGAGCCGTTTTCTATAATTATGACTTCGATCCTCACAGTAATACCCCGATTAGTCTTCCGCTGTTATATCATAATTTAGGGGGTGTTACAGATTGGTATCAGAGCCATAGTTATAGAGAACCAAATGTTTTCAAACATTGGTCTATAACTACACTTTCAAATGAATAAATTTTACAACATACTATCTTAAGCCCTCCGTGCCTGCTTGCTACCGCGCTCAGTACATTATTTATTAAGGTTATGTTACCCTAATCTTCGTACATTAGAATCTTACTCATTTGATTTTAATGATTACTTACTTTTACTATTTACGGGTTATTACAGTACCATGTCATTAGTCCCTCATATGAGCATACCATCGGATTCAGATTCCGAAGATTATTTAGCATCAGTTACATCACTTATATTCCCTTACGCTTTAGCTCCCGAGACCTTATCGGACGAGACAGAGCCCTTCGAGCAGGGTGAAGTCGCCATTACACCTTTATTTGAGGACCCATACGTGCTAGCTTTAGCAGCATCTATACCACCGCCGCATCATGATTTTGATTCATATGCTCCTTTTTTTTATATTTCACCTGTTGATGACGCATACATAGAGAGTTAGCAGTTTCTTCCTGCAGAGGATACAACACCAGAGTACCATCATGTCTTACCATCTCTACCACCTGATCACCTATTTGACCACTTTACCCAGACATACCCATTCACACCCCATCAGCGGGAACCGACTCCTGCAGAGGACATACCTTCATCGAGCCGGCCTCGTATTTCAGACCCCATACATCCATCCTCACCATCACTACCTTTTCCCCCTGGTTTTACTCCCCCGGCTCAAGTCCTTGAGATTGGAGAGGACTTCAGGACGGTAGTTACCCCCACCCTTACACAATCTACAGTGGTGACGCGTCTGGAGCGTCACGAGGAGCAGATCAACTCACTCCTCCGCATCGTTGACAGAATAAACTTGATGAATGTAGAGAAAGTTGCTGAACTTCAGCTTTTGTAGATGAATCAGTTTGTTCCTTAACAATCCTATACCAAAAATTGATCACTTATTTACGATAGTACCCAAACATGTCGTAATACTTGTGATTTTCAATTTAATCATAACTTCATATTGTGACAATATTGTTAGAACTCATATACTCATTTCCCCATTTCTCAAATCATTCTAACGTTATCATTATGTAAATTCTAAATCTGTGTTTCTTGTGGTATTAATAGCAATATGGTTCGTACAAGAAATGAAACTTCCAACCCCGGAGCAACAATGACACCGGCTGATATCCAAAGAATGATTGCCGATGGCATCGCTGCAGCTCGCGAAGCTGATACTCTAAACCGCTCAAGTAACAACATAGGGGCAACAACTGAAGGCGAGACATCTACACCTCGTAAATGTACTTATAAGGACTTCATAAGTTGCCAACCGACCACCTTCAAAGGTACAGAAGGGGTGACAGAGTTAGCTCAGTGGTTCGAATGTACCGAAATGGTATTTATGAGAAGCAACTGTGCAGAGAACAACAAAGTCACTTTTGCTACTGGAACCTTGCGAGGAGACGCACTGTCTTGGTGGAATGCTACTGCCCAGACCATGGGTACTGATGTGGCATTTCAAATCTCTTGGACTGAATTGAAGAAGAAAATGTTAAAGAAGTACTGTCCCCGGACAGAGATTAGGAAACTAGAAGATGAATTTCATCAATTAGTGGTGAAGGGCAATGACCTGAAAACTTACAACCGGAAGTTTCAGGAATTGTCAGTGTTATGTCCATCTATGGTACCGGACATTGAGAAGACGTTGGAAAAGTATGTGGAGGGACTACCCCAAAGTATCGAGGGGGACGTTACCTCATCTAACCCAAAGACTTTAGAAGAAGCAATCGGGCTTGCTCAGCGATTGTTGGACCGAGTGATCAAACAAGGTTCTACCTCCGTGATTAATGAGCACAAGAGAAGTTTTGATAACCGTGGGAACAACAACAGCAACCGGAACAACAATAGCAACTACCACTAGTACAAAAATGGGTTTTAGTCACACATGCTATTTTTCGAACAGCCACACAGTCACTTTTTTATGTGACTAAATGTACCAGAATAAAATAAACAGCCACACTTGATCTGACTTGTGTGACCATTTCGGAATTACATCTGAGGCTACAGCCACACATTTGAATATTTTCGTGACTATACGTATTTGGTAAAAAAAAATTTGATTTTTTAGTCACTTATAATTTGGGACGTGTGACGGATATAAATAAGGTTGAAACATTAGTCACACTATATATATACATATGTGACAAATATATGTCACGCAATTGAAAAGTGTGACCAAAATCCATATATGGTCACACGAAGTAATTGTGTATGTGGCTAAATCATATACTCAAGTTTGTCACACATTATTTAAGCGTGACTGCTAGTTTTTGTTGAAAATTTAGCCACATATGCATTTGAAATGTGTGACAACTGAAAAGTAAGTTTGAAGCATAGTCACGATATGCATTTAAAAGTGACAAATATATGTCACACACTTGAACAGTGTGACCAAATGTCATATATGGTCACACTAAACCATAGGCATACATGATTAAGTGTGACCAAAATTCGATACAAATAGTCACGTAAGTTAATATGTGTGTCTAAAGTTAAGTGTGTGTTTGCCTGCCAATTCCTAATGTGTATGGTCACATTTAATTGTATCAGAATCATGTGACTATAGGCTATACCATAGTCACACCATATCACAAATGTGTATCTAAATTATGTTTATGGCCACATTATAAGGGTATTATATGTGACCAATACATTCAAAATAGTCACACTGTGAAATATTCATGTGACTATTATTTATAGCAAAATGTGAACTCAGTTACCATTAACCTTGATATTAGTCACATTGAGTGTTTGTGTGACTAAATTAAAGATGTTACATATGGTCACATGAAGTATTTATTTAGGTGTCTAAATCATAGAGTCATATTTTGAGTTCAGACTATTAGTCATGACTCTTCATTTGCCCCATTACAATGCTGGGATTTTATAGTCTATCTAGTTTAATGCAGTAGTATGTAAGTATGTTACTTGCCCCTAGGAACCAGGTTACTTGACTTTCTAAAGTCAATTTTCAACTTTATAATGAAGTAACATGTTACTAAAGTGCCTGCAAGTGCATATACATGATAAATGGAAACTGCAAATACAATAAAGCTTGACTGCAAGTGGATATATAACAGTGAAAACCGCAAAATTTTTCATTGCCATTGAAAAGCTTGACTTTTTTGAGTCAAAATCCATTACAACAGGCTAAATTACAGGAACAACTATTTAATACTAAAACAGCTATTCATCTAATAGTACTAACTTAACAATACCAGCAGTAACCTTGCACTTAGCCTTGAGCAGCAGTCTTAACTTCAACCAGCAGTCTTAACTGTTACACTAGCAGTCTTAACTTGCAGCATGACATGCTTCACTTGGATTTTCGTATAACAATACCTTCAATGTCGGTTCGATAGTAGTCACTTTGTGATTCCTTGCCCAAGTCTTCTTTATGTACAGGTGGCAATATGTTTTCATTTTGCTCGTGAATGACTGTACTAAACTCCTCATCGACTTCGTCATATGTATCTTTGTAATTCTTGGTAGGTGTTTTAAATACAATGGACAAATTTTTCTGTGCCTGGTCTTTCACATAAAACACTTGTGTTGCTTGTGACGCTAATATGAACGGATCATCCTTGTGGCCGAAAGTATTCAGGTCTACCAACGTATAACCAAGAGTATCGTGTTTGACCCCATGAGTTTTGCGATTAACCCAATCACATTTGAAAAGAGGAATTTGCCTGAAACGGTAATCTAGTACCCATATCTCTTGTAAAACCCCATAATAAAATGTTTTTCTTGTGGTTGCAACTTCTTTGGATATGTGAAGATCTACTGCCTCAACACTAACCCCACTATTCTGGTAAACTATGCCATCATTACTTTTCGTACGAAATGTATACCCATTGATGTTATATGCCTCGTATTTCACTATGCTAGCGCGTGGTCCAAATGATATCCACCTCACAGTTTCTGATACACTATCATTGGATATCGCTAACTCTCTCTCAACCTGAATTTCATTACAAGTATATATTACCTTTAAATTGCAGGAACAACAAACAAACAATTAAAGAATAAGAGTGTTTGGGATAATGAAATGGTGTGCTGGTCGACCTCTATCTAATGTCATATACAGGAGGGACAATTATGATGATAGCAACAAACAAACAATTATAAACAACATACGAGTAATTACCTCTTCGCGTAACCACTTAGCAAAAGATTTACTGTGCTCATTCTCCAGCAATGCAATTTTTTTACCCGGGTTTTTTCTTTTCAAAACTTCCTTGTGTCGCCTGAAACAAATAAATGTCTTTGATTATTATATTTGATAGAACATTTTAAGCAACGAAATCGACATGTGTTAGTAATACTTACTCGATATACGGTTGAATTTCATCTGTATTTTGTATTACATACAAATGTGCTTTCTGAAAGGATTCTCCGGAAACTTCACTTGGTTTGCCGGCCGACAATGGCTTTCCGTCCTCATCTTCATTGGTTACATGTTTATCAGCTGGGATACCAATAGTTTTCATGGTTTTATGAGATTCGCTAAAAAACTCTATTGTTTCTTCCGCGATAGTCTCCTCAGCAATGCATCCCTCTGGTCTATTTCTATTTCGCACATGTCCTTTAATAACCTTCATACATCTTTCGAAGGGATACTTCCACCAAAAGCATATGGGACCACATAATTTTACCTCCCTAGTTAGGTGCACAGTCAAGTGTATCATAATATCAAAAAATGACGGAGGAAAGAACTTCTCGAGTAGGCACAGTGTCACAACAAGTTCTTCTTGCATCTTATCTAGTTCTTGCAAGCTGATTTCTTTCCTACATATATATTTAAAGAAAAAGCAAAACCTGATAATAGCATATCGTGTGGGCGGGTGCATGACTGAACGTATAGCAATGGGTAAAAACTCTTGCATTAGCATGTGATAGTCATGCGATTTAAGGCCAATGAGCTTCCTATCATTTAGGCTGACCAAACTAGAGAAATTTGAACAATAGCCTTGTGGTACCCTGATGTTGCTTAACGTTTCACAAAAGATGTCTTTTTCAGCATTCGTTAATGTGTAACCTGCTGGAGGTAGTGTTGTTTTGTCTGCTTCTTGCCTAGCAAACAACTCTTCTTTTATCCCCAACTCTTCCAGATCCAGTCGAGCATTCATTCCATCTTTTGTCTTTCCAGGAATATTCAGCAAAGTTCCGAGTAGACTCTCACCAACATTCTTTTCTACATGCATGAAGTCAATACAATGCGGAACAGAATGATGCCTCCAATACCTTAGCTTTCGATACCAAATGTTGAATTTCTTCCAATATGCTTCTGATGCGCGTGATGTGTCGTTGCGGTTTAGCAGTTTTAATGCCTACTCAAGTTTTAAATTTATATTTAGCCGACTTATCAATAACACACACACTTAACGAGCAGTGTACCCGGTCAGTATGAAGATAATGGTAAGTAGAGTGTCGATCACTAAGAGTGGAACGTATTATCTAGTTATTCTAATTAGTATTTTAATATCCTAACGCAAGGGGGTTTCAGCCTGAGAGACTGGCACGATTTGTTGCAATTAAATAATAAAATAAACCAATAGGCACGAATCAGCAAGTAGCACACACGTACACAGATAGATACTCGAGACAATAAGAGGGCTGTCCTTATGATTAAGTAGATTGTCACTTGTTTAATTGATAGCTTTATATGAAGTGTATGTAGTTAACCCTTTCTCGTTGGTCCTATTCTTATCGGCGAGTAAACCCTTAATGATTACTTATGTCTAAAAGTTATTCCTAAGTGATCAATTTAGAAACAACCGTGGGAGCCACATTATGTCCCGCAGTCAAATGCCCGCAAGCCACTAATAAACACAGAGGTTATCAATGCACTAATAAGTAGTAACCAAAGACATCAACATATAAACTTTAATTAATGAGAAAGCAGTTTTAAGGGAGTGCAATCTTTCCGTTGCCACATTACACAAGCCACCAATCTTGATGAATTAAAGTTTGCTAACACAATAAAACAAAACTACTTAATGAATTAAATACATGCAGCACCTTCTTACAGCTCTTGTATCTTTGATTTGGGTGTGTCTTGTGCTGCCTTCTTGACTGAATTCGTCCTTTGTTCCTACTGTTCGGTCTTCGGTGTTAGGGTTTTGGAACTCTTTAATTCGTCTGGTCTACGGGGTATTTATAGTTTCTGTCTGAGGGAAGATGCGGCGCATCTACTAAGTAGATGCGGCGCATGTACTTAACTTCGCGTGGGGTCCAAGATTATAATATTCAGGAATATTCGTACACCGCCAGAAGATGCGGCGTAACCCTTGATTAGATGCGGCGCATGTCCTCTTGTATCTTGGATCGTATTTGGTGATATCTTGATAGAGATGCGGCGCATGTCAAGAGTGAGATGCGGCGCATCTGGAGCAGAATTGACTTGATCTTGTCCATGTCAGTAGACTTTCACTTTATGCACGTTTTGCTCCATTATTAGTCCAAAATCATTAAGTTTCACCAAATGCTTGTTTTTACCTGAGAATTACAAAAGTAAATGATTAAGTATCAATCCTCATACATAATATAGTAAAACAAGTCAAATTAATAGGATAAATGATAGTAATAAAATGTACTTATTTAAGTTCATCAAATATCCCCCCACTTGAACTTTACTTGTCCCCAAGTAAACCTTAGAATTTCTTTTATGAAAATGTATCCTAAAAGATGTTAGGATTTATTTTTATATTTAAGCATGTATTCGTTCATTTCATAATCACACAACTAAACACTTAACGATTCAGAAGTAAAATAAAATAAGTCGATAAAAGCAAATCTAATCGTTTAACTGTCCAGTCGCGACGAATATTCTATCATAAGCTTGGCAAGTATACACATCTCCACCACTAAAGCTAAGGAATAACAAGTCTAAAGCGGTAAAAAGGGTTTTTAGGCTTAAGGGTTAATTATTCTTAATCACTATCGATCTCAAATTCCAGAAAAGGCGACAAAATCACAAATACATGATCGAATCCACGAACACGATACTTGCAATTGCTCAAATCCTTAACTCGAATAGGCTAAAGATAGGTCCAAACTTCACCAATAATAATATATCAAAAAGGGCGACAAAATCATAAATACATAGCCGAATCCACGACTACGATACTTAAGATTGCTCAAATCCCTAATCTCAATAAATCAAAGGTTCGGTTGGATAACGAATAATATAGAGTATGGATAACATTTGGGATATAAATTGGTGTAAAAATAAAAATAAACAAAACAAAACAAATAAATTAAAATCCTAAGTGTGGTTAATCACTATCCCAACCATCCCATGAATAAGACTCATATCATCGAATAACTCACGCTTTAACACTTGAAACACACGCTTTAGGTAGACACGAATTATACTCAACAACATCTTAATCAAAGAATAAACCTTAATTGGCATTCCCATAACTGCCAATTCCCATTCAATCCATAGATATAGTACAACAAATAGTGGTGATATCGACCACTTACATAACTTTACATATGTTGGTTAAAAATAAACATCCAACTTTTCTTTCTTTCTTTTTCTTTTCTTATTTTTTTCGATTTTTTTTTTTTTTTTTTTTTTTTTTTTTTTTAACTTGAAATATAAACATAGATTTGTAAAATTTCACCACATCACTACAACTTTCTTTCCGGATAATTTTTTTTTTACTTTTCATACTTTCAGAAATAACGGTGATAGTGAAAGTAGTAAACACACGAAAAATAAACTCCAAAATATACAATATTTACTTTCACTCCAATTTGCATTGTGCAATTTCCCGACCTAACCATAGATAATGAATTACGCACGCGAACACAGGTAATGTAAGGAAACACACTTTGCCTATAGCAATTAACCAACCACGGATTCTAATCTACAGGGTAGGCTAAGGTGTAAGGGTGTAACGAAACATTTTAACAAAGGTGTAAGAAACGAAAGGAATGGCTCTGAGGGTTTTTCTAGGGGTATCTTACTCTAAAAATGAGAGTAACAAAAGGGTTTATACGGGGGTTAACTAACCAGTGTAGTTAGCTAATAACACATAACATATATAGGCTTTTTGGGTGTAATCCTAGAATTTTACCAATTTAGACAAGTCATTCCAATTATATAAATAATACTCATTATGGTGGTCTCGAATAGTATACAAGCCAAGTTCTAAAGTTTACAAGTCACCGGCACACTCATAGATTTGTGAATTTTGAAAAATCATAATTTTTGAAAATAACGTCATGTGTGCAGCTATGCAACTTAGATCTTAAACAAAAACATGCTAAAAAATTTTTAAGTTTGATATATTAAGCACATTTTAAGCATAATTTTTGAAAAAGTTTAGGACAAGTAATTGTTAAGTGTTCTAATTCTCCAATCCCCCCACTTAAGTTAAACAACGTCCTCGTTGTTTGTATAAAAGGTTAAAAACTGGAAAATAAAAGAATTAGAACAGGAAAACTCCCCTGAGATTTGCTCGGTATGATCCTCCATTAGTATAAGAGCAAAAATCAACTTCTTGTGGATTAGAACGTTAAAGCTTCATACTTGATGTATCCACAGGAAATCCAGGAAACTATAATACCACCAACACTTTAAAACACACCTAAGATAAGAAAGGTTCAACTTGCATAACACATTAGTAGTTAGGAAAAATAAAACTTAAAAATTAAAACTGAAAATCATCAGGTCAGTCGATGCGCCGTATCTTATTGAAGAAGATACGCCGTATCGAGCCTGGAATTAGTACGGATCAGAATAAAGATGCGCCGCATCCTTAACCAGGGATGCGCCGCATTAAAAATAAACTGATAAATAGTTTTAAAGTCGAAAATAAAAATGCAGAAAAATAAAATAAGATATGACCATTGCAGGAGATGCGTCGCATCTCAGAATTGAGATGCGCCGTATCTTCGTGCGGCCTGGACTGACTCGACACAGAAAACAGAATAATAAAAGATAAATCCGGGTTGTCTCCCGGTGAGCACTTGTCTTTATTCCAGAGTCTTCAAGTTAGACTCACGTTCAGCTCAGCAATAAGTCCTTGTCACGGTCCATCCTTCGTCCTTCATCCGAAATATTTTCCCGTATATCTCTGCGACGTTTTCTTCCGTTCGACTTAGTCTAGCATAACTCTTTGTCTTCACCGCAGTATATTCTTCATTAGGACTCAAAGAATATTTGATGATTTTAAATTTTTCAGAAATAATCATGGGTGGCTCATTGTAAGGAATCCCAAGTAGTTGACACTTTCTTTTGGTGAATTCTTCCTCGTCTTTATCAACAAACTTAAAATAAGGATCCTTAATCAAATAATCATCTAGTTCATCAATTAATGACTTATCGTCTTGAATCGCCTCCCATTCTCTTTCCAAATCATATTGTAACCGTCGACTAAGCTTCGTGAAATCATCAAACTGTTTATGCACCCATTCCCAGAAAGTAGTATCCGATGTCCCCTTAAGTCCCTTCAAGCGTTCAATTCTGCCCTTTTCTTGTAAAGCCTCCGCCTTTTGTGGGCAGTCTTCAATATTATCGTACCATTCATAATCTTCAAAGGTTACATCGTTGCCAACCCGTTTCATCCCAATTATACTTCCCCCATTACAGGTTCCGTCACTTTTATAATCGCAGGTCGGCCAAACACTACTCCCGTCCTTGAAAACGAAGGGTGTACAGGTATGATTAATGTGCTCAAATTCCCATGGTTTATCCCAAACCCATGGTACTTGGTCGTTCCATTCATAGTACCAGGTGTTTTTGAAATCGTCATAAGTCTTAAATCCTGGTAGATCTCCAGTAAGCACATCATCATCGACTTGAAGAAGGTAGTTAAATTCCTTGAACTGCTTGCACAGGGGTGTCTCATAATCAAACACATCAATGTCAATTCTGAAAAGTTCTTCAATTCCCTCATTGATTGTTGAATCATGAAGTGACGACCCATAATCGCATTCTACTTCTTCATCATCTCCTCTCATCCAATATACCCATAATGCATCCTTAGTAGCACGATCCATGCTCTTATGGTTATTAAACTTACTAGCCAACCATTCTGAAAAATCAACATCGTTAGGGTCATGGTTAACGTCAAAGCAAACTTTTCCAATCATATTCTTTTTTATCTCCATGAACTCGTTAAATTGCTTTTTAAAACTCCGAGTCAACCATGAAGTCATAATCTCCTTGACTTCGTTTGTAGGGGCAAATTCCGGACTACCATATTTGAGTTCTAACCAATCATTGAGGGAGAGGTCTATCAATCTTACCAACCTGCCATGAAATAGTAACTCCGCCAAAGCATAATTCATATCATTATCCTGATAGTTCTCATTCAATCCCCAGTACTGTTCGGAATAAGGCATGTAAGAGATTTAGGGGTTGCTTCCACCACAGCTGTTGTTGCTTGAGTCCATGTATGCAAGATAGAATTTCCCATCATCTTCTTCGATAGTAGTCCAGTTCAATCCTTCGGCTTCAATGGTAGGCCATAAGAGCGACAATTCTTCTCCAGTATACCTCACAAATACATCATAAGAGAATACCTCTTTGTCAATGTTGCATAAACGCATGAATTCCTTAAAAGCAGCTTCAAGAGGAGTCTCCCAAGAGAATAAATCTGCATCGATCATGAGTACATTGAATGAATCTGAAAACAAGCTTTCCTTAGCAAGATATCCGTTAACTGACATGTCTTCCATAGCAAAATCTGTCATCCAAAGTGAAATCATCAGTAGGATTTGTTCGCTAGAAGAGAAATTAATGAATATAGAAACGGATATAAGAATAAAAATAGCTGATATCTGCAGACGATGCGCCGTATCCAAAAAGTTGGATACGCCGTATCTTAATACGTTAAAATTTAATCAGACTTTTATTCAGAAAATAGATACGCCGCTTAGAATTTAAGAATGCGCCGTATCGAATTAATTAATCAAAAATCAACTTATCTAATTAAAATTAAATGCGTCGTATTAACGAAAGTTAATGCGCCGTATTTTCGTTACGTTTAAAAATAAAAGATTTTTGATTCAGTAAGATGCGCCGTATCGACAGAGATCGATACGCCGTATCTGTTTAATAATTCGCAAACTGTTTTTAATTAAAATAATAGACACGCCGTATCTACGAAAGCAGATGCGTCGTATGGCGTTAACGTTTAGAAAATTTTTTTTTTATTAAAAAACAGATACGCCGTATCTGCTAAAGCAAATGCGTCGTATTACTTTATCGCTTAGAAAAATTTTCTTATTAAAAACAGATACGCCGTATCTTGGGGAAAAGATGCGTCGTATCGAATTAATTAAACGCGTTGTATTAAAAAAAAATTAAACGCAATACGCCGTATCTGAGAGATCAGATGCGCCATATCGTTTGATTTAGCACAGTACAACGATAGCAGAACAGAAAAATACGAAAAATAAAAACAAAAATTAAACACACAAACAAAAATAAACACACAAAAATAAAAGAAAACAATTAACACACAATACAACAAATATGCAAAATAGTACAATGATGCAATTAATCTAATAAAAAGAAAAACCTAATTAAAATACTAATCAAATTAACAGATAATAACAATTCACTCCCCGGCAACGGCGCCAAAAACTTGATGCGCGTGATGTGTCGTTGCGGTTTAGCAGTTTTAATGCCTACTCAAGTTTTAAATTTATATTTAGCCGACTTATCAATAACACACACACTTAACGAGCAGTGTACCCGGTCAGTATGAAGATAATGGTAAGTAGAGTGTCGATCACTAAGAGTGGAACGTATTATCTCGTTATTCTAATCAGTATTTTAATATCCTAACGCAAGGGGGTTTCAGCCTGAGAGACTGGCACGATTTGTTGCAATTAAATAATAAAATAAACCAATAGGCACGAATCAGCAAGTAGCACACACGTACACAGATAGATACTCGAGACAATAAGAGGGCTGTCCTTATGATTAAGTAGATTGTCACTTGTTTTATTGATAGCTTTATATGAAGTGTATGTAGTTAACCCTTTCTCGTTGGTCCTATTCTTATCGGCGAGTAAACCCTTAATGATTACTTATGTCTAAAAGTTATTCCTAAGTGATCAATTTAGAAACAACCGTGGGAGCCACATTATGTCCCGCAGTCAAATGCCCGCAAGCCACTAATAAACACAGAGGTTATCAATGCACTAATAAGTAGTAACCAAAGACATCAACATATAAACTTTAATTAATGAGAAAGCAGTTTTAAGGGAGTGCAATCTTTCCGTTGCCACATTACACAAGCCACCAATCTTGATGAATTAAAGTTTGCTAACACAATAAAACAAAACTACTTAATGAATTAATTACATGCAGCACCTTCTTACAGCTCTTGTATCTTTGATTTGGGTGTGTCTTGTGCTGCCTTCTTGACTGAATTCGTCCTTTGTTCCTACTGTTCGGTCTTCGGTGTTAGGGTTTTGGAACTCTTTAATTCGTCTGGTCTACGGGGTATTTATAGTTTCTGTCTGAGGGAAGATGCGGCGCATCTACTAAGTAGATGCGGCGCATGTACTTAACTTCGCGTGGGGTCCAAGATTATAATATTCAGGAATATTCGTAAACCGCCAGAAGATGCGGCGTAACCCTTGATTAGATGCGGCGCATGTCCTCTTGTATCTTGGATCGTATCTGGTGATATCTTGATAGAGATGCGGCGCATGTCAAGAGTGAGATGCGGCGCATCTGGAGCAGAATTGACTTGATCTTGTCCATGTCAGTAGACTTTCACTTTATGCACGTTTTGCTCCATTTTAGTCCAAAATCATTAAGTTTCACCAAATGCTTGTTTTTACCTGAGAATTACAAAAGTAAATGATTAAGTATCAATCCTCATACATAATATAGTAAAACAAGTCAAATTAATAGGATAAATGATAGTAATAAAATGTACTTATTTGAGTTCATCAGCTTCATTTGCTTGGCTTGAACTACCCTCTTCTTCTGTTGTTTTCCTTTTCTGCTTTTTAATCTTCCCACCTCTGCCTATGGTATCTTCTTAGTTTTTCGAGGTTTTTCCTTTTCCCCACTTATTTTCAATATGTTGTACCTCGTTGTATATTTGTTCCCCGGTCAATGGATTTGGAGCATGACGTGGTTCTGCTTGTCCATTAAACGCGTTCCTTTGTGTTCTGAATGGATGGTTGTATGGTAGATATCGTCTATGTCCAGCATAACTTTGCTTGGATGAGGCGGAAAGTCTAACACAGTGTGTATCTTTCCCACATACTATACAACCTTTGAATCCACTGTATGGGTAGCCACATAATGTACCAAGTGCAGGGTAATCATTTATCATCCATAACACAACGGCACGCAGATTAAAGTTTTCTTTTTTAGAAGCATCATATGTATCAACCCCTTCCTCGAATAAGGTATTCAGATCATCAACCAACGGTTCTAAAAATACATCGATATCATTTCCCGGGTATCCCGATATCAATACCGAAAGCATGATGAACTTTCTTTTCATACACAACCATGGAGGAAGGTTGTATATGACAGATAAAACTGGTCATACACTGTGATGCCTATTTCCTAAGTTGACGTCAACCCCATCAGCCGATAGTCCTAGCCGTAGATTTCTCGGATCTTTAGCAATTTCGGGGAATTTTTCATCTATGGTACGCCATGCCTGTGAATCTGCGGGGTGACGTAAAACACCATATGTTATCCTCCTTGTTGCGTGCCATGTTTGATCTTCTGAAATAATTTCTAACTTAAAGAGGCGTTGCAGTCTTTGTATAATTGGAAAGTAACACATTACCTTTGCCAGAATGTTTTCGTACACTTTATGTGTCTTACTATCTACCTTCCATCTTGATATCCCACAAGTTGGACAAACAGTCAACTCCTTGTTAACCTTCCAGTAAAGAATGCAGTTGTTGCTGCATACATGTATCTTTTTGTATCCTGATCCCATCATTCTCACTAGTTTTTTTGCCTCATAAGTTTTTTCAACCATTTCGTTACCAGCAGGTAGCATCTTTTTCAACAATCCTAGTAATTCAGTAAAGAACTTATCAGAAGCTCCATACTTAGCCTTCAAGTTGAGTAGTTTAACTATTGCGGACAACTTTGTGAAGTCAGGACATCCTTCATAAAGTGGCTTCTCTGCGTCTAATAATAGTTGTTGAAACTTGGCAAGGTTATCCTTATCAAAACATTCTTTTGTAGCATTAACCATGTTTACTGTTGCTGGGCCATCTGTTGGAATTTCTGGAACAAAATACATGTTGAAATCCGTGTCATCAACAAACTCCTCTGTTGTAGCATTAAAAGGTATTTGGGCAGTTGTTGCTTGCTCATCATTTTCTCCATGTTTATCCCATTTTGTGTAGCTTTGATTAATCTCGTGGCAGAATAAATGGAACTGCACATCCTCCAATTTATGCTCTGTGCGGTTTAAACATGAGATACACGGACATGGCATCTTAAGCTGTTGTTTATTACCTCGTGGGTCGTTGTTCCTCATCTTCTGCAAGTTGTGTTCTGCATACTTAATAAACGCTTGTACTCCAGCAATATATTGTTTCTTGGTCCTACTAGTTTTCATCCAAGACTTGTCCATGCTATTGTTGAGGTCAAATGGTAACGTATGTATCCTACAAGTCACAAATTAAACCAATATAAGCATCAAATCATTTGTGCATAAGTAAACCAAGTATTTACCACTACTAGTACAAAAGGTACTACTGCTACTGAAAGTTAGTACTGCTAGTATAAAGTTAGTACTGCTAGTACAATGTCAAGTGTTTAATAAGGTTTACTAGAAGAATTGCAACACAATGGAATGTTAATTTGAATATTCAGGAGAAGACTAGTGCTTAATAAGGTCTTGTTAATGGCTGGCTAGAAGTATTGCTAGCTTTGACTGCATAAAGGGGTGTTTGGGATAAGCACTGCCTAGTTCCAAAAATGCATATAGTTAAGAAAGTCAAAGTCAAAGTCAAACTGTGTTTATTACACCTAAATGCAGGAAGTTACCTGCACATACCAACCAAGCCTTTAATGGCATTTACTTATACATTGAACTATGTGATCCTCTTTACTTTAAATGGCCATTACATAAACACAACATTACACACAACATTACACCATCAAAAACCTGTCAAACACTAAACCTCATCCATAATGACTTCCAAGCCAAATGTTATTGAAATATCCTCTGATTCATCAGAACTAATGTCTCCTAAACCTAAGGGAAAGGTTGTTGACTCAAGCTCTGATTTTAGCTCCTTTAACAGTAGCTTTTTCAATGATAGCTGGGTTTCTAGCTATCATTCAACATCTGAAGATGAAGCTGTCTCAAAAAAAGCCACAATCTCCAAAAAACCTCCTCCAGTTCACACTCTGTCAATCCCAGGAAAAAGGGAACAAGTTCTAGGCCTACCAAATCAGGCAACTTGGGAAGAAATCCAAGCAAAGAAGAGAAAGGGAAAAGGCCCAATTGAACTCACTAAGGGTAAAGGGAAAAGGACCATTGGCTAGCTATGTATGTCTTGATGTTATGATGCTACTGTAACAAGTACTATGTTTTCTCCTGCTATGTAATCAACTATGCAATCAACAATGCATCTATGTATGCAGAATTTTGTTATGTAATAACAGTTGGTTTTCAAGTTGAAGATGCTATTTTTCATTCATGTTAAACCCAAAATACAACTTGAAAAAACGATATATCCTACAAGTCACAAATTAAACCAATATAAGCATCAAATCATTTGTGTATAATTACAATGGACAGTGGGTATTGTAGTGGTACTCAAAATTTCCTTTGATCACAAACATCAAGCACATACTAATTGGAATCTGTCTGGGCAGAATTTGCTATCTTTATAATTGTAAAAAAACAATTTCGAGAATAATATAATTTTACCATTGCATAAAAAAAATGATTTCCTAATTAAAAAAAGTACCTAATTTAGACCTAAATGAACCTCCCTCCGTTGTTGATGATGGCCGGACCGGCGAGTGGTGGATGGTGAGTGGTGGCTGTGATTGGTTACTGGTGAACGGTGGATGGTGACTGGTGGCTGTGTCATGACTGTTGAATGGTGACTGGTGGCTGTGATTGGTGTCTGGTGGCTGTGATTGGTGAGAAATGTGCAAAATAAGTAAATTTGCTAAAAAATATATATATAGGGGGCTTTAATTTTGAAATTTGCTGAAAAAAATTTATATGGGGGGCTTTAATTTTGAAATTTGCTTAAAAAAAATGGGGGGCTTTTTAAAAATTTTGGGGAGGGAAATACGAAAAAGGAAGCCACAGGTATCGAACCTGTGACCTCCCCTTCACAACACCAACAACTCAACCATATCCGCCCTTGGGTCTTTTTCGATTATACTTTCTTTTGTATTCCTCTTATAGACTATCTGTTTTATTAAATAAAATTGTTACAAAATTCAAATATCGTCTGTTGATGCAAATAATGTTCTAAAAACGTTATTTATATCTTTCGAGTACTTCACGTTTTGAGGATGACAAAATGTGAACTCACGTTACGTTAAAATTAACGCTAACAAGTTTTTAATCGGAAGATCCCGTTTCTACGCAAATCACTCTTGAACAAAGTTACAACTTGGACTAGTTATCAAAGAAGTGAATTCATGTTTTGAAAATTCACATTTTAAATGGGACAAAACATTTTTTCAAAAATACACATGACAAATTATTTTTGAAATATTAAGAAATGTTTTAATGGAAAAATAAGTTTGAAAATCACAACAGCTATTTTTCCCCCCAAAATCAGCTCCAACCTTCCCCAAATAAGTTTTCACCAGAAAAGACAAAATTTGGAGCGTCCTAGTCTACCACGGCTCCACGGTACCGTTAAATTTAACGGAGCCGTGGGTCATTTAGTGGAGCCGTCCGTACCATTTTGAATTGTAATGTTCAGATTTTCTTTGCCTATAAATACCCACCTCTTTCACAGTTTTAGGCACCCTTCACACACAGAAAAATCCCTTAGTTAAACCCTCTCACACCTTTCACTTCTAAGGGTCATTTAGATTAGTTTTTCTTTGTTTCAAGAGTGATCCAATCATCCTTCAAGTGATCCTCTTCATACCTCTTCACTAGCAAGAGAAGAACACAAGTATCCAAGTTGATACAAGGTGTTGTCATCCCTCTTCATTGGCAAGAGAAGAACTCAAGTAATCAAGAAGATACTAGAGTTATAGTTGATAGGTTCTTGTAACATTTGTTACAACCTTGTTGTGTCTTAGCATACATCAAGTTTATTTTCTTTTTGTGAGTGAGAGTGAAGATCAAGTGTGATCTATAGAGATAGTGAACATCTCTTGAAGCCATTGGGCTTGTGTGATTGATCAAGAAGATCAAGGGTCATTAGGTTAGTGTTAGTTGAGTAGAGTGAAGTGAGTGTTGATCGTTGTGATCGTGTTGAGATCTTGGTGATCTCTTGAAGCCATTGGGCTTGTGTGTTTGGTCACGTGGACCTTGGTAGATTGGTGCTAGCTAAGATTAGCACTCGACATCTAGCTTAGTGTCGGAAATAGGATAAGCGACGTGTACGGTTTTCTCCGCCTTAAGGGAGGTTGTTGACATAGTGCTTGAAACTCTCGAGTGTGGTACTCGGGGAGTGGAGTAGGGCGAAGAAGAGCTTCGTAGCCGAACCACTATAAATCCTCTGTCTCGGTTTGATCTTTCCAACTCTACTCTTTACTTTTATTTGTTATTTTTACGTAGCTTAGTTTGTAGTTCATATTGGTGTTGTTTGATTACACATAGAGTTCGTATCAAAGTTTCCAATAGCATACTTTTAAAACAAGATTTTTAAAAGAAGTTTTTTAAACCGGTAAACTATTCAACCCCCCTTCTAGTTTCCCACAATTGGTATCAGAGCCAGGTTAGTCAAGTTTTTAAAGTATATTGTATTTTAAAGCTTGAACCGATCAATGGATTCCGACAAATATCTAGAAGGGCAATCTATGCAAAGACCACCACTTTTCGAAACCGATTGTTTTATTTATTGAAAAACAAGATTCGAAACGTATGTGAAATCAAAAGACATTGATCTTTGGCATGTTATTACCGAGGGTGACTTTCAACCTATTCAAAAGAATCCGAAAACTAAAAAGGATGAAATTGTTTCTTATGATAAACAAAGTGATGAACTTAAAAGAAAATTAGCCAAAAATAATGAGGCTAAAATGATGATTTATAATGCTTTGCCTAAAAAGGAATTTGAAAGAATTTTTATGTGTAATACGGCAAAAGACATTTGGAAAACTTTGTTAGTCACTCACCAAGGTAATAACCAAGTCAAAGAGAACAAGATAGATCTTCTTGTTCAACAATATGAACAATTCTCCATTTCGGAGGATGAGTCAATAGATAATGCTTTTGCTAGATTTAATACTATTATCACTAGTCTTAAAGCTCTTGATGAAGGTTATTCTAGTAAGAACTATGTTAGGAAGTTTCTTAGAGCTCTACATCCTAAATGGAGAGCAAAGGTCACCGCCATAGAAGAGTCAAAGGACTTGGCGGCATTGTCACTCGATGAACTTATAGGAAACTTGAAAGTTCACGAGATGATAATTAAGAAAGACTCCGAATTAGTCAAAGGCAAAGGCGAGAGAGTTAGATCTCTAGCATTGAAAGCCAAGAAGGAGTCTAGTGATGAGGAATGTTTGAGTTTCGATAGTGAAGATGAGGAATATGCACTAGCGGTTAGGGATTTTAAAAAGTTCTTTAGGAGAAGAGGTAGGTTCGTTAGGCAACCTCGTGATGAGAAGAAGACATTACAAAAGAACCATGTTGAAAAGAAAGGGACAAGTGATAGGAAATGCTTTAGATGCGGAGATCCTAATCATCTCATTGGAGAGTGTCCCAAGCCACCGATATTCAACAACCAACGAGCTCTCATAGGAGGCGCCTGGAGTGATAGCGGTGATGATGAAGAAAAGAAGCCCAAGGACGAAACGTGTCTAATGGCTCATGCTTCAAATGAGATATGCTTGGGAATCGACTTGGAGCCTGAAGAATGGGTAAAGGATAGTGGATGCACCAACCACATGACGGGAAACCGAAGTCTATTCTCATCATACAAGGCATACAACGGAGGTAATGTCACTTTCGGTAGCAAACTTAAGGGCAACATTATTGGCAAAGGTACGATCACTCATAACTCCCTCACTATTAGAAATGTTGAGCATGTAGATAACTTAGGATTTAATTTGCTTAACATTAGTCAAATGGTAGATAATAAGTGTAGAGTTATATTCTCTGAAGAGGGTAGTGAAATCATTAAGAATGGTAAAACCATAGGCAAAGGAGTTAGGAGAAATGGCCTATTTGTCATGAAAATAGGAAATAAGCCTCAGGATAGGATATGCTTAGCAACCATAGATGATAACTCCACTCTATGGCATAGGAGATTAGGTCATGCCAATATACGTTTAATACAATCATTGGCATCTAAGGAACTAGTTAGAGATCTACCTAAGATTAAGTTTGATCAACACTTTTGTGACGCTTGTAAAGTTGGAAAACAAGCCCATTCTAGTCACAAAGCTAAGAATATAGTCTCAACCTCTAGATGCCTAGAACTCCTTCATATGGACTTATTCGGTCCATCCGCCGTACGGAGCTACGGAGGAAACTACTACACCTTAGTAATAGTTGATGACTACTCTAGGTACACTTGGACTAGATTTCTTAAGAATAAGACTCAAGCCTTTGAGGAATTCGAGGTTTTTAGTAAGAAAGTCCAAAATCAACTAGGATGTACAATAGTTTCCATTAGGACGGATCATGGTCGGGAATTTGATAATGAAGTGCAGTTTGGAGTATATTGTGATGCTAATGGTATTACTCACAATTTCTCAGCTCCACGCACTCCACAATCAAATGGGGTAGTAGAGCGGAAAAATCGTACTCTACAAGAAATGAGTAGAACGATGTTGAATGAACAATCAATTCCGCAAAAGTTTTGGTGTAATGCGGTGGACACCTCAACTTACATACTTAATAGGATTTTAATTAGGCCTATCTTAGGAAAAACCCCATATGAAATCATGAAAGGTAGAAAACCTACTCTTGATTACTTTAGAGTGTTTGGAAGCAAGTGCTTCATACTAAACACTAAAGATTACCTCACCAAGTTTGACCCAAAGTCTTACGAAGGTGTTTTCCTAGGATACTCCCAAAATAGTAAAGCTTACATTGTCCTAAATAAGGAAAGAATGAAAGTCGAAGAGTCACTCAACGTGACATTCGATGAAAGCCCTCCTCCAACTAAGACATCACCCTTGGTGGATGATGACCTAGATGAGGAACAAGCCATTGAGGTTAATGGCAAGAAAACCTTAGATGATGACATTGAGGATGAAATAGTTGAAGTTGATGAAATTGTCAATGTTAAGGAATCCAAGAGCCATCCTATTGAAAATGTCATTGGAAACCTAAACCAAAGAACCCTTAGGTCACAAGCACAAAACAAAAGTAATTTCTTTTGTTTTATATCTACTGTAGAACCTAAGAATGTTGGTGAAGCGATTAAGGATGAAAGTTGGACACTTGCCATGCAAGAAGAACTTAATCAATTCACCGCCAACCAAGTTTAGGAGTTAGTACCTCCTCCTAGGAATCAAACCATCATAGGAACTAAGTGGGTATTTAGGAATAAACTTGACGAAAATGGCGTCGTGACTAGGAATAAGGCAAGGTTGGTAGCACAAGGCTATAACCAACAAGAAGGGATAGATTATGATGAAACCTATGCACCTGTAGCTAGATTAGAATCTATTAGAATACTCCTTGCCTATGCGTGTGCCTTAGACTTTAAACTGTACCAAATGGACGTGAAAAGTGCATTCCTTAATGGTTATATCAACGAGGAGGTATATGTTGCTCAACCTCCGGGATTCGTTGATTTCGAATATCCGAATCATGTTTATAAACTCAAGAAAGCACTCTATGGTCTTAAGCAAGCTCCCAAAGCTTGGTATGATAGACTAAAAGCATTCTTGATTGAACATGAATATACCATGGGAGTGGTAGATAACACGCTTTTCACAAAGAAACGAGATTCACATCTCATCATTGTTCAAATATATGTTGATGACATTATATTTGGCTCAACTTGTCCAGAACTGTGCAATGATTTTTCTAAAATCATGCATGACGAGTTTGAGATGAGCATGATGGGCGAATTAAATTTCTTCCTTGGTCTACAAATTAAGCAAATGGAAGATGGTATCTTCTTTAATCAATCTAAGTATAGTAAGGAAATGCTTAAGAAGTTTAGTTTAGAAGAGTCTAAGCCCATGAAAACTCCCATGTCCACGGAAATAAAACTCACAAAAGATGAAGAAGGTGAGTCCGTGGATAACACTAAGTATAGAGGTATGATAGGTAGTTTACTATACCTCACGGCAAGTAGGCCCGACATCATGTTTAGTGTCTGCCTTTGTGCTCGCTTCCAAGAGGATCCCAAAACCTCTCACCTTGAAGCGGTTAAGCGTATCTTCCGATACATTAAAGGCACTATACACTTGGGATTATTTTATCCCAAGGGGACCGGTATAGAAACTGTTGTCTATGCCGACTCTGATCATGCGGGAGATTACGTGGATCGAAAAAGCACGAGTGGTGTTTGTACCTTCATGGGTTGTTGTCTAACTTCTTGGTTCTCCAAGAAATAAACGGCTCTTGCTATCTCCACTACCGAAGCCGAATACGTAAGCGCCGGAAAGGCATGTCAGCAAGCACTATGGATGAAACAAGCCCTTAACGATTATAGCATATACTTAGATGATGTTCCCATTATGTGCGACAATAAAGGTGCTATTGACTTGAGCAAAAACCCTGTCCAACACTCCCGTACTAAACACATTGAAATTCACCACCACTTCCTTCACGATAATGTTCAGAAAGGAAACATTTCTATTGAGAAAGTTCCTTCTCAAGACAACATCGCTGACATACTAACCAAACCTCTCAAACGAGAATCCTTTAACTACCTCCGTCTAGGTCTAGGAATGATGGAACATATTCCATAAATCTCATGACTCTTGAAGTCATCCCGTGTATCTCGTCTAGTCAAGTTTAGGAACCCCTAGTCATAAGAATTTGTTAGGTACAAATTCTTTCCTTGTGTCATAAGATCTCACTTAAACAGCGAGACTTAGTCGTCAAAAATCAAAATGGGATAGAAAACAGTCCCAGCAGATCACGGCTCCACTAAATGTGGCACGGAACCGTTAAATTTAACGGTACCGTGGAACCGTGCATCTGGAACATTTCGTATTTCAGTCTCCTTTTCCCACATTACTCATTCAAAACCCTCACAACCTCAGCAATTGCTGTCATAACCTAACCTCACAACCCAAAACTCAATTACACCTCTTCAAGATCATATTCAAAACATTGATTTCAAGATCCTCAATCATTTTACCCTTTTCAACATAATTTGTAAGTTTTTCTCATTCTAATTTATTTCTAATTTTGAGTCTAGGGTTTGTTCATTAATGAAAATTGAATTGGGGATTTTCACCTTTTTTATAGAAATGTTTCAAAATTAGAAGTCATCAACACTAAAACACCCCAATTCCATCAATTTTAAAATCTCACAAAATTAGGATCATGAAATTATTCCTTTTCATGCATTGTTGATGCAAACTAAAAACACTTTCTCATGCATTCATGATCTCACAAATATTATTCAAATTACATAATCAATATGTACTCTTCGACATATTTGTTTGAGCTAAAGTGAAATCAGGAGTGTTTGGGTAATCTCATTATTTTTCTTTTGAGTCGAGATTACCGCACCTCCACATAGTCTGCATATAGGCACACACTAGGCACGTGTTGTATGCAACTAATTTTTATTCTGAATTTCTTTTTAAATTTTCTTATAGGACACAAAAATGTCTCATGAATATGATTTTGATCATCTCCTAACCGATACCTATACACCCGAAATCTCACGTGAACCCACTACACCCGGTAACCACATTCGTGCCTATGTCAATCTTGAAACCCGTCGGTTTCATGAAGGCCGTGTCGTTGATCCATCCCTAGTTTACCACCGGGATATCAACACTTCCTTTAGAGCTATAGGATTCGATTGTCTACTCCACATTAACGAGTACATTTGTCCTCGCTTTGTATTGGAGTTCTTCCGACAAGTTGAACTCGTACGTAACGAGGATCAATCCTTGTCACTTTGGTTTTGGGTCAAAAACTTCAAATACGTTCTAACTCTTGAGCAATTTGCTCAAATCCTTAGTATACCCAATCATGGGCAATGTGCCTATACTGAAGATTGGTGTCTTGAGTCTCTCTTCCACTATCGTGAGGAGAATAGTCCGTACTGTTCGTACATACCCTCTCCAACCGAACTAACCAAAATCATCCGTACTCACCCTCACCCACATCCAACGAAAATTCGTCTGGAAGAAGTGCGTCATGAACTACTTTCTTGGGCAGTCATCCTGCGAGAAAATGTTCTAAGTCTCACAGGAAATCGTGAGCAACTCCCGGCGTGTTGTGCTCATATGATTTACTGTCTCTTAACCCAACAACCTTACAATCTTGCTTACTTCTTCGCTAAGCGAATTGTACATCTCAATGGTAACAAGAATAAATTGATACCTTATGGGATGTTCCTAACCCGTCTCTATCATCACCTCATAACCTTTCACCCTTACCTTCATGCTTATGATTATTTAAGTATAATGCATGATCATCTTTATGTGCTAGATGTAGCATTGTATGGATATATTAGGAAAATAAGTACCTAGTGAGTTGAGGCACTCTCATTTCCAGGAATTAGTTCCCCTAGAAAATTCCCCCTAGCTGCCCAAAACTAGCCTGCAAGGAAATTTTCGTGCCAACAGTGTCACGGCACCACTAAATAGGGACGGCACCGTTAAATTTAACGGTACCGTAGGGTATTTAACGGAGCCGTGACCCTGTATAACGGATTTTTCCTAATGCTCCTATTTCCCTATCACCCTAACCTCAAACCTGCAAACCTTGCACCCTCACATTCACCCTAGGATTCCCCTCTTACACCATAGGATCAACTTTAATTCAAATTTCACCCAACTTGCCTATATAAGGCCTCACCCTTGCAAGCTTATCTTACATTTCACCTTCAACCTCACATCACACAAACACCATGTCCTCCACAGATGGTTCAACCTCTCAAATCTCCAAGAAACCTAGGATAACCGTAAAACCACCCTCAAAACCACTCTTTGTGGATCTCACAAGAGATGATGAAGCTATGACACCACCTTCCCAAGCCACTCCATACTCACCATCACCACCTTATGCACCATCTAAAACATCTTCTACCTACACAACATCTTCATGATCCTATTACACCACATCATCAATGGAATACACACCATCTCCCTTCACCCCATTGGACAATGCCATGCCAATTTCACCTCCAACAACCCTACCAAAATCACCATCTCCTATCATGACACAACCCAACCAACCACATCCCTTGGAGTTACATAATGCTAATTGCCTATGTTGTCTCCACAACCGTAATCTCATCTACTTCTTAAGAGACGAGATTCATTTCATGTTCTACTTTATAGAACATCTCTTGACACCTCCACCACCTCAAATGGGGCCCCAATCTCCACCACCTCCTAACCAAAACAACTAAACACTTGCTTGTTTAGTCCTCCACAATAAACTCTTAGGACCCCTCTTGGAAATGAAGCTTGTCTCTAGTCATTAGGAATTTAGGCTTCTTGTTATCTTTCTTAGTGCTTTCTATGTAGTCATACATTACTATGACACTTATTTGTTTTATGAATTAATGCTTCTATGTGGAGGTTTTTCTTTTTAAGGGATTGGTTATTTGTCACAAATGTGCTACTTGTTAGATATTGTATATTTGTCGTCTAACTTTGTTTTGTAGCACGATCCATTGCTCGATTCCTTTGTGTTCTCCAAATGAGGGGGAGTACACATCAAGGGGGAGCCTTAACCACCTTTTTGATTTGACAAAAAGGGGGAGAAATGGGAGTAAACTCATTAAAAATGTGTTAAATTTAATTTTAACCTAAAATGAGTTTATATTTTGTCATCATCAAAAAGGGGGAGATTGTTGATGCAAATAATGTTCTAAAAACGTTATTTATATCTTTCGATTACTTCACGTTTTGAGGATGACAAAATGTGAACTCACGTTACGTTAAAATTAACGCTAACAAGTTTTTAATCGGAAGATCCCGTTTCTACGCAAATCACTCTTGAACAAAGTTACAACTTGGACTAGTGATCAAAGAAGTGAATTCATGTTTTGAAAATTCACATTTTAAATGGGACAAAACATTTTTTCAAAAATACACATGACAAATTATTTTTGAAATATTAAGAAATGTTTTAATGGAAAAATAAGTTTGAAAATCACAACAGCTATTTTCCCCCCCAAAATCAGCTCCAACCTTCCCCAAATAAGTTTTCACCAGAAAAGACAAAATTTGGAACGTCCTAGTCTACCACGGCTCCACGGTACCGTTAAATTTAACGGAGCCGTGGGTCATTTAGTGGAGCCGTCCGTACCATTTTGAATTGTAACGTTCAGATTTTCTTTGCCTATAAATACCCACCTCTTTCACAGTTTTAGGCACCCTTCACACACAGAAAAATCCCTTAGTTAAACCCTCTCACACCTTTCACTTCTAAGGGTCATTTAGATTAGTTTTTCTTTGTTTCAAGAGTGATTCAATCATCCTTCAAGTGATCCTCTTCATACCTCTTCACTAGCAAGAGAAGAACACAAGTATCCAAGTTGATACAAGGTGTTGTCATCCCTCTTCATTGGCAAGAGAAGAACTCAAGTAATCAAGAAGATACTAGAGTTATAGTTGATAGGTTCTTGTAACATTTGTTACAACCTTGTTGTGTCTTAGCATACATCAAGTTTATTTTCTTTTTGTGTGTGAGAGTGAAGATCAAGTGTGATCTATAGAGATAGTGAACATCTCTTGAAGATATTGGGCTTGTGTGATTGATCAAGAAGATCAAGGGTCATTAGGTTAGTGTTAGTTGAGTAGAGTGAAGTGAGTGTTAATCGTTGTGATCGTGTTGAGATCTTGGTGATCTCTTGAAGCCATTGGGCTTGTGTGTTTGGTCACGTGGACCTTGGTAGATTGGTGCTAGCTAAGATTAGCACTCGACATCTAGCTTAGTGTCGGAAATAGGATAAGCGACGTGTACGGTTTTTTCCGCCTTAAGGGAGGTTGTTGACATAGTGCTTGAAACTCTCGAGTGTGGTACTCGGGGAGTGGAGTAGGTCGAAGAAGAGCTTCATAGCCGAACCACTATAAATCCTCTGTCTCGGTTTGATCTTTCCAACTCTACTCTTTACTTTTATTTGTTATTTTTACGTAGCTTAGTTTGTAGTTCATATTGGTGTTGTTTGATTACACATAGAGTTCGAATCAAAGTTTCCAATAGCATACTTTTAAAACAAGATTTTTAAAAGAAGTTTTTTAAACCGGTAAACTATTCAACCCCCCTTCTAGTTTCCCACATCGTCTATACAAAGTTAAACCTGTTAGTACAAAGTTAAACCTGGCAGTACTAATAATTACACTAGCAGTAATAACATTATTTCCTTTTTGCTTGTCTGAAGATCTTTCTCAGCAACTCTCTTGCCATTACTGAGTCTTCATCAGTAACTGTGAGCTTAGCATCTAACATAACAAATAAGCTAGCTGCCCTTAATGGATAATCTTTTTCTATCAGCATGTAGACATCCACTCCATTCTTTGTAGATACATGGTGAACACCACATGTATCATACAGTCTCTATTTTGTACTCAACTCATGAGCTCAAAAATGCCATAAGATATCTTTTGGATCAGGTTCATACAACCTCTTCAATTCCACCCATAGCTCATTTTCTTTGTCTTGTATAGGATCTGTAGATCTGAACCTTTCTTGAACCAGACTCCATAGCTTGTCCAATTCGTCTCTATCAAAAATCTTCAGCATATCTTCAAAATACTTATAAAATTCTGAGTGTCCTCCTACCCTGATTATCTTCCAAACTTTCCCAAATGTATCTTTGTGTATCTCCAAATCAATAATTGGATGTTTAGCTTGAATAGGATGATGAATATTCAATGCTTCTGGGATTATAACAATCATATGCTGCTTGAGCCTTTCATCAGTTAATTCCTCTTCTGTTTCTTCTTCCTCTGCTGTAGGTACTTCTTGTTCACCAATCTTCTGTTTCTTTGAAGATTCAGACTCCAATATTAGACCATATCTCTTTGTATCTCTAGTTGGTTCTTCTGTTCCCATGGGAATAAATGTGTTCACTCTTCTTTTAACCCTTTGAAACTCACTCTTAATCTCCTCAAAACTTTTACCTTGAAAATGCTTCCTTTTGTATCCAGCCATGTTCATCATGTAAACACACATGGTGTTTCTTTGCTCAGCTTGACTAGGTGGTTTACTCCTCTTTTCTTTGGCTTTTTGTTCTGCAGCAGACTTTCTTCTGGAATTTATTAGTTCAACAAGTTGTCTTGACTTCTCATCAATGGACAACACTTCATCTGCTCTGAGTTCACCAACCCTTTCCTTTAAAACATCATCAGCATCAATCATAGACTGAACTTGTTGAGCGTCATTAAACATTGCTTCAGTTGCTTGATTTGCAAGTCTTGTTTGATCAAGGAAATTTGCAATCTCATCAGTTTCTGATCTTTCATCTTCCTGAGCAGTACCAATATTTTCAGCATCCAAATTTTCTTCACCCATATCTTGCCTCCCCTGAAACTCAACATTCTCTTCAACCAAAGAAATATTGGGGTCTTGATCAATATCAGCTGTCTTCCTCCCCTGTTTGGAAGAATCATCCATGTTATCATCTGAATCATCATCATCTGAGCTTGTAGACTCCACAATATTTGCCTTTCTCTTTGCTTTAAGTGACTTGACTTTAGACTGCAATTTCTTCACTTTTTCAATGAGCTTCTTGTAAGCAGTACTATACAACTGCTTTGTCTCCGTGAGTTCTTGCTTTGTCTCCTTGAGTTCTTTCTCCAAGCCAGTCACCCTTTGAGTCAATTTGGTACAAATATCCATCAATTCCTTTAGTGACACTCTGCCCTCATCACTTCCAGGTGTGTTACCTCCTGGGAGAAGTGAATCATGGGGCATTTCCCCCATATTCGGCATTTCCAGGTGTGTTGAAGTTGGTTGTGAGGCTGATTGAGAACCAGATGAACCTGTGGGTGTGTGATGGGAATCAACTGGGCTTGTTGATCCTTCACCCTGAATGTTTTGATTTTGAACCAACATTGTTTCAAAAAGTGGAACTACTATCCCATTAAACCCCCTAGAGGCCATGCTCATGTTACTGAATAGTTTTTGAGTAAGGCAAGGAGTTGGATAAACAATTTTATGAGATAGAAGCAAACTTTTCCTTATTTTCAAAACCGTTTATATAAACCTTGGATACATTAAAAACTTGTATTTGTTAGCCACATTTTTCATGACCGGATCTAAACACATAAGTTGTGTTGGGGATACTTTGAGTATATACTTGATAGCACGCGGAATTTACTACCAAGTACTTAGAAGAATATGTGTTTGGTGATTCTATGTGATCGTATGAACTTAACAATAAGAATAACAAGACAATGATTAACCAAACACTTTGCTTCAATATATTGAACGATTATAATGAAAAACGTGAAGCTCTTAATGATGCGTATAGGATCTATATGTAAAACCCTAACTGAGGATCTCCTTTTATAGGACAAGGAGTCCTTCACAAGAAAAACTATCTACCAACTGTTGGTTTAATTCCCAACAATCCTCCCCTAAACTTATGATTTCTGTGTAAATCATTAAGTTTTTCGAATTAAACTCCAATGTTGATGATGGGGTGGATTCTTTCAAACACTTATCTTCAATCTTAAAACACATGGGAATCTTTCAAACACTTATACAGTTACCCAAAATAAATATTCACCTTTTGGTCAACTCCTCAAAAGTTACCATAATTAAACTTAGTCCTGTAATGAATTAATTCCTTATACCAACCCGAATTAATTCCTAATAACCAACCCTGCATTCAATGTCTTTAATTCTCCATTGGTTCTATAAAAAGACCTTGAATTTTCATCACAAATCCATCACAATCTTCAAATCACATTCTTCAAAACATAACTCAACTAACAAACACAATGAGTTCTTCCAATCCAAACACTGTAGAGATTTCATCGGATTCGTCTTCAGATTTAGGAAGTTTAGGATGGAAAAACTATTTTCCACCGAACTATTCTAATCTTACCATCAGGAACCCAAAACCACACATAGCTTCTGATGAACTTCCAACGTCTCCATCTTATGTTGATGACTCATCCTCCTCTGATGATGATGATGAACAAACACAACCATTATCAGTTGTATTGACAAGAGAGATAGAGAAGGCTGTGGCAGGAATGAGTCAGATCCAGGTGCCCAAAAGACATCAACCACTTCCAAGACCTGACAAACAAGTGTTGGGGCTTCCTAGTTGGAAAGTGTGGAACTCAATCGATGGCAAAGGAGTCCACAAGTCCATGCCAGACTTCAAGGATAAAGGAAAGAGGAAGCTTGAGTAGTGGTTGTGTGTTAGGTTTGTTTAGGTTAGGTGTTATGTTTGAGTGTTGTGAATTGTTTGGGTTGTTGGTAGAACTTCTGAATATGTAATGAATCCCACTTTAATGAATAAATTTTAAATTTTATGCATTTATCTCTGATTCTGAATTCCTCCCCTGAATTACTTAATCATCTTTAACAATCTTTAACAGCAACTGAACAAACTTTTAACTCCTCCCCTGTTTGGGAGAATCCTCACCATCAGATGAACTGAAACATATGACATTCGAGCTCAGCATCCAATATGACAATTTGTACAAGTTACCATCAATTCAGTTGTTTAGTTTCAAACTGCTCTCATCACTTGCAGATGTGTGACCTTCTGAGAGAGGTAAATCAAAGAGCATAAACTTAGTATGAACTAAGTTTGAACAATCAGTACAAACTGGTTAAGCCAGCAGTACAAACTGTTAACCCCTAGCAGTACAAACTGTTAGCAAAATTTTTTTCAGAGATAAAAACAATTTTAAGCTTAATGTGGACTTGAAAACAGTTTTGTCCACTTATAGTTTTTAGCAAACTATCAGCTATTAACGGATTTGATATGTCTTTACCAATAGCCGTTTGCTATGGACTAGCCAACTCTTCACAAGTAGATATGGTGAGTTGATAACCATCCAGTTTGGTAAACTGTCAACCATAAACGGATTTGATTAGTCTTTACCAGAAACCGTTTGATCTGGACTAGTTGATTCTTATGTCGGTTAGACATGGTGAATCAATTACCATTTGTTGTGTGTCAAGCATGCACACTTGATAGTCCAAACCACCAAACTTTCCAAAGCACAATCCAAAGCAAAAAGCTTTTCTTAATCTTGAAATGTTAGTCCAAAACCAAAGAAAACACAATACACAATATTTTCTTTTAACAGTTATCACAATTGACTAACAAATTCACAAGCAGGACGAAAAATTACCAAACAGTACAAACTATACAAATAGCACAACTAGCAGTACAAAAACCAAAAACACTTAGACATTAATCTTTTGAAGGATTAAGCATTCCAATACCTGTTACCAAGTACTGAAACCTTCCTACATCAAAACCTTTTGTTAAGAGATCAACAAAGTTGTCATCAGTATGTATTTTAACAACTTTTATTAACTTCTTTTCAGCACAGTCTCTTATAAAATGATGTCTAATTTCAATATGTTTAGTTTATGAATGTTGAACTGGATTTTTAATGATGCACATTGTACTGCTATTGTCTATATGTATAATTGTATTTAAGAAATTGTACCCATAGTCAAGCAGCTGATTTTGTATCCAGAGAACTTGAGCACAACAACTTGCTGCTGCCACATATTCTGCTTCAGTAGTAGAAGTGGCCACCATAGTCTGCTTTTTACATTGCCAAGAGATTAATCTGCATCCTTGGAATTGACAACCTCCTGTTGTTGACTTCCTATCCATGCTTGCACCAGCATAATCCGAATCTGAGAATGCTACTAGATCAAATGTAGACTCTTTAGGATAACATAGTCCAAGGTTTGGTTGACCTTTAAGGTATCTGAAGATCCTCTTGACTGCTGTCAGATGAGACACCTTAGGAGTAACTTGGAATCTTGCACAGGCACAAACTGCGAACATAATGTCAGGCCTAGATGATGTAAGGTACATCAGAGACCCAATCATAGATCTATACATGTGCACATCCACATCTTCACCACTGTGATCCTTTAATAGCAAATGTGTCTCCTTATCAGCTGGTGTGCTAACAACCTTCGCATTTGTGAAGTGGAATTTCCTCAATATTTCACCAACATAGTTATCCTGAGAGATAAATATTCCATCCGACTTCTGCTGTACTTGAAGACCTAGAAAGAAGGTAAGCTCACCCATAGAGCTCATATCAAACTGATCTTTCATTAATTTCTCAAACTCTCTGCACATTTCTTTATTTGTAGAACCAAAGATAATGTCATCTACATAGACTTGAACCAGTAGTATATCACCCTTGTTCTTCTTAATAAAGAGAGTCTGATCTATTTTCCCTCGATGAAATCCATTCTTCATAAGATATTTAGCCAGAGTTTCATACCAAGCTCTTGGAGCCTGATGCAATCCATATAGAGCTTTTACCACCTTATAAACTTTGTCAGGATGGTCTGGGTCTATAAAACCTGGAGGTTGAGAAACATAGACCTCCTCATCAATAGTACCATACAGAAAGGCACTTTTCACATCCATTTGATAGACCGTAAACCCCATATATGAAGCATAAGCAAGAAATAATCTTATTGCTTCAATCCTGGCAACAGGAGCAAAAACCTCCTCATAATCTATACCCTCTTCCTGAGTATAGCCTTGAGCAACAAGTCTTGCTTTGTTCTTTATCACAATGCCCCTCTCATCCTTCTTGTTCCTGAATACCCACTTAGTACCAATCACTCTCATTCCCTTTGGTAGATCAACCAGAACCCAAACCTTCTGAATTTTGAATTGAAGCAGTTCCTCTTGCATAGCCTCAACCCAACTTGATTCTTCTAAAGCCTTTAGCACATTTTTGGGTTCTACCTGAGATAGGAAACATACAAAAATACACTCATGCTCATCATCATGATGTTTCTCCTCATATACCACACTGAGAAAGCCATGATGATCTGGGTCTTGAATTTGCCTTCTGGTCTTGACTCCAGATTGTACATCTCCTATGACATTGGAAAGTGGATGATTCCTATGTACAATTGTATGGGGAGTAGAAGGAGCTGCATAGTTGATAGGCATATTTTGTAGACCATCTCCAAAGAAATCAAACTCATCAACTTGAGAAGCAGTATGAACTGGTGAATCAAGATGAGGTTGACTTGGTCCAGCAGCATCACTATTTTGCTCAGCAGTAGGAACTTGTGGCTGAGCAGTACTAACTCCATTTGTATTTTCAGTTTCTTTACCATTCTGTCCACTGGTTTCAGCAACATCTTTCTCTTTGTCTACACCACTTGATGATGGAATATCATCATTCTTTGTAGAAGACTCATACAATGGACTTTCCTCCATGATTGGCATCAAAATGCAATCTTCATCTTCCTCCTCTGAACCTGCAGCATGGTTAGTATTTGTACCTGTAACAGGCACATAATTCATGGAATCTGAAAGACTGTCAATATCAAAGATCCAATCTGGACCAACACCTGCAACATTTGGTTTATTCTCCAAAAATTCTATGTGCAGATTCTCTTCTACATGCTTGGTGCTTTTATTGTACACCCTAAAAGCCTTACTTTGCAGAGAATAGCCAACAAAGAAACCTTCCTCAGATTTCCCATCAAACTTTCCTAGTTGGTCTTTGGTATTAAGGATAGTAACATGACAACCAAAAGGTCTCATGAAGCTTAAAGCAGGGGTTCTACCTCTAAGAAGCTCATAAGCAGTCTTATTGTGAGGTTGCACAACTAAAACCCTATTCAACACATAACAAGCAGTACTAACTGCTTCAGCCCAAAATGAAACTGGTAGCTTAGAGTCAGCTAACATAGTCCTAGCAGCCTCTATAAGAGTCCTATTCTTTCTCTCAGCTACTCCATTTTGCTGTGGGGTACTAGCTATACTAAATTCCCTCTTAATACCTTTTTCTCTACAAAAGTCATCCATCACCCTATTCTTAAATTCAGTCCCATTGTCACATCTGATTATTTTAACTTTCTTATCAACTAGGTTTTCTACTTCAACAATGAAGGTCTTAAGGATTTCACTAGTTTCATCCTTAGTTTTCATAAAGAACACCCAAGAAAACCTACTATAATCATCAGTGATAACAAGACAGTATCTCTTAAAATTCAAGCTATTCACAGAAGTAGGACCAAACAAGTCCATATGCAACATATATAAAGCTTGAGAAATAGAGTTTCGGACTTTTGGCTTACATGAGGCTCTGTGTTGCTTACCTTTAGGCAACAAACACAGGTTTGGTCATTGAGAAAAATTTTATTTGGTAAACCTCTTACCAACCCATTTTTAGCAATTTTGTTAATGGTTTTAAAATTAACATGACCAAGCCTTCTGTGCCACAACATTGATTCTTCCAATGTGGCTTTTGCAACGAGGCAAGTAAGACCTGCTTTAGGAACAAGGTTGTTCATCTCAATACTGTATGTATTACCCTTTCTGGGGATTTTAAGCAATACTTGATTTTCATCAGGTAGCTTGAAATCAGGAGAAAGAATAAGGCAGTCAGTATCAGTAAAAAGAACCTTATTCTTTTTATTACATATCTATGACACACTAAAGAGGTTGTACTTTAACTCTGGTAAAAAATACACATTATCAAAATCAAGATTACCAGTTTTTATGACACCTTTACCAGTAATTCGTCCACCAACACCAACACCAAAGACAACTGGTCCACCATCCAATGCTATGAAATCTGAAAGATAGGACATGTTGCCTGTCATGTGCCTAGAACATCCACTGTCTGAGTATCCTCTATCTTCTTCACCATTTGAAGTGTAATACCTGAAATTCAGAAAGCATATAAAATGACCAAATTACCCCTGAAGCCATAAAACTTAATAAAATCACTTATAACAATTCTGAATTGATTCCAAACTTATGAAAACAACTACATATGAAATCAAAACAAATTTCTGGGACAACATTTGATTATTTTTTAATGTCCAAAAATTACAAATTACATGTACATATACATATGGTCCGAAAATATTTAATTAAATTATTTATATTTATAAATCAATTTAAATTAGGATAAGTATCAAATAAATTAAGGAATTATATACAAAATCAAAGTGTAATCTTGAGATAACTTATGGGCCGAAAATTCTGAATATATTCCCCCTCCTAATCGGTTGCTACATTTTATACAAATCAAATCATTATTTTATAAAACCCTAATATTACCGAAAACCAAAATCGCAAAACAATAATTTGGCCAAAACCCCATACGATCTTCTGGACTTGAGCAAGTACTTTTTTGGAGTTGATCAAGGTGTAAGCAAGCTAGGAAAAATAAGAGTTGGAGTTTTGAAGCCTTCGTTTGATCGTGGTGCATTTGTTTGTTCGAATCATACGTACGATAGGTATAAAATCCTTGCGACTAGTTCTTACGTTGTATAATTAATCTATCATTTTTCTAGTGACCTTTAGGTCGAATATGACTCAGAAAAAAAAGAAACATTAATCATGCAAGATTTATATGGCGTACGTAAATTAAATAGATAAAACACAATTAAATCGAAAATATTATTATACGAATTTTCTGAGGCGTAAATATAATTTTCACATGTTCTATACTGATAATATAAGCTTAGAAAAATAACCATATGATTTGTTGAAGCTTAGAATAATTGATATTGAATTATGTATGTATCGGATCTAAAAGAAAAATAAAGATAAATTGGGGAAAACCCTAAATCGAATTAGGGTTATGTTTTTGTGGTATGAATCTGATTTATTTAATGCTACAATGATTGTGTCATGATGGTTTAATGATTGGATAACATTAGGGTTTGGTTTTGCAACTTTAAAAGTATATACGATTGGTAAAGAAAGTATAAGGGTGTGTTTTGCCAACTTTGAAACTTGTGGGACATTTTTGTAATGATATATAAGTCTGTAGGAATGTAGGAAAAATATGACTTGAGGGTCCTAAGTGTAAATATTGCAAGAAAAGAATTTAATTGTAATTATATAGTACGATTTGTAATTAATTAAAATAGAGGGACTAAAAGTGTAAATTCTGGAAACTTGAAGTTATTCTGTGTAAATAATGTTATTAAGGGTGTAATATGTAATTTTGAGTATTTATGGGCTTAGTATGTAATTGTTACTAAATTATGATTTAATTTATAAGTTTTGTAATGATAGGGGACCAAAGGTGTAATTTTGAGTTCTGGGGGATCTAATTCGTAATACACATAAGTCTGAGGTTACATTCTGTAATTTTGTAAAAGTGAGGTGTTTTTTGGGTAAAAATGAATATTGTAGGGATTTAATTATAAATATGTAAATATAAGTTTGTTTTGTAAATTATATAACTAGAGGGGTATAAAGTGTTAATTGTGAAACTTAAGAGATTAAAGTGTCATTCTGAATAACATGGGTATTTAAATCAGTAACTTGAAGTATTTTCATTTATACCTTTGAATTTAGAATATTTAAAATTAAAACCCTAAGTCATGGAAATTGTCATATTTGACCCAGAAAGTTTGTAACTTGATAAAATGTACCTTAGTTCCATAATAATCTTGAAATAAGAACTTAACTTAATCTGGGATACTAATATCTTACTAAATATGGAAATCTGTTAATTCTGGAAACCTGCTAAAAATGGAAAGTTACCAAAAATAGAAAGTTACTTAAAATGGAAAGGTAAAATATAAATAGTAATCTGAGTAAGAATCTTTTGTAATTCCGTCTTCTACTCCTTTAGGTGTGAAGAAGGAGAAGCCTTAATCCGTTCAGTGTTTGTTTGCTTTCTTGTCTATCTGCTTTGCTAATAAGGTACAGATATTCTGCCTTTTTTCAGTAAGGGTTTTTCATTCCCTTTTCTTTCAGTTTTCATTTTCCTTATTAGAATTCCCTATACCATTGCTATGTTCCCTCCTGTTTGTGAACTTTTCATGTGATCCCTTTGTTTGGTGAGCCTTCTAGGGTCTCTTTCATGTCCTGACCTGTTTAACTGCTGAGTTGATGTCCTTGTTATAATTCTCTTTGCTTTGAACCTTTTTCATGATTCCCCTTTGTTACGACCTCTGATATAAAAATCTGTTATGTGAAAACCTTTGTAATTGTGACCTGAAAATGTTTTGAGAAAAATCAGTTATTTTAAAAGAATGATTATGAATGGTGATATGATACTATTTTTATATGACAGTTGTTAACTTTTGTGAAAATTAGTTTTAAAGAATGTTTTTATGAAAAACCGTTTTGAAAGATTATTTTATGAAAACTATTCTGAAAGATCATTTTATTGAAAATCCGTTATTAAAGGAATGCTTATAAATGAACTTTTGACAAGAATCTCTAAAATGAACTTTTGCTAAGAACTTTAATTATGAACCTGTGAAATTCTTTTCTGGACCATTTGATATAGTCCTTGTAATTTGAACTTAACTTTGATATAAAACTTAATCTGATAAACTTTGATTTGAACCTTTGACATTTATTTCTAAACTGTTTGACATGAACCTTTTGCCATGTACCCTTAAGATTTGACTTTTGATTATTTTGATAGTACGCCTGACCTTTGACCTACAGTTTGATATTACGAGCCAATCACTAGGCATGAGGGTTTCATGTCCATGTCATTGACGCACCTTTGACATAACTCTAGGGCAGGAGAGTGATGACCTGTTCCGTCCCTTATTTATTATCTGCTATGGCCATTATAATTATGATTATTGATTTATCTGTGGGGCTTATGGGTGCATCCTAGATTTGACCTGTTATCTGCTTATGTTTTATGTTATTGTTTGTATTATATCTGGTGACTGATGGTGTGTGCGATACACGTCTTTCACATATATCTGTGAGCTGATCACTCAAATTGATACATGAGGACACCCCTCATATTATCTATTACTTGAGAGGTATCCCCTCTAGATTGCTTATATGCTTACACTGTTATGATATTATCTGTTAACTGGGCTCGTGATAGATTTTTGTTTTCCTTATTCTTCAACCTTATTTATTTTTATTCTTATTTCGTTTCATTGATTCCATTTCTTATTCCTATTCCTTCATTTGATTTTGTTCCGGTATGATATGTATTTCCTGATTTCCTTTGTACTACTATCCGTTATCGTTTCTGTTATCTATATATCTGTTCACTGAGCTCTCATAGCTCAGCCGCATTTCTTTTCATGCGGCAGGTTTTAGTAGGAAGCTGAGAATGAGTGAAGAGGGTACCTTTGGACTTAGAAGATTGGATAGCTATTTTGGATTAGAGTTGACTAGAAGATATTATATTTTAGAAGTAGTATTCTTGGAATTTTTCTTTTGTAACCATGTAAATTCAGTATTTCATTTGTAATCCTTTGAGATTTTTGTATTACTGTAGATGTATGCTTTGTTTTAATCTGATATGGATCCATTATTGTGATATCTTTACCCTTGTCGGGTTGGGGTGTTACAATTTATGGTATCAGAGCGACAGGCTGCGACTCGTAATACATTTACCCTTGACCTGTGAATTCTGGACCACTAAGTTTCCACTGTAGGAGCTCGTAGGACAACCTTTGAGAATTTGCTTTAGGATTTCCCTATAGGAACTTAAATTCTGACCAGTGAGGAATGGGTAGACTATAAGGCATTTTGTTTAAGTAGCATTGCTTCCGCATCACTCTGATTCGTGCCTTGCTTTTGGTAAAAGCCTATTGAAATCACACTTGGAAATTTAGAGCTTATGCCTTGCACCACCTAAGAATTGAAACCTAAATAAAAAACCTGAAGCATTGAAAATTGCATAGTAGTTGTTTGACACTATTTGATCCTTGCTTTCAGATTCTGACTCCAACCTCTGAACCTTTTGTTAATCATCATGATGCCTCTTCGGGCATTCTGAGTATTCCTTTGACAATGATATACTTGATACATTCCGTCAGTTGTTTCTTGTTTCCGATAATCATCTATGAAATTTTTGACACTATTTAATTTCGTCTTAACCATCCCTGTTTCCCTAAGAAGTCCGGTGTTCCTATAAGAATTGATTGATTGATCATTTAATATTGACGATTATCCTCTTATGTCTCACCTTTGGCCTTTTTAAAACAATTTTGGAAACCCTGCCATGATTACCGATTGTTAAACTTTTGCTGCCACCACCCGATTTTGACCTTCACTTCTGATCTGTTTGATAAACAGTCTGATATCTTCCCGACCATCCCGAAGGCCGTTTAACCCCAATGTGTTTGACACCTTCTATAAATTCATTATCCATGTTGGATATAAATGTATCATCCGATACTATTCTGTCTTGCAAATTCCACACTACTCCTATGAGAACCCTAATGAATATTAACCATGAATATAGGAAGTTTATTCCCTCCCTTGATTGGTGGATCTTATTTTCCAATCAGTTTTCCTTTGGAAGGATTTGATGCAAATACTATCTCCGTATGAAATTGTTAAATGAGCATGATGATGCTGATAACTGATATTTCTATACGCCTCACTTTGACAGTATACGATGTTCGTATTACCGATTATTCGCAACCTACCTGCCACTTGTGCTAAATAGCTAATAAGATTCCAACACCTTGAATTGTTCGCTTATATATCTCAACTCAATGATGAACCATGTACTTGACTTTGACATATGAACTACCCGTCTCGCTTGACGACCGTATTCAATTCACGAATCCATTTACTTTTGATATACTTGATTTTGGAGATCTTTGGTTGTTGATGGGCTGGCTCTTCGTGAAAGCTACCATAAGACTACCGTATTTGAAATGCGATTCTTAACAATCTGCTCCACCCTACTTTTGTTATGATAACCTCTAATCGCTCAAATCTGTTAAGCTTAAAACTGCTATGGAAATACTTACCCTGATCTCATTTGATCGTCAAATTCTCCTGACACCTATTAGTATCCACCATTAGAAAGTTTTGACATTGGAAGTTTTGTTGTACAAATTTTCTGGTGCTTTCTTATGAAACTTTTGGGTATCCCTCCTGATTGAGAAGTAAAAATGGATTTTGAACCGATATCAGCTGTCGAACCATGATGGTATAGAAGGAGAGAGATTGAAGAAGCTGATGAGGCATGTTTTTGTCCACCTTGAATACCCCTATCAAATTATGAAGAAGAAAGAGAAAATTTTGCGTCAGCATATCAACTATCGTAAACCTAACCGTAATGTAAACCGTAATCACTTTTCATTTCCGCGTATCAATGATTAAATTATTCTATCTTTGTAAATTCTGTATCAGACGACCTCATTTAATGTTTGAAGGACCGAAGAAGCAACCACAAGGACTCCTAAGATGGGAGATGACTAACTGAGGGCAATTTTCGTAAAGTATTTCAGTTTTATTCGTAAAGATTGGTGATGCAAATTAAATATGAAGTTTTCCCTGAAAATATTTATGAAAACTGTCTACGTACTCGTTGCGATCATCATGAGTTTTGAATAATGCCAATTGTATTGGCTAATGGAATCATGTTTTCGTGAGTAATTGGACAACTGTCATAGTATAACAGCATGTTTGTGTTCTGAGACGAACAAGGAACATGTAGACCACTTTCGTATTAAGAAGAATGACCTTTGGAAGAGTAGATTTAATTGGCATTCAGAGCTTGAAGCAGACAATACTACCAGGCATCCGGTGACGACAGCAATCAGAGTTGCCGAATTTCGATTTGTGCTAGGAGACCTGTCAAAGACACACAGTCTTACTTCTCTATTCATTTTAGTTGTACTAAGATGAATTAAGAGTAGAAGTAGGCTCGTGATGGGTAATGCACAGCAACTATGTCAGAGATTCATGTTACCACACCACAGTTCCAAGAAGAAGTGTCGAAGGCTTGAGGGATCAGACTCAAGTTATAAATCCTTTTCACCCGATGATCATATGGACATACATAGATAGACAGCTTGGAATTGAGAGAGACTTAAGAGCATGCATTGAATGGATGACGTAGTTCACTTTCGTTTGACCTATTTAAATTTCGGTTACCTGATGATAAAATCCTTTGAATGGTTTAGGTTCTCTATTAGTAACTCCGCTCTGTGTTCCTTCTGCGTATGTTGGACGATGGTTTTGTTATGAGAAATTTGACGAATGATGGATGATCTGATGCTTTTAACGAGGTACCAAATCCTGATAAACATTCTAGATCTGTTCCTTTAACTCTTTCGAGTGATTCGTTCCCCTCCTAGTTAGGGTTTTTGATTTTGATGACCTATGAGACCGTAGGAAGAATAGGTGGAGTAAGATAAGTTATTTTGTTCACGACTTGAGATTAAGTATGACCATCATGAGGGCATATTTATATGATGCCAGTATTATGACGTCTGGCCAGCGTGATAATACTTACATCATATAACGTGCACTTGTTGTGGGCATCGGATATTTCGAGAAGTGCCTTAGAGCTTTAGAAATTCTGATAACTGTTTGAGATTATCTGCATTAGTGAGACTTTAAGTTCATTCTAACTGTACGCGTAAGCAGCTTTCACCGTTATGCAAATGTATACGTTTGGATTCTCGTCACACATTCTGCTAACCTCTGAACTTCCGATAATAATCTTAGGTCCTGTTATAGAACTTCTGCCAATTGATGTTATCGATAATCTATTCCTGTACGTTCTAATCTCGTTTGTCAAATCAAATTCTGTGGACGGCATATCCGTCAAAATCCCATGTATTTCCTGCGTCTCTTCCGAGAAGATCCGATTATCATCCGTTACGTTCGATATATTATTCTCTTGATCTGGATTCGGTACGATTTGTCCTTTGAGGAAACCGAAGTCTTTCATATTCCTATTCACAGTCAGTTGTGTTTCCGTTTCGTTTCACCTCAATTTTCGAGGAAGAAAATTTTTTTTTAGAGGGGAAGAAGTTGTAATACCTGAAATTCAGAAAGCATATAAAATGATCAAATTACCCCTGAAGCCATAAAACTTAATAAAATCACTTATAACAATTCTGAATTGATTCCAAACTTATGAAAACAACTACATATGAAAACAAAACAAATTTCTGGGACAACATTTGATTATTTTTGAATGTCCAAAAATTACAAATTACATGTACATATACATATGGTCCGAAAATATTTAATTAAATTATTTATATTTATAAATCAATTTAAATTAGGATAAGTATCAAATAAATTAAGGAATTATATACAAAATCAAAGTGTAATCTTGAGATAACTTATGGGCCAAAAATTCTGAATATATTCCCCCTCCTAATCGGTTGCTACATTTTATACAAATCAAATCATTATTTTATAAAACCCAAATATTACCGAAAACCAAAATCGCAAAACAATAATTCGGCCAAAACCCCATACGATCTTCTGGACTTGAGCAAGCACTTTTTTAGAGTTGATCAAGGTGTAAGCAAGCTAGGAAAAATAAGAGTTGGAGTTTTGAAGCCTTCGTTTGATCGTGGTGCATTTGTTTGTTCGAATCATACGTACGATAGGTATAAAATCCTTGCGACTAGTTCTTACGTTGTATAATTAATCTATCATTTTTCTAGTGACCTTTAGGTCGAATATGACTCAGAAAAAAAAAGAAACATGAATCATGCAAGATTTATATGGCGTACGTAAATTAAATAGATAAAACACAATTAAATCATAAGTATTATTATACGAATTTTCTGAGGCGTAACTATAATTTTCACATGTTCTATACTGATAATATAAGCTTAGAAAAATAACCATATGATTTGTTGAAGCTTAGAATAATTGATATTGAATTATGTATGTATCGGATCTAAAAGAAAAATAAAGATAAATTGGGGAAAACCCTAAATCGAATTAGGGTTATGTTTTTGTGGTATGAATCTGATTTATTTAATGCTACAATGATTGTGTCATGATGGTTTAATGATTGGATAACATTAGGGTTTGGTTTTGCAACTTTAAAAGTATATACGATTGGTAAAGAAAGTATAAGGGTGTGTTTTGCCAACTTTGAAACTTGTGGGACATTTTTGTAATGATATATAAGTCTGTAGGAATGTAGGAAAAATATGACTTGAGGGTCCTAAGTGTAAATATTGCAAGAAAAGAATTTAATTGTAATTATATAGTACGATTTGTAATTAATTAAAATAGAGGGACTAAAAGTGTAAATTCTGGAAACTTGAAGTTATTCTGTGTAAATAATGTTATTAAGGGTGTAATATGTAATTTTGAGTATTTATGGGCTTAGTATGTAATTGTTACTAAATTATGATTTAATTTATAAGTTTTGTAATGATAGGGGACCAAAGGTGTAATTTTGAGTTCTGGGGGATCTAATTCGTAATACACATAAGTCTGAGGTTACATTCTGTAATTTTGTAAAAGTGAGGTGTTTTTTGGGTAAAAATGAATATTGTAGGGATTTAATTATAAATATGTAAATATAAGTTTGTTTTGTAAATTATATAACTAGAGGGGTATAAAGTGTTAATTGTGAAACTTAAGAGATTAAAGTGTCATTCTGAATAACATGGGTATTTAAATCAGTAACTTGAAGTATTTTCATTTTATACCTTTGAATTTAGAATATTTAAAATTAAAACCCTAAGTCATGGAAATTGTCATATTTGACCCAGAAAGTTTGTAACTTGATAAAATGTACCTTAGTTCCATAATAATCTTGAAATAAGAACTTAACTTAATCTGGGATACTAATATCTTACTAAATATGGAAATCTGTTAATTCTGGAAACCTGCTAAAAATGGAAAGTTACCAAAAATAGAAAGTTACTTAAAATGGAAAGGTAAAATATAAATAGTAATCTGAGTAAGAATCTTTTGTAATTCCGTCTTCTACTCCTTTAGGTGTGAAGAAGGAGAAGCCTTAATCCGTTCAGTGTTTGTTTGCTTTCTTGTCTATCTGCTTTGCTAATAAGGTACAGATATTCTGCCCTTTTTCAGTAAGGGTTTTTCATTCCCTTTTCTTTCAGTTTTCATTTTCCTTATTAGGATTCCCGATACCATTGCTATGTTCCCTCCTGTTTGTGAACTTTTCATGTGATCCCTTTGTTTGGTGAGCCTTCTAGGGTCTCTTTCATGTCCTGACCTGTTTAACTGCTGAGTTGATGTCCTTGTTATAATTCTCTTTGCTTTGAACCTTTTTCATGATTCCCCTTTGTTACGACCTCTGATATAAAAATCTGTTATGTGAAAACCTTTGTAATTGTGACCTGAAAATGTTTTAAGAAAAATCAGTTATTTTAAAAGAATGATTATGAATGGTGATATGATACTATTTTTATATGACAGTTGTTAACTTTTGTGAAAATTAGTTTTAAAGAATGTTTTTATGAAAAACCGTTTTGAAAGATTATTTTATGAAAACTATTCTGAAAGATCATTTTATTGAAAATCCGTTATTAAAGGAATGCTTTAAATGAACTTTTGACAAGAATCTCTAAAATGAACTTTTACTAAGAACTTTAATTATGAACCTGTGAAATTCTTTTCTGGACCATTTGATATAGTCCTTGTAATTTGAACTTAACTTTGATATAAAACTTAATCTGATAAACTTTGATTTGAACCTTTGACATTTATTTCTAAACTGTTTGACATGAACCTTTTGCCATGTACCCTTAAGATTTGACTTTTGATTATTTTGATAGTACGCCTGACCTTTGACCTACAGTTTGATATTACGAGCCAATCACTAGGCATGAGGGTTTCATGTCCATGTCATTGACGCACCTTTGACATAACTCTAGGACAGGAGAGTGATGACCTGTTCCGTCCCTTATTTATTATCTGCTATGGCCATTATAATTATGATTATTGATTTGTCTGTGGGGCGTATGGGTGCATCCTAGATTTGACCTGTTATCTGCTTATGTTTTATGTTATTGTTTGTATTATATCTGGTGACTGATGGTGTGTGCGATACACGTCTTTCACATATATCTGTGAGCTGATCACTCAAATTGATACATGAGGACACCCCTCATATTATCTATTACTTGAGAGGTATCCCCTCTAGATTGCTTATATGCTTACACTGTTATGATATTATCTGTTAACTGGGCTCGTGATAGATTTCTGTTTTCCTTATTCTTCAACCTTATTTATTTTTATTCTTATTTCGTTTCATTGATTCCATTTCTTATTCCTATTCCTTCATTTGATTTTGTTCCGGTATGATATGTATTTCCTGATTTCCTTTGTACTACTATCCGTTATCGTTTCTGTTATCTATATATCTGTTCACTGAGCTCTCGTAGTTCAGCCGCATTTCTTTTCATGCGGCAGGTTTTAGTAGGAAGCTGGGAATGAGTGAAGAGGGTACCTTTGGACTTAGAAGATTGGATAGCTATTTTGGATTATAGTTGACTAGAAGATATTATATTTTAGAAGTAGTATTCTTGGAATTTTTCTTTTGTAACCATGTAAATTCAGTATTTCATTTGTAATCCTTTGAGATTTTTGTATTACTGTAGATGTATGCTTTGTTTTAATCTGATATGAATCCATTATTGTGATATCTTTACCCTTGTCGAGTTGGGGTGTTACAAGAAGGATGTTCCTGCACACAAAATAAAGGTGTTAGTTTCTTTTGGGGACCCAAACCATCACTGGTTTGGATCTGCCTTGTGCATCAAGATGAGAAAATTTATTGGGGGTCATTGATGCACCATTGGGTTTGGTAGATTTTCTAACCCAATGTGCTGAGGCCTTGACAGCATTTCCCCTTTTTCCCTTAACACTTAAGTGCCTAGCAGTAGGATTTGCTGATCTAGCAGTTGGAACTGCTGACCTAGTAGTTGGAACTGCTTGTTTAAATTTAGGCACCCATTTCTGATTGGTCATTGCTGTTTTCTTATAAAAGTGCCTTTTAACTGTTTGTGCATGATTTGAAAATTGTTTTGCACTTGAAACAGTTTGCCTGATATTAGACCACTTATTTTGTCTAGCAGTTGAAACTGTGTTGATGCCAGACTTTAACATAACAGCTTTGGGTGACATCTTATGATTTGCATTAGGGTTTGTCAATCTAGTTGGACTGTTTTGAGTTACCCTAGCATTGTTATTCCTATTCACCCTTGTATTCCCAGAAACCCTCTTTTTCCATGGGTTAGAATCACAATAAGCAGCCATATGATCAAAATTTCCACAAACAAAGCACACTTTTCTAATCATAGCAAACTTATCATCCAATTGCTTAGATTTTGAGTGATTCCAGTTCCTATGACTACCCTCAAAAACTGGTGATCTGTTCTTAGTCCTATACATCTCAGCATATTGAACACTTTTCCTAACTGGTTTTATGTTTTCAGTCTTAACCACTTTATGAGCATGTTCAACTTCTACCTTAACAACATTAGGTTTGACCTTAACCTTTCCATCCTCATCATCAGATGTCCAATCCTCAACGGTTGGAGCATCTGAGTCCCTACCAGAGGACATCTTTTCCTCAGAAAGAGATTTATCACTAGCACTCACAAAAGAATCTTTTGCCTTAACAAATTTAACAGGATTCTCACTCACTTTAGCACCATATCTAGGAAAATCGATATCCTTAAACTCATCTAAACCTGTATAAGCTAAATCAATTCCTGGTGGGACAAACATTCCTCTAAGGGGGGGGGGGGTGCAACTGACTTATAACCTAAACCAGACTTAGCTTTGTTAAGTATTTGACTTTCTACTATCTTCTGAACTCCTTTTGAAGTATGTTCAAGAGTATCTACACTTAACTGGATGTTTTCTTTTTCCTTTTTAAGCTTTTCTAATTCATATACAAGTCCACTCATTTTATCATCTTTTAGTTGCAAGTCCTTTCTTAAAATGCCTATTTCATCTGAGAAGTTTGACTCATTCTTTTTATAAAACACAAGTTGTTCTTCTAGAACAGCTAATCCTCTTTTATGGTTTGCCAGACTAAAATTTACTTGATTAAATTCTACTCTAAGCTCATCATACTGTTTCTTAACATTTTCATAATCTTTTAAAGCACGACAAGAGTCTGAGCATTTTTGAAGTATATGTACCTCAGAGTCTGAGAAAGCCATCAAACCCAAGTTAGCTGACTCCTCTTCTTCCTCCATGAAGCTCCAATCGAATCCAGCTCCATCCACAGCTACCATAGCCTTGGAAGAAGGCTCTTCAACATTGATTGTTCTCCTTGTTCCTTGCTGATTCTTAAACCCTTGACCCTGGTTGCTTTGTTGTCTTGGACCTCTACATTCCCTGGCAAAGTGCCCCATCTTGTGACAATTATATCACTCCACCTTAGACTTATCATACCCTGCAACATCTCTTCCATTGAAGGTTATCTTGTTCCCAGTTCTTTGGTAATACTTCTTAGCCCTGATGCTTATCAAAGCCAACTGCCACTTTAAATCCAAAGCTTCCAAATCATCTTCAGCAATCTGAAGAAGGTCTTCATTGAAGATTTGGGACCCACCAGATTGTTCTGCTACAAATCCATATATGGTTTCTTTAGTCAAGCCAGCAGTACTAGTTTTTACACTAGCAGTGCTAACTGTTGGGTTAGTAGTACCAACTGCTTCTTTATCTTCATGATTCGTACTGTTTGAAGAAGACAAGAAAGCCATATTCCCTGAACTAGAACTGGTGCTACCGTTCTTCTTCACCTTCTGCTCAACAATCTTAAGATTGTTGTAAAGCTCATTCAATGTCATTTTCTCCAGTTCTGGTTTATTGCTCCAAACCACAACATAAGTGTTCCACTCAGCAGGTAGACTATTCAGAAACTTCATATTAAGATCTTCCTGTGGAATCACAATCTTTAACACAGTAAGTTGACTAATAATCTTTTGAAGCCGATTAAAGATATGGTCCAAGGTTTCATTGCTTGATGCAGTGAAGTTCTTATAACTTTATTTGAGAAGAGTTCTTTGAGCCTTCTTGGTAGCTTCATTGCCACCAAATCTCTCCACCACTGCTTCAAAAAGAGTCTTAGCAGTCTCATATTGGCTAAAGTCCAGCACTTGATCGTTAGGAATTGCCATCGGTAACAAATTCCTAGCCTTCTGATCATTCTTCTTTTTTATTCTCTCCTCATTAGTAACAGGCTCAGTGTTGAGTTTCATGATCTTGGAACCATCAACACTTGTTTCTTCGGTAGGAATTGGTTTGAAGGAATCACCATTGATAATTATATCCCATAATGCATAGTCTTGCACCATGAAATATTGCTCTATTCTGAGCCGCCATAAATCGTATTCATTCTGTTTCAGAATGGGAAGTTTAGCAAGGATTGAGGTTTGTGTTGTCTCCATGTCCATCTTCTTGTTAATATGAGAGAAAGAACTTCTGGATCTTCTAAACTCAAAGTATCAGAAACCTGGCTCTGATACCACTTGGCCGGATCTAAACACACGAGTTGTGTTGGGGATACTTTGAGTATATACTTGATAGCACGCGGAATTTACTACCAAGTACTTAGAAGAATATGTGTTTGGTGATTGTATATGATCGTATGAACTTAACAATAAGAATAACAAGACAATGATTAACCAAACACTTTGCTTCAATATATTGAACGATTACAATGAAAAACGTGAAGCTCTTAATGATGCGTATAGAATCTATATGTAAAACCCTAACTGAGGATCTCCTTTTATAGGACAAGGAGTCCTTCACAAGAAAAACTATCTACCGTATAATTCTAATTCGATAAGATATACAATACATCTTTTCTATAATTATCTTCACACGGTTTCATATTGATCTTATAAGCACTACGAACTCCTCTTATCAGCAGTACCAACTGCTGATGTATTCTTCAGCAACTCTTCAGCCATACTAACTTTCAACTAACAGTACCAACTGTTGGTTTAATTCCCAACATTTCACCATACCATCAAAAATTAATTTTGAAAAGTTAAAAGTCCTGTTTGTTGCTAAACAAATGAGAGCAGTTGCAATATTGCTACTGAATTACTCCCATGAGGTTTTCTTTGGACTTAAACAATGAAGGATGGTATGTATGAAAAATCTCCATTGTGGGGCAAAACATCCTTTTTGGAAAGTCAGAATTTGAGAAGATGTGTCATACCCCATTCTGGAAAGGTGATGAAAAATTTTAGTATTAGGCAAAGAACTAATACCATTTTCATCTGCTAAATGGAGATGCCTCCTAACAGATGCCTCAGTAATAGTTATTGTTTTGCCATCAACTGTTGCAATTAACTCTTGTCTCCATTCTCAAATGTATTGGTAGTAACAGCCTGACAAAACTGTTTGATTTGAGAGACATAGATAGTAGGATTGACTGTAAGAGCATACCTGATGTGGGTAGTGTTTAGAAAATCTACTATCTGGTGGAAGTCATGACTCCCTTCTGGTTTCTCCAAGAATGCAACCTGGTTATGTGTATCACAAAACTTTAAATTTGCCATGAAAATTGATTAAATGCTTGATTAGAGTGCTGGGTTATGATTGGACGGACTTCAATTAATTGTTTCTTAAGTTTGAAGAAATCGTATAAATTATATAAAGAAAGAGAGTTATCCAATTTATGAAACCCTAAAGCGAAGTAATTGACAAAAATTACCCCAACGGTTAGAAATAAACCATGGTTAAAATCCAGACACTACTAACGGCTACCCAGCAGTACAACGTTTTACGCTAGCAGTACAACGTTTTAACAGTACAACTGTAACAACCGTGAGTTTGGCAGGTTAGTTTGACTAATAGTCTCAATCTATTTAACTTTTATGTGATGTGTACTATGTGCTTATGTGTGGTATATGTGCGGTTTATGGGTAATAAGTACGTGAGTTAGCACTAAATCCCTTGGTGTGAGATTTTTATCATGTTGAGTAGTGTGAGTTTTGGGAGAAGTTCATTTTGATCGCCTTAGTGGTGTAGAAATGACTTGTGTAGTTTTGGTGGTTTTGCGTAACAAGTCTTCGTTCAAATATTTGAGCGTTAGTAAGTTACGTGGAGATTATTTTTATGGGTTATATTAATGTTAAGTGTGAAATTTCTATTTTTGGAAACTTTATTTTGAAAATGACATCTTTTTGGAATGTCGTAAAAACGTAAGTTTAACGCGTAGGATGTTAATTTCGGTATAGGGTTTTTATAAAATATAAAGAATATAAGGTTTTAAGTGTAATAATTAAATTTAATAATATATATATATATATATATATATATATATATATATATATATATATATATATATATATATATATATATATATATATAAATTGAGATCAAATAAGATCATTGTTAAAGTTGTAAAAATAAGATACATTAAGGAACCAATAAGATTAAGCCAAGTGTCTCATTTATTAATTAAATAGTTTATTTTAAAATTTAATTAGCAATTAAATAAAAAGGGTATTATAGGTATTTTGATTGCCCATGTATCCTCATAACTCCTCCTAACCCTATTTCTATTCTCTCTCTATAATTAAATCCGCCCCATATGACAAATGCAACAACATATATTTTATTTTACGACAATGAACAACAACAACAAAAAGCTCCGAAGATGTCGGGCGATCTTCGACGGCAATCACAAGAAGAATGGCAGGAAGTTCAATCGAAGAAAGATAAAAGGATTTCTCAGAATGCTGCGGCCAACACCAAGGTAACCACGAAGTTTTTTGTTTCGAATATTCCCCCGAAGTGTTCTTCTTCGGATCTTAAGACGGTATTTGGAGGGTTTGGGGCATACGAAGGCGATCATCTGGTTGGGATTTCAGATCGGGTTTTGCGAGCACCCCACCGGAAAAATCATCACCGGATATATTGCTGAAAAATCATTTCCGGTGTATCAAGATGGTGGGTTTCTGATCGGGGTTTTGTGAACACCGGCTTTAATAAAAAAAAGTTTAGATCCGTTGACCATGGTTGTGTATAGATCCGTTGTTGTTGCTGTTGTTCCGCTATTGTCGCCGGAGTTTGCCACGCCGCCGCTTTTGACTGTGCCGCTGCTGTCACCGGTACACCGGATACATCGCCGGTACACCGGATACATGGTGGGTTGGTGCCGCTGCTGTAGCAGCATGTATATAATTAAATAGGATTTCTTGTAGTAGTGTAGTAGTTTTTTAGATAGGTTCTTTATACAAATTTCTGTATATGTATCTCATTTGTTCAGTTTTATTAGGTTCTTGGTACACAGATCTGTATATGTAACGTATTCTGGGTAAAACGCACGGATTCCGGTGTACCGGAATCTGCTGCTGTTCGGATTTAGTTTGATGATTTATTGTAATGTAGTTTTTTTAGATAGGTTCTTGATACACATATATGTATATGTATCTCATCTGTTTATGTATCGGATTTTGGGGTAAATGCATGAATTCCGGTGTACCGGAATCTGCTGCTAGTTTTGGTTTGAAGAATTATTGTAGTAGTGTAGCAGTTTTTTTAGATAGGCTCTTGATACACATATATGTATATGTATTTCATCTGTATCGAATTCCGGGTAAAAATGCATGGATTCCGGTGTACCGGAAACTGCTCCTGTATAAAAAATGTAGACCAGCTTTTTGTATAAAAAATAGACGAAACATTGAAAAAAGATTGACCACATTTGGATTTGAATTCTCCAAAATACCCTAGAAACCCTATTTAATTACTATAATGTCACTCATTTAATGTTAATCTCATCCAACAAAAATACAATGATCCAACGGTCTAGATTGGGTCTTACTTTTAGAACTTTAAGGTTGATCTCACATTAACCCTCCCCTATATATATATATATATATATATGTATGTATATATAATATTTTCGGTCGATTACGGTAAAAAGAAAAAAAACTGAAACCAAATTGTATTCTAATTACAAATATTGGAGGAAAAGATATCTAGAATTTTCCATGAAGTCTATCTTTTATATAATAAAACAAAACCCCTAGTGGGGACTTTTACATTTCAAAAAAATCAAATCATACCTTTTTAGGTAATATTTTTTACAATTTTAATTTTTAAAAAGGTTTTTAATTATTAAAAAATCTAAAATCTTTCTATATTTGACAAATAATTGTTAAAAAAACGTTTTTATGCTTAAACATTACAATTGGGCAAGCATACAACCTCCTTAGCTGTTGTAGTCATAATATCTGTTGAAATATACTAAGCCATGAGAGTGATAGCATTTCTCAGAGGTGAAAGTTTTGACCCATTCACTTATTAACTGGGTCATACGTGCCCACGGGTCAAAAGTTGTCCAAAATGTATATTAAACGCATACTACGAAATTGTCCTTGGGTAAGAAAGATGATTACTTTTAGTTTTATTTTCAAGTCTATGGGGTGTTTGGGATTGCATATCTCATATTATTTTTATAAAGCATTCAACTATTTGGGTGGGTTAAAATACACACATTTTAGCTTGTGGGTATAGCAAGGCTTGGATCAAGTGATTAACACCCTTGCCTCTGGAGACAGAGGTCAAGGGTTCAATCCTTACTCCTTTCAAGGCCAGAGGTCCTTTTCTACCTTTGGTAGAACCGGAGGCAGCCTCTCTACCACCTTTGGTAGGGGTAGGGCTGTCTACATCTCAACCTCCCCCATACACCGTGGAAGATGGTATTGGGACCCATAACCTGTGGAAGACGATATTGGAAGTTACTTTACTTTACTTTTTTTTAGCTTGTGGGTAGGTTATACATTATGTTGTTTCTTGGTCATTTTTTTATTACATTTTGTTTATATAATGGGATTTAATATGGTTCTTGATATTAAGTTATTGGTTATTGTTGTTGCTAATAATTTTGTGAATTTGGGTTATTTTTTGTATCTTTTTCAGAGAGAATTGTTGGGTAGTTCTAGAGGTGTAAAAATGATGGGAAATAATGAAGATTGAAATCAACTTTTTATGCCTTGGAACGTGTCTATTGCCAGGTGATTTGAATCGATTTGATTGTTTTTAATTTATCATTACAATATGGTTTTCTTGTGAAATAAAGATTTGGTTTTATGGAGGTTTTTGGTGTTAGGTTTTATAGGCGATTATGTGATATTATTATAAGATATTGTATTGCTTTCTAAAGTGATAATGTGATATGGAATGATGGTGTTATGTCAAGTTTGTTTGACGTTGTTAGAATTAAAAGCAGTTACGAAAATGCTGTTGTTTGAAGTTGTTATAATCATAATCGAATATATAAGTGTTATAGCGAAATCTGCTTTTAGGATTTTTTGGGTTAAAGTGGCTTTTGGGGGGTGTTTGGGTTTTTGCTATTACTGCTTATGCTTATAAGCTGCTTAAAAAAAGTACTCCAAGAAATGGTGTTTGGATTTGCTTCTTTTTTTTCTTTTTTTTTTTTTTTTTTTTAAAAGGAAAGAAATGCAAGAACAATTGAAGATATAATTATTTGTTAAGAAATTCTATCAAAATCATTTATTAAAAGTTTTTGTGAACATTTGTCAAAAATTTCTGCAAAATTGAACTCTTTGAAATAAGCAGATCGTTTGTATAACATATAAATAAGCAGAAAAAAAATAAGCAGTCCTAAACACCACCTTTAACAACTTATCCACTGACTTTTTACTATAGTTAGTAAGATAACTAGAATTAGATTCTCTGAAAACTCCAACGCTAGAAACTTAATGTGTGAAATAAGATAATTATGCTTACTGGCTTATTATTTGGTGAAGATAGTTGTTTCAGTAAAATTTGAGAATGTTTATTTCGGACAGATTATTCTTGGTGGATTCAAGTTACATTAGAGTGAAATAAGTTGGTTCAATAAGGCGCGCATATGCTTCTGCTTTGTTCCCCAAACACAAGATGGGCATTGATGCTAAAGTAATACAGTCTGGATTGTTTAATACAACTGCCATAGGTTAGTCTCTTTGGATTACAAGCGGGTTGGATTGCAGCTTAAAACGGATACTTTTGCTACGATCTGGCCCGGGTTGGTTCAACTGGGAACACTTTCTCCAAAATTTTAATACTTTATATATAATTCTTTAGCTGTTAGACTTAGTTCTAAATTGATACTCGGTATTTTTATTAGTTCTTAATGTTATTTAATTTAACTAATAAGATTCCCGTTTCTGCATTAAAATTACAAGTGGGACAAATCTCATTACATTTAACCAGTCATAAGTAATAGGGGGCACAAAGGCAAAAATCTGGAGTTGACATACTGGCGGGTTGGGTCACATGTTCAAACGGGTTTGGATTGAGTGAGTCTTTCATAGTATGGTTGTAATGGGGCGTGTCAAATTTGGGTTGACCTACAAACAGTTTTAGGTTCCAGTCAGGCAGTCAATACCTTTATTAAACAACTAATACATCATAATTACAAAAGCATTTTTAAAATAACAATCTAGATAAAACAATTTAGAAGGTTGTTAACACCAGTCAATTCATCGTCCTATTGCTAAATCTCAAGATTTGACCCATTTGAAATAAAACATTGCCGAAATTGACCAATTCATAATCAACTTTTTAATTTAGCCAAAAATGCCACCTTGCTGAAATTGATGTTTATTTGTTTGCGTTTTCAGCTAAAGAGAGGAAAGAAATGCTTGAAGAGATCATGCGTAAAGGTACACGTTCCCTTGGAACAGATACACCAAGCGAGAGAGAAATCAATCATCTAACAGCCCGATCAGAAGAAGAGTTTTGGCTTTTTGAGAAAATGGATGATGAAAGAAGACACAAAGAGGGATACCGATCCCGTCTTATGGAAGATCATGAAGTACCCAATTGGGCTAACACTAAACCCGACACAACCCAAAAGACATGAGGGGCAAAGGATTTGACTATGAAACTGCTAATCTCTCTGGAAAAAGATGTAAAAAAGAGGTAAACTATGCTGATACACTTGGTATTGTGGAAGATGATGCTTTAGAAATAAAAAGTGTAAGTGATGACACAATTGAACGTGGGTCCCCAAAGAGTGAGCATTTTGGTGTGGATGATGGAAGCAGTTTTAGTGGAGAATTACCAACATGGCAAAGACGAAAAAAGAGATTTTGGTTTGTTGGTGATTATAGTTTGTATTTGTTTGTATTTATTTTTAATTACTCTCCAAATTTGTGATTTACGGATTGTTAGTTTATAAATATATGGCCTAAGACTTTTACCCATACATTCTTATAGAAACATGCCAGCACCCTTCTCACATTAAAAGTTTTGAGTGCCAAAGTTTATTGGTATATTTAATCTTTTGTAGCAACCTTTGAAAATAAATATAGATCCAAATTGCTTTCATCGTCTTAGTTATTTAATTATCTTTTCTTATGAGTCGTATAAGTCCGTGTATTGTTCTGTACTGAATCATTTATGGGAGATAAAACTCATCACGAGCCTACACCCCAATTTATTCTTAAGGGTGGTTTGAATTCTATTCCTCTTTAACATGATTGTATCTATCAGGAAATCATGGTAGAAGTTTGAAACATGATAATGTTTTGGCTCAAGCAGCCCTGGTTTAAATTGAACATCCTGGAACATTTGTTTTATGTTTATTTTAAATTTAAACAATATTATGTTTTGTTTGAACGCATGCTTATATTTTATTAATATATATATACACGTTATAATAGCCCCAAAAAAACATTTCTGTCTTCAAAGCCTCTTAGCGGGGTTTCTCATCAATACCAATAACCATGACCGCTTAGTATATGATCCGAGTATGCAAAAACCATGAATCATAAGTGACGTTTTATACACCCAAATATATACAACAAACAAGGAAAAAAACTATATACATACAATAAACATCAGCACAAAAGGATACATAGCCCCCTAAATAACTACCAATCATCTTATCAAGTCACAAACATATATAATCACTTAACAAAACACAAAAAACTATATCAACATACTACAGGTATTACCACAACAACTTTTAATCACTAAACCATCTGATAATTTATTCCAATCTTAAAAAAATACATTTTGGTTACATTAAATAAAAATAAATAAATAAATAAAAAAAAAAAAAAAAAAAAAAAAAAAAACCTCACCACAGCCAGAATTTCAATATTTTATTAAAAAAATCATCGTAAGTTTACGAGAATTCTGACAACACATATTTGAGATATCTTAATCGTATATCTTGGTTTATGAAATTTCATGTAAAAACTTATTGAAAATAAAACCCTATATAACCACTAACTACTTCATCAAAAAAATAATTAAAACCAAAAATTAAAAATAATAACTTATTTAAAAGATTAGAAAAAACCCCGCGCGTGCGCGGGCATTATATCTAGTCTTTTATATAATAAAACAAACCCTTAGTGGGGACTTTTACATTTCAAAAAAATTAAATCATACCTTATTAAGTAATAATCAAATTATTATTATTATTATTTTCTTAAATATTAAAAAAGAAAAGCCTAAATACTTCTAAATTTATCCATATTCTACAAAAAAAAGAATGCGATTTGTAATCATTCAATAAAAACTTACAAAAATATATGTGTCAAAATATAAAAAATTAAAACTTGAAAACGGTGGTGCAAGTTTTTCAAAGATTTGGGCTGAAACTTAAAATTCAGTATCATTCCCACTAAATATTTGAAGTCCCAACATTCCCAAATTCCTCCTCTATCTATCAAACTCGATCTCTTATCATTCATTCACGCACAATCATTGACGCAAGAACATCTCCTCCAAATCTAATTAATATTAAAACCCACTACATTCGTAAATAACCCTAATTCAATACCTCAATCAAAGTACAATGTTTTTGAAGGTCCTGTTATAATAATTAAAACCTAAAATTAAAAATAATAATTTATTTAAATGATTAAAAAAAACCTCGCGCGTGCGCGGGCATTATATCTAGTAAATACAAAACCAAAACCCTCATTCTCTCCTATTGAAAATTTCGACCAACCTCAAGGAAAAAGGAGAAGAAGAATTTTTTTTAGGGTTTTCATCTTTCAATAATCAAGGTAAATTTATAATACTTATGTTTAATTAATTTTTATAATTCAAGTAATACAAATAGTGATGGATCTAGGGTTTATGGGTTTCTGTAAATTAATGATATTAATCATGTTGGGATCATTAATTAATAATATTATGGTGATTGATGAAAAGATTAGGGTTTAAAACATGATAATTAATGAGTTAGGGTTTTGACAGATTTGAAAGTCTTTAAAGATCCGATGAAATCTAATAGATGAAGATGAGTTAGATCACGAATTTTATGTCTAGATTGTAGTACAGAGAAAGAGCTTTCCAAAAAGTCCAGCCATGAGTGTTTTCGAGGTCGGGAAGTCAGTCAAACGAATTTTATGAGTTAAGGTGTCAAAACTGTTAAACCGTGACAGAATTAGGGTAAAAGTATTGAGGTCAATGGTGGCATTTAAAGTGTAATTAGGGTTAGGCCTTCTGTGGGAATTGATTTTTATATTATATTAGACTTCCACGCGAAAATTAGGCGATAATAAGTTGTGCGAGTAGGTCTACAAGGTCAAAACTTTTTGATGTCCGATCAGATCCGAATCTGGATAGTTGTCATGTTTGATTTTTCATTGGGTACTTGTGTGTGTTGTTAGTGCATGGCCTTCTGGGACAAGATTTTATGATTATGAAGGATCATGGTGAATTTTTTGTGTGAGTTTTGAAGCGTTATTCGCAGTGATTTTATGTGGGTGAAAGTACCTTACAAATCTGTGTTTTTAAAAGTTTTATTTAAGGGATTTAGTGAGTGTAAAGTATTGGATGATGGTTAGTATGGAGTCTAGGTAATCCATAGTGGGTTATATGAACATTAGACATCCATCATATATATGTGTTACATGGACTATAGCTTTTAGCTTGATCGCGTGTAATGTGGTATTGTTTGCTTGTATAGATTTGTGTGTTGATAACTTGGAAGCTGCGGAGTTGAGGTGAGTTCATAGTCCCAATTTTTACTTTGTTTTAAACTTGGGATGGAGATGATGCTTGTTTAAATTGTTTTGAGTTACTGTGATTATGTGTTTAATAAAAGGCATGGACGTGTAATTGTTATTATACTTATACTGCATGTTATTGTGGTGTTTCTGTGTGGTGATTATTTGAGTGGGAAAGTCCTAGTGGCTCTACTCATTATTATTCTGTGTGGTCCGGCCGGAGGGTATTAATTTACCCATTATTTTGGATCGGTGGGCGCGTTCCGTCCCAATTGTGGTGGTATTTGGATCGGTGGGCACGTTCCGTCCCAATTTTGGATCGGTGGGCACGTTCCGTCCCGTAAGCTATGATTGTATGTTAGTTGTATAATAACTATATTGTTGCTGTCCTGCTATGCTATTTTTTATAATCACAGTGGACTGATGATCAAGGTGTTTTGTGTGTCTTAAACCTATGAATCTCACCAACATTATGTTGACGTTTTTAAGCATCATTTTCAGGTGAGCATTCTAAGGCTAAGATAGAAGGGCGCGATTAGAAGAGACCTAGTTGCATTGAGGATGGCTTATCTTTGAATTTAGTTTGATTAAGTGAACTTTGTTTGTGATACTCGAATGTTTTTCATTATTACTTTATGTTTTAATGAAGATACCTTGGAGTTTGTTTTTGGTTGTTTTGTTTTGGGGTATCGTTACGACACTTTGTATCTGTACTTTGGTCTATTTATTTGCATATAGTAATTCTCTATATAGATGCCATGTGTTGTGATGATATCCATGATGTTGCACTCGTGTTTCCGCCATCGGCGAGGTGTGACAGATTGGTATCAGAGCCTTGGTTATAGAGAAGTAGGTGGTTGAACCTAGACTATAACCTAGGAGTCCCTCATATAGTTGCATCTAGGGCCTATGTGTGAGTATGGTATTTTACGTGGTTATTTTTCTTGAGTTTATGAGTAGTTTTGTCGAGTTTTGGACGTCTTTTGGGTCCTCGTACTTAGTATTTTATGTGTCACTTTTTTTTTAGCATGGCACCTCTCGCGCGTAACAAGCTTCGTTGGGCAATTGTTGTAACTACCGGTTGCAAGTGGATTGGTAGCTTGAAGCGGGTTAGCAGAAGGATTTTGATCCCTGCGAGCATATGGCCATGTCTAATCGAGGAAAAGTTGACCTTAGTGAACGTGGGTGGAACGGAGGTAGAAGTGTACGAGACGGAGATACTCAACAAAGACGGCTCCACGACTAGATACCCTGGAAAGTGCCCCAAGTTCATAGAAGATGGAGGAGTAGTTCGAGCTGAGCCCCATAATTTGTATGGATTTGTGGATCGCGTAGAGGAGGAAAGAAGGAATCCCGGGAGTGGCTTTGCTAGTCGTCCACTACCACAGCCCGAGGGAAACCGAAATGGATGGCTGAGTGAGGAAGACGAAGTGGATTCGGACCTAGAGTCTACGGCGAGTAGTTGAATTATTTCAAGATAGACGAATGTTAGGATGGAGCTCGAGCCACGTGCGACATTATTGTTTAGCGTTATGTTTTGAGATGTTTTTTTTTATGTGTTTTGATGTTGGAATTGTGTTGGAATATAGATTCCGTTGGATTTTGGGATTTTCCCTAAGTGATTAATAATAAGGCTTGAGCAAGTTTGGATAATCTATGTGTGTGATGTGTGAATTTATTCTGAGATTGTGTATGTGATTGTGAGGTGTTATTATTGTTAGGTGTGGTATTGGAAGCGAGTACACATGTGAAAGGATACATCTATAATTATGGGTGGCCAACATAATTATACATGTATCACGACACATGTGGACTTATGGCCAATGCTACGTTGACCAATGATGACATGCTTACGTGTAGTGGGATTAGGTTTAACTGTGATATTTGTGTTAATTGCCCCATTTGATGGGGAGTACTTGTGTTAAGTACGAATGTGATATCATGTTGATGATGGTTGTATGGTTAGAGATGTATTCTCTTAACCGTTTGGGAAATCGTTGTATGTGGGAGTGTGTGGGTGGTAAGATTCCATTCTACCTATCATATGTTGATACCTCGATTATCTGTTGGTACTAATGTTGTGATATTTAAGTTGGTTCATTTGCTAAATTGTTGAATGTTGAGCCTAGTGAGCTTAGGTCTAGTATTGTGATTGAGATAGCTAGCGGTAGGGGAGTAGAAGTTGATAAGGTTATTCGTGGGTGTACAATAGTGTTAGAGGGTATCCCGTTTACTATTGATTTGATACCTTTTGGGCATGGGAGTTTTGATTTGGTGATAGGGATGAGCTGGTTGTCTAAGCATAGGGCCGAGGTCATATGCCACGAAAAGGTAGTTCGTATACCTTTGGAGAGTGGTGGTATCCTTCGGATACAAGGAGAGTGCTTAGGGAAGGACTTGAAAACCCTTAAGACTGTGAATGCTAAAGAACGTAAGATAGAAGAGATTCCTGTGGTATGTGAGTTTCCTGGCGTTTTCTTGAGGACTTGTCTTGATTGCCTACAATCCGTCAAGTTGAATTCCGTATCGAGTTGGTTCCTGGAGCGGCACCTGTGGCGAAGTCCCCATATCGTTTGGCACCTTCTAAGATGCAGGAGTTGGCTGAGCAACTGCAAGAACTTCAGGATAAGGGGTTTATTCGACCTAGTCATTCTCCGTGGGGAGCACCTGTGTTATTCGTTAAGAAGAAGGATGGTTCGTTCCGGATGTGTATTGACTATCGGGAATTGAACAAGTTAACGGTTAAGAATCGGTATCCTCTTCCTAGGATTGATGATCTTTTTGACCAACTACAAGGTGCTCGGTTTTTCTCGAAGATTGATTTACGTTCTGGGTATCATCAGCTGAGAGTGCATGAGGAGGATATTCCGAAGACTGCTTTTAGGACGCGTTATGGACACTTTGAGTTCACGGTTATGCCATTCGGGTTGACAATTGCACCTGCGGTATTCATGGATTTGATGAATCGCGTTTGCAAGCCTTACTTGGATAAATTCGTGATTGTGTTCATAGATGACATTCTAATTTACTCTAAGTCGAAGGAGGAGCATGGAGAACATTTGAAGTTGATACTTGGATTGCTGGAGAAGGAGAAATTGTACGCCAAGTTTTCAAAATGTGAGTTTTGGCTTGAGGAGGTACATTTTCTTGGACATGTGGTGAATAGTGAAGGAATTCATGTAGATCCTAGTAAGATAGAAGCGGTCAAGAACTGGAAGGCTCCTACGACGCCGTCCGAAATACGCTCGTTCTTAGGATTGGCGGGTTATTATCGAAGATTTATAGCGAATTTTTCGAAGATTGCTAAACCCCTTACTTTGTTGACTCAGAAGAACAAGAAGTATGTTTGGGGAGAAGAGCAGGAGGTGGCTTTTCAGTCACTAAAGGATAGTTTGTGTAATGCACCTATTCTGACGTTACCTGATGGGCCAGATGATTTCGTTGTGTATTGTGATGCGTCGAATCAAGGATTTGGGTGTGTATTAATGCAAAGGGGTAAGGTGATAGCTTATGCATCCCGACAACTTAAGATTCACGAGAAGAATTATACCACTCATGATTTGGAGCTTGGTGTGGTAGTATTTGCTCTTAAGAATTGGAGACATTATCTGTATGGCACAAAGAGTGTTGTTTATACAGATCATAAGAGTCTTCAGCATATTTTCAGTCAGAAGGAGCTGAATATACGACAAAGAAGGTGGATTGAGTTATTTAGTGATTATGATTGTGAGATTCACTATCATCCTGGAAAGGCGAATGTGGTGGCTGATGCTTTAAGTAGAAAGGAGCGGATTAAGCCTAAGTGTGTGCGAGCGATGTGTATGACACTACAGTCGGGAATTAAGGGTAAGATATTGGCAGCACAAGAGGAAGCTCTTAAGGATGAGAATGCGACCGCTGAGATGCTGCGTGGATTGGATCAGCAAATGGAGAAAAAGGAGGATGGTGGACTGTAATTCTTAGATAGAATATGGGTTCCATCGGTAGGAGGTGTAAGGGAGTTGATAATGGATGAGGCTCATAAGTTGAGATACTCGATTCATCCGGGATCGGACAAGATGTATTATGATCTTAGAGATGCTTACTGGTGGCCGGGAATGAAGAGGGAAATAGCTGAATATGTTAGCCAATGCTTGACTTGTTTGAAAGTTAAGGCTGAGCATCAGAAACCCTTAGGATTGCTTCAACAGCCGCCGATTCCTGAGTGGAAATGGGAGAGAATAGCAATGGATTTTATTACTAAGTTGCCTAGAACAAGTAATGGACATGAGATGATATGGGTCATAGTGGACAGACTGACGAAGTCTGCACATTTTCTGGCCATTCGTGAGGATTATAAGATGGAGAAGTTGGCGAGAATTTATATTAATGAGATTGTGGCGAGACATGGTGTGCCTGTGTCGATTATCTCTGATCGCGATAGTAGGTTTACCTCGCGGTTCTGGCAATCGTTGCAAAAGGCGTTAGATACACAATTGGATATGAGCATTGCTTATCATCCACAAACTGATGGGCAAAGTGAGCGAACAATTCAGACTTTGGAGGATTTGCTTAGGGCGTGTGCTATTGATTTTGGAGGAAGCTAGGATACTCATTTGCCTTTGGCTGAGTTTTCCTATAATAACAGCTATCATTCCAGTATTAGATGTGCACCGTTTGAAATGTTGTATGGAAGGAAGTGTAGATCACCTATTCTATGGGCAGAGGTTGGAACAAGCCAACTGATTGGTCCTGAAATAGTACAAGAGACTACGGATAAGGTGTTTCGGATTAAGGAAAGACTTAAGGCAGCAAGAGATCGTCAAAAGAGCTATGCGGATAATCGCCGTAAGCCTTTGGAGTTTAGTGTGGGTGATTTTGTGATGTTGAAAGTGTCTCCATGGAACGGTGTTGTGCGTTTCGGTAAGAAAGGCAAATTAGCACCTAGATATGTAGGACCGTTTGAGATTACGGAAAGGATTGGACTTGTGGCATATCGGTTGAGATTGCCCGAGGAATTAAGTAGTGTGCATGATACGTTTCACGTATCTAATCTGAAGAAATGTTTGGCGGATGCTAGTCTGCATGTGCCATTAGATGAAATTAAGATTGATAAGACTCTTCACTTTGTTGAGGAACCTGTCGAGATTATGGATCGAGAGGTCAAAAGTAAGAAGCGTGGTAAGATAGCATTGGTGAAGGTACGTTGGAATTCCAAACGTGGTCCTGAGTTTACTTGGGAACGTGAGGATCAGATGAGGTCCAAGAACCCGAAGTTGTTTGCTGAGAAGGATGATGAGACGAGCTGTTAAATCTCGGGACGCGATTTCCCTAAGTTGGGGATGATGTAACAACCGTGATTTTAGCAGGTTAGTTTGACTAATAGTCTCAATCTATTTAACTTTTATGTGATGTGTACTGATGAAGCGAAAAGTGTACCGCTTTTAGGGGGTCATTTAAGCCCTAAATCGTATTTATTTGATCAAATATTGCCCTAAATCGTTCCTTTTGTCATTTTAGGTACTTTGGAGAAGAAATCTGGAAAAGGAAGCATTTTGGACGTTTTTGGAGCATAAAAGTGAAGAAAACGACAAAGTCTCAAAATCTGCTTGAAAAGTACCTGTGACGGCGTCAAGCCCCAGTGTGACGCCATCAACCCTTGATAAGCCAGAGAGGATTTTGGAAGATTAAAGGGGGACGGTGTCAAGAAGGCCGTCAACCCTTGACGTGCCAGAGAGGATTTTGGAGGATTAAAAGGGGACGGCATCAAGAAGGCCATCAAGAAACCCTAACCGCGGCGAGGTGACGGCGTCAGCTCTATAACGTGACGCCGTCAGATCTGATTTTCTATATATATTCTCATAATTTTTAGTCATTAGTGTGCAACTTTGTGAGGAGAAACCCTAAGACGATTTTTCTGCCATTTTTAAGGGTTTTATACCCTTGGATCTCCCATGTTCAATTGAAGATAAGTAATCAATTAATCATTCAATATGTCTATGTGTTGTTTGATTATATCTTGTTCTTGTCTTTTATTTAACATGCTAGGCTAGATTTATCTTGTGTTTGCTTAGATCTAATGAAACCTAACTATTGATTATTGGTTGTTGGTGTGTTATTAATTGTATTGGATGATTGTTTATCGATGTTAGGCTTAAGAAAACTGGCTAACCTCCTATACGGTAACTTGCTTGAACGTCTTAAGAAACATGAACCAATGCGTACTAAGGTTTTTATGGTTGTATTTAATGCATGAGCGAATTCTAGTGATCCCATGTTAGGAGCTTCTTAGCCGGCTCGACATAGGAGTGGGGAAGTAAGTACGAGCTTATAGAGTTGGGGAAGTACGTACGCCACCCCACGATTGGTATTAAGGAATACACCCGTCATCCACGCAATTAATACACACTAATCAACCGGTAAAAGATAGTTAGGGAGTAAGGAAATCTAAGTAAACACATTTCTCTCCATATAAGTTCCACAACCTTTTCATTTTCAGTTATTTTATTTTATTTGCATTTGTAGTTATTTGGGTTAGTTGACTAGCAACTAATTCCGCCCACTCCTTCAAACCCGAGATTTTACTTGCTTTCATAAAAATATAAAAATACAAAAAGAATCTTCCCTCACCCTTAGACCTATTAGAGTAGTTTTTCAATCCTAACGACACTATTCCCCTAGAGAACGATCAATCTGTAACACCCCCTAATTTATTTTGTGGCAGCGGAAAGGTTTTTAGGGTGCTACGGTGAGGATCGAAATCATAGTTATAGAAAACGACTCGAAAGAGACGTTTTGAAAGTTATATGTCATTCAAAATAATAATTTTGACACAAAAGTGGAATATTTGATCTGAAAACCTCCTGAAAGGATGTAATAATTTGGAAAGAATGACATATTAAATTTTTACACCATGTGTTTTATCAGAGTATAAGATGCCCGCTCCGTGCCTCGTCTTGCTCCATTATTTACCTGAGATAACATGCTTAAAACGTCAACACAATGGTTGGTGAGTTCGTAGAGTTTAATGGGAAAACAATTTGTATAAAATCAGGAGTTTCTTGTAGTATTTGATAACCTTGTATAAATATAAGTGATAAGTGATAGTTCCGTAATAATGTAAGGTCTGAAGCAAACGCTTCTAGTGATGTATCAATTAACGGGATAAAATCCACAAGTATGTCACATATAATAGCAGTCAAGTAACAAGTATGGTAATCATGATTCTAGCACATAATGCTTTTCATGTTATTAAAATGCTGAGGTCTGGGGAGTGGTAAGATACCAAATACAGTTGTATTCAAATACATATGAAAACGTATATATTCATAAAGTTATATTGCCCTAAGCCTCATGATACGCAAACGTTAACAATGTATCGCACAAACGACATGTATTATACCGCACAAACGATATGAATATATCGCACAAACGACATGTATTATACCGCACAAACGACATGTATTATACTGCACAAACAGCATGAACTACACCGCACAAAGCAGTATGAAATGTATCGCACAAACGACATGTATTCAATGAAAATCAGTGTCATGTTATGACAAGTAGTTTAGAGTGCTTTTATCCAAGTTCAGCATGTAAGGTACGCAAGTAAATTGCAAGTAAAATGAGCATATAACTCTACTAGGGAGTATATCGTAACATGTAACCAGGAGTAGTAATTCATAGAAATCTTCCAAGTATAAAGTAATTGAAAATCATTTGAGCATGTATCTCCCCCAAAAACACATAACTTGTAAATAAATAAAAGTGGGGCTACGACTCACGGTAAAACGTGAAAGTTTCTTAAAGTGTTTGTTCAAGTAATTAAATATAGTTTGAAGCATGTATCTCCCCCAAAGAGTTATTAAAACAAGCATTAAAAGAGTAGGGGCCACGACTCACCTGAAGTAACTGGAAATGAGAAATATGAAATCGAGTAAGTTACGGGAACAATTACGAAAACGTCTTCAACACGAGACCTGAATATAAGGGAAGTCTAAGCATTCTGACTTACTACTAAGAACGAGTGTGAAAATAGGAAATCGTATTGATCGGTGATATGAGTGTGATATGCTTAAAATGCCTAAAGTTCAAAAATAATGTTTTCAACAAAATGTATTTGTAAGTATTGGCTCAAATGTTGGCTTTAGTATTGTCGAATGATTAATAAATACAAGTCGACAAATATGTATTAAATTTGATGGATCTCAAGACCTAAATATATATTTATTGAAATTGTGGGTAAAATGATATATTTGGGCAAACATATTATTTATAGTTTACATCAATGTGGTCGTTAATTAAAATATGCGTTAAATATATTTATTTAGACGAACGTGGTAAAAATGTATAAGTTATTATTTCTATAAATTTTTATGAGTAAAATGTGAACTTGGTCCAAGTCGAGGGACTAAAATGGTAAAGATATTATAAGTATTTAAGAAAGGTGCTAGTTGTTCAAAGTTGAGGGATTGTTGTTGTAAAAATCACAAAATATCAAAAATAAGAAAAATTGGCAAAACTGCCTTTGCCAAGGTTCGAACTCGGTTCAGTTGGTTAAATGCCAAGTGACGCACCCATTGAGCTAATGGCTCTTTGTGGTTTATGTTTCGTAGTTTAACATACTTTAAGGGGTTTACGACTGTTTTATATTTGCTACATATTTCCCTTGAAAGCATACTGAGGTCGTGGGTGTTATTTTATAGAAGTGTTTGTGTTCCATTTTTACTCTGTTCGTTCAATGATAACTCATTATATAACACTTATAGTTTCCATTACAAAACACCATTTAATAGGATTAAAGCATCCAAAAATGAGTTTATACTTTATATTCATCAACCTGTTTCCATTCAATTTTTAATCCGCGGGTTTTGAGCTAGTTGGGTATATCAAAAAGGTCAATTTTAACATCTTATTTTCATATATTAAAGTGCCAAAAAGTCATCTCATTTCTATAGTGTAAAAATCGACCTACTGGACTTAACAGTCCAAGTCACTGTTTCTAGTTACTTTTAGAAATGGTTTTTGCGCTTTGCTTTGACAGTTTTTAGGGGTCAAGACGTGCATATTTTTACATGGTGGTTATACGAAAAATGTAGCTAGTCATGTGGTCTAACAGCTCGTATAATGATAACGTGTAGTTGTTAGGTCGAATGTCGAGTTATGAGGTCCTTTTTAAGGTAGCGCGGGACTGTTTCATATGTACAAAACACTTAGATTAATTCTAAGTGTTTTCAACTTATGTTTTTACGTGTGATGTAAAGTTTTTATGCGTTCGAGCCATGCATGAAATGAAGTATTAAACGTGAAAGTGATGTGAGTTGTGACTATTAAACCTTCCACAGTGGAGGTTCGACACATGTTGAGTTACACGTAAAACATACCAATGAATATATATATACGTTCGAAGTGAAGAGATGATGCATGATAGTGTTGTGTACATGAGATATGGAAGTAAAGAAGTTATTAGATACTTACTACACCTCTTAAAGGTGGTGAAGGATCAACGAGGGTCGAATGATCACAAGAGAAAAACAGTTTACTCGATGGAAACCAAATAACTAGACCCGTTAGCTTTTCCAAAATATTAAACCCGATATCTTCAAAGTGTGAAAAACCCTTTTGCCTTAGCTTCTTCTTGTTTGTTTCGAAAGGCAGTGACACAAGGGAAAGAGAGGAAGACAGTTTGTTTGTGAATGCATGTACATGTATGTGAATATGTGTATATATATCAGATGGATATGATATTTGAGCAAGTTGTAAGATAGAGATAAGATTGCATGTGATGTTCGAAGGCATGGCCGAATGCAAGTGGTAGGAAATATTCAAATGTCAGAACTTAGATAAGGTGAGGTATATACACACGTTTTTATTGCCTTTGAAGACTTTTAAAGTCTATGATTGGTTGTTACTGTACATGGTCAGTGATCGAGTGGTCCTTAGAGGTGCCTTTCTGTCATGATAAAATGATTGTGTGAGAGTTGGTAGACTTACTTTTTGTTTTTGTAATATATACATATTCGGTTTGTAATTTAAAAGGGTACAAAGTGAATGTTGCGAGCCACATACTCTCACTGCAGTCCTAAGGGTCTTCTTATCATCATAATATGCTAATAATATTATTAGGAAGGCGTAGGAAAAAGCGCGGGTCAAAACGGTTAAGTTTCGAGATTTTTATACATATCGAGTTGGGTAAAATGGGACAAACACTTTGGCCTTCAAAACCTTATTAAAACTTGACACCTAGTACTGAGATTCGACACTATATTAGCCTAGTGGGTGGTGAATGAGGCGGTGCAAAAATATTGGTATGTTGTGTTTAAGAATCGAGAGAACAAGGGCTGTTTTGGAGGGGGTTTATGATCGGTTTCTACATAAAATCACAAAAATAGAATCTGGTCTTAGGTGGTGGGCTTGGAATAGCGTGTGATGGGCTGGAAAATCTGGTACGTTTGGTTTGTAGATAATTAGTGAGAAAAGAAAATGTGATTGGTTATGTATTTATTAGTGTTAATAATAATTAGGGAAATATAAAATTTGTGTAAATGGCTATTTGTGAAATAGTTATGTCTCGAAATACATATCGTGAACTAGTGTCGTTATTCGGTAATTATTGTGTCGACATGACTTTGTGAGAATAATATAACAAGAAAAAGTTTAAATTTTCCCGTAAAAATAGTGATTAAAATAATGACAGAGATTATTATATAATTAAGGGTCGTAGATTATAGTAAATTTTTACAGTTTGCTACAGTATTACAGCTGTATTTGGTATCTTACCACTCCCAGACCTCAGCATTTAATAACATGAAAAGCATTATGTGCTAGAATCATGATTACCATACTTGTTACTTGACTGCTATTATATGTGACATACTTGTGGATTTTATCCCGTTAATTGATACATCACTAGAAGCGTTTGCTTCAGACCTTACATTATTACGGAAACTATCACTTATCACTTATATTTATACAAGGTTATCAAATACTACAAGAAACTCCTGATTTTATACAAATTATTTTCCCATTAAACTCTACGAACTCACCACCATTGTGTTGACGTTTTAAGCATGTTATCTCAGGTAAATAATGGAGCAAGACGAGGCACGGTGAGGGCATCTTATACTCTGATAAAACACATGGTGTAAAAATTTAATATGTCATTCTTTCCAAATTATTACATCCTTTCAGGAGGTTTTCAGATCAAATATTCCACTTTTGTGTCAAAATTATTATTTTGAATGACATTATAACTTTCAAAACGTCTCTTTCGAGTCGTTTTCTATAACTATGATTTCGATCCTCACCGTAGCACCCTAAAAACCTTTCCGCTGCCACAAAATAAATTAGGGGGTGTTACAGATTGATGGTTCTCTAGGGAATAGTGTCGTTAGGATTGAAAACTACTCTAATAGGTCTAAGGGTCTTCTTATCATCATAATATGCTAATAATATTATTAGGAAGGCGTAGGAAAAAGCGCGGGTCAAACGGTTAAGTTTCGAGATTTTTATATATATCGAGTTGGGTAAAATGGGACAAACACTTTGGCCTTCAAAACCTTATTAAAACTCGACACCTAGTACTGAGATTCGACACTATATTAGCCTAGTGGGTGGTGAATGAGGCGGTGCAAAAATATTGGTATGTTGTGTTTAAGAATCGAGAGAACAAGGGCTGTTTTGGAGGGGGTTTATGATCGGTTTCTACATAAAATCACAAAAATAGAATCTGGTCTTAGGTGGTGGGCTTGGAATAGCGTGTGATGGGCTGGAAAATCTGGTACGGTTGGTTTGTAGATAATTAGTGAGAAAAGAAAATGTGATTGGTTATGTATTTATTAGTGTTAATAATAATTAGGGAAATATAAAATTTGTGTAAATGGCTATTTGTGAAATAGTTATGTCTCGAAATACATGTCGTGAACTAGTGTCGTTATTCGGTAATTATTGTGTCGACATGACTTTGTGAGAATAATATAACAAGAAAAAGTTTAAATTTCCCGTAAAAATAGTGATTAAAATAATGACAGAGATTATTATATAATTAAGGGTCGTAGATTATAGTAAATTTTTACAGTTTGCTACAGTATTACAGCTGTATTTGGTATCTTACCACTCCCCAGACCTCAGCATTTTAATAACATGAAAAGCATTATGTGCTAGAATCATGATTACCATACTTGTTACTTGACTGCTATTATATGTGACATACTTGTGGATTTTATCCCGTTAATTGATACATCACTAGAAGCGTTTGCTTCAGACCTTACATTATTACGGAACTATCACTTATCACTTATATTTATACAAGGTTATCAAATACTACAAGAAACTCCTGATTTTATACAAATTGTTTTCCCATTAAACTCTACGAACTCACCAACCATTGTGTTGACGTTTTAAGCATGTTATCTCAGGTAAATAATGGAGCAAGACGAGGCACGGAGCGGGCATCTTATACTCTGATAAAACACATGGTGTAAAAATTTAATATGTCATTCTTTCCAAATTATTACATCCTTTCAGGAGGTTTTCAGATCAAATATTCCACTTTTGTGTCAAAATTGTTATTTTGAATGACATATAACTTTCAAAACGTCTCTTTCGAGTCGTTTTCTATAACTATGATTTCGATCCTCACCGTAGCACCCTAAAAACCTTTCCGCTGCCACAAAATAAATTAGGGGGTGTTACAGATTGATCGTTCTCTAGGGGAATAGTGTCGTTAGGATTTAAAAACTACTCTAATAGGTCTAAGGGTCTTCTTATCATCATAATATGCTAATAATATCATTAGGAAGGCGTAGGAAAAAGCGCGGGTCAAAACGGTTAAGTTTCGAGATTTTTATATATATCGAGTTGGGTAAAATGGGACAAACACTTTGGCCTTCAAAACCTTATTAAAACTCGACACCTAGTACTGAGATTCGACACTATATTAGCCTAGTGGGTGGTGAATGAGGCGGTGCAAAAATATTGGTATGTTGTGTTTAAGAATCGAAAGAACAAGGGCTGTTTTGGAGGGGGTTTATGATCGGTTTCTACATAAAATCACAAAAATAGAATCTGGTCTTAGGTGGTGGGCTTGGAATAGCGTGTGATGGGCTGGAAAATCTGGTACGTTTGGTTTGTAGATAATTAGTGAGAAAAGAAAATGTGATTGGTTATGTATTTATTAGTGTTAATAATAATTAGGGAAATATAAAATTTGTGTAAATGGCTATTTGTGAAATAGTTATGTCTCGAAATACATATCGTAAACTAGTGTCGTTATTCGGTAATTATTGTGTCGACATAACTTTGTGAGAATAATATAACAAGAAAAAGTTTAAATTTCCCCGTAAAAATAGTGATTAAAATAATGACAGAGATTATTATATAATTAAGGGTCGTAGATTATAGTAAATTTTTACAGTTTGCTACAGTATTACAGCTGTATTTGGTATCTTACCACTCCCCAGACCTCAGCATTTTAATAACATGAAAAGCATTATGTGTTAGAATCATGATTACCATACTTGTTACTTGACTGCTATTATATGTGACATGTGGATTTTATCCCGTTAATTGATACATCACTAGAAGCATTTGCTTCAGACCTTACATTATTATGGAACTATCACTTATCACTTATATTTATACAAGGTTATCAAATACTACAAGAAACTCCTGATTTTATACAAAGTTTTTTTCCATTAAACTCTACGAACTCACCAACCATTGTGTTGACGTTTTAAGCATGTTATCTCAGGTAAATAATGGAGCAAGACGAGGCACGGAGCGGGCATCTTATACTCTGATAAAACACATGGTGTAAAAATTTAATATGTCATTCTTTCCAAATTATTACATCCTTTCAGGAGGTTTTCAGATCAAATATTCCACTTTTGTGTCAAAAATTATTATTTTGAATGACATATAACTTTCAAAACGTCTCTTTCGAGTCGTTTTCTATAACTATGATTTCGATCCTCACCGTAGCACCCTAAAAACCTTTCCGCTGCCACAAAATAAATTAGGGGGTGTTACAGATTGGTATCAGAGCCTATGGTTATAGAGAACCAAATGTTTTCAAACATTAAACTATAACTACACTTTCAAAATAAATGATTTTACACCATACCATTTTACGCCCTCCGTGTCTGCAGACTGCCGTGCTCAATACATTACCTATTAAGATTACTTTACACTAATCTTTACATGCTTGATATTTACTCTCCACACGTTACACACTTTACTATTTCACGTTCACTGTTACACCTTTAACGTACGAATTACTTATAATTACTATTTTCGTCTACTACAGTACCATGTCTTCCAAACCCGTTGATATTACCAAAACTACCCTTCGTACTACTCGTACATCACCTACTTATCAGATCGCTCCAGATACTGAAGACCCTTATGCATTAATGTCACAACCCCAGCCTAATACGGAACTCACTCATATACCACTCTCATCATCACCTACATACTCGCCTCCACGTCAGAAACTTAGGAGATCTAGTTCATGGATCATATGACGTTACCTACACCTAAAGAGGAAGAAAGGCTGCGTTCCAAGTATGACTTGATTGCAAATGTAGTTCATGATGGTAAACCAGATGATGGAACCTATAAGGCGTTTGTTCGGAGAAAGTCGGAAGAGTGCTGGTATTTGATGCAGGATCTCCATGTTGCAGAAACTCAACCGCAGATGGTTGCATTATCTGAGACTTACTTGCAGATATATGAGCAGCAGCAGTTGGAGTGATGTTTATGGCTGTGAATTTTCTGTGGGCTCACTCAACTTGAAAGTATGTTTTATTTAGCATTAGATTTTACATTACTCATGATCAGTTAAGTTATTAAAACCTACTTTCACATTGTGCTATCCCAATAATATATCATAATACATTAGTTAGTCTATTTGAAGTTGTCATTGGAGATCACTTTTTTTATATTAGATTGATTGTTTTTGGTTGTGATATTAGAGTTTTTGTGTGTGTGTGTGTGTGACTTGGGGGCATGAGATTCTCCGGTAGAGACCAAAATTCAAACCCCACAAAAAACAACTTTGGAACCACTGAACCAGCCCTCCGATCCGAAGGAGTGAACGCGCACCACTACAACATATTCTACTTGTAGTAATGACAGTTGTCGTCGCTATAGATTTGGCGGGTCAAACTCGCGAGTTTACACGTAAGATCGTACGATCTTACGTGCACACCATCCAAAATCTTGTAAACTCGTCATAGGATCACACTTTAGGTGGGCTCGTACGATCTTACGTAAACTCATTCGTAAACTCGCGAATTTACACGTAAGATCGTACGATCTTACGTGCTCACCAGCTCTTGTTTCTGGAAAATGAGAAACGGGAAACGCCTAGAAACGCGGTGGAAATGTTTCTGGAAAATGGGAAACGTTTCAAGTCTTTTGGAAACGCCTGGAAACGTTTTTGGGACATTTATCTGTGTTTCTGGGCCATTTAAAAGCCCAGTTGACGGCGGTGAAACAGATTTTCCGGTTAAATTCTCGTTGGAGATGGCTCCGGACCGGTGGAGGATTGTTGTTGGAGCTCTAAGAAATTGTTTTTGTTAGTTGAAATGTGAATAACAGTGTTTTAAGTGATGAGTATGAAGTAAAAAGATAATGGTGATAAATTAGTGTGGATTTGTAGCCATTGGATGGTGTGACACGTGGAGTATTGAACTTTGAGTCTATCTTTTTGTCTATTGTGTTTAGGTGAGTTTTGGCACTGTATCTTTTTTACACGTGGAGTATTGAACTTTTATAGGCTGTTGTAATTGAATAAGGATGAAAAGTAGGTAGAGAACATCTCATGAAGAGTAGAAATATAAAAAGTTTGACTCGTTTATCATTTGCTTATAAAATATGATAAATTGGTAGGATCGTAGGATCTCGATCCGATCCTACGATCTCGATCTTGCAAAGACAAAAACGATCTTGCGCGAGATCGCGATCTTGACAGTTGGTCGTCGCTATAGATTTGGCGGGTCAATTCCATCTTGGCAGCAGATTAAATGTTGATCGTGACTGGAAATTCCGTCATCGCCAAACTTATAGCGACTACTTTATCGCCGCTATAGGTTATAGTCAAAGTCAAAGATTTAATATGGACTTCTTTTGTTGTCTAGTGAACCTTTAGCGACGACACATTGACGTCGCTAAGATTTTGGTCAAAAACAGGGAAAACTGAGTTTTTGTCGTTATTGGACCTATAGCAGGTGCCCCGTCGCGAAAAGTGTAAATTGGTGTAGTGGTGGCGCATTTCCCAATTGAATGATTGATAACTTGAGCTTCTCAACAACGTATTTTCATGAGCTTTTTAGCTTTTGCAAAAATCAAATCCTAAAATCAGCATTTTTATATGATTAATTGACTGTACTATATATGTAAAAGTAAACTAGATATAATGCCCGTGCACGCGCGGGGTTTTTCCAATCATTTAAATAAATTATTATTTTTAATTTCGGGTTTTAATTATTATAACAGGACCTTCAAAACCATTGTACTTTGATTGAGGTATTGAATTAGGGTTACTTACGAATCTAGTGGGTTTTAATATTAATTAGATTTGGAGGAGATGTTCTTGTGTCAATGATTGTGCGTGAATGAATGATAAGAGATTGAGTTTGATTGATGGAGGAGGAATTTGGGAATGTTGGGACTTCAAATATTTAGTGGGAATGATACTGAATTTTAAGTATCAGCCCAAATCTTTGAAAAACTTGCTCCACCGTTTTCAAGTTTTAATTTTTTATATTTTGACACATATATTTTTGTAAGTTTTTATTGAATGATTACAAATCACATTCGTTTTTTTGTAGAATATGGATAAATTTAGAAGTATTTAAGCTTTTCTTATTTAATATTTAAGAAAATAATAATAATAATAATTTGATTATTACTTAATAAGGTATGATTTGATTTTTTTGAAATGTAAAAGTCCCCACTAGGGGTTTTGTTTTATTATATAAAAGATGTAAAAGTAAATTAGAATAAAACAATCTTCAAAAAAGAGGTTTCAAACATGCTCGATTGTCCGCAACATTCGGAAAACATGTTTACATTTGGCGGCAACTCTCGGATACCCCACCACAATCTTAGAAGACCTAGTTTCTTTATCAGATCTTGTCCCTTTGGAGAACAAGCTCAAGCCTTTCTTCGATGTGGTGGTCAATAATAGCATTTGGCCCCTTTGGAACTATAGAAACAAAGTGCTATTTAACCTAAAACGGCATCAAAAGGAGCTCATTCTTAATGAGAATAAGACAATGTTGTTCAATTGGATATCTAGTAAATGTAAAAAGACTTCTTTTAGTTGGATAGAATGGTTTAGTGATCCATGCAGTATCCTCTCTTCTATCTTGTAATCTTTTTGTTTAGTATTTTGCTAGTTGATTTATAAAATCGTCGTTCAAAAAAAATCTATCATGACGGTACACCTATGAAGAGGCCTATAAGCTAAGGTGGTTGTTCAGTGCTAGTCGGAAAGATAGATTCAAGCTTAGTGTGTAATATACAGATTACAATCTAACTTTAGTTTATTTCCATGTTTGACAAGTTCATTAAAGGAGTAACAAAATAAAGTTGAGGTAGATAATAGAAAGTTGAAGACTGCTGATGATAAGTATCAAAAGGTGAAGGACCTGGAAGCAAGTACTGGAAGATATAACGTTTTCAACAACGTTTTCATCTACAATTTGTACACGTGGTCCTTGTTGCATGTTGAAACCATGTCCGGTTCAGCTGTCATGTTTCACATTTTTTTATGGTGTCATGTTTCACGGTCTAAATTTGTTTACACAAACTTGTTCCTTTCTCTCTATTAAAGTCATGGTTTGTTTTTTGTCTTGTTTATGATCTATCTTTCATTCCATTTTGGTATACATTGTGTTCTTGACTTCTTACTTTTTAGATATATTGTATTAAAATACATAGTTTTAGAAATTCAGTTAATAGCATACGAAACTACTTCCTTCTAAGAATGGAGGTTGTTTGCTATTATCTTCACACCACTAGTGGTCAAAATCAAAAGACTAGTGAGAAATCTGGTTCTCAACATAAAAGATAATGAAGACGTTGATGAAGAAGTGAAATCTGTAGCAGAACATCTACGAAAGGGAGATGAGCTATGTAGAGATAGGATTATCCCAATGAGTTCTCAACTTATTTATTAGGTTCAATGCATCTACCAAAAATGTCAGTCAAAATATGACATCAGAGATACATCATTTATTAAAGCATCGCGTCTAGGACTAGCAAACATGGTGTGGGGGTTTATAGAATGTGCAAATCAAACAAATACGAATCTTCACAACGGAAGAAAATGGCAGCCATTAGACTTCTTGTGGCTTAAAAACCAGCAGGATGATACAGCCTTGGATGTGGCAATTGCAAATCAAAATGTGGAGGTGGCTAAGCTACTCTTGAGTAACGCTTCAATCGAGGTTTTAACATTAGAGTGGGATTCTAAAGGAAAGAGTCTACTTCCCTTTTTACGTGACCCTCAATACGACGAGTTCATTTTTGATATGTTGGAGACAAAAGGAAGAGAGGTGGATCAACAACAAGGTAACTTTACAAATCGATTTCCTTATTCAAGCTTGAAAATACATATATAATAGCTTATTGCCTTTCATCTAACGTTTTTAGGTTCTCCCATAGATATAGTAATAGTCTACGATGTGAGTTCATACACAGAGTCGGAAACAAATAAAACATGAAAGTGTTTGGAAAAACTTGATCATGGCCTACTTGAATTGAATCCAAACAACAACACCATTCTTCACATCGTAACTAAGTTTGGAGATGTGAATCATGTAAAAAATATTCTTGAAAAACACCCTTCCCTAATTTATAGTCGCAATTCTGAAGGGGAGACACCAGGTTATGTTGCTGCAAGGGAGGGACATGTTGATGTTCTTGAACTTATGATTAACTATTTAAAAGGAAAAAACAATGAAATTGAATCATTTGTCACAAGACGCACTACACGGACAAAAGGAAAGGTTTGGCACGGGGAATTTCTTTGGGTCGACATTGTCTACCCAAATTTTGACAATGGCCCACAAAACTTTCAACAAAAAAAATCAGTCAAACATCCGTTAAGTTTGGCATGACAATGTCGTGCCAAATTTCATAAACTTTTTTTTTTTTTAATTTAAAAACTTTTTAAATTAGTTTTTATTTAAAAAAATATATGGGAAGAAATATGGCACGACAATGTCGTGCCATAATTTACCACCAAAATATTTTTCCAAAATTAAAAGAACCCGCCAAAAAAAAGGATTAAAACTTTTTTAATATGCAAAATGGCACGACAATGTCGTGCCATATATTTATTTTTAATTTCAAAACTTTTTAAATCGCTTTTTTATTTTAGAATAATTATAAAAAAAATATGGGTCGACAATGTCGACCCAAAATTAGTTTTTTTTTTTAATTTTAATTTAAAAACTTTTTAATTCAGTTTTTATTTTAAAAGAAATATTAAAACTTTTCTAATATATAATTAAAATTAAAAACTTTATATTTATAATTAAATACTTTTATAAAATTAAAAAAATATATTTAATTTAAGAACTTTTATTTAAAAAAATATACATTCAAAGTCCATGCGAGTTAATAAACTGCTTTACGCCTGGTGAGACATTGTGGTTAACACTTGGCCCATGGTTAGGAATTGCATGTGATGTGCATTGTTGATGTCGTTAGCATTGTATAGAGCTCTATAGTCATCTCGGCTTATTCGTGTAATATCTCGTGTATAACCATATCATCTCGGCTCATTCGTTAACATCTCGGCTCGTTTCATACAGACTCAAACGAAACAAGCGAGTTAATAAACTGCTTTACGCCTGGTGAGACATTGTGGTTAACACTTGGCCCATTGTTAGGAATTGCATGTGATGTGCGTTGTTGATGTCGTTAGCATTGTATAGAGCTCTATAGTAATCTCGGCTTATTCGTGTAATATCTCGTGTATAACCATATCATCTCGGCTCATTCGTTAAACATCTCGGCTCGTTTCATACAGACTCAAACGAAACAAGCGAGTTAATAAACTGCTTTATGCCTGGTGAGACATTATGGTTAACAATTGGCCCATGGTTAGGAATTGCATGTGATGTGCGTTGTTGATGTCGTTAGCATTGTATAGAGCTATATAGTCATTTCGGCTTATTCGTGTAACATCTCGTGTAGAACAATATCATCTCGGCTCATTCGTTAAACATCTCGGCTCGTTTCATACAGACTCAAACGAAACAAGCGAGTTAATAAACTGCTTTACGCCTGGTGAGACATTGTGGTTAACACTTGGCCCATGGTTAGGAATTGCATGTGATGTGCGTTGTTGATGTCGTTATCATTGTATAGAGCTCTATAGTCATCTCGGGTCAATCGTGTGACATCTCGTGTAGAACCATATCATCTCGGCTCATTCGTTAAACATCTCGGCTCGTTTCATACAGACTCAAACGAAACATGCGAGTTAATAAACTGCTTTACGACTGGTGAGACATTGTGGTTAACACTTGGCCCATGGTTAGGAATTGCATGTGATGTGCGTTGTTGATGTCGTTAGCATTGTATAGAGCTCTATAGTCATCTCGGGTCAATCGTGTGACATCTCGTGTAGAACCATATCATCTCGGCTCATTCGTTAAACATCTCGGCCCATGGTTAGGAATTGCATGTGAAACAGACTTAACATAAGTCAACCAGACTTAACTTTCCCACCAAAACTTTCCCACCAAAATACTCCCACCAAAAATTTCCCACCATAATTTCCCACCAAGATCTGCTCTTATATACTAACATCTTATCCACACAACTTCACAGCCTCTTATAATCAAAACCACTTAACCTCAAAACCACAAACACACACTGTTATCATGGTGAAGATGGCGGAATTTGAAGCTTTTGCTTGTCCTTGTAAACGAGGAGACGTAATTCTGCGAGAATCGCATAAACCTTACTCCCGTGGTAAACATTATTATGCGTGTCCTTTATCAAAGGTGAACAATTACATACTTTTTTGTGTGTTATATAAATAATTTAGTTAGTTGTTAAAAATAATAGTTTTTACACTTTAACAGGGTGGGACAAAGGAGTATGGATGCGATTTTTTTTTATGGAAGGAGGAACGACTCGCAAAAATGACCGGTTCTCTTGGAGCTTCAACGCCTCCAACTCATTCCGCAACACCATCCATAACGCTAACTCGTTACACTGCAGGACCTTCAACATCGAGTCCTGGAAATACAGAGTGCTCAAACTGCATCAAATTGAATCACCAGATAATGGTACTCAATAAAATGCTAGAAGTGTATATGCATCCAAACAAACACACAATTGATTCAGCTGCCTTATTTCACGAACTTTATAATGACAATGTCGAGACAAAATTATTTAACAAAAATAAAAAAATGTTTGTCTCGACAATGTCGAGACAAAATTGAAATAAATGTCGAGACAAATTGCATTTCCAGTATTTGACTGGATTGTGGGTCCCACGTTTATGTCGTCCCATTTCTTTATTAAATTGTCGAGACAAAAAAACTTGGGTCGAATGGTTTGTCTCGACCAAAAAAGGTCGACATTGTCGAGACAAACTGTTTGTCTCGACTTTTCTTTGTGATTTGGCACTACATTGTCGAGACAAACCTTTCTATTTCTTGTAGTGACGCAACTGCAAGGACAAACACAATGCATGCATATTGCCATACAAAATCATCATGTTGAACTAGTCTTTTGGTTGATAAAAGAAATTCCTCAACTTGCAAATCACACCAATGACTTCAATGAAGGCCACTTTACCATGCTGTGGAAAGAAGTTATCTTGGAATTGTGAAACACATTTTGAGCAAATGCAAAGAAAAATCTTTTGATGGGCCAAAAGGCAAAACAGCATTATTCGCAGCGGCTGTTTCAAACTCTGCAGGTAATTTTGATCCCTAGTCGAAAATTTGTTATCGATTATGATTTCTTCATTTCTTGCATGTAGAAAATTTGTAGAATGAGAGCTTAGCTCATAAAACACCCAGTGTGATATATTACAAAGTTGTCTTATACTAAAGTGTATACTATTATTTAATTTTCTTAGATTTTGTTTGTCTCTAGCGTGTGTCAGGCATTTGCTTAATGAAAGGCCTAATCTGCTATATGATAAAGATGACCATGGTTGGACGCCTTTGCGTCATGCTGTTTATCATAACAATTCATTAGCAACAAAAGAACTGCTTAATGTAGACCTTTCAATTGGATACGAGTTAATGAGTCAAGGTAACATAAGTACTACAGCAATTCACATTGCAGCTAGTCGAGGCCATTGTGAAACAGTGGAAGTTCTTATGAACATATGTCTTGGATGTTCAGAGTTTATTGATAACAAAGAAAGAAACATACTTCATGTTGCTGCTGAAAGTAAGAAAATGGAAGTAATTGAGTTCATCTTTCGAGATGAATCATTAGCAAGTCTCATCAATCAAAAAGATAGCAATGGGAACACTCCTGCTCATATATTGGTGGCTTCGAACTTTGAGATGATGGAAAGGGTAATAGATGCTAGGGTTGACCTTAACACCCTCAACAATGAAAAACTCACTCCTTTGGATATGACATCTTCATATGTACAAAGAGAGACTTTGATCAAGGTAAACATTTTCTTCTCAGCTCTCTAAAAACACGGGGATCACGTAAAAAGGGTGCTCTACATAGAAACTGTGAAAATGGGTTATCTACTTGTTAGTAGTTAAACACTAACAAGTAATAATATTTACATGTCCAAATTCTTTCATTGACGGGTGCGATATTTGTTTTTTATGTTGATAAGTTAACAATTTATGCAGCGCATAGCTTTGGGTACAAAAATACATGACAAAACAAGCTCTTCTCCTGGCACAAACAAGAGTGACTTGTATTGAAAAGAATCATTGGCTAAAGAAAAAAAATCGAAAGCACATTTTAAGATTGTGGATAATCTTGTTATAGTAGCCACTCTTATAGCAACAGCAACCTTTGCAGCTGCTTTTACAGTGCCTGGTGGTTTTGATAGTAACAGTGGCTCCAAACAAGGCACACCGTATCTACTTAAAAGATCAGCTTTCCAAGCATTTCTCGTCACTAATGCTCTAGCATTCTTCTTTTCGTGTTCTGTTCTACTTGGGCACATTTTGCTACTAATCTATCGTAATCGTTATGATGAAGCTGAAGAGATAAAACAAAAGTACATTGATGATAGAATTGTGGTCATGTATTTTCTTACAGGAATTGCCCTGATGGCAATGGTGATGGCATTTGTTACAGGCTTATATGTTGTGCTTGGGTTGGCAATTTTCATATGCATCATGAGCTTAGTTATCATGGTATGTTCATTAAGAGCTTGAGTGTATACTTATACTCATATTAACTTTGAACATTTATATTTGGATTACACCTGTGTGATTGCAAGTGTCAACAAATTATGTGTAGATATTCCTTGAAAATACTGTCTTTTTTAAACAAATGCTATGAATCACTTTAGGTGCTGCAAACAGAAATGAAATGTTTTTGTTAGTAAGTAACCTTAGATGACTCCAACGCAATTTGACAAGTGTTTGCTTCCTTACAATTTGACACCCAAAATAAAAAACGTATATGAGAACTTTTGCCGACCAAACCGAATTAGAAGCCAAATCACATATACCTAAAACGAACCAAATTGTCCAGTTTGGTTAGGTTCTTCGGTTCATTTATTTTAATTACATGGTTCAATCAGTGGACTTACAAATACAATTGTTGTCAAGTCTCTTTATGGCAAGCCATCTTTAATGAAACCGGTGGATCAGAAAATACCCCATCAGCAATTTGATCGTATATCCATTTGTTTGCCGCCTCGGAGAAGTGAATCCCATCCCAAAGGATCCGCGATGATGGATCTTCACAAGACCCTGCAATCAATATTTCTTTACCTTTTACGATTTTCGTGCTCCCACACCTCCTTGCATTGTTAAAGTTGTACCTTCCTCCGTGCCCACAACACACCAAAAATGGATCACCGAATCCTGTCAGCCCAATATACTTATTTACCAAAACTAGATGTAACATTTTCATTCTATTAACTAAAATGCGAAACGCGCTAAGTGAGTCTAAAATAACCCAACCCGAATAAAAACTACCTGTTCTGACCTAAATGTCTTGACAGGCCCATATTGCTACTCCTATCTATAAATGAAACATAAACACAGAGCTTACCGAGTTTTTTAGCTTGGGCGATGAGTGAATACTTGACAGCATAGATATCTACATAAGTGATGGCAGCCAAAGGAAGTTCTTTTCGAAGTTGGATAACGGCTTCCTTAAGTTTCTGGTTAAAATATTGTGAAACACCATTATATGGGGCTGCACAACCATATTTATCCACCTGTGCTGCTGTGATCACACGCGTATCCATGATATAGGGCAAGCAACCAACAGGTCCTGTGTTGTGTATCCAAAATGTTCTGCCACCACTACCATAGACGTTCTGTTTTTCACTCAAGAACACATTAAATTAACCATTTGGTACAATTCACAGAAGTCAATTTAGGTCCATTTTCCAAGCCAGAGTATATTTAATCTCAAACGGGTAAATAATGATCTTAATTGCGCTTTTGAGTAGGGGTGCCCCTTTATTTATTGAAGTAATATAATTGTTTCATCATACATAACATGCTCTTTATATGTATACAAAATTTGGACGGTAAGTATTTCGGCTGGACCACAAAAATATTTACACGTTTTGACCCGACCCGTTACTCAACTCGCGCCAGCCCATTTGCCAAATCTAGTACAAGTCGGGCATCTCACCTTAATGACAGTCGTAAACTGTGATATAAGATCAGGAACATACGCTTTCACTTGTTCAGTACTCATACCAAGTTTATACCCAGCGGTGAGATCATTTTGGCCTATATCAAATGTGTACAACGCACTAGAAAACTTTTCCTTTGTGGGTAACATGTACTTAAAGACGTCTCCTGTATCATGGTCATGCTGAATATATCATTTTAATGCATAATATACTCGGCAGTAGGCACTATACAAATGAGTGAATATTGAGTACCTTTTTGACGGATTATTTGGGATTTTTTCAAGAAGTCAGAAAACTCGACATACTGAAATTCTAAGGGAATCGGGCTATACCCGCTTTGGAAAATGGTAGTGTTTTGACGCCGGATCGTGGATCCTGCTATGGCGTAATTAGCTCCATGACTAAAATTTGTCCCCATTGAATCAAGAAATGCATCAAGGTAAGGTAGTCCTAAACTTTCAGCTGCAGAATAAAATAACTACCACTTAAATTTATAACAAAATTACAACAATTTTATTATTTGATAATGTTATAAGATTAAGACTCACTAACCACAATAATTTACTAGCTCAAAGTAGTTATGTTTCATTTTTGGTCAATGCTCATGATTCAAACATGTGGGCACAAAAGGCTATCTCTATGGCACATTTTGGTCCCTTACATCTTCAAAATGATAGCAATCTATATAAAAGTATGCCTAATGCAATCATGTTATAACATGATGTATGCTAGAGATAAAAAGTTAGGTATTACTAATATTTATGCTTTCATTGTTCATCCTTAATTTGATATTTGAACAATAAGTTAATGTGTCATGTTGACAATTTTATAACAGAAAAAATCAAATGAGGAAAAACTTTTAAAATCTGCCGTAGTTTATAATCTTGACCAAGACTTTTTTGTACAAAAATTGAATATTTTTCTTAGATCATGACTAATAAAATCTTTTAAAGTCTTTGTCTCATAGCGTTTACTGATATTGCAAAATAAACAAATGATTTTAAAACAATATTTTCTGCCACTACTCAGGAACAACCGGTACCAAATGCGACAAACAAACTTTAGTCTATGTGAATTGTTTTTTGCATTTGTACTCATAATCTTGTATTTTAAGTGATTATCGAAACAATACATAAATAAATAGTAACATTATTACTTCTTTGGTCATGTTTCAATGCAATAAAACCAACAATGAAACTATATTCTAGCTAGATGGATGTTAGTAGACTATACTCAAGATGTTAACAAGCCAATGAAGGGTATCATTTACGTACCTATGAAATCGATTACAAGACGCCCATCGGAGTAACGACCGGCAGAATGATGAAAATAATTTTCGCCATAAGGGAATGGAAGTTGTCCATACATTGCTGCCAAAGCGCCAGTATCCGAATTCGAATCACCAAAGTTAAATACAGCAGGAAAGTTACATTCTGGCAATGATAATATTGATATCGGTAGCAACAATGTCACAGATATTAGTAGCAGGCAGATTGGAATCATTTTCAGGCAGTGAGATTTCATGAGAGAAAAATTTGAAATTTTTAGAGATTGCAAGAAAGTGGTGTGAATGTTTGAAAGTTAGAACACTTTTATATATGTACAAGTTGCCATTATTTTTATAGTTATATTACGTGGATTTTTTATTACATTGATTTTGATAGTGTAATAAATTAACACATATTTTTGTCTATATTCTGTGAACTGCATTAATTTTTAGATTTAATAAGATCATTTGTAGACTAAACTTTTTTTATCTCCACCCTCCATCTTTATTTGATCTAATGGATGAGGTTAATAACGAAAATTTAAAAAACCCACTTTCATCTTCTTTTTTTTCAAATATTACGAGTAATATCTTTCAAACCGTTAATCGTTAAGCGAAAAAAAATATACCGTTACGACGAGCATTTAATTATCTTTCTATAGATAGACACTTCGATATACTTTCGACAAAATTATTTTTTTTCGTGTTTTTCTTACGTTTTTTTCATTTTTTTTTTTCGTTACTGAAATTTGCATGAAAAAGTCATATGTGATTTAACACTAATATCACATGTGATATTACATATCATATGTGATTTAACACTAGTATCACATGTGATTTTTCATGCAAATTTGAATAATGAAAAAAAAAATGAAAAAACGAGAAAAAAAGTGAAAAAAAACGAAAAAAAATTGTCGAAAGTATATCAAAGTGTCTGTCTATAGAAAGATAATTAAATGCTCGTCGCGATGGTGTAATTAATTTCACTTAACGATTAACGGTTTAAGAGATATTTAAATTATAAAAAACAGATGAATATTAAAATACTTTTAATCTCAACCATTGATTTTATTTTAAATGAATGGTAGGGATGAATCTCTTAGTATGTAAAATAAGTTTGGTATGTAAAATTACTTCCCTCTAACTTTTAAGTAATCTTTAGCTTATAAAGGTTATTATATGTAAGGCTGGATGGCAAGGTTCACCTATTTTCACCATACACATCAGCGCCATGTCAGCTTTCTCTCTCCTCTCACTCCCCTTCACCCCACTTCACCATTTAGTGGTCAAGGGAAACCAATCTTTCACCTTAACTCTCATTTTTTTTTATTCTTACACAATTAAAAACGTAAATGTAAAAATATAAAAACGTAAACTTCAAATTTAAAAACACAGCGTACGAAATTAAAACGTTACATAAACTAAACCCCACTTCAAATATTAAACATTACATAAACTTCAAATTAAAACTAAAAGTTTAAACCCCACTTCTCGTTTGGTACGATTGATGTTTCGGGGAGTGTTTTCTTGAGACATTTTTTCTTATAAAAAGAGTGTAAAAGATTTGAGATTGTGTTTAAAAATGGTGGGTTTTGTGTGTATTTATAGAAGAAAATTTGGGGGTGTTGATTTTTTTATTTTTTTTTAAGCATGCAACGGATACATTTGTTAGAGTTTATGGATAATAATTAATATTCGTATGTCCAGTTTCGAACACGAGACTTCGGGATTGCACACATTACGTATGAGTTTCAATGTATTAATAATTAATATATTTAGTTATGATTAATTATTAATTTCACAAATAAACACTTAATGGGATATGAAGAAAATTAAGGCAAAACAATGGAATCCCACATCGGAAACCATTGTAAACTTGATCTCAACCCTAAGGCTATAAATATATCTCTATGTATTCATCCCTTAGTACACTTGATTTCAATGGAAGGCCAAACTTCTTCTTTTCTCCTCTCTTGCTCATGGTCGACAAGTGAAACCCCTAGAAAGGGATTTGCGAGTAACCTTGAGCATTACAAAGTGTTTGGTTAATCTATTGTGAATCAAGAACCTAGCTTTTCACATTGAAACGCTAATAATACGTGTGTATAAGAACGAAGGACAAGCTTACTTTAGCTTGTGTTATTTTCCCCAATTCGATTGATGTAGGTCGATTCATATAAACCCTAATTTTAGGGTTTATAACCTTGTTCTTGGAGTGCACGGTTTCTTGTTCTTGCTAGAAATCAAAAGGTACGCATCTATTTAATTTTATGTTAATTAATTATATGTTATGTAGATCCATTCCGCTGCATGATCTTTGTGTTTATGTGTTTATAGTATTATTATGATTCACATATTACAACAGTGGCATCATGAGCCGCGTTTTTAACATGTAATTGATTACATAAAACCTTAAAAATTGAATCTTTAATTAGATACATGCAAATTAATAAATCTAGGGTTTATATTTTTTGTAAACCTAAATTAGGTCGATACCTAATAAAAAGATTTAGGGGTTTTGGTTTTTGTAGAAAACTTGTAGAAAACCCTAGGATTGCATGCAATTTTTAGGGATTAATTAATGAGTACCTTATGTGACGTCGTTAATTAATTAATTAGATTGCGTACATGATATATTGACATGATAATATGTGTTAACATGATTATATGTGCAATATGGGATCCATGACAAAATCTTGCATATTTTGTCATGGAATGTTTGTTGATTTATTTGCCACATGATTTTTAAGATAGATCTTAAATTAGGGAATACCCTAATATATTAATTAAATTTTGTTATATGCAATGTGGTATCTAATTGATCAAAACTTACGCGGCCAAATTTATTTGGTGTCTGTGGTCCATTGGGTACAATGAGCTCAAAAACCAATGGGAGTTTTATTGATTAGATACATATAAATTCACATAGATAATTAATAGGATTTATCAAAAAGGTTTGCATGTGGCTATATGATATTGTTAATGATCATATATGTGTTATTATGTGTTTATTTATTTTTTGAATTACTTGTTCTTTGTGTGTTTAATTATGATGGATTGTAACAACAAAGAGGGTAATTTTTTAAATAAATATAAATGAACCTAATAACTATGAAACCTTTGTAGTAAACCATTTAATTGCCAAGTCTTATGTGCCGACAGTGGTTCGCTTCGCACGGTAATTTGCTCCCAGGCGAGACTAGCAATTAATAATTTACTACATAAATTGTTTTAAGCAAGAAAATCATAAGTTTTAGTTGATTGATGCGACTGTACAAAAGTGGTCGAAGCGGCGGACCTATTATTGACAAACTATAAAGTGGGTTTAAGGTTGGTTCACATTAAATTGTGACCTTAGAGGGGCACGGTTTTAACCAGCTTCGGCGGCTGTCGTCCCTCCGCTCGCCTGTGCGTCAATAATAGACTTACCAAGTACACCATGAAAAAGTACGAAGCATCTTAAGGCAATGTTGTAATTTGCTCAACGCCTCAATTAAAAACTTTGATGATTTGAGCTTACGAATGAGTAAACGGATTTTTGTTGAAAACATATATGATACAAAGATGAATGCATGACATCTTTGTACATATTTTTGATTTAACACATCAAAAATTTAATACCCTTAAAATTTAAGTAATATGCCATCCAACTACGAAAAGAAACACCTAAGGTTTCATCCTACATCACTAGCAGCCAAAGCTGAATGTTGATGTTCAAAGGGTGGTTGTCTAAGGGTAAATTGAGTACTTTCATTGCTAGCAGCCAAAGCTGAATGCAATGAAACGACGTCAATTTACAGTTTCTTAAGTTGGTGAACTTAATTGGGCACTTTCATTACTAGCAGCCAAAGCTGATGTAATGGGACGGCGCCAAGGCATAAAGATTTTGGGATGAAACATGCTTACATTTTGCAACTGAAGTTGGCAATATAATGTAAGTCCCATGATTCTAGGAATTGCAATTGTAGATTGGCAATTGAGTGCAGCTCTACCTTATTGAGTACTTTCATTGCTAGCAGCCAAAGCTGATGTGATGAAACGACGTCAATTTGGATCATAATTTTCAATGAAAATTAAATGGTGAAATTTTATTTACCGTGGGTGTTTAATTTTCTTGAAAAGTTATTATCAATAATACTAAATTGAATTTTGAAAATTCTTTTAAAGTATTTAATGCAACGTTAAAACCGTAAATATGGAACATTCTTTTAGTAGTAAATTGATCTGCACCCTTAGGGGTCTTTGGATAGAGTCAATTTTTACTGAAAAGAATAAACCAAGTCTGCTTTCCGTGTGAAGAGTAAGACTTAATCCTATTCCTTTTCATGAGTGAGAAAGGTATAATAGGAAAATTGGAATCGTCTAAATTCTAAGAAATAACTCATGGCGAATTTCTTAAGAAATTGCATGGTTAGGAGTTATTAAATTAGAAACTAGACTAATTACCGCAAAAGTGGTAAAAGGCTAACTAGAATAGTTGATCTAGTTGTTATGCTTTAACCATTCAAGGTGCTACATACCATGATGGGGATGGTAGACCTAACTAAGGAAGAAATTGCATACCCAATTCTTTCAAGTTAATTGCATTGATGGATATTCCATCATTCACAAAGTAGAATACATTCTTTGAAGTACCCTAGTATCGTTACATAAGGAATTACTCAAAGATGTAGGAAAGTAAACAGCACGCTATTTGCTTTTACTGGTGATGCAACACTTAAAATGTTGTCAAATCCAGTGGGAGCATTGTGTTGTCATTAACTGAATAATGAGTTCATGTAGTGATCTTAAATTCAGTGGGAGCTACAAGTCTTAGTAGTTACCCGGATTATCTCTAGAATCTCTTGAGATGATTACTTTCCAGTTATAGACACTTGGGGTATTAAGGATAGTTGTGTACGTTTCCTTACTAGACGAGGTGATTCTATATCTACTTATACCTATGACACAAATCATATTGGTCACATAAGCAAACTATTGACGTGTTGTTTATCTGATACGTGATGTTGTTCCATGCACAAGTGGGAGAAATCTTATTGTGTGCAAGCAACAACATAAAAGAATATGATTTAAAGGGTTCTCTTGACTGCAAGGTCAGAGATTGATGTTCTAATGTGTTTTATACACATTCTAATTTATAGAACACTTGGAGTTAATATCTACTTTCATTACTAGATATTAATGACAAGGTAAATTACATACTTTCATCATTGCAGCCTCGGCTAAAATAATGAAACTATGTTAATTATAAAAGTTTCTAAAAATTAGATAATTATTAGAACAAGTGTCGATATGATAATAAGACTACTTCAAATGTAAATATTTATGTATTGTTGTAATGACATAAATAAATGAAGTAATCTTATACTACTTCATATTTAGATGTTTATGTATTCTTGGAATGACATAAATATATGAAGTAAATAAATTAACTTGAAAAACTATTGAAACCAAGTTGTGGGTTTCATAATTACTTTAGTTATGCATATTTATATTTTAGTATAAAGATATAAATATGAAGTCTTTTATTATTATAAGACTTATAACAAAGTAAGACGTTATATTGTTATGGTTTTTTAATTAAAGACATACACAAGAAGTCATTGAGTTGATCAATGACTTATAACGTACATTGGGATTATAACAGTTTATGTCTTTTTGGTAAGACATAGATATTATGTGGCTTGGACAATAAGGCACTTATGTTATAAGTATGCAATTGGCTTGGAAAATCTATTGTACCATTAAATTGATTTAGTTGGTAAATAGTTAGCCAAAAACGAAATGTATTTATCTCACATATTGTAAGATTAACTTTACAATATATTAACCCTAATGAAATACATAAGTTTATGGTATGTTCATTTAGGAAAATCAAACTCCTGAAAAATTGTTTGATTAAAGATAACTATATCTTCTAATCTTCCTAAAGATATAAAGGTTAGAAAATTGAGTATGAATTGGATATACTCAATTAAGACTCCAACCTAGAAGATTAATAAGACACCTTTGATTATGGAATGTGTTGAATCACATTAAGTCTTAAAAATTGAAGTTCAGAATTTGTTAAACTACTTGATGAGTAGGTTATTAACAAATTAAGGTTAGGAACTGTCAATTTGTATCTGTAAAGTCCCAAAAGAGAACAAGTTTGTGTTGCTCTATTTGCTAAGCATTTATAAGTAATCTATAAATTGCAAAAGGCGAGTGGGAGTTTATCTTAAAAAGATAAAAATTACAAGATGCATAATCTTCTAAATACGCTAGCAAAGTCAAAATGAGAATTTAACATGTTAATGTTAAATCTCAAGGATGATGGAATTATTATTCATAGATCCGCGAGGGTATCTCAAATATTTGTAGAATATGTTGAGGGTTATGAGTTACAGGATCGAAGTATGCCTGTTAATAAATTGCAAATGTTTATTTGGCAAATTACTCATACTATGAATAACTAGATGCAGTCCAAAAAGATAACTAGTTGGTAACGTAGTTAGTCTTGAACTCTATAGTTACACTATAGAATGTAAATGAATTTCTAAAATGGAAATGAAAATCCTAAAGATCTAAATTCTTGTGTAGAAATCATAATGGACAAATTTGTATACATATTTAATATGTGAAAAGATTATCAATCACACTTAAGCAATTAAATGTGATTGAAATTCTTTCTAAGCACATTAAATATATAAAGATTATGATTGTCATTATTAGTTTCATTTATATGAAATTAATAATGGAATGTCAAAACTCTTTCTTTAATAATTACTTGAGCGAGGACGAAAAGTAATTGAAAGGAGTGTTTGAATTCGAAATAATCTTTAGTAGTATACAAAATGCAAATCATTTGAAAATGGATTAATGCATGCATCTTGAAGATATACTTATTTTTAGTTATTAAATCTAGTTTGATTTATAATTAAAATTAAGATATTTCTTAACATTCCTGAAAGCTAGTGGGAGTGATGTATTTATTTTCTTATTTCATATATGTTGTATAACATATGGGAAGTAACATTCCATTGACGTTAACATTAAATGTTAAGTCTTAGTTAGGAATGAAACTTCACATAGAAAATAAAACCTTGAAGTATATGTTTATTTGATCATAAACATAAGCGGTAGATAATTGATTCTAAAAGAACATGATAATCTATTAGTATGGATAGATAGATACATATCTTTGAAAAGATATGACATGAACAAAAATCTAAGTCTGACACAAGGATTTTTCATGTACATCATGTTGCTTGTTGTATCATTCTTGAATGAAAGATGATTGACAACATTAATATCTAATTATAAATTATTAGATAGCTAAGTGTAATGGATATGGTTTAGAATTTACATCCTCAACCTGGATTTGCTCCAAAATTCTAAATTAGAACCATATAGCATATTGTTGCATGATTGATATAATTGACAAATCTTGATAGATTTGGAGATATCAAAACATTACACGATGAATGTTAAAGTTTACGGAACTTTAAAAGAGCATATTGTTGTTTGATACAATGATGCTAGTAAGATTGAGATGACACTCAATACTAGTCATAGTGGGAGCTCATCCTTATTAGGAGACCATGTATACTAGTTATGCTCAATATGAGCACAGTTGCATTATACATAAAGAATTAGAATACTTTAACTACAAGGTTTGGTAGTTTAATTGTCATAAATTCGTGCATGAGGATGTCACGCATTTTATGAAGTATGTGGCAATATCTAGATAGATGAATGCACACATACAAGAATTTCATTATTGAAATAAGTATTCTCAAAATTTCGATAGATCAGCATTAGATGTTTTATGCCTTGTCAACAAGTATGTGGAACATGACTTGTGGCATAATTCACTAATGAGAAATATCATGCTTTGATCTAGTTAGTATTTGGATAAGGGACGTGTAAACAATTATTATTTTAATGAAATAAAGTGCGGATAACGTTTATTCTCATTATTAATATTTGTGTCCTATATTTGCATGTTTAAATCCATGAATAACTAATGTTATTCTAAATAGTCCGTTGTCGATCAATAATATGGGAATATTATTGAACTAAGACAAATGTGAGGATTGGTAGAATGTACTGTAAGGTTGAGACACCAATGTCACATGATATTCAATATTGGATAAATTGAATATAGGACTTATCCCAACTACATGATTATACTTTATGGATCGTCGTCATTAAGTAAATCATGAATATTTATCCTCAGACTTGAGATACCAGGTGACTGCCGAGGATGTAGCTCATTTTCTGTAAGGTAGTCTAACACTATCCGTAAAAGGTAGTTATAAGGGCTATTTTCGGAGGTGATGCAAAGTTCGAGGGTCACGCTCGTAGTCAATAAAGGATTTGTTCCTTCAAATTTGTTTTGAAGTATAATACTGCTGGGCCCCTCGTAGGATTGACAAGATGTTTGTACGGCCGTACCCAAAGTCTATCTGGAAGACGTTCAGATGTTTTGGTAATCTTGATCAATTATTAATAACGAGAAACATAATAGTTAATTATGGAATGACCAAGATCCATATCCATATTAACACGGTATTAGAAACAAAAGGATAAGTATGATGATAATATCATCACGTGGTTTTTCCAGGAAAATCATACTCGGTTCGATCTGGGGGCATTGGGATCTGTTAAGCTAGACTAGCCCATGTCATTACGATATTAATGAATATCCAAGTGGGAGCTGTTAGAGTTTATGGATAATAATTAATATTCATATGTCCAGTTTCGAACACGAGACTTCGGGATTGCACACATTACGTATGAGTTTCAATGTATTAATAATTAATATATTTAGTTATGATTAATTATTAATTTCACAAATAAACACTTAATGGGATATGAAGAAAATTAAGGCAAAACAATGGAATCCCACATCGGAAACCATTGTAAACTTGATCTCAACCCTAAGGCTATAAATACATCTCTATGTATTCATCCCTTAGTACACTTGATTTCAATGAAAGGCCAAACTTCTTCTTTTCTCCTCTCTTGCTCATGGTCGACAAGTGAAACCCCTAGAAAGGGATTTGCGAGTAACCTTGAGCATTACAAAGTGTTTGGTTAATCTATTGTGAATCAAGAACCTAGCTTTTCACATTGAAACGCTAGTAATACGTGTGTATAAGAACGAAGGACAAGCTTACTTTAGCTTGTGTTATTTTCCCCAATTCGATTGATGTAGGTCGATTCATATAAACCCTAATTTTAGGGTTTATACCTTGTTCTTGGAGTGCACGGTTTCTTGTTCTTGCTAGAAATCAAAAGGTACGCATCTATTTAATTTTATGTTAATTAATTATATGTTATGTAGATCCATTCCGCTGCGTGATCTTTGTGTTTATGTGTTTATAGTATTATTATGATTCACATATTACAACAGATACATTTTCACAGCATCTTCGAAATTTTGATAGGTGAAGACTTCACCATAATTGTTCTTGGAAGCAGTGTCTAGCGCGTGAGTGGAGGTGGGAGGCAAGGAGGGTCGCGCGTGACTTTTGCCATATGGTGAAACGATCACCACCTTGCCGACCGGCCTAAAAGACCATTAAGTATGGGAGATGATTGGTACACTCTCAAATTTTATTGGGACACTCTATTGTACAAGTAGTTAAAGCAGTTTATACTTAATATACAACTATCTATTATATACAGTGAAGTGTCCCAATAAATTTTTAAAATGTGCAATCATTTCCCATTAAATATTGTTAGTCATTATCAAAGATATTAAAACTTTGAAACTGTCTTATGGAACACAAAATACATGTCTATAACATCTATAACGATTTTGGCAATAGATTGTGAATGTGTGTTTGAGAATTTATAGATAAAAATAGAATAAATTACGTGGATGGTTCTTGTGGTTTGTCAAAAATAACAACCTTCATCCTTCGAAGTTTGAAGTTGCACTGATAGTTCTTAAGTTGGTAAACAAATAACACGGCCGGTCCTTTAGTTTAACTGGTGATAAGTGAGTTTCGTTATCATTTACACTTTAGCCCTTTTGGTTAAAGATCGTTGCATTGTTTATCCTTAATAATAACGGCTGTTTATAATTTAAAGTTTCCATATGTTTTTATCAGTTTTTACACGTTTTCGTTTGTTTTTATACGTTTTCTTACGTTTTTATCCGTTTTCGTCCGTTTTTATACGTTTTTGACCGGTTTTATACGTTTTCGTCTGTTTTTGTTACGTTTTCATCCTTTTTTATACGTTTTCACCCGTTTTCTTACATTTGCATACGTTTTATCCGTTTTCGTCCGTTTTTATACGTGTTCGTCCGTTCATCTTAAGTTGTGTAACACCCCAACCCGGCATACGTTTTTATACATTTTTATACGTTTTATTCCGTTTTTCTTAAGTTGTCATACGTGTTTATCCGTTTTTATACGTTTTCGTTCGTTTTTATACGTTTTCGTCCGTTTTTCTTCGCTTTTTATCTGTTTTTATACGTCTTCATCCGTTTTTATACGTTTTTTCCTGTTTTCTTACATTTTCATAAGTTTTTGTACATTTTCATACGTTTTTATCCTTTTTCGTCCATTTTTCTTACGTTTTATCTGTTTCCATATGTTTTTTATACGTCTTCATACGTTTTTCTTATGTATAAAAACGCACGAGAATATATAAAAACAGACCACGAAACGGAAGAAAAGTTATTTGTTCTCTTTAAATACATTTTAACGACATGGACAAAAAGTTATTTGTGCTCCGTTTTTATATGTTTTCGTCCGTTTTTATCCATAAAAAAAACATATGAAGACGTATAAAAACAAATAAAAAAGTAAGAAAAATGAACAAAAAAGTATAAAAACGAAAAAAAATGTGTAAAAATAGACGAAAGCGTATAAAAACGGACGAAAACGTATAAAAACTGATGGAAAAGTATAAAAACGGATAAAAACGTAAGAAAAACGTACGAAACGTATAAAAACGGACGAAAACGTATCAAAACGAATAAAAACATATGACAACTTAAGAAAACGTACGAAAATATATAAAAGCGGACGAAAACATATAAAAATGGACGAAAACGCATAAAATGGTAAGAAAACCGAACGAAAAAGGATAAAAACATATGACAACTTAAGAAAACGTACGAAAACGTTTAAAACGGATAAAAACGTATGGCAACTTAAGAAAAACAGAAGAAAACGTATAAAAATGGATAAAAAAGTATGACAACTTAAGAAAAACGGGCGAACACGTATAGAAACGGATAAAAACGGACGAAAACATAAAAAACAGACGAAAACTGATAAAAACGTAAGAAAAATGGGCAAAAACGGATAAAACGTATGAGAATGTAAGAAAACGGGTGAGAACGTATAAAAATGTATGAAACCGTATAAAAACGGATGAAAACGTATTAAAACATGACAAAAACGGACGAAAAACGTATAAAACTGTCAAAACGTATAAAAACGGATAAAAACTTAAGAAAATGTATAAAAACGGACGAAAACAAGTAAAAACGGATAAAAACATATGGAAACTTTAAATTATAAACAGCTGTTATTATTAAGGATAGATGATGTAACGATCTTTAACCAAAGGGGCTAACGTGTAAATGATAACGGAACTCACTAATACCAGTTAAACTAAAGGACCGGTCGTGTTATTTGTTTACCAACTTAGGGACTAGCAGTGCAACTTGAAACTTCGAGGGATGAAGGTTGTTACTTTTGACAAACCACAGGGACCATCCATGTAATTTACTCATAAAAATATACTCCATCTTCCCATAATTATTGTCCAGTGTTGATTTTTTAAGTATTTAGTTTTCAACTTTGACCTTAAATATTTTTATTTTTATTATACATTACTTGATGAAAAATATATTAATAGATTGAGTTTTAAATGTATTTTTATTAGTATAATTTTTATCAAGTATTATATAAAACAAATAAAAATATTTAAGGTCAAAGTTGTAAAATAAAGATTTCAAAAGTCAAAACTGAACAATAATTATAGGACGGAGGTAGTATTTGACTAGCGGTATTTGATGTTATAGGTGTAGACAATGAGTTTATTTAGAACTACATTCTCTTACCAAAAGTTGGTAATTCAAAATGGTTACATCTTGAATAAAAATTAAAAGAGTCATGCATCATGTGGCACCCAAAACATGTGACACTAGACGACCAATTACAAGCAGACATGTGGAGTTATTTTTCTTAAAATATAAATATAGGCGTCGTACCATGGGTGCGACAATATAAATATAGGCGTCGCACGATAGGTGCGACAAACGTGATGTTTTCACCAGGTTGCAACTAGTGACTATAATTTGGTCACTAAAAAATTTCACTATAGAAAAGGGGAGGATGGAGTAGCATATAGCCATATAGTGACATAAATTTGTCACAAAATCTGACACTAATCTATATCTATACTACATATAATAGAGGGATGACTCTCTTTCTCCAAATTTTAAGACTTACAAGAAAAGAAGCATAGTGTACAACACTTTAATGCACATAATTTTCAGACGTACAAGACTAAAAGCATAGTGTACACCACTTTAAAGCACATATTAAAAAAAAAAGACACCACATTAATGCTATTTAATGTAGTCAATTAATTAACTGATCAATAAATACAATTAATACAGTTATTAAAACACCCCTTACATAAGAAATACAAATTATCAAGCATATTGTACAACCAAATTAAACACAATTCTTGCATTAAATGTCACTAATAAAAATAATAAAGCACATTATACAAATATTCAAGCCCGAACGGGAAACGGGCCAAATGGGCTTGAGCCCGAACGGGCGCGGGCCAAACGGGCTCCAGCCCGAGCGGTACGGGCCAACGGGCTCGAGCCCGAACGGGCACGGGCTATACGAAATTCTTGATATCCGTAAATTTATTGTCAAAAAGAACATAATAAACTAAAATACATGATTCACCGAAAAAATTTATTTCAGAGTACCCGCCGCCGCAACGCGCGGGTACCCTGCATTAAATATCACTAATACAAATAATAAAGCACATTATACAAGTATTTAATCCCGAACGGGCAACGGGCAAAATGGGCTCGGGCCAAACGGACTTGAGCCCGAACGGTCACGGGCCAATGGGCTCGAGCCCGAACGGGCACGGGCTAAACTAAATTTTTGATATCCGTAAATTGATTGTCAAAAAGAACGTAATAAACTAAAATAAATAATTTACCGGAAAATTTTATTTTAGGGTACCCGGCACCGCAACGCGCGATACCCTGCTAGTAAGCAATGGAGGATGAGAGGATGCACCGCTCTTGTGATACAACTATATGTGGCCTTTTTTGGTTTTAAAAAAAAATAAAATACAACATTGGTGAAATATGACCGTTTTTGTAATTTTCCCCAAAATAAATCATGACTTCATAACACTTGAACACTAACAACTTACGTTGAAACAAATACTTGGACTCATAAACTAAAACGACAACTGTATGTGGAACAACAACCTTATATTCATTCCAACCAGTTATCTCCTCCTCGTATTGTAACATTTTATTTAGTAAATAAAAAACGACCTTAGAATGAGCCGCTTAGCTTTATTAAGTACCGCCCCCATAAAAATAATGTATTGTTTGTTTACATTAGTCATTTTTCAAAGCTCGCCACTGGCATCCGGAAACATGTGGCAAGCCATCTTTAATGGAACCGGTGGATCAGAAAACGCGCCATCAACAATCTGATCATATATCCATTTGTTAGCCGCCTCGGTGAAGTGAATCCCATCCCAAATGATCCGTGACGATGGATCTTCACAAGAGTTTGCAATCAAGATTTTTTTACCATTCACCGTTTCTGTGCTCCCACACCTTCTTGCGTTGTCAAAGTTGTACCTTCCTCCGTGCCCACAACACACCAAAAACGGATCACCAAATCCTGTCGTCCCAATATATACTTAGATATGGATATAAATGTGGACTCTAAAAAATTGGTTAATCACTTAATTGTGGAACGCGCCAAATGAGTCTACTATGACCTGACCAAATAAAAACTACCCTTATTAACCTAAATATGACCTGACCTGCAAATATAGCTATTTCTATCTATCTGAAACATAACACAGACTTACCGAGCTTTTCAGCTTGTGCAATGAGTGAATACTTGACAGCATAGATATCAACATAAGTGATGGCAGCCAAAGGAAATTCCTTTCGGAGTTGGATAACGGCTTCCTTAAGTTTCTGGTTAAAGTACTGTGAAACGTCATTATATGGGGCTGCACAACCATATTTATCCATTTGTGCAGCTGTGATCACATGTGTATCCAGGATATAAGGTAAGCAACCAAGCGGTCCTGTGTTGTGTATCCAAAATGCTCTGCCACCACCAGCATAGACGTTCTGTTTTTGCATTCAAGAACTCATAAGTTAGTCTGATGGTACAATTCAAAGGAAGTCAATATCAGTCAATTTACTGAGCCTAAATATAATTGATATCAACCGGTCAAAATGATCTTAATTACGCTTTTAATGTATTGAAATAATATACTCCGTAATTTTTTTAATCATATATAACACCATTAAGTATTTGTATAAAAAGATTGGACAAAAGTATTTCTGAGTGGCCACAACAATATGTACACGTTCTGACCGGAACCCGTTACTCAACTTATGCCCACCCATTTGCCATATCTAGTACAATTCAGCAACGTCTATCTCACCTTGATGGTAGTCATAAACTGTGATATAAGATCAGGAACATACGCTTTCACTTGTTCAGTAGTCATATCAAGGTCATAGCCAGCAGTGAGATCATTATGACCTATTTCAAACGTATACAAGGCCCTAGAAAACTTATCCTTTGCAGGGAACAACTGCTTGAAGACATCTCCTGCACCCAGTTATGTGGAATATATCATTTTAGCACGTGATATACAAGCCATTATGTAAATGGGTGAATAACAAGTACCTTTTTCACGGATCATTTGGGATTTGTTCAAGAAATCAGAAAACTCGACATACTGAAATTCTAAGGGAATCGGGCTATACCCGCCCTTTTGGAAAATGGTAGTGTTTTGACGTCGGATAGTGGATCCGGCCATTGCGTAATTGACTCCATGACTGAAATTTGTACCCATCGAATCAAGAAATGCATCAAGATAAGGTAGTCCTAAACCTTCAGCTGAAAAATGAAGTAGTAAGCACATAATATTGATACATTGATAGTAATCGTTATTTGACTCATTTTTAGAGTCACTCTAATGTTAGAGAAAACAACTCTTTACTAGTTGGGTTTAAGCTAGTAAATAGCCACGTACTTTCTCAAATGTACCGATATAGTACGTGTACTAATTTTCGTTCCAATATGGTACGCGTTCTTTTTGATTTCGTGCTAATATAGTACGTGTTCTTTTTGATTTCGTGCTAATATGGTACGTGTTCTTTTTTATTTTTGCTCAAAAAATCACTTTTTAACATGTTTTTCCGGTCAAAAGTTAGTACACGTACCATATTGGAACGAAAATTAGTACACGTACCATATCGGTACATTTGAGAAAGTACGTAGCTATTTAATAGCTTAAACCCTTACTAGTTCGTTAACATACTGCCGCAATTAAAAAAAATCACAAAAATGATAATATCACATCACTAACTTATTTGCACAGAAATATTAAGTTAGATAATAAATCTCGAAACTAACCACAAAAATCACAAATTTCTCAAAAGCTTGCGACTTTTTCCTAAAACTTTTTACTTATTACAAAGATTAAAAGGATTGCAACATTATTGTATGTTTTATTAGATTTTGAAATATATAATTTTTTTTTCTGTAAAATAGTGCAAAATTCAAAAAAATTGAAAAAAATTGCAATATCGGGTTCATTTAATCGAAGATTAAATGCCTCTTTATGGATAATTTTGATTATAAAAATTATTCTATATTAGATTTTTGGTAAATAAAATTTTGTTAAACAAAAAACTTAAAGGAAAAGCAAGTGTTGCTTGATTCTTGTATCTTACGAGTACAGTGGAGCCCGAGTGTTGCCGCGAGATTTAAAGTGCGAATTATCTTTACTACATATAAAGAGTGTATGGTCAAACATGGAAAAGTGAAATGTTGAAAGTCAAAGGTGAGAGAAATGCATAGTGTAATTAATACTCTTATTAAAACACCCCAATACTTAAAAGTACAATAATTTATTCATATTGTACAACCAATTAAAATCATATCTACCAAATTAAAAACAACCAATTAAAACACCTTACTAAAAAGTACAATAAAATTTTCACAATGTACAATTTAAACAAGCTACGACATAATCTAAAATATAAAATATAACCACACTAATTAATGTTATTTTTAAAACACCCTAAAATGAAAAGTAAATATGTTATTATACACATTATACAAATTGATAAAACACACAAAGCTTCATACATGCTAACAAGTTGATGGTACATATAGTTTTGAAAATCGGACCGGACCAACGGGTTCAACCGGGAACCGGTGTCGCCACCGGTTCGGCTAACCAATAAAAGCCATCCGAAAATGAACCAGAGATGACCCGTTGAAACCGATACAAACTGGTGAATCATGTCTCATTGAGATCTATTTCTCCGGTTAATCATCACAGGCTACCCGCCGCCGAAACGCGTGGGTACCCTATATATATTTATACTATATATAAAGGAAAAACCAAAAAGTAAAAAGTGAAAAGTTGAAACTAAAAAAGGAAATGTTGAAAACATATATTTCAAAAGGAAACTATTAATACACATCGAAAACCGGGTTGACCCGGGAGGCTTCAAACCGGCGGGTTGACCCGGTTTAATTTGACCCGTTTTCGACCCAACCCGTCGGCTTGACTCGGTTTAAATCGACCCGTTTTTCGAACGAAACGGTTCAACCGGTTGAATCACCCGGGTCGAACCGGGTTTCAAAACATTATGTTTAATCCCCAAATCTTCAAACTTTTATTATTTTTCGTTTATAACCCATAAACTTTTTTTTATCACCAAACGATCTGTCGCTATAACCCGTTGCTATGCACGGGTACTCGTCTAGTTTTCTAAAAGTGCGATCGTATTTGCATATGAGTTGATTTTCATTTATCTAAGATAAAGAAGTGTTTGCAATTTTTGTTAATAGAAAGCTTGAGTTATTTAGGAACAAATCATTCACTTTCTTTTTTTTTAGAGTCAAATCCGGTTAATATATCTCATGTGTAAGTTTGAACATTTAAAATCATGTCGTGAAAAAGACAAGTATTTGTGTAAAACTTAAAATGATTAATATTTTGGCATTAAAAAATACACATTATTAGCTTTTCAACAATATATCAAACATAAGTCGTGAACATCCAAATCAACACAGTTATTCATAGAAGTTGAAAGGAATAGAAGATTTTTTTTTTCAAAGTCAAACTCGTTACGTATCACATGTGATATAATAGTAATCTATAAGTTCGAACGCTCAATATATTGTCGTAAAATGAGCATAAGTATTAATATAGAACTCCAAAAGATTAATCATTTTTTGTAATAAAAAATACACATTCTAAGCTTTCCAATCATATATGATACATAATATTTGAACCTCTAAATTAATACGGTTTATTCGTAGAAGTTGTTGAAAATAGAAAAAAAAAATATATATATATATTCAAACTCGTTTGATATATCGCTTGTGATATAACACTAATATGTAAGTTCGAATTGAACACTAAAAATGTTGTCGTTGAATGGGCGTAAGTATTTGTATTTAACTCAAAAAGATTCATATTTGCGGCATATATGTCAATATTTGAATTTAAAAATTAGTGTATCAAGCGTATATCACATGTGATATATCAAGCGTAAAATCATATATTTTTCCAACTTCTATGAATAAATTATAATTATTTGAAAGTTCAAAAATTATTTGTGATATATGGTTGGAAAGTTAAGAATTTGAATTTTTAAATGCAAAAAAATGGTGAATAATTTAGAGTTCTGCACAAATACTTATGCTAATTTAAAACAGAGTAATGAGTATTCGAACTTACAGATTAATGTTATATCACAGTGATATATCAGGCGAAAGTATATGAAAGTGTCATTTTCTTGAAAGATAGTGTAATTTATGTTGGTTAACGGTTTACGATTTTAAGACATGTAATTTTTATAAACAGTTTACATATATCACCATTAAAAGTGTACCAATTACATATTTCCTCACTCAAAATTTAGAATTAGAAATATACTCAATTTAATACATATTGTTATCATAAATATCCATATTATCTGTTTTTATATAAAGATGTTTGCCAACATCAATCAGTAGTTAGGTAGCGTTTATACGCATAATCAATTATTTGAAATTAATTGTTCAACTCTTGATTGAGAAAGTAAATTGATTAATAGGGGGAACGGGGTAAACTATTAATGAATTGACTCCTAAATCGAAGAAATATACTCCCTCCGTCCCTTTTTAAATGTCCACATGGACTTTTTTTGGTCTTTATTATTCAACTTTGACTATAAATATTTTTGTTTGTGTTATATAATACTTGATGCAAAATATATGAATGGATTGAGTTTTAAAAGTATTTTCATTGGTATAATTTTCATCAAGTATTATATAACACATACAAAATTATTTGTGGTCAAAGTTGAATAATAAAAACAAAAAAAAGTCCAAGTGGACATTTAAAAAAGGACGGAGGGAGTATAAAGAATTAAGGGTATAATTGTTTTAGAATAAAGTTTAGAGTAAAATGCAAGAATCGTCCCTGTGGTTTGCCCAAATTGCAGATTTAGTCCCCGAGTTTTCAAAAGTGCAGGCGGCCTCCCTGTGGGGAAACTTTGGTTCCGTTTTGGTCTCTGTGGTTTGCTCAAAATTGCAAAAATGGTCCCTGTGGTTTGCTCAAATTGCAAAAATGGTCCCTGTGGTTTGCTCAAAAATTGCACGGCCAGGGACCAAAACGGAACCAAATTTTCCCCACAGGGAGGCCGCTTGCACTTTCGAAAACTCGGGGACTAAATCTGCAATTTGGGCAAACCACAGGGACGATTCTTGCATTTTACTCTAAAGTTTATGAGGATCGGGTATAATTGTAATTATAAAATTTGGGTGAGGAAATATGTAATTAGTAATCTTATGATGGGGATGTATGTAATTTTTCTTTTTTTTTTTTAAATGATGAAATTGAGTTTAATTAAAAAGAGTGGTAGAAAAGATGAAAATGGATGTTTTTTAATATATGATCTTGTCTATTAAATTAAATGGTGATTTAAAATAGAGTAAACTACATTTTTGGTCCTCGTGGTTTACCGGGTATAACGATTTTGGTCCAATAGTTTCAAACGTGTCGGGTTTCGTCCATTTTCGCTGACCCGTAACGGGTTTGGTCCAATTTTCGTTGACTGCTAGTTTGACTGTTAGTTTGACTAACTTTGACCGTTAAATCTGGGGGCATTTTTGTCTATTCAACTATATTAAATAAAACAAGCAGATCCACCCCCACCAACCTTTCCATTGCACCATTTTACCCTAATCCTCACACCTCCATCTCCACATTTCTTACTAACACACTTTCAATCAAACAATTCCTTCGTTCTTATAACACCAAAATTGATTCGACCTTATAACTCCAAAAACTCAAACGCAGCCACATCAAGCAATAATCCCATCCTTATAACTCCAAATAAAAACGTAGCACCTTATTACTCCATTAAAACACGACTAAAACATCACCTTAGCACACAACAAAGACTAAAGAGATACAGCTCGTCTTCAAGACCTTGTAACAAGGTCTCGGGTAGGTGTGTTTATGTCTTGTGTTTTGTTTTGTTTTGAAAAGATCAATGATGGGTTTCATTGAATAGATCTGTAATGATCTTTAATATCAATGATGGGTTTCCCCTTGCCCTTCTTGTCGTAACATCATACCAAACATCAGGTTTAGGCCGGCCCTTCCCCGTCATCTCCGAAGTTTTAGGTGTGAGACTTTGAGAAGATGATGTGAAAAAAAATTGGAGGTTTTTGAAATTGAAAAGTGGGTTTTGTTTAAATGATGTTTAATTTCAAAACCCAGGTTTTAGTTTTTTGAAAAACTCAGTAATTAGTGAGAATTGGTGAATTTTGGGTGTGATTTTAGAGTTTGGGGAAAATCCAGACATCGGTGAGTTTCTTCAATTTCTCTTACTCCTTTTGATTGTGGTATAGACAAAAAATGGTCTCACTAGCATTTTGTAGCTGTGTACTCGGTGGAGATAATATAAGAAATTGGTTGTAATATTGTTGGCTGTAGTTGCAAGATTGCAAGATTGTTTGACTTTTGGTTTAATTTTTATTTGGTTGTTGTACATTATTATCCGAGCGCATCTTAGTCATTGAAATTAAACTCAGTAATTAGTGAGAATTGTTGTACATTTTTAAATCACACCCAGGTTTTAGTTTTTTGGGTGTGAATTTTCGTTGAGAATTGGGTGTGATTTTAGGTTTTACATTTTCGTTGAGAATTGGTGAATTTTGGGTGTGAATTTTGGAAAGTTGGGAGTTCATGTGAAATTAAACATCATTCAAAACCCAGGTTTTAGTTTTTTGAAAAACTCAGTAATAATGAAGGAAAGGGCATCTTAGTCATTGTACATTATTATCCGAGGGTATTTTAGTCATTTTACACTTTTTTAACTAGTCAAACTAACAGTCAACGAAAATTGGACCAAACCCGTTACGGGTCAGCGAAAATGGACGAAACCCGACACGTTTGAAACTATTGTACCAAAATCGTTATACCCGGTAAACCACGAGGACCAAAAATGTAGTTTACTCTTTAAAATATGAAGGTTAGTCTCTCACTAAATAACAAAATAGATGTCCCTAAGGCTGTGTACAATGGCTCGGATTAAATCGGTCGGTCGACTTTCTTGACCGATTTGAACATCGGTCATAACCATTGCTAATACCAGGTCAAATATCGGTCATGGTTGGGATTAAAACACAATCGGTCGATTTTGTGACTGTAACACACTTTAAATTCAACATTAAACCGTTGCATAAAAAAAAAAAAAAAAAAAAAAAAAAAAAAAAAAAAAAAAAAAAGTTGGTCACCACTGTGGCATATTGGTCATGTCAGGTCATCGGAGAGAGAAAGATGACGTGACACCCGATGACCCAAGTCACCACTGTCACTAGCCTAAAAACTTTTCTCAATAAACCCACTATATTTTGTGTCTTTTCATACTACATTTGTCAATCATTTTAATAATTTTATTTTGTTGTTCCACTAACTTTTGATGTGACAATCGACAAGACTAAACAACAAACAATTTCATATGTGATTAGGGGATGTCACACAACAACAATATTAAGCCCCGTTTGGTATGTAGTTGAGTTTAGATTAGCATTTATGAGGCCGTTTGGTTTGGGATTTCAAGGGTATAGAATCATTCGGTTGGTGAAACCAATGTTTGGTTCATTTTGCCTACACTGTACGAAATAAAAACAGTGGCAAAAGTGATTCCACATGAGAAGGACAGGTTTTATTTGGTTTCACTTTAAAAGTGGGGCCAGAAATTTTTATAGCCACTTAAATTTAGGATAAAGTCAACTTTTGTTAAAATATTTTATTTTTAACTATTAAAATATAATATAAAATTAATAAATTATATATAATAATATATATAATAATATATTTTCTCTCTTTTACTTTTTCCCTAAACCTTTTCCAAATCTTTCAAACCTTTCCCAAATTCAAATTCAATTCCAATCCCACTTGCGAACCAAACGCACCCTTAGATTTGAATATAAAGTTGTAGATTTGGATTTGGATTAAGAGAGAGAAAAATATAATTAAATAATATATTATTTATATTTTAAATGAATATAGATTTATAAATTTAAAAATATTACTTTTTTTAAAATAAATAAAAAGATTATTAATGAAAGAGAATAAAAAAGGGCCCACATAAAAATAAAAGAAAAGGTAAAATAGGGGGAGTAGTAGACTAGTAGGGAATTCTCCAAACCCTCAAACTCGGTATTCATCCCCAATTGTGGGGGCCACTCACACGTACCAAACACTTGTTTTTTACTATCAATCCAAAACTATTTTGAAAAGACCCCAACCAAACAGGCCTTTAGTTAAGTGTAGTTTTGAACGAGATGGATAGTACACACCAAATGTAACATATCAAATAGTTTTATGCGACAAATAATGTATAATGTATGTGTTTTTCTCAGCTACTGCTCTACTTTTGTTAACCAATTTGACCTTGATCTTAACTCCATAATATTAGCAACTACCACATATATATTACCTCAACATTGGGCGAGTGCCTTACTATATTTATACGAGTAGTTTGCTATTGTTTAAATTTATTCCAACCTAAAATTATCGTCAATTGTTACGGAAAACGTATAATTAAACAACATTACTCGCTAAAAAAAATAATTACATGGTACTCACCGCCACAACACACGAATAGTCTGCTAGTCATATATAAAGTGATTAACTTACTAAGATGTACTTCTGAAGCTCACTAAGAAACGAGTTCTTAACTTCTTAATCATGTTGTAGTGATTATTTTCTCTATTTTCATATTGTATCCCGAGTGATTACCGAAATTGCAAGATAACTTATTTCTGTTAAGAGCGTTAAAAGAGGTGTTATGCACACTGTCACGTTAGTGTTTACCGGATAATATTTCTATAACACAAAACACAAAAACATTATTCCAATAACATTTTTGTAACACACAACTAAAAAACACCACTCACTCCACTTTTACACTAAAAGAAGAAAACAAAAAGACACAAACTTCCCGTTATACACATGTTGATAGTGCCTATAACGTCGGACCCTTGTGCGGTGCAGCTATACGGCGCCAACACTGCACAGAGTCCTCTAACCATAATTTTGGACCAGAAACGACAAAAAACACTTAAACAAATAGAGTAATTATTTCATAAATAGTTTGTAACAATATACGTAGCATAGTTGTTAAGATCTCGATCCTAATCTTAGGATCTTACGATTTTACGATTCTACAAAGCAAAAACGATCCGGATCCTACGTAGGATCTTAACAAGCTTAAGATCTTGTAGGATCCCGATCTTGACCATAGGATCTTAAGATCTACTCCGATCCGATCTTACTTTTATCGAATCGCAAACTAAAAAACTACAAATTTATGGTTTATATTTTTATATAATTAAAAAAATAACATGTGATTCTTCTTAAACATTCTATATTCACAATTTATGACAATATTTTCATGAAACATTCGTATAATTTCATGTTAATAATATATAATAATTTTTAGATTCGAATAATATTACAAAGATCATTAGAAAATGATATTATAGTAGGATCTTAGGATACCGATCCGATATTACGATCACGATTTTGCAAAGAAGAAAACGATCCTAGATTGAATCCCGATCTTAAAAACCTTGATACGTAGTAGTATGACTAGTTCAACTAAAAACCAATATTAAAAAAATAGTTGCTTATGACTTTAGATTTATAAGGAGGGTATAGTTTAACAATCAACGTACGTAATATGAGGATGTGGTAGTATAGTACGTACCTATGAAATCGATTACAAGACGGCCATCGGAGTAACGACCAGCAGAATGATGGAAATAAGTTTCGCCATAAGGGACTGGAAGTTGTCCATACATAGCGGCTAAAGTACCCGTATCCGAATTCGAATCACCAAAGTTAAATATCGCAGGAAAGTTACATTCTGGCAAAGAGAATATCGATATCGGTAGTAAAAATGTGACAAACATTAGTAGCAGCCAGATTGGAATCATTTTCAGGTAGTGTGGTTTCATGAGAGAAGGATTTGATATTTGAGATTATAAACAAGAGAGTGATGTATTGATTTGAATATTAAACACGAGTTGACCGTTTAAAAAGTCTTGTTCCTGTTTCTATTTTCATAGTTATATAATGTGCATATTTTATTCCATTTCTATGACTTTATATATTGTTCAACCATAACAGGGACACAGGGTATGGAATGTGCATATTTTATTCCATTTCTATGACTTTATATATTGTTCAACCATAACAGGGTATGGGTATCTTACGGTAAAGATAGCAGTAGCAAAGAGCAGTAACAGTAAGTAGTAGCAGAAAGCAACAATAGAAACAGCTGTATGTTTTGATCAAACATTTGTAACATAGTTGTATAGTCGTAAGTGAAAACGCTAGTTGCTCGTAAATGCTACTAGAAGTAGCATTTTGATTTTTAGCGTTTAAAAAAAATAGGAACGCTAGTTGTTCGTTTCCAAACAAGTATTTTTTCCAAAAGCTAACCGCTAATTGCTAGTTGCTTCAAAACGCTTCTAAATGCTTGCTACCAAACATAACCAACATATAGACATGAAACAGTAACTCATTAAACAAAGTATAAACATATTCAATATTTATGTGTTTGAGATATATTCTTTGACCTACCCATTTGTGGATGTTTTAGGCGTAATAATCATTTTGCAAACATTTATATTGCTATTTACATCCGTTATTGTTCTGTAAATTGCATTCACTTTAAGTTACCTAATTATTATGTAGAGTTGAGATCAATATAAATCTCGTACTTGTCATAAATATAAAGAATCAATCTTAGTCATTCATTTTTCATCTAAATTAATAAAAAATCATTTTTCACTTTTTTTTTTTAAACAACATATCTTGCAAACGGTAATCTCCAAGCTACAAAAAAACACTATCGCAACGAGAATTAAATTATCTATCTATAGATATGCAATTCTTTATACTTTCGACTAACTTTCTTTTTTCAAAATTTCCGCCCAGAAAAATCACATGTGATTTTTACAAATCATATATGATTTTTACAAATCACGTGTGATTTTTCTGGGCGGAAATTTTGAAAAAAAAAGTTCGTCGAAAGTATATAGAAATGCATATCTATAGAAAAATAATTTAATTCTCGTCGCGATGGTATAATTTTTTTCGCGTAACGATTAACGGTTTGCGAGATATTTAATTTTTTAAAAAATGGTGAAAGTTTATTTTTTTGTTTTGATCAAAAAAATAAATGACTAATATTGATTAATTGTATATATGACAAATATGAAATCTATATTGAACTTTTGCCTTATTATGTATTGTTTTTATATAAGGCAAACGGAAAAAGCGTCTTTGTGGTTTGTCTAAACCAGATGTTTTTTTATAAAAAATTGTGCATGCATTTTTGAAGTTTTTTACAGAGATTATGCATACAATTTTAAAGTTTTAAGAGCTGGTATGTGATTTGAAAAAACCACACAGAGGTTTTGATAACTTGTTCGGCAAAACTATGTCAAATGGTAAAGGAGAATTTTTAGAACTATAGTCAACACGTAATGTTATTGTAGGTTAACTATAGTCAATCACGCAATCATTTTTTTTACATAATTAATTGGTAACTAATTACGACTTTTTTTTTTTTTTTTTTTTTTTTTGAACATAACTAATTACATGTTCGATAGTATTTATTTTCTACTAAATGAGGAAAACGTTGTACTTTATTCTTTTCTATTGTCAACTATTTGTTGATTACAAAGATATCATAAGCATAAATTTTAATGGACTCAAAGCTCACAACCAAGTTTGCCAACTAATCAGACTGTGTAATACTCTTCCACAACCCGAGGAGCAAAAGCATTAAACTTATAAGTAATTTGTTGATGACGATATTCAGCAAGCGACTTCATCATGCAGCAAAAAGAAAAACAAAAGCAAAAGAAAAACAAACGTTGAAGGTTTTTCGCTGACAACAATAACAACTTTGACCCACATTGACTCAAAGTGCACAACCGGATTTGCACCAATGAATCAGACTAACTAATATTTTTAACCTTTTCATAAATGTACTTACGAGAACATATGCTCAAAATCAAAATAACGTGAACGTGAGATTTCATTAATCGTTTCTAGAGAGGCGAATTTGATTTGGGAATGTATCATTAGCATATATTCAGCAACCGAAAGTATTCATGGGCAACCGAAAGTATTCATGGAAGCAATTTCTCTACTATCGGATTTACCTTATAGTAAGGGTATGATTAGATTAACCACTTAAGGGTAGCATAGTGGCAAAAGGGCTTGTGACTATCACTTTAAAATGTGTGAGGTCTCAAGTTCAATTCCTGCTAGGTGCAAACAACCTTAAGTGGTCACGCCAACCTCCTGAAAATGGAGGGCTTTACATGGTTTGAGTCTGTATGGCGGTGGGTTCAAACCCCGTGGATTAGTCGGCTAAAAGGTCAGAAATCATGGTTACCAAAAAAAAAGGTACAATTAGATTACACTTCAAATCCCGTATAACTTGCTCAGAAAGGATTAAAGGCCCGCTTGGTTCAGTAGAAGGGAATGCAATGGGAAAAGGTAAGGGAATGCAAAGGAATGGGTGATGGTGGATAATCATTACCTTACCCCCAATTTACTTTATAATAGTTGATTACCCAGTACTGGGTAATTATTATATTACCCCCTCCATACCAAACATCATTATTTATTTCTTTTCCCATTACCCACCCTCCTTTACCCCGAACCAAGCACCCCAGAAAGGATTAAGTATTATTATTGTTGATCATAAGCATATATGAGTTTCACGAGTACCATTTGTCAATAGCTACAAACAAATCACCATAGGATAAAGCATCCCCAACTATAAAAATAAAAATTTAAGACATGTTATTACTTTATCCATCTGAATTCTTAATAAGTTCCATCTTGTATTTATACATGTCCAGTGTTGTAAAAATCAGTCTGGGCGGCCGATTAATTGACGCCTAGGCGTTAGGTGGGGATGAAACGCTTAATTTTAGCTCAATCGGCTTTATTAATCGGATTGGTAAAAAATCGGTCAACACACCGATTAGTCAGATAAAAATCAGCCAAATCGGGCATAAATCAACTAAATTAGCCAAATCGGTCATCACGGGTCAAATTTTTCAAAAAATTACAATTGAGGGTTTTTTTTTTTCTTTTTTTTTTTTTTTATTATTATTTTTTTTTAAATATACCTCCCGTTTTTCCACAAAACCAGTTGACACAACCATTCAAACACACATTGAGCAATGATTTAACACAAAATGTGAAGGTATGCTCGTTTTTTTTATTTCAATTGAACTTTGAATCTAAAAGTATTTTAAAGCATTTTGTTTATGTTATACATATATTTCAAAAATTTATAATTTTATATATAAAAAATTCCAATCTGATTAATTCCCAATTAATTCTCGCCTAATTGATTAATGCTAGACGGTACTCAGCCGCCTGACTAGCACCTAGCGATTTTTTACAACCCCACATGTCACATATATACTTTCGAGCTTCATCATATCCAAAAGTTAACTTTTTATCGACTTGGTAATGGGTGGGACATTTGTGCACTTAACAAGCACAATGTCAAGCGTTAAATTCTTGGCACTCAATAACCACAACTGCCGAGTGAGTTATGAATGCCCTTTACATTATAAAAAGACAGTTGATTATAAGCCGGTTCGTGTTACCAGTTATTAACCTTTTGCAATTAACATTATTAGAAAGACCAAAGCAAACACACACAAGATATATCGAGTGACTTCATCAAACTAACTAATGTTGAAAAGAATACTCAGACTCATAACTAAAACAACAATTGTATTCCAGGGTAACCCCTTTACAAAAAAAAAAAAAACAAAATTTGTATCTGGAACAAACCACCTTATATTCATTCCAATAACCATTTTTTGATATTTGCTTAATGCTTGTAGCAAGCTAATCCTAATGGTAATGGTGGATCAGAAAATGACCCATTTACAATTTGATCAAATATCCATTTATTGGCTGCTTGAGTATAGTGCACCCCATCCCAATTAATCATGACCGTTGGATCATCACAAGATTTAGCTACCAGGATATCTTTACCATTGACTTTGACTTTTCCACCACAACCAACATGGATATTGTAGTTGTACTTTCCTCCATGTCCACAACAAGCTCTCAATGGATGCACAAATCCTACATTTTATTCAAATGGACAACTCTTCAAGTAAAAAAACCCGATAAATCCGCGTGAGTACGAGGATAAGCAGGCATAATTGTAGAAGAATATATCATTTTCCATATATGATTACAAAAACTATGTATTTAAGTAATGGTATAAGTTAACTTACCGTAACGAGTTGCTTGAGTAATGAGTGCATATTTTACTGAATAGATATCAACATAGGTGATTGCGGCCTTCGGTAGTTCCTCGCGTAACTGGTCCACGGTTTCTTTTAGTTGATGGTTAAAAAACTGAGCGAGCTCGTTAAATGAGCCTACACATCCGTATTTGTCCACTTGTCCAGCCGAGGCTAGTTGACGGTCCATCACATATGGTAAACATCCAAATGGACCCGTATTGTGTATCCAAAACGATCTTCCTCCTTGATCATATACACTCTAATCAAGAAACCAACAAATTTGTTGAAATGACACGACTGTGGTATGTAACTCAAATTTATTTGTTATGACAAAATATGCCTAAAGACAACAACACGCACCTTGATGACATCTTTGAATTGGCCTACGATATCAGGGACATTTGCCCTAACTTCATCGACAGTAAAGTTTTGGAACAAGCCCGCGGTTAAATCATTTTGCCCGATATCAAATGTGTACAAAGCACGTGAAAAATCTTTGGTTTTGGGCATTAGTTTCTTAAACACTTCATCATCTGCATTGTATGTTACATATCATAAAATGTTTATACAAACAATTATCATACTATCATAGCACGGGAATGTTATTGTCACCTTTTTGAGCCCGATACATTTGGACCCTATGATGAAAATCATTGAATTGGTACCATTGAACATTCAGGGAAAATGGACTGAACCCACTTTGATGGAGGGTTGTGTTTTGGGGTCTAATGGTCGAACCAGCTGTGGCGAAGTTGGCTCCATGGCTAAAGTTCGACCTAAGTGCATCTAGGTATGCACTTAGATACGGCTTTTCAAAGTTTTGTGCTACAAAAATAAATAAAAAATGTTAACTTGTAATATCATTTGTAAACAAAAACACCAAACTCTACCCTAAAATCTGTTATGATCACTAGACTTTTACATGAAAATAAAAAATATTGTTGCATGATCAGATAAACAAATTAAAAACTGGATCACGTGCTATTCAATTATATGTTTTTTGGACACAAAGAGGTTTGCTAGACCATAAATCACGAGAAAAGAATATAGTGGATTAGTGGTCCTTTTTGAAGGTCATATCACTATCTTAGAATTATATAAAAAGTTTCATACAGATTATTAACAGATAATGAGTATCATTTATATAAAGTAAATGGTTAAAAGATACATATCAAATTAGCATGCATATGTTATGTACTTATGTTAAACTGAATGCAAATCGCACTTTCTATACTATATATGTGCAATATTAAGACTACTTTATCACTAGACGTCGAAATACCTATAAAGTCGATAACGAGACGACCATCACAGTACCTCCCAGCCGGACCATGGAAAAACGACTCTCCATGAGGCGGTCCGGCTTGTCCAAACGCCGCAGACAATCCACCCGTATCAGAATTCGAGTCACCAAAGTTGAAAATTGCAGGAAAATCACACAAGTTTTTGCTAGCATCCACAACATGGTAACTCAAAAACATTATCAACAACATAACAACTTGGCAACGTAGCTCCATGACTAATATTGAACAAAGGTGAGGGAAAGAATTTCTAAAATGGGAATGAAAATGAAGAGGATAATGTGTCGATATATAAAAACTGCCCTAGTACATATGCAACATGGGCTAGTTTTATGTTATTTGCATGATGGGCAAATTACTAAAATGGGTTTGGTTTTTATGAGTTGGAAATGAATAAAATGGTGGTTATAAGGGCTTTTTATGTCTTTTTAGATGTGTGACATGTTTTGAGTGGCTTATTGGGTCCAAAACTGTCGCCATATATATAACAAAATGTCCCTATTTTAGGATGTAGAAGAAACCATATCCCACTTTATTTTTGTAACCAAAACTATCATCACGAATCTCGTTTAATTTATAAAAGGAATTACATAAGTCGTCTATTACTCTATTTGGTAAAAAGATACTTGTTGTGTAAAAGTGTAATTTTTTCGCATAATATTTGATCCCCTTAGAGATATTTGGATTTGAAAAGGTTAGAAGCATCAAATTTTAATTAAAAATATCAATCAATCTCACATTTTTTATTAACACAAAAGCTGAAATATCTAGCTCTCCTAAAACCCGAATTTTAATCTCTCAAATTAAAATATCTTGTTATTCTTATAGTCAAAACATAAGAACAAAAACTAGAAAAATTAAGGTGGTCGGGATGACGGGAATGTAGGAAGTCTCGGTGTAGAAGGGTAAAGGACCAACCATGCCGGGGGCGATAATGATTGTGGCGAGTGGTGGGCAAAGTGGAGGCGAGCTCGAGGATAGGGGATGCTAAAGAGTAAAGTCGAAAAAGAAAACTATGAAACCTTTAATAAACCTTACTAATGAAGATTTATAGAGTTTGTTTTATGTAGAGTTTATACCCGTAAACTTTTATTAGAACATAAAGTTCATAAAAGTTTATAGCATTATAGATAGTGATTTATATGAAGTACAGTATATAATGTGGCATGCCTTGTTATTGCTATGAATTTGACAAAATTCGTAACATCAGAGATGCTCTAACTATTATTGAGCTAACTAATATTATCTATTAAGTACCTCACAAATAAATGAAGTTTATCATAAAGCATTTGGGGGAACGAACATGGCATTAGAACACTAACGCTCTGTTATTGACTTCTTTTATAGAATGAAATGAAAATAAAAGATAGAATATTAAATTTTTATTGTGTTTTTGAGAAGAAAATTCTTACATTTGTTTTAACAGAATGGAAATGAAACAGAAAATGTGTTTTAATGAGAAGAAAATTCTTAACATTTTTTCTCAAAAATTTTCTGCTCAAATATGAACGGAAACAAAACTACACGTAAACTATTGATCATATAATGACAAATATAACCCTCAATATTTATTCATATTCGACTCTTACGATAAAATGAACATGTTTAAAAATAGATAGATGTAATTATGTTTTTTTTTTCTCCTATTCTTTTCTTCCTAACACGATAACACAACATTTTTTATTTTACTTTTTATTTCATTTCAACTCGTGAACATGAAATAAAAAAAAAAATTCTATTATTTATTATTATTTTTTTTACCCATCATTTTTATCATCACCTAAAAGAGAACGCAACATAAGTTTCATCCAACAAAATAGAAACACCATATTTCAGATTAAGTGATCTATCATTTATTGTGGCTTTTTATACGAGTAGTTGTGACCTGTGACGTTTTGTGTAAGATCAGGTGGTACCTTGTGATACTTTTATGAGGTGTAAATGTTGAATTGTGTGATGGGATAAGGTTTTGCCTAAGAATAACCCTCTACTAATTAAATATTGCACATATAATTACAGGTGAAACGATATTGTAAGAAGATTATTAAAATAAAAAATGCTAAAAGTATTACAAGCATGGCATATGTGACACAGTGGATAAAATTCGGGTGCATTCAGTCAAATTGAGGAATAAGACTATTTGGAATATTGAAGTTGAGAAAAGTGATAGTTGGGGATGGAGGAATTTACTTGGTATTAGAGATCTTATTAAGAACAATGTTGTGTACAAGATTGGTAATGGTCAAAGTACTTCTCTATGGTATGATAACTGGAGCAGTCTAGGTGCTTTAAACCAAATGGTGACCAATAGAGATCTTTATGATGCTAGGCTGCCATGTGATTTACTAGTTAAAGATATGATCTCCAATGGAAGTTGGTTATGGCCAGAAGAGTGGTATGAAAAACATCCAAGTATTACTAGTCTGAATGTTCCAAATTTGGATAGTAATATGGATGATAAGATTGTGTGGAGAACTAATGTTGGTAAGGAGGTTGATTTTTCTGTCTCTGCTGCCTATTTTGATCTTAATGAACAGAACCCTAAGGTGGAGTGGTGGAAGTTGATATGGTACTCTCAGTGTATTCCAAAACATTCCTTTATTTTGTGGCTAGCTTTACATGGAAGGCTGACCACCCAAGATAAACTAATGAAATGGGGAATTCAGGGTGTCAATAGATGTTATCTTTGTTATAATAATGTTGAGGATCTTGACCATTTACTATTTCATTGCCAATTTGCTACTGAAATCTGGGGTAAAGTCAGAAGGTTAGTTGAAATATGTGGGCAGGGTAATAATTGGAATGAAATTGTCAATGATATGGTGCGAGCAGGTTTTGTTTATAATCTTTGGAAGGAAAGAAATGGGAGAATATTTAGAGATGTTACTAGAAGCAGTGAAGATGTATTCAAAAGTATTGTGGAGACTGTGAAGTCTAGGATTATGAGTTTGACAGTGAAAGATAGTGTGGCAGTTAGAAGATTGGAAAGAGTATGGGGCATTACTTGCAAAAGAGCAAATGTCTTGAAATGAGAATCTGTATGAGGTTTGATGTATTGAGATCCTGGTTTGTGGCTAGAGGTTTCTTAGCAATCTACATTGAGGGTTAAGATTCTTTAAGGGTGTGTGGCATTAAGGATTGTTATCTTTTCTATTACATACAGTTGGTATTTCTATCCTGGAAATGCAAACTGTTTCATTTTGCAGACCATAACAATGCATTGTCTTAGTACTTGGAGTTCTAATGGTAAGGCTGTAGTCATTGGATCCTCATTCTCCTTCACAGTTTGGCCTTGGGAGGAAACTGTGTGGGCTTTGATGGATCTAATGAGAGGTCTAATTCATAAGAATGTACCATAATATAAGGCAATGTATTGTGAAGGGTATATGGTTTGGGTGGGCAGTGTATGATGGGTGGAATAGCGAGGAGTGAAAGATGATCCTGCTTGGTCCACCCAATACATTGCCAAAGGAGGTAATGGTTGGTCTTCCCTCAAGGTATGTGTTTCCAAGAAGCTGAAGCCTTTTTTAAGAGAAGGAAATGTAGGCTTCTTGGAAGAGCTCTTGACTGGAAGGGTTATGGGTGCCTAGTGATGCCTTTTGTCTCCATTCTTTGGTTACTGTGGATGTGTGTTGAGTGATCATGGAGTGGAGATGAAAAGGAAATGTAGCTAGATGGTCTAATGGTGCATAAAGGTAAATGATGAATCCTGGTTTGTTGTAGCAGGATGTTAGACTCTGTTTCATCTCTTAAAACAGAGTGTGATTTGAAACTCTGTTTCTTGTACATCAGATATAGGTTTGGATTGATATTCTAGTTTCTGTATTGAGCTTCTGATTTTGGGCATGTCCATTATCAGTTATCTTTATGATGTACAGTTTGGTTGTGATTAATATAAATTTACCTTTGCACAAAAAAAAAATAATGATAATGGCATTTTCATGAATAAGAGCAACATAGTGGATTCTAAATTTCTAATCCAACAAATATGTGACACAGTGCATTCATCTTTTCATTAGCAAGTAGTATTGCATTTCTTTATTTCCAGATATAATAAATTGTAGTAGCAAACACCAATCTTTTCAAAACACTTCTTATAACATTATTGCAAGGGGAAGCTGCTATTACTGCTACTATATCAATCCAGTCCAATGGCAGTATTTTAACATTCAATTCATCCTTCATACTCTCCCAAATCGTACTAGAAAACTCACATTTAAAGAACAGATGGTAATGAGAATCATTGCAGACATTACAAAGGGGACCCAAAAATTATTTGTACTCCATTTAATCATTCTATCTTGTGTTAGTAACTTGCTATTAACTTTCATCCATAGAATGAAAGCATATCTAAGGTTACATTGAGCAAACCAAACCACCTTCCACCAATCTACACTTAACCACTGATCTTTCAAGTCAAACCAAGCAGTCTTTATAGTAAATCCACCAACTATCCTTTTTTATTCCTCCATTTCACTTTGTCCAGAACTTCCTCCTGCAGTCTAGACATTTGTATTTAATTAAGGTAGGAAATTAAACACTCTAATTTTCAGGCCACATCCATTGATTATTCTTTATCATATCAACAATACAACAGTCCACTTTAATTCTGGCATCATATAGTATCCTGTTTGACACAAATTTCTTCAAGTGACCAAGATCACACCGGTTATCATTCAACATATAAGTATCTCTACCATTACCAACAATATGAACAATAAAAGGTCTGACTTTATTTCTTAGATCCAACAAGGCTTTCCAGGTGCAACTGTCACTCTTTTACCCATTAATATCCCATAACCTTCTACCTTTAAGCTCTACCAAATTGACCCATTTTACCCAAAAACATTTTTTTTTGTAACAATGTTCCAAATGTGTTTAGTGAGCAATACTTCATTCCACTCACCCGGTTGCTTTATACCCAATCCACCTTCACTTTTTGGCCTGAATACTATGCACCAAGCCACTTTAGACCTTTCATTACTACTTGTACTATTGCACCATAAGAACTTTTTCAAAATACCATCAATTTCCTTTAACACAGCTTTAGGAGTTAACACCACAGATGCCCAATATGTTTGCATTGCTGATAAGACTGATGCAATCAATTGGAGCCTACCAACATAGGACAGAGCTTTATTCTTCCAATCTTGAACCGTATTTCTCACCTTATCCACCAATTGTTTACAATCTTTTAAAACTAACCTTTTTGCAAGCAGGGGAATTACAAGATATTTCACTGGGAGTTTTCCCACTTTGAAAGGCAAGACATCTAAATTTTTTGTTTCACGTGCTCCTTTACACTGCCAAAGAATATTACCCTTTTCTCCATATTAGGGATTAATCCATAAGGGTGTTGGCAACCCAAGACTCGGAGTCTTGGGAGGATTCCCACCTACCAATCACAGAGTGCCATGTGGCAGGAGGATTCTGGAGGATTCTGAGGATAAAACTGTTGGCAATGGAAGGATTCTGGAGGATTCGGAGTCATGCCTCAAAAAATAAAGGCACAAAACACAAAAACATACTAAAAATTTTGTCCTTTTGCACAATATTTACCCAAGACTCAGTGTGTTAGTTGCCACTCCGAATCATAGGATTCTAGAGTCTTGGGGGTTGGCGGCGGTGTTCATGGGAGTCCTCCCCCCAAGACTCTAGCAAGACGCTACCATTGCCAATGCCTAAGTGTTACTAAATTCCACTAAAGACTCTTTTATTACTTTGATAGAACCACATCACAATGACTTAACACCAGTAAGTCATCTGCAAAAGACAAATGAGTGAGTTTCATTTCCTTGCATCCCGTATGAAATTTAAAACCCCTACTTTCCTCAACTCTTCTAGCCTGCATTAATGAGAAAACTTCCATTATAAGGGTAAACAAATAAGGGGATATTGAATCTCCTTGTCTCAACCCTATCCCACTTCTAAAATATCCATGCCTTTCCCCATTTATTCCAATTGTAAAAGCAGCAGAAGTAACACAGGTCATGATCCGTTCAACCATAATTCTATGAAAACCAAACTTGTGAAGCACTTCTTTTAAGAAATCCCAGTTGACCCAATAGCTTTGACCTGCATTTCATCATTCCTGGCTTTAGTTAGGATGTCAGCAGCCTGTTTATTAGTAGGAATGTAGGAGATGGAAATGTGCCCTGCTTTGATTTTGTCTCTCACAAAGTGACAGTCAATTTCTATATGTTTTGTCCTGGCATGTTGCACTGGGTTTGAGGCAAGGGCAATGGTAGATATGTTATCACATAAGATCTTGACTGGAGTTGAAATGGAGACTCTGAGATCTTTAAGAAGTGAGCATAACCATGTAATCTCACATGAGCAGTCTGCCAAAGCTCTGTATTCTGCCTCAGTAGAGGACCTTGAAACAACTGGTTGCTTTTTAGAATGCCAGGAAATAAGACTGTTGCCTAGAAAGATGCCAAAGCCTGAGATGGATCTTCTTGATGAAAGGCAATTAGCCCAGTCACTGTCACAATAGGCATGAAGAGTGAGAGGATTTGATTTAGGAAAGAATAAACCTTGGCCTGGACTCAATTTGATGTACTTAATGACCCTGTGCAGAGCCTCCAAGTGAAAAGTGTGAGGCTGTTGGGAGAATTGACTGAGAAGTTGAGCTACAAAGGCTATATCTAGCCTGCTGATGGTGAGATAGATCAATTTTCCAACAAGTGTTATGTAGTGTGAGGGGTCTGAGAGAGGTTCACCATCTTTATAGGTAAGCTTCTTCCTTGAATCAAGTGGGGTCTTTGCAGGCTTGTCATCCTGGAGATTGGCATACTCAATCAGGTCAAGTGCATATTTCCTTTGAGTCATGACAAGGCCTTTGGAGTTCCTCATAAATTCTATACCAAGGTAATAATGGAGTGGTCCAAGGTCTTCTATGCTGAAGGTATGATGAAGATGATCTTTGACCTCTGAAATTAGGGAATTTTTGTTGCCTGCTAAAAGGATATCATCAACATAGATTAGGAGAATCAAAGTATATGCACCTTTGTAGTATCTTTTTGGTGTCTTGTGATAACAATAAATAACCTTTTTTATGTTCTGGATAACCAAGAAATATTGAAGGAATGGCCCTTTGTTCAAATTTGTCTGGTGTGTGTATGGAGGCATAAGCTTGGCATCCTATAACTTTAAGGTTTTGGAGGTGTGGTATAGTTTTGTAAAGAAGCTCATAGGGTGATTTGTTGTTTAAAACTTTTGAGGGAAGTCTATTGATTAGGTGAGTTGCTTCCATGAGACAATACCCCCATAGATGGATAGGAAATTTGGCTTGGAAGTGTATTGACCTTGCCACTTCCAACAGATGTTTGTGCTTTCTCTCTGCCCTTCCATTTTGTTGAGGTGTGTTTGGACAAGATGTTTGATGCACAATGCCTTTGGCTTGTAGAAATGTGGTCAGTGAATGATTGATAAACTCTGTGCCATGATCACTTCTGAGGGTTTTAATATTGGTTTTGAATTGTGTTGGAACATAATGATAAAAGTTTTTGATTGTGGAAGTGACATGTTGTTTTGTTGGCATTAAAAAGGTCCATGTATGTCTAGAACAATCATCAACTAAGGTTAAGAGGTATTTGCACTTATTGAGTGTGATGTGTTTGTATTGGGCCCATGTGTCAGCATGAATCAAATCAAATATGTTAGGAGCATGAGAGACACTTGAAGTAAAAGGTAATGCAGTTTGCTTAGAAATAGGACAAATGGTACAATGTAAATTTGATACATCAGAAGTAAAGGTTGGTAACTGCTTTATTTGCTTTATTACATGAGCAGATGTGTGTCCTAATCTAGCATGCCAGAGATGTAAAGTGCTTGAATGAGATAAAACTGTAGTAAAGGGTGGCTGAGGTGATGTGACAGAGGATGATGTAGTGTTGTGCTCTGGTTTGATAATGTAGACTCCATCAGATTGGATTCCATGGGCAATCCTCTGATTGTTGCCCTGAAAATTGCAGGTTGAATGGTTAAAAATCGCTGAAACACTGGTTGTCTTTCTTATTTGGCTTACTGAAAGTAGATTGTAGGCAAAGGAGGGTATGTATAACACATTGTGTAGAACTAGGTTGGGTTTGATCCTCACAGAACCTATGGTAGTGACTGTAACAGTATGTCCATTTCTTAGTGAAATTATGATTGGAATTGTGCATTTTATGATGTTAAACATGAGTGTTACGGCTATGCAAATGTGGTCAGTTGCACCACTATCTACTACACAAGCATCCTTAAACAATGAAACACAAGAGGCTATGAACAAATATCTCCCTGCAGCTAAGAGTTTTGACTCACACTGACCTTGGTTGTTTTGGAGCATGAGCATGACTTGGTTTAGTTGATTCTACAGGGCATCCATCTTGGCATAAACTGCAACATCATTTTGTGTCCCACTTGTGGTAGCTTCACTTGTGGTGGCCTCATCTTGTCCCATTGTTTGCCCTACAACCAAATTAACAGCCTTTGGCTTGTAGTTGTTGTTCCTATTTGCCCCATTTCCAAAGCCATTTGTCCTGTTTGCCCCATTTCCATTTCCACTGCTACCTGGTTTGTATTTGCCATGTAAGGGGTGACCAATTGGGTATCCCACAAGTTGATAACATTCATGTTGATAATGGCCTTCTTTTTGGCAGTTGCCACAAATAATGCCTGGTTTGAAGTTGCTTTTCCTGGTGTTTGGGACAACACTGGATCTTGGATTAGTGTTTTGTCTGGTGTTTGGTGCTGCATTGTTGTTGGTGTAGGATCTTGGTTTGGTGAAGGTGTTCATTATTATGGGTGATATGTGGTGTGGATTGTGGGATTCTCTTTGCTTCTCTTCGTGTCTCAACATAGCATAAGCTTTAGTTGCATTTGGCAATGGTTGCATAAGAAGAATTTGTCCTCTCACATTTGAGAAACACTCATCAAGTCCCATTAGAAACTGTAACAACCTTTTCCTGCCTTCTCTCGCCTCATTTAATCTCCCATTTTCACAGACACAATTGCAAGTACAGATGTATGGTGCTTCCAATGCATCAATTTCATCTCACAGTCCCTTTAGCTTTTGGTAATACACTTCAACAGATGTGTTTGATTGCTTCAATTGTGTGATATCATTGGAGAGTTGATAAATCATGTGCCCATCAAGTTGTGAATAATGTTCTTGAAGTTCTGACCATAAAGCTGATGCAGAATGCACAAAACTGAGATTGTAGCTAATTCCATCAGTAACTGTGTTCAAGATCCATGAGATAATCATGTCATTATTTCTCTCCCATAAGGCTCTTAATGGTGAATCACTGTCAGGTTCTTGGTATTCTTTGGTGTTGACTTTCAATTTGTTTTTAGCATTGAGAGCAATCATCATAGATCTCCTCCATGTGCTGTAGTTTTCAGATCCAGTAAGTTTCTTGGAGATAAGGATGAGCCCTGGGTGATCATTTTGATGTAGAAAGAGTGGATGGTTAACTGAACTAGTGTCTTCAGTGGTGGTGTTAATGGTGGTGTTTGGTTCAGCCATGATTTCAGGTTCTTGATTGATTTTAGATGAAATTGAGTGGTTTTGATGTCATTAAGTAAGTTTTGTGATGAATTTTGATGAAGGTTTGAGTGATTTTGATGATGTTTTGAAGGTTCTTGATGATTGTTAATGGCGGAAATTTTGGAGGGAAAAAAAGGTTATTTGTGGTGGTCAAAGTTAGGTATGACGGTCAACAGGCAGTTATGGTAGTTTGTTGTGATGGTTGATGGTGGTTGTTACAGAGGACCTATGAGGTCTGCTCTGATACCAAGGTAAATTTATTTCTATTGCAAGTGAGAGAGTTTGGATAAAAGTGAAATTGTGAAATGATTCATTAACTGAAAATGAAGGAATACAAGTGTACTTATACTACTACTGTTACATTGATAAGCTACATCTAGCTGTTACAAACTAAACTATATACAAGCTTAACTAATACAGAGCATATTAGAAAGGCTGCATCTTCTCCAAATAGGCTTGATGTCTTGTGCAGTGAGGTGAGGTGTATGACCCAATAGCTTTGACCTGCATTTCACCATTCCTGCTGTTTGGTATTGGACTTGTAGCTTTGACTACTGCATTGACTTTGGTGTAAGCACCATTAATTTCCTTAAGGGAGTTCGTTTCCAGCGGCTGGTTAAAAGTTTTAAGATCTAAGGTGGCGATATATCTGCTGGTTAAAAGTTCAAAGACGAGAATTTTGAAATGAAACATGGAAGGAAAGGAATGTTATCAATGCCCAACTCTGGCCCGGACACTAACGGGTCAAAGTTTCTCATTTAGTTGGTAAAAACGTTTTGCTTGGAAGAGCAGTTAAAGGGATGGGAGTTGTTAAGTCGATGTTGCTATTGATGATAATGATCGCCCAATTCTTGATGTTATGATTGTGGATTGTGGTGAAATTAAAGAAGGTGAAGATGATGGAATTGGGAACTTTTTTAAGTATGGAGATATGTTTCCTGATTGGCCCGCTGACATTGACAAGGGGCCTAGTCACTTTCGTGGTGGTTCGACGCTGTTGATTCAATCCAGGCTTCTGGGAATGAAGCTTTTAAGGTAGTCTGAATAATAAAACTATTCAACCTTGACTTAAAGTACCATTTTTTTGCTCTCGAGGTTCAAATTTATGGACAACGATGTTAACTCGTATTATCTGCAGAAGCAAGACCATAAAATGGCTCTCAGAAAGTATAAGAAAGCCGTGTGGTATTTGGATGTATCCTGGGAGAAAAAAGGAATTGATGATGGTAGACTACTTGACCGATATTTTTTAGCCAAGTAATTTTGCTTTTTATTTGTGTAGATTTTGACGTTTCCTGTGTACTTGTTATAAAAAATGCAGGTCAAAGTATTTCTATGGGAAAGAAGAAGGACCGGATATTCAAAAATAGTGCGATAACTATAAAGTACCGATACATTGTCAACATGTAAATTTTGAAAGTATCCCATCATTTTTAGTTACATCACATTTGCATATATAATGTTTACCAAGCTTGTAAACTGAAACTCAGGGATGCGAAGGGAGCATTGATAGACATAGAATACATTGCGTGATTGTGATAATAATGAAAAGGCTTGGTTTCGTCAAGGTCAGGCAAGTGACATTCATCAATATGACTGATAACAACTATTGTAGTTATTTTAAGATTCTTAAACGCCTTAATCCAGGCAAATATGGCACTCAATGAGGTAGATACTGCAATAGAGAGTTTCAAGAAGACAAAAGAGTTGGAACCGAATGATGGTTAGTCACTCTTATATTTACGTTCATAAAGGTGACTATGGTTTTATTTTGACTTAATAAATCATATGTATTTGTAGTTGGAATAAAAAGAGAGCTCAAGGTTGCAATGAAGAAGGTATGTTTACTATTAGCAACATTTGTTATGGAAATCGGTATTGATTTTTACCGCTTTATCAGTCGTTTATATAATGAGACGGATGCAGGTTGCAGATAGACTTGAGAAAGAAAAGAAGGCATACGCCAAGATATTTTTGAAAGGGAACCATTTTGTCGCCAATGAGGTATGCTGGTTCACTCGATTATACCCTATTTTGGTTCAGCTATTTAAGATATTCTTAGTATATGATTCTAATTTCTATGCTTATTTCCAGGGCTCGTAAATTTCATATCCTCCCTTTTATACATGGGGATTTTTAGTTCCCAAACCAGATACCTGTTCGTAGATGTAACCACTGCACAAGTTATACAGCTCATTTGGTATTTAATTAGATCAGAACATGTAAAGAGTCTTTTTTGTTTCTTTTTGTTTCATTTTTCATTGTTCTGAGTGGATCCCTGAAATCGGACTAACAAGGATTCGTGCTTTACAAACCTCAGATTTGCATGTGCAGAGTGTACTTGAGCCATCAATGACATTAAGTCGAACCCCTTGAATCAGATCCTTTATATTTGCTTTTATATTGAATTTGTGACCGACTGTATGTTATTTCTGTAGTATTTCATTTTTTGGGGAAATAATTTGTTTTCTAATTCTAGATGAAAGTTGTGAATGCTTACATTTCACTGAAAGAAATATAATGCTAAAACACCAGTCATATAAAACAAGTTGGACTTTATTTTTTTAACTTTTAATAATGAGAGCAAGGTAAACAAACTTTAGAAGTAACAAAAGTATGGATAGTCTAGCCTACATTTGACTTTCATCAGTTCATGTTTGTTGTGACACCACGCACCTGATGCTAAGCTATTAATCGGTGATAATCATTAACATACTTGCTCCCATGGTCCATAGTTTTATATTGATTCGAGAAAAAATACCTTTCTTTTCTATAAACCTCAGCATAAAGCCTTTCACAGCACCAATTGTTGATTAAATGATTTGTCTAATCCACATTCGTATCATCGCTTATCATTTAAAACTTAACGACAATGGCCTTGTTGAGCTGCACCGCATGTATGGGGAAAGCAACATGTGTTGCTGAAGAAGGCGCAACCTTGGCCCTGAGGAATAAAATATTGTTGGGGATGACATCTTCCATCAAAAATACCATCAGAATAAAGCCTTTCACAGCACCAATTAAGCGCCCCACACGGGTGGTCACCATAAATGCAATTCCTACTTAGGGATGATTTCCGTGAAAGTGTGAATACCTTCCCATCTTCCAAAAGGAATTTTCCAATTTGAACACCGAAAATGGCCTTGTTGAGCTGGATTGGCCTTTCATGGAAATCATCCCCGAGTAGGAATTGCATTCATGGTGACCAGCCGTGTGGGGCCAATCTAGTTCAAATGGCTAGTAAATCAGGCCTTTCCCTATACCATCCCTTTGTGTAGGCCAATCCAATTCAAATTGGAAAATTCCTTTTGGAAGATGGGAAGGTATTGACACTTTCACGGAAATCATCCCTGAGTAGGAATTGCATTTATGGTGACCAGCGGTGTGGGGCGCTTGATTGATTGTCTACAACTTGCTGTACCAAAATTGTACATCACATCATTGTTCCAAGTAAAACCAATACATCTCTTGTTGGGCAAGATCTGATAACATGGCTACGAGTTGTAATTATCAAGCCCCAAGTCTCTAAGAGCAGCGGTAGCTGCGTCTTTGCAGCTTTTGTGGTTTTCTTTGGCATTACGTATGATCTTCTCAATACCATTACCCAACAAAAGAGTCCTGTGCAACGATAAAGACATGTTTTAAAAACCATAGGGAGTAATCAACAATTCCTTTAATACGTAATGAAAAATTGACCTGTTTTTTGGATTCCTGGGTCCTGGCAACAAGATTACGGATCATGAGACAAGTATGCAGCTGATATGCCTCAGGGGAACTTATACATTGATTGAATTGTAAGATCTCCTACTCGTGCTTCTATGGCTAAGGTTGCATTTCCTGGCGATCGCAGGCAGAGTGTACATATGATAGTCATCACCTGTATTGCAACAGATGTGATTGATCTTAGAGAAGAGCAAAACAGGTAAATCCCAGGACTGGTCCTAGGGTGGCCCTAAAAGCGCGGTTCGAGGCAAACCCGACGGTCCTACACCTGGTTCTGGTTTAGGACCGAGCTAAAGTCCTTTTATTAAGGCCCAGTGCCTTAAGAAAATCTGGATATAGCAAGACCACATTAACAGGTCAGTCCCAATCCCAAAAAGACTAGTCCTAGGTGCATATTATAAATTTAAACAATTTTTGAAGTTTTTGATTGTGTATTTTAAATCCTATGCATGTTAAAGTAGTTATATACCCTTCTAAACCCTCTAGGCTCTATCTCACCAGGTCCCTATTAGCACACTTATATTTTGATTACATAAATACTAGTGTTTCCTATCTTACTAATTGACCCTAAAACATCCCAAGTCTTAACATATTCATCTGTAGTGCAAATGTTTACATATAGTTCTGTTGCTATAGTCAACCATGGTTCTAGGAAAGTCCTATGCAGCAATTATAAGCACAAAAATACTAATGCAAGTGAAATGAGAATTTATAATAGTTTACCTCTTGGATGACAGAAGGATCGTCAGCAAGTCGGTAGAAAGTGTGATGAGCGCGCCTATTCAACCCTCCCCTTTCAATAATAGCGCTCTTATTAAAGTCACTTCATGCCAACTAACCAAATTAAATATATATCAGAGGGATACGAATATACAATACACTAGTATATAATTAAGCATAATACGCTGCCTAGAAATGGGCAAGCAAGAAACTAGTGACAAGCCATGTGCAGTAACTTTACCAAGCTTCATCGCCTAAGCATGGATTCAGGAACATTGAAGGTGTTTCCTATAATTTTAAATTAGGTCTAAATGATAATTTGTTGAAACTCAGATGTCGAGATATAACTAATTGCTAATTAGGTTCATACCTTGATCTAGCGAAGGATCAAGGATAAGAGGATTATAATGTGAAAAACAATACTCAAAATGACTCGAAATCTTTTAAATTTACAAAATCTGTAACAACGAGACCCCTATTCCTCATTCCTTTCAACACGTCTTATTAGATGGCTCTGAATAGTAAAAAATTAGTTGCGAGTTGTTCATATCAGATGACTGAATATCAGGAAAGTGTTTAGGAGATTTAGACATAATCATGCCATATCATTCCTATTTAACTAGCAACTGGAAAACTAGCACTCACATTCACTGCAACGGCCTTCGGTGCAATAGTTGCAGATACCAGACTTGGCGAGCTAAGCCTCGCAAATTGTCGAGCATAGCCAAAAACCTAAAGTTACATAATGATGCAGCGCGAAAATGGGATAAATAAATTGAACCTGTTGATTCACAAGAATACCAGGAACAATTCTTCTAACTATCGTTGATTCAAAAAGAATACCGATAATCAGGGTAATATCACACACACTAACACTCAAATGTGATAGGGAGGAAAAAACTTTTCATAAATTTCATCATCAAAAAAGAACTAATGAATAACAAAAACTTGATCCCAATTTATAGATGGGATTTATGATAAAGAGACCGAAACATTTAATAAACTAAATTAAATAGAGGAAAATAAAGAGTCGTAGATGCTTAGGGAACTAAAGAGTAATAGGTGCTTCCACATCAATCTAGATGCTTCCGCATCACATAAGGATACTTACAAACAATACTCCTTTTTAGCATTAGTTATTAAGCTATTGACAGATATTTTTGTAAGCCACTTACTTGTGAAGCCACTACTCGATCGGTTATCATCAGCTGCCAAAATTAAAGCATTCGAATAGCATCATATAGACTCAGGATGCTCCCTTTACTATGCTTCCTCATCACTTTAATCATCAACTCATATATGTGTAACTCAGCAAATGATTCCTTAATAACCTCATTACCAGTTGCGGCAGTAGCAACAACACAAAAACCAGTATTAAATAATGTTAGATATAAAAATAATCTACTTGTAGTCTATTATATATAAAGTGTAGTAGTTGGTTTGTAACTTTGTAAAGTGAAGGAAGACTAAGTGTAAAACTTGTCTAGATTAAATGAATATAGACAATGAATCTAGACAAAGAGTTGAATGCATCTAATAGGGCCAGATACTTATCATTACACGTATCCCCTTTTTCCACTTTTTGTTTGCGAAAGTTGCAAGTTCATGTAATAGAATTCTATGTTTGTATAGTAGATATGATCAAAACTAGAGGTGGCAAAATGGGCGAGCCGGGCGGGCACGGGCTTAAATGTTCAAGGGCTAAATAGACACGGGCTAAACGGGCACATGTTATCTTTATAGAAGACCGAAAATGACGAAATAAATTCCTTAAACGTAATACCTCATTTATATTTAAAAAATTAAATATATTATATATATAAGTTTTTCTTAAAAAACGATTATAATGTTCTCTAATTGAGATAAAATATGTGCCCGTTGTGCCCATTTAACTTTTCAATAGGCTAAATGTGCCAATTTCAAAAAAATGATGAGACTAAATGTGCCTAAATCTTTTATAAAATAGCTAAAATTAGCCTTTTTTTGCACAAATTGCCACCTCTAATATCCTACATCAATTATGAAGACGCGCACTTGGTCTACAATTGCTTTTCCTCCTAAGTTTGATTATCTCGATTTAGAGCCGTGTTATATTAATGGGCATTCCATTGGGCGGCTTATTTAAGAGTACCTAATGTTGAATTTATATATCATAACACTTATATAATAAACATGTAATCATCAAAAGCATGCAGCGGAAGGAAAGAAACAATACTTATAATTAGTTAACCGAAAACTAAAGAGAGCGTACCTTCTAGCAATCCAAGCAAACACGTATTAAAGAATCAATAAACCCTAAAGTTAGGGTTTCACCAAATTCGACTAACACAATAATTGATCCAAGGAATTCACAAACACAAGTGGTGTTTGTCCTGTGTTGACATAAATAATGCCTAAAAACATTATCAATATTTATTCATATCTCTATGTTTTGATGATCACAAAATGTAAACTCATTAAAACATAAACTTATCAAATAAACAAGTATTTAGTTGTAAATATTCACTTCTACAACTTAATCACTTAAGGTATGAATAAACAAGTGCTTAATGCATTATATGATCAAATGAACATTTTCTTAATAACTAAATTTTTTATAAAACATCAAAAACATTTTATATATTTTTGAAAAACATTTTTGGTATTAAATAAAAATGTTTAATCTTTTATAAAAATATGAATTCAAATTTTTAACCAAAATCAGTTAAAATGTTCCAGAAAAACCTTCCCCACAAAAGGACAAAATTGGCCAACGTTCAGTAGGGGCGGCCCCCTTAACTTTACTAGGCGGCCCCCTTAATAATTAAGGGGACCGCCCCCGCTCCAGTAGGCTCCAACTGTCCAGATTTTTCCCTATAAATACAAGCCTTCTCCTGGATTTTTTCTCAACCCTTTTGCACTAAAACTTTCTGTTGTAGATCTCATTTCATATCTTAAATAAACCTTTGATCATGTAATCTTAAGCATTGGTTTCCAAGTGATCCAAGCTTCCACCATCCAAGTGCAAAAGAAGAATACTTCTATCAATCAAGATTAGAAGTATTACAACTTAGTATCATTTTGTTACTTAAGTTGTGTGTTTAACAAAGTTTGTAAATCATTCATTCATTTGTATGTAAGGTGTGTGTTGTAGATTAGTGTTGTGTGTAAGTAGTGAAGATGTTGTATAAGTAGTTGTGGTATAGAAGTTGTGAGGTTAAAATGTAGAAGTCGTGAAGCCGTGGTGTAGAAGTTGTGAAGCCGTAGCTTAGAAGACATGAAGTCCTTGTGTTGAAGTCTTGAAGCCGTAGCATAGAAGCTGTGAAGCGGTCGTGTTAAAGTTGTGAAGTCCTAGTCGTGAAGTCCTAGTGTTGAAGTCGTGAAGCCGTAGCATAGAAGTTGTGTAGCGGTCGTGTTGAAGCCTTGAAGTCCTAGTCGTGAAGTCCTAGTGTTGAAGTCGTGAAGCCGTAGCATAGAGGTTGTGTAGCGGTCATGTTAAAGTCGTGAAGTCTTAAGTCATGAAGACATAGTGTTGAAGTCGTGAAGCCGCATCATAGAGGTTGTGTAGCGGTCGTGTTGAAGTCGTGAAGAAGTCGTGAAGCCGTTGTGAAGAAGTCGTGAAGAAGTCGTGATTAAGTCGTGTAGAAGTTGTGTTGTGAAGTTGTGAGATTGGTTCTAGCTACGATTAGAACTCGACATTTAGCTTTGTGTCGTTAAACCCGTGTAAGCCAAAGTTGTGTACGGTTTTCTCCGCCATAAGGGAGCTTATTGAAGTTGTGAAGAAAACTCTCGAGCAAGGTGTGCTCGGGGAGTGGAGTAGGGCAAGGAAGGTGTCCTTGTAGCCGAACCACTATAAATCTCTCGTGTCTCGGTTAGATCTTTCCATACCTTATTTATTTCTTTACTTGCATCGTCATTACTTTCATACACATAGGCTTATATAATTGCTAGTATTAATTAGAGGGCGACTTCACATAAAGATCAAATTGAAAATCCATTCAAGAACCAAAACTTTTACAATCAATTTAAAAGAATACATATATAACTAATAATAAGATTTAAGTTTTATTTTTCATAACAAACTAGAATCTAAAGTTTTTTAAAAGTATAAAACAAAGGTTTTTATAATAAATTAAAAAGACGTAAAACTATTCAACCCCCCCCCCTTCTAGTTTTCCACAATTGGTATCAGGAGCCACGTCAATCAAGATTTTTAAAATATACTGTATTTTAATACTTGAAACGATCTATGGAATCCGAAAAATATTTAGAAGGGGAATTTTTGCAAACACCACCAGTATTTGAAAACTATACTTTTCTTGAATGGAAAAATAAATTTGAAAATTATGTGAAATCAATTTATCTGGATCTTTGGCATGTCATTTCGATTGGTGATTTTGAAAGTCAAACAAAAACATATTTTGAAAGATAAACAAAAACATATTTTGAAAGTCAAACAAAAACTGATTTTGAAAATCAAACAAAAACGGATTTTGAAAGTCAAATTGATTATTTGAAAACGAAGAATGAAATAAATAATAAAGCTAAAATAATTATTTATAAAACCTTGCTGAAAGTTGAATATGAAAGAATATTCTTCTATAAAACGGCAAATGATATTTGGAAAAATTTCTTAAACTTTCATCAAGAAAAATGTCAAGCCAAAGATAAGCATTTTGATCTTGTACATGAATTAGTTATCTTAGAAAATTTAATAGATAAACATTTAGATAAAATAGATACATGTGCTACTAGTTCAAATGTTGTTAATGTAGGTATTAACGACGAAGACTACATGAATCAACTCCAAAGTGAACTCAATCCAAAATCATGGAGTGACACAGATGAAGGAGAAGATCATGATCCGTACAAGACATGTTCGGGTCAAGCTACTTCGGTTTAAACAAGATCATCATCTGAGACATTACGAAGAAAAGCTAGGACGTGAGGTAAGTTCTCTATTTAAAATTTCATAAGTAATTACTTCATGCATATAATCTTATTAATGCCTTAGGATATGCTTAGTCTGATAGGTTGCTTTGCCTTTACACTTTAGTTATATTCGTTCTGTGGCTTAATAAACTAGAAACCCTTTAGTTAGCCCCCCTAAGTGTTAGTGAACCAAGCAATCTTCATATTTGGTACTCTTCGATAGGTAAATTTAGGAACTTAATTTCTTCTAAAAAGAGAATGACTACTGGAGAATCTATTGACTAGAAACTCAATTTGACCTAACGGTTGAATTGCTTCTATGTGAGAAGTTGGGTGTGTGTAACCCGTAAAAACGGTCGTGTTTAGCCTGAATTGAGCACCACTAGTAATAGTCTCATACTCATTCTCCAACTTGAATACATTATTCTTCCTAAATATACCTAACGATAGTTTACTGTTATGAACTTTGCTTTTCACTAGAGCTTTTCATTCCTAGATTTATGTCATCTTGTGTATATAAAATTTCTAGATGTTTACTTGCTCCTATGTGATTTGACTGCATGCCTTCGTAATTATTTGTTTAGTTGTTGAATGCATTGTCATTATAATAGCTTTTGTTTTTCTCTAACTACTCTAACATGATGTATTTTTTGTATTTAGTCATAATACATGCTTAAATGCCATAGGATATGTAGAAAGAGGTAGCATGTGACAATAGACTTAACCAATGCCCTTGAGCATGAGATCTTTTATAAACCACTATTTTTAAACCTATAATTAATGGGACTTATTTTTAAATTTGCAAAAACTTCACATTTTGGAAAAAGGATTTTTCAAAAGATTATGACACATTGCTATTAAACATGTTTCACCATCCTACCTTTCTTTCAAACTTGTGTCCATAATTACGTGTTTATCAAAAACCAAAGATTGGAAAAATATATTTTCTTTCCTCATAAAAACATTTTGAAACAAAGCCAAAACTATTTCATTAATATACTTTTCACATCCACATAAAACCTACTTTCAAGCATTGTTGAATAATGCCAAAAACATTTCTTTAAATCATGCTTGGTGATCTCATATATGTCATATATACTTGTGTATATGACACTTATAAGTGAACTAAATCAATAATGAAAAATCATGGTTTACTTATTAAAGATCTCACTTGGTACAAGTCTAGAAGTCCATGCTATCACAACTCCACATTCCCTTGTACATAGATAATCATTAGGATTAATTAACTAGCCTTTTAATCTTCCTAAGTATGATACTATGAATTACATGGTGCTATGTATTATCTTCTTGTCTAATATATGTATATACATGTTATATGCTTAATGAGTAGTTTGCATGTTAGATAAAGTTGCTTAAATAAATATGCTTAGCATATATGAGTTATTAAATCCTAAATTGCCTTGAAAGAAGTTGGACTTGCTTGAAACTAAACCCAAAAACACAACCTTTTCTACAAATTTATGCCAAAAACCCATTTCCAGTAATCTGGAAGTCAGCAGATGGGCGGCCCCCTTAAATACCCAGGCGGCCCCCTTAAAATTAAGGGGACCGGCCCCTATTTAAGGGGACCGGCCATCTGGAGTGACAGATTACTGATTTCATTTTCAATTTCCAACCCATTTTATCCTATACTTCCCAAAATTCACAAACACATTTTGTCACAAACCACCCTCCAAAATTTACCTTCCACAATCACCTCATCTGGAGGAGAAAGCTTGACATTTGCCATAACCCAACAAATGATGTTGTTCAAACTCAACCAACACCTAAACCTCATCCTAATGAACCCTTTCACACACATAACCAATCATCCATATGTCCACCTTCATTCACTCATAACTACCCAAGTTCACAAATGTCTCCACCACCAAAAGTGTCACCACCACTTCCACCAAATAACAACCACTCTCCATCATCATCACCTTCCACTCAACACTTGAAGTTCATTGAAGAACTCAAGGAAGCCCATGAGCTTAATGCTCTCCTTGCTTTGCACCTTGCTCAAAGCAACTTAAACCCATCACCACCCATATCACCATCATTACCATCATCACCACATCACTTGAGTCAAATTGAGAAACATGTCAACAATTGTCCTTGTTGCATCTTTCTCCAAAATCAAACCATCATTACCATCATCACCATCCATCTCACCATCATTACCATCATCACCACATCACTTGAGTCAAATTGAGAAACATGTCAACAATAGTCCTTGTTGCATCTTTCTCCAAAATCAAACCATCATCTTAAATGAGCGTCTCACTTGGATTTAGTATCTTCTCACTAGATCTAATCCAACACCACCACTTGAACAACATCAAAACCCTTATTCAACATGGTCAAGTCCAAGCTCTCCACCTCCAATTCCTCCATCAACACTTTCTCCAACATCCATACACCCAAACTTACAACCCCATTAATCCAATATTTTTTTACCCCCTCTTTACCATCATCCATCCAAAATAATTCAAGCTTTTCATGTCTCAAGCAAGTCCAATGGATCTCTTAGGCAATTTAAAATTTTCTACTTATTGTATGCTATAAGCAAAATATGTGTTGTGTCAATAATTATGTTTTTAACATAATTATTTTCAACTAATGAATGCTTTATTTTTTGTCTTTAATATATGATTGTTATGCTTATTGCTTGTATACTTGATATCATGATATATATACATGCTTGATGATTAATAACATGCTCATTCCATAATATGTTTTAAATGTATGCATGCGTATTTAACATGTTTATGCCACTATTTAATCATTCTTGATATACATGATTCAAATGGAGCTTGCTGCAAAAACACCCTAAAAATGACCCTTTTCTGGAAATTTTTCAAATTTGGTCGCCTGGGAAAACACCAGATGGGCGGCCCCCTTAATTCCCTAGGCGGTCCCCTTAATTTTAAGGGGGCCGGCCTACAATTAAGGGGACCGGCCATCTGGGCAGTAAAATTTACTGTTTTCTTTTGCATCTTGCGACCCCTTTTATCTAGCCCAAACCTTACCTAAATCAACCATCACCTCCATCAAACACCCATTTTCATTCACCATGCTATCACCAAAATCATCTCTAAGACACCAAAACTCCATCACCACCACCTCAATGTTAATCCCCAACTCACACCTTTCATCACCACCATCAAGAGCATCAACTACACCTCCTACTCAAGAACCTCCATTCACCCAACTTGTCATTTCCATATCACCAATAACACCTCTTGATGCTCATTTCTCATCATCACCAATACCACCACATCCACAACCAAACCATCATCTTTGGTCTTAGAGATGAGATACACTACATGTTTTCATCCCTTGAACACATGCTTAACAACCAACCTCCACCACAACCTCCATCATTTTCACCCACTACACTACCACCACCTTCATTCTCACCAAATTAAGCATATGCAATGCTTAATCAAAAATAATTTTTCAAACCATTTTGTGTGCAAGCCCCATGGAAGATCATGCACTCCTAGAATGATTATGTAGATTGCATTACTTACTAGCTAATGTAGGATTGAATATAATCTTGGATGGTTGTGTATTGATACACAACATTTTTAATGAATGTCCTTATATGCATGCTTATTTTTGCTATATATATGCTTGTGCTTCTAATATTTTTCTTGCAAGTATTTCATATATCGATTCCTTGGTGCCCTCAAACGAGGGGAGCACACATCAAGGGGGAGTTCTCGTTCCGAAAAATTTTGTCTCTAAAACTTTTCGGCTCAACCTTTTTGATGCTACAAAAAGGGGGAGAAGTGAATATAAACTCACTAAATACTTGTCCAAAAATAACTTTTTGGATTTAATGAGTTTAGGTTTTGTAATCATCAAAAAGGGGGAGATTGTTGACATAAATAATGCCTAAAAACATTATCAATATTTATTCATATCTCTATGTTTTGATGATCACAAAATGTAAACTCATTAAAACATAAACTTATCAAATAAACAAGTATTTAGTTGTAAATATTCACTTCTACAACTTAATCACTTAAGGTATGAATAAACAAGTGCTTAATGCATTATATGATCAAATAAACATTTTCTTAATAACTAGATTTTTTATAAAACATCAAAAACATTTTATATATTTTTGAAAAACATTTTTGGTATTAAATAAAAATGTTTAATCTTTTATAAAAATATGAATTCAAATTTTTAACCAAAATCAGTTAAAATGTTCCATAAAAACCTTCCCCACAAAAGGACAAAATTGGCCAACGTTCAGTAGGGGCGGCCCCCTTAACTTTACTAGGCGGCCCCCTTAATAATTAAGGGGACCGCCCCCGCTCCAGTAGGCTCCAGCTGTCCAGATTTTTCCCTATAAATACAAGCCTTCTCCTGGATTTTTTCTCAACCCTTTTGCACTAAAACTTTCTGTTGTAGATCTCATTTCATATCTTAAATAAACTTTTGATCATGTAATATTAAGCATTGGTTTCCAAGTGATCCAAGCTTCCACCATCCAAGTGCAAAAGAAGAATACTTCTATCAATCAAGATTAGAAGTATTACAACTTAGTATCATTTTGTTACTTAATTTGTGTGTGTTTAACAAAGTTTGTAAATCATTCATTCATTTGTATGTAAGGTGTGTGTTGTAGATTAGTGTTGTGTGTAAGTAGTGAAGATGTTGTATAAGTAGTTGTGGTATAGAAGTTGTGAGGTCAAAATGTAGAAGTCGTGAAGCCGTGGTGTAGAAGTTGTGAAGCCGTAGCTTAGAAGACATGAAGTCCTTGTGTTGAAGTCTTGAAGCCGTAGCATAGAAGCTGTGAAGCGGTCGTGTTAAAGTTGTGAAGTCCTAGTCGTGAAGTCCTAGTGTTGAAGTCGTGAAGCCGTAGCATAGAAGTTGTGTAGCGGTCGTGTTGAAGCCTTGAAGTCCTAGTCGTGAAGTCCTAGTGTTGAAGTCGTGAAGCCGTAGTATAGAGGTTGTGTAGCGGTCATGTTGAAGTCGTGAAGTCTTAAGTCATGAAGACATAGTGTTGAAGTCGTGAAGCCGCATCATAGAGGTTGTGTAGCGGTCGTGTTGAAGTCGTGAAGAAGTCGTGAAGCCGTTGTGAAGAAGTCGTGAAGAAGTCGTGATTAAGTCGTGTAGAAGTTGTGTTGTGAAGTTGTGAGATTGGTTCTAGCTACGATTAGAACTCGACATTTAGCTTTGTGTCGTTAAACCCGTGTAAGCCAAAGTTGTGTACGGTTTTCTCCGCCATAAGGGAGCTTATTGAAGTTGTGAAGAAAACTCTCGAGGAAGGTATGCTAGGGGAGTGGAGTAGGGCAAGGAAGGTGTCCTTGTAGCCGAACCACTATAAATCTCTTGTGTCTCGGTTAGATCTTTCCATACCTTATTTATTTCTTTACTTGCATCGTCATTACTTTCATACACATAGGCTTATATAATTGCTAGTATTAATTAGAGGTCGACTTCACATAAAGATCAAATTGAAAATCCATTCAAGAACCAAAACTTTTACAATCAATTTAAAAGAATACATATATAACTAATAATAAGATTTAAGTTTTATTTTTCATAACAAACTAGAATCTAAAGTTTTTTAAAAGTATAAAACAAAGGTTTTTATAATAAATTAAAAAGACGTAAAACTATTCGACCCCCCCTTCTAGTTTTCCATAGTTTGTCCTATGTTCTTGTACACACGTATTACTAATGATTCGATGCGAATAACTAGGTTCTTGAATCACAATAAACAACCAAAACACTTTGTTGGTCACAAGCAAATCGAAACCCTTATGGAATAGGGGTGTTCAACCGATCATGAGCAATGGAGAGGAGAAGAGAGAAGTTAGGGTTGTTTAGGTGAACCACGATTACAAATAATGAATACATGCCTTTGTATTTATAGGCACGTAACTTGGTGTCCAAGAAAAGGAAGGATTCCCCCTTCCTTATCCCTAATCGGCCGAATATCCACACCCAGGAGGGTTTCTAGAACCTTTTCGCTTGGTTCCATATATTCGTTTCTTTCGTTATTTAACGGTCGTTAGTCAATTCCGTTAATTACTAACGTTCGTTAAGTATTTATTTATTGTGAATTAATAATTAAATATAACGTTTCATATATTAATTATTAACATCGATTCCCATACGTAAAGTGTGCAATCCCATAGTCTCGTGCGCGAATCCGGTCATACATATATTAATTATATCCATAACCTTTCACCTCCCACTTGGATATACCTTAATATAGGTAATGACATTGGTTAGCGTCTAGCAAACACCCCAATGCCCCCAGAACGACCCTGAGTGTGGTTTCTTGGAAAACCTTTTAATGATTCATCATTATACTTATCCTTTTGTTTATAATACTATGTCAAATATAGATATGGATCTAAGTGATTCCATTATTTAACTATTCTGTTTCTCGTCATATCTGATTAAACAAGATAACCAAATCATCTGAACGTATTCAGATAGATCTTGGGCATGGCCATGCAAACATCTTGTCAACCCTACGAGGGGCCCAATAGTATTATACTTCGAAAAAAATTCGAATGAACAAATTCTTTCTTGACTACGAGCAAAACTCATGAATTTTACAACACTTCTGGAAACAACCCTTATTACTACCAGTTACGGATAGCGTTAGACCATCTCACAAAAATGTGCTACATCCATAACAGTTTTCTGGTATCTCAAGTCTCAGGATAATTATTCATGATTTACTTAATGACAAAGATCCATAAAGTACAATCATGTAGTTGGGATCAGTCATATGTTAAATTCATTGAATATCATGTGAATTTTGTATGACCACGCATCAACATATCGTTGATTGACAATGGACGATTTAGAATAACACAAGTTATTCATGGATTTAAAC